>OY796866.1:421200-1067600 GCA_963680765.1 Agrochola lychnidis | reverse complement strand
ACAAAGACGGGAGTGTCAGAATTTTGAATTTTTTGAAATACGGTGCACAACTGTCCGTTACTTGAAGGCCCAAGAAAACATTGTACTGAAACCCCAAGGTAGGATTTATTTATAAAGTGTGTCTGTAGACTTTTAAATCAGTATAAACATGCCACCGAGTTTTTGTACAGTATATAAGCAGGACAGGTAGGCAGTCGCCCCATGTAAAATACTGGTATTCAGCTGCATTTGGTTAGACTGTGAGGCTATCAGATGAGCGATAAGCTGAATAAATCTCCACAAGCAAAACATGTGCTAGTGAAGGGAAAGCATTTCTATTGGTCTCATAAAATAATAACAGGTGAAAACAAGACGTGTTATCGCTTTGTGAGTCGTAAAATTAATTGCTTATAGAAAGTACTTGAAGGGAAGAGATGTGATGGTGAAAGAATGGGACAGGTTTGAGTTACTATAATGGTAATAAATAAAATATATGATGAATATATGAGTACGCATACGATTAACCAAAACTTGACAATGAATGAGTCTTTGTGAGTTCTGAGGGCCTAGACAAGTAACAATCGCTTTGAAAGCATTTCGTATTTCTACAACCACTTTCAATAGAATTGACATAATAATATATGCTTTTCGGTCGTTTATGTCAGTCCCACACATTTTTGACATTTGTATCATCGTTATCGCTGATAGAATGTCACTTTGTCTGGGCCCTCCGGAGAGGTCTAGGCTCTCATCGAAAATGTAAAGTGATAGTAATGACCCCAGAAAGTGTCTAGACGAATTCAAATAGATATGTGCCATATAAAATATATTTTTTAAATTGAAACTTAACCTAATTGATATTAGAAATGCAAAAGTGAATTTGTTTTACGCTTTCACGGTAAAACGGCTGAACGGATTTGGATAAAATTTGGCACACAGACTATGAACTGGGTAAGGACATAGGCTACTTTTCACCTTGGATCGCAAACGAAGTCGCGGGCAAAAGCTAGTATTAAAATAATATTGAAGTTGAATCGTGAGAAATGAAGGTAGAAAAAGCTTGTATGAACCTAAGTATTAAAATTTAAAAGTGCAAGAAATTGTGAGTCAAAAGATGATCTCAGTGGGTGTTTAGTATTCTGCCAATGTTTCCAAGTAAATGCCCTTGTGCGGGGACAAATGTAATTTTGAATTCACCTGTTAGGTAGCTGACTTGTTGGCTGTTTTGTGATATATGAGAGTTTAAATAAAATATTAATATTTTGTGAAAGTTGCGCCAGGAAAAACAAAATAAAAACTACAACATAAATGGTGAAATGTGAATGTAATGTTCTATACTCTGTCTTCTTCTTTCTTCTTTGATGTTATAAAATTTAATATGTTTTTTGTTATCTTGTAAAAGGATCAAATTCTGGGCCGGGAACTGATTCCTTCATGAGCATGAGTCTAAGTGAAATATAAACTTTTGACCTATAAAAAAGCGTTTACAAGCACTCCTCGAAAATAAACGCCACTTTCCTCTTTATCTTCAATAATTAATTTAGAATTCTCAGTAAACACTCAAATGCCTACAAACCCACTTCTTTTCGTCTGTAATTACAGACCTTCATCAGATAACGACACACACTCGTCTATATTTAGCTCCAAATTAAGCCTGTTGCCAGATCGTGGCACTTCGAGTCCTGACAGCATCGGATTACACGTCTGCCCTGATTGATGGTCCGAGCCAGAATGGTGGATTGTAACACCACTCCTGAGGATTTTTGGAAACGTGCCTATTGGGCCAATCCGGAGGCTTGATCGAGTATGTGCTTTGAAAGTTCAAGGACGATCGTCATTTGAATATTTCTCGTCTGTTTGGGGATTGTGAAAAAAGAGGTATACAAAATTAAAAGTAAACACTTTACGTTTAATTTACATGTTGAAGTAGTTTCGTGAGCTATTAAGATTAACTACCTTCTCCAATCCAATCACGTTTTAATATAAGTACATAGCTAAGGAGTTCAATACCTGAAATCCATAACCAAATTGTATGTGATGAAGTGAATAATAACTGTTATATTTCCTTCTTTAACTAATTCTGCATCTGCATGACTTCTATATCATTTTTGTAGTTCTCCTCGGATATGTTAGGTTATCGTTTGTCCATTCATACAAGGAGTAACTTTGTCGACTTGTGCAGAAAAGTTTAAGAAATAAGAGAATGTAGGATTCAAGAGCGAGTGAAGCGAGCTCGATTATTTTTCCATCTCGCAGTACAATAAAAATATCCCCTATCGCATGCTCCGCGTCACCACCACATTTGCGATAAAGATGCGCATAGGCACAAAGAGAAGACACAAGAGACAGCGGCCGTCGACTTCGCCATGCAAACATCAGAGCCACATTGTTTTGGGTCAATCACACGGAGCGGTCGCCGAATGCTAATCATTATAAATGTACATATGTGACGGGTTTTTGAGGTATTTATTTATGTTATTTGTCAGTAGCATATAGTAGGTGCTTGCGTTCTTTTTGTACGTAACTTGTACTTTGACAAGAATATTTACAATTCGCAACATCTGTTTTATTTTCTTTTGATTCCGCTTCAGTTTGTTGGTCAAAACCAGTATAGGTCTAGTACTATGAAGACAAGCGTAGTTTGATGGTTGGTGTTGGAATTCTCACCTTTTACGAATTGACATTAGTTTGCTGATTCAATATCCTCTTGACAATAAAGTTTGTTGATAGACTCAGGAATGAATTCACTATCATCTATTTTTGAACCACTCAGACTAGGTTCTAGCCCGACCCTTGTCTATAAACCTTTGATATACACCAACTTATCTTGATCCTCAATAAAAACAGTTTTTGTTTTTTGCTCTGAAGCTCTGAAGTCAGAGCTTATCTTTCAACGGACTCTAAACATGACGTCGCATATAATACCGGTCCTGCACCATATTGTATGGTAATGCAGAAAGATTAGCTATTATGATTATTCTCTGTACATATCCGATGAGTAACCTCAACTCTTCACATTGTCGTGGGAGGGGTGATAATAGTAGGAATGGTCATAAATTCCTGTTCTTTGCATTCTTTGTATTTATAAATAGGGCCACCCAGGTGTAAATGAACGTCTACTAGGTCACCCATCCACAGACTGACTTTGGCCAGTGCTGGTTAACCTGACAAATTGATCAATCTATTCGTTATTTATTGCCTATGATCGCTTTTACTTCTGTCCCTTTTAGTATTCCCTTGCAAATCCAGGTGATATGTCTAGTTGTACATAATTGAATCAGCGAGTGCGATTCCGCGTACAATTTAATTTCCGTGAATGTGAAGACATGGCGCTGAGCGATTAGGTAGCCGTCCAGCTGTGTAATTGTGCAGTCTGGCTCGCGACTCAGCGCAGCACCACTGTGTAAGGACTGATAGAAGGTAAAGTCCATGAAGGACATAAAAGGTTGCGAGGGCATTCAAAAGTGGTTGTATACTATACTATCTCTATCTAGAGAAGTCTCAGTTCAGAATATAAGACATTTTAGCTTTTCAAGATGTATGAGTCCTTCCAACTTAATAAAATTGTGGTGTGTTGGTAGCATACTTTGGGCTCTAGCTGATGAGACAGCTACATCGGGAATATAAAAAGAAAAGAAATTATTTGCTCTAAATCGTGTTTCCATAATGATTTTGTGCCTTCTGTACCGGTCGTTGTTAGGAGTCGTCCTTCTGTAACGTGTATATTGTGGTAATTGTGCAGTCTGCTTAGAATCGGCGTATCAGTGATCAATGATTTGTAATACTACGCATAGTGAATCTATTTGGAGTGGTGTTTTGTAGAGCCTGAAATAGATCATTAATGACAGCCATTTTGGGCTGGGTACATGGAGCGTAGGAACACCGACACAGTGCCTACGATCGTTAATAATGATATCTCATCGATATGATATTCATTTTCTGGTTACTGTGGCAAAGCAAGATTTTGTTCATAACAAGCTTTCAGTTTTGCATGCACTTGCGGATACCAGCCGATTAATTCTGTAATGGTGGCACTTCACATCGCTTTTTGATATTCGCGTTTTTTACTGTTTTATTCGGCTATATAGTGTAGAAATCCGAATAACTCGAGTACACCATCCACACATTGTCATGAACATATGGCCGAACATTCAAGAATATCTTTTTTGCTGAACGCAAAGATGAACATGTTGACGGCAGCAGCTGCTTATTATTTCCTCTGTGTTAATTACCAATACATGTTATCCATACATAGAGCACCACACTCTACTGAGCAAGTCATGTGTGGACGGTAAACCAACTTATTCGGTATATTCGCAATCTTTTGATATGCGACCAAAAACCGACAACCGGCGCGGCGGATACGAGTGTTCGTGTATTTGCATATTCGTCTTATTCGGGCAAATAAGACGAATATGCGAACACGAATAGCGATGTGAAGTGCCACCATAAAAATTTCACCGAGAAAACTTAGGTGAAGTGAGAGCTTCAAGTTGAGATTTTAAAGAATAGACCGGCAGAATTTCCCTTCGATTATGATTCTTATAGTCATAGCACTAAGGATAATTCCGCCTACCTATTTAGCCTCTTAGTCGCACCTCCCACGAGAATACTAAGGATGTCTATCTTTAGCCGGCCACTTAACATTTCAATTATGTTCAAATTCAATAGTCCAGTGTATAAAAATAAATGTGTCTATTAGTCAGCGAGGCACACTGAGTCGTGGGTGTATGTGGGTGACTGTAATGGACCGTTTAAACTTAGACCTAGCGGCTATTTATTAAACTGTTGGTAAATAGATTGAGTCATTATTACCAAGTTATATATCTATAAATTATTAGTAGGCTAGGATTAGAAGATTTGTTTGGTTTTAGCAGACGACGAGTGTTAGAAAATATACCGGATGATTTTTTTTACCGTCTCGAAATTTTTACAGGATGTTCTACCCATGAATATAAATATAAACAACTTTCACTATGGGAGCAACTCTGAAATCACGAAAAAAAAATCAGCTGTTACATACATTTTGGTCAAGTAGGTATTGAACTTTTGTATAAACAGCTGATTTTTTTTTCGTGATTTCAGAGTTGCTCCCATAGTGAAAGTTGTTTATATTCATGGGTAGAACAACCTGTAAAAATTTCGAGACGGTAAAAAATATCACCCAGTATTTTTAGTACTTTTCGATGTTTTTGTATCAAATGCTAGAAAATGCTTCTTAGCATTATGTTCGCCGTTCATAGAAATTAATATAGAGTATTTAATTATTGATTTTACTTATGACCCTTTTCACTATTTTGGTATGACATGCACGAGCTGTATGTGTTGCTTCACTAATGATCTATTTAAAATAATTCATAACTAATCTAAATCGATCCAAACAGTACATTAATTTAGGTACTCATACACCAAGTGATAATAAGTTAGTACTTAAACCTGAAACGTAGTCGTGTCAGTTATGGAGACAGCAGTAAAACCCAGGCGACGCCAACATCTGTCTTCAACAGCTGTTGACACTCGAGGGTGTCTGTGACCACTTCCTGAACGATTGGAAACTGTTGAGATAAGTGGCTTCTCACTGCTTTTATTGAAAGGTTGAGGAGTTTCGAGTGGAATCACATGCTACCACACTTTAAGAAGCTAAGTATGTTCACGAAAAGTGAAATCATTTTCTATACTATCTGAAACCATACCTATGTTTAACAAAATAAATGATTGATTGATTGAACCCTTTCTAATTAAAGTCTGGTTTGGTCTTGATAAATAGGTATATTCATTAGGAATTGCCAATTTATCTACCAAGCATTTTGATTATTAGGGTTTATTTCTCTTTGATCTTTAACTTTTATTGAGTATTCAGTGGACTATGGATCCTGTGTACCCCCATGGGAAAAGGTATGATGTATTTCTAAAACGCTAATAAGGTACGTGTTAAAACATTCAGTAATAAATATAATTCGATACTTGAAACAGTTGTGACCCAGATAGTTTAACAATCTACAAATATGTAAATTTTTATCACAACTTACTGTATCAAAGATTTAAATCTAAATCGGCTATACACTTCACATTACAGGTTATAAAATTGAAATACAATGGTTATTTCTCAATATTTTGTACGTTTGAAGAGTAAGGCCGCAGTTTGTTGTTATGCATTATAAGACAACGATTAAACATAACAAACCTAGGCTATTCAAGAGGTGAAAACGATTGAAAAATCATTTGAAATTCTTAAGTAAAAATTTTGACAAAGTATATTAGAATAGATGTCAGCATGAGATGTCTTACGTCAAATAAATCTGTAACATTCTCTAAAAACTTTCTATCGTGTATTAGATTACTTTCGTGTGCACCACATTTTATACAGTTAGTAAAAACAAATGAAACATTCCGAAAACTGCGGTAAACATCAAATCATGTGATGTGGATGATGTTATTATGATTACTTTAGTTGCCTACTGAAATATTCTTTCCATCATATCTACCGAATGAAAACTTTCATCAAGTAATGGGCTTTATTAACAAAGGTTCAAAGACGTGTTGTTGGAACTCAAGGTAGAACCTATGCAGTGCGAGTCTTTATAATGTACACATATCGAAATGAGGGAATCTATGCTTAATTTTATCGACGGTTTTTTTTTACGATTATTGTTAAAATTGATGAAAAAAAAAAAACTGGGTTTTGCTAAAAAAATGTTTATTTTCAATTGAGGGTAGTTTTTTTCCACAATTTTCATTTTTTGAGGATGCCTAATTACTTCCAATAATTATGGGGTTTGATCCATCGCGAATACGATAGATAATTTAGTTTAAAAGTAACTCTATTTTGTCCCACTACTGGGTAAAGGTCTCCCCCATAATTTTCCAGTCTTCCTTATGTTGTACCTTCTCCGGCCAGTCGGTCAGGAACGAGTCCAAATCGTCACGCCAGCGCTTTTTAGGCCTGCCCCGGTGGCGACGCCCGTCATCAGGCACCCACTGTGTGGCGATCCTGGCCCATCTGTTTTCATGCATCCTATAGGTGTGACCCGCCCAGTCCCATTTCAGCCTCGCAGACTTATCGCCAACATCGGCGACACCTGTCTTGGAGCGTATTATGGTGTTGCGAATTTTGTCGGTGAGTTTGATTTTTAAAATGCTACGGCTCTTTGGAAAAACTTGAGGTTGGACATCTGAAAAAAAAAAAAGTTTTTTTTTAAATATTTTTTCCGTCGATAAAATTAAGCATAGATATCATTTTGATATGTGCACATTATAAATAATCACACTATATGTAAGGTTCATAGAAAGATGTAGAAAGCGCTGGTGTGGGTATGGTTAGCAAAACTTAGTACCATATGTTTTGTACGGTCGCTCAAAATTCTGTACCACCTTAAATAGTAAGATTACAATACTTAAAAGTTATTAGAAATACTAAATTCATGTGAATAGTCAAAGTAGAGAGGATTCGAGGGCGAAGCGCACTTAAACTTCAAATGACGCGACGACGCTCTGGTCGATTGATCAACGAGGTTAAGCGTCGTTCGTCTTGGATGGGTGAGCAATGTGGAGCTGGCGGGCCCGTCTTGTTCTTTTAGGAGAATTGATTAATAGTCTGACTACTGTCTTGCATGTACTGATATTTTGACACGACTGTTGATATCTACTTTGACAGGCCTACAAAAAGTCTTAAAATACATTTCTTTATCTGAATGAAAATTTGTAAAAACGTTTAGCAAGCGAAGCTGATATGGTGACTAAACTATTTACAGCTGCTTCAACACAGGCGGCGAGCCTCCTTGCCGGATTACCGCCATGGGATCTGGAGGCAAAGGTCCTCGCGCACATCTGGGAGTGGCGCGAGGAGGCGAAACGCCGGGGCTTAGCTCCGATGCCGCAGGAAATCGCGGCACAGCGGACAGAGTTCCGGCGGGATCTCATGGCGTCATGGAGAGTGCGATTGTCGCAACCCTGCGCTGGGCACGCCACAATTGCGGCGATAAGACCCCTCTTTGAGGAGTGGCTTGAGAGACGCCACGGCGTCCTCACCTTCCGCCTGACGCAGGTCCTCACCGGACACGGCTGCTTCGGGAGGTTCCTGTTCAGGATAAGGCGGGAGGAAACACCCGGGTGTCACCATTGTGTGGATCGGCCTGAGGACACGGTGGAGTATACGGTGGAGGTCTGCCCGGCTTGGGCGGAGCAACGCCGTGTCCTCGTAGAGGCGATCGGCGGCGGTGATCTCTCGCGTCCGGCCCTGGTTCAGGCCATGGTACGGAGCGAGAGGAAATGGCAGGCCGTCACCTCCTTCTGCGAAGCGGTAATGCTAGCGAAGGAGGAGGCGGAACGCGTGAGGGAGAGGCAAAGTTCGCGCCCTGACGCCCCTAACCGCCGCAGGAGGAGACGCCCGGGGCGGGAATCGCGAGCCAATTTCCGGCCACCGTAGGCGCGGGCTTGCGGACGGTGAGCAGTGGGTAGCTCGCCGTCTGATAAGGATCAAGCTCGGGTCGACGGCGCGTTGTGTTCCACGCGCGCCTCAAAGAGATGTCAGCAGAATTGACGGGGTCCGCTAGGGCCAGTGCCTGCCGGGGGTTCGAAGAAAACCGATAGGGAAATCGTGGCCCCCGGCAACAGGGCAACCGAAGGAACACGGGTGGGTTTTAGTCAGTAAGAGTCTGACACGCCCTCCCGCTCCACCCAGAGCGGGAGAACTTCTTTGATAATTTCCCACCCAAAAAAAAAGCTGCTTCATCACAGTTTTTTTTAATCATATTCAAATGAGCAGCATCCGACAATCTAACTGGAAATGAAAACTTTCATTTTACCTGTATATTGTGTAAAACACAAAAATGTCGGCCTTAATCGAATATCCGTTTACAATAACCCAAAAAGTATATTACAATGGTCTATAACATTTAATTAATCATTTAAACACATAATCACCATTTAATCCGTCGGTTACTGTCTGACGGCCTGTCTCCCACAACTTCAATGGCGATTGTTCTTCTGTCTCGCTCGCACGTGGTGCGTTTGTGTAGGTGTGAAAGAGACGGGTGTGATGCAGTGAATCACGTTGCGCGTGCGCCGCGGACCGTTAACTGTGATTGCTGGTGGGTAAGTTGTAAGCTTGCAGCGATGGCGGGGCTGATTACAGTTAATTGACTGATCGATTAACTCTGTGTGTGGTAGAAAAGATTTAAATGTTACTGAACACTTTCAATTCTCAGTAACTACTTGAAATTTCTTTCAAATGGGACCTTAAGTTACAAGTTGCAGTTACAATAGCAAAGAGTCTATAACACATTCATGATTCAAATCGGTTTCTCTTAAATTCTTAATATAGAGATTTTGAATATTGAGTATATGATTATAACAAGTCTCTAGATTTTTACTGAAAAACGTAAGAGGTTTTTAAAAGCTTGTCTGCTACAGTTCACAACTGGACATGGGTCTCTCCCAAAGAAATCCGTTGTATTACACTCGCCATGATTGGCCAAGTACGATGCTCTTCATCGACTGATCCTAAGGCTGAGATCTAATAACGTTACTCAGCACGTGTTTTGGCAAAGCGATGTTTTTGTCATTGTCGCACAACTGCCAAACTACAAGTGCATGATAGAGACGGGGACAGGACTAAGTCAAAAAACGTGCAAAGTAACGTTTCCAGATCTCGGCCTTAGTCCTCCATGTCTTCTGAAGTTTTGAGCACACTTCGCCTGTGACTTGGACGTCTGCCGGTACCGTTACGACGTGTCGCTGGGCGGCCGGCAGCTCGGATTTTATTTGCTCTGGCTCGGCGGCGGGTCAACGATGTGGGTCACAGGCTGTTTGTCCAGTTGGTGATACTGCCTCGTTTCTGTTGATACATGTGGTGGTGATTATAAATGGGGATGCGTTCGTTTTCTTTTTGGACTGGATACAAGCTGATCAAAATCTGAAATTAAGACTACTCGATTGTTTGCTGTAAAAGCAGTATCAGGGTGCAGAGTAAATTTTGTTTATGATGAATAAAGACTTGTTAATATGGGCTAGTCCTTGGGCAGTCAGCTCCGCAACTAACCTTTCTGCCTAATCTTTACCACGCCATGAACTATATGCTCTTGTATATGATTAATATTCTAAAAGCAACCACATACCAATCTGGGCCAGTTGAAAGTTATCTAAATCGCAATTGTTGCATTATAATAAAATACCACTTTACACAAATGTACGTGTATTTTCAGTTCGTTGACTTGTTTTTACGGTCAAACATGGCGGTTGTACGGTCAACCACAGCAACCACAGTAACAATATTCAGTGGCATCCGGATGCAGGTCCTCATATCCTATGTAAATGAAATCCTATATTGCTCATAGTATTATTAAATTACTGTATTTTCATTGTTTTACTGTGATGTAGTTGAAAACCTCTTTTGTTCTGCGGTTCAGTTTGATTGCAATCCGGATATTTATGGAGAATATTTAGTCGATAAACGTCTATGTACCTAATGCTTCACCTAGGGCCTTTTTTCATTATATACCGTCATGTTTACTACCTTGTGGCTTTAATTAATTCCCGTATCTTTCTTGAAACTGAACTCTCTTTTTTATTTTACCTGCAAAAGCCAACAAATTGTTTTGTTTATTCTTAGAATCAGGGCTAGAGAATAAATCGCACCGTAGTCCGTCAGTCAGTCACCTTAGAGGCTTTGTTTCGTGTACTTACTTATCTACTTTATCATGTTTTATTACGTCTCATATTTAATTATACGTCTGCATCTCACTCAGTGCTGTATCTGACACAAATTAAATTATCTGCGAGATTAGTTCGTTTCTCTACATCACACAATTAATGCTCTGACGTCAGACATACTTTAACATTGAGAGTTAGATCTAATTAATTGAGATCCACTAAGAGTAAAGGCAATTTATTTGTGATTTCAAAGAAATTACTGTCGCTGATTTATAAAGGTTCATTAAAAATAATAATCCTGCACTGGAGCAGATGACTCCTAGAGTGTCCTCAGCGAATCGGCAAACGTGAAGGGGCGACCACCAGAAGAAGGGCGGTTCAGAATATTCAGATTGGACGCAAAAGGCCGAGAATTTTATGTTTTCGTGTAACTTGGGAGATACCTATGAGAACTGCGATAGCGTTCAAAGATTGAAAAGCGTTAGTCTTATGAAATTTACAGCAAAAGTAAAAAGACAGTTCAAGATTTAGGAAACCATGTTGCTTGTCACGGCAATTATTTTATTTAATATATTATTTTATATGAGTAATTTATTTAAAATTACTATCGTAATCGAAATGACTGCTGTCAGATATCGTAATAATTACTTAGTCGTTCTGCGATTCTACTTAAGTATAAGAGGATTTCTCTCAAGCAATTTATTGATGGGCTGTGTGTAGACGGATTACTTTGGTCAATTAGTTGTATTCATTAGGCAGTACTATACTCCATAGGTTAAGGTAGTTAAATAAAGGTAAACAAAAAATAAAACCACGTGATGAGACAGCTGTCAAGTACCTAACCGACTAAACGTAATACCTGTCACTTCCGTTGTTATGCTACGTCACAGTTGTACTCTTCAATTTAGCAACGTTATACTTCGTTGACGTTTAGAAATTGGGTTCTTTACAATAGACAGATTACAAAATCTTATAAATCAGAAAAAAAAAATGTGCTCAAGCAGTTAAATTTACGAAAAGTAGTTGAAGAATAAACGATAAAGTTTAACATACATTAATAAAAGAGGAAACTATGGTAAAACACTAAAATAAATTTAATTTGCTTTTATTGTTTTTTTAACAAGAAAGTGACATCTATAAAAACCCTTTTTACGATTTGTTTACCTTTTTTTAACTACCTAAACCTATGGAGTATAAGTACTTATTGGGTGAACTATGCCAAATCGAAAATCATAGACCGTGTCTCCCTGAACTTATGTTCAACATTGTTTTTTTTTCCTAGTGATTAGTTTTACGATCATATCGTTTTGATCCGATTAGGTGATCGAACAAATTATTTTGTGTACACGAGTCTGTGTACTTGGTGACCCAAGATAATTGTCAATTAGGATAGAATAAACCGCTTGTTTCAATAAATATAAATTGTGAATCGTGTGCAAACTAGGCACAGGCGAAATCTGAATATTTATAACAGCAATTAAAATACGATGAACCAAGAATTAATCAATTGATTGATTCAAATATATACGAGGTCTCTAGAAAGCGATTTTTGAACATCCGATTTCCGAGTTGTGTTTATTGTTGGTGCAAATTATAATTTACTTTCGGATGTAGCTTAATCAAAATCAGACCAGTCATTTCCGCACTATTTAGTAACAAACAAACGAACAGATTTAGTGTATTCAATGATTACAATAAGAAATATAGTGTTAACTTTCGCAGAGCCAAATCTAGACCGAATGTAATGGCTATCTGATTTTTTCAGGTTTAGACCTTTGTTACAGGCCGATTTCGTTCCGCTGTAGTGAACGGTACATTTCTCATATTTTTTGTTACTTTCGGATCATTTCGAGCGTAAACTCCTCGTAGTTACAGACTTTTTGTGCATCCACGCTAATCGGGACGGTTTCTTGACTGTAATGATGATTATAGTATTATAGTTATAATCATTTGGATGCTGATTTGGGGAGAAAACGTTAAGTATTGGTAAAGACGGAAATGTGTATCTTAGATTAGTCATACCTACTCATAATGAGGCCATGAGTTGTAGGTACTGTTTTACTATAGGATTTGTAAAATGTGTAGTGTATCTGATAAAATATACAGGTACCTAAGATGTAAAAAAAAACGTATATATTCAAAACTATGTTTTAAATCATTTGTATGTGTTGTGAATTAGGTACTTAGATATTTCTAACATTCTTTAAAACCACATTTATGGAAATAAAGTGCTAAAGAAAGATGCACAAACGTCAAGTGCAGAAAGTTGAGTCGACAAGATGACGTTCCTAATTAAATAGATCGGCGGGATAGACTAGCAATATTGAATTTTAAACCGGATATTTAGTATGCGGCACGTGAATCACAGCTGGATACCGGATATTGCTGCTTTTAGCATTGAAGGATACCAAGCTCTTAACGTAGGTAGGTATATCATTGATAACTGAATACAGTGTGAGTCTTTATAATGTGCATATAACGAAATGGGGAATCTCTGCTTAATTTTATGGACGGAAAATAATATTTAAAAATATCTAAATATATTTTTGTATTTTATAATATGGAATTAAAAAAAAAAAATTACACAGCCGTGTAACTTTTAAACTAAATGATCTATTGCGATGAAACTCCATAATGATTGGAAGTAATTTAGGCGTCCTCATAAAATAAAAATTGTGAAAAAAAAAACTACCCTCAATTGAAGATAATGTTTTCTTAGCAAAAGTCTGTTTTTTACAATAATCGTTAAATTTCTCAATAAGACGCCAAACAGAACAAAAAAAGAAAAAAAAAATTTTTTTTTGTCGATTAAATTACCTAAGCATAGATTCCCATTTCGATATGTGCACATTATAAAGACTCACACTGTATGGCTGCACCTACTGCGGGCTTATAATATGCCGACATTGTCATCATTCTCTTGCCCATATTATTATCTTGAGATAATAATAAAAATTAAATAAATTGATTTATTTCTGGTCGACGCAACATTGAATTTTCCTTTTTGTCTGTCTTTGTCTTCTGCTCATACTATGTAATAATAACAAGAATAATTCACTTTCTTCCTACACACATCATCATCATCATCAGCCTATAAATGTTCCCACTGCTGGGACACAGGCCTCCTCTCTGTGAGAGGGAGTGGGCCGTAATCCACCACGCGGGCCCAGTGCGGGTTGGTAGATGTCACATGTCTTCGAATTTTCGGTTCTAGGACATGCCGGTTTCCTCACGATGTTTTTCCTTCACCGTTTTGAGAGCAGTGATGATGAAATAATTTACACAAAGTAAAGCGCCTGTCTGGGTTCGAACCTACGACCTACAACTCGTAAGTCGCGGCCGTTACCACTGGGCCACCACTGCTCTCACTACTCTCATCTAAACTATAAATTAAACATCTTAATATAACACTAACGGTAACCTCTCTTTGTACCATAATTGCAGTATTGTTTAAAGACAAAGAATGCTTTCTTATGCAAATAGGTACAGACATTTACTCAGTAATGTGAGCAAACTGTTTCTACCGATAACATGTTTGTCTGTCTGTGTGTGTATTTGTCTGTCTGACAACAGTCGTTTTTGTTCTCAGTTGATAGGGATAATTAAGTAGTGATGATTCAGTATTCTTTGTGAAAGTTGATGTTAAAAAATTAAAAATAATTAATGTGTTTGAAGAAAGTCAAATTATATCAAAGTATTTTATTTGCAAGTGATTGTAATACCTTTTAAGCTAGCTATTGAGAACGAAAGAGATGATTAAGAAATAATCAAGAAGAATGTTAAGACTTTTATTACTTGGGAATTAATTAGGTCTCTCTTTTGCTTTGAATTCACTTAAGAATAATGGGATATTATAGAAATAGATTCACCTTAATTACTGGCAATTTGTGACCTAATCTAAATGAAATAAAAAGTTCAAATAATTTACAAAAAATCTGTTCAATTTCAGCCAATCGATAAAATAGACATTTTCATACTGCGAAACGTTTTCTACAATATATTTGTTGTGAAAGTTACATCTTGGACGCGAGGAATTTCATCAAGCACGTGTGCATAATGTGCACATATACCTACAACACACACATACATACAAACTTCTAACACATATTATAAGAAAATGGTGGTATCTAACGAGATGCTCGCGTGACCGGTGCTCGTCCACTAATGCTCATTAATTGCTTGCTAATTAAGGGTTGCATTCAAGACTTATAAGATAAGTATGGGGGAAACTTGCCTGGTGTTCAGACTGACTGATCATTGTGGAGTAAATGACTAATCATTGAGAAGATGGAAGAGGTAAAATGGCTAACGTAGGAGGTATTGTGGAAATAACTGAAATAGTCAGACTTCGTGTAATTAGTTTTTTTTTTTTGCTCGATTTGTATGTCTTTTGAATTCCTGCAACAGAGAAGATGCTAAAATTTCTATAGAGCTAACTATGTTCAGTTAGCTTTTCCCCTTTTTGTTGTTTGGGAAATTATCAAATAACTTCTCCCACTCTGGGCGGAGCAGGAGGGCGTGTCAGACTCTTACTGACTAAAACCCACCCGTGTTCCTTCAGTTGCCTGTATGTTGCCAGGGGCCACGGTAACCCTTTAGGACAAACCCGCAACCCCGGCAGGCATTGGTCCCCTTCAATTGTGCTGACATCTCTTTGAGGCGCGCGTGGAACACAACGCGCCGTCGACCCGGGCCTGGTCCTTATCGGACGGCGAGCTACCCATTGCTCACCGTCCGCAAGCCCGCGCCTACGGTGGCCGGGAACTACTGCCTTGTTATTCAAATTCATACATAGCACGGAGTACTTAGGTACAGACAGAATAAGAGCATTTAAATGTAATTTTACACTTCAGAATTCAATGGTGAACAAATAAAAAGTTTACTGTGTTTCTCATGCTCATAACTGAGTTATTGCATTATCTTCGTCAGTATCCTATGCCCTTGCCTTTATTTAGAGAGAATTCTGGTCACTTCCAAAATCTCCGATTACACCTCATGACCTTGTTACCCAATAATCAAACACGTCATATTATTATCGTATTACTATCGACCACCGTACCTACCACTGTCAACTGTCTTGCTGTTTATAAACCGTGCCTTCTGTGTTTGTATGCGTGTGCGCCGTTCCTATTAATTCAGTTTTGGTTCAGTTTACAAATGTCTTTGTAAACATTAACAATTATTGAATTTTACGTTGTGATTGTAATTGAATTTTACTTTGTGAGTGGAGTGTGGAAATTGGAAAGAAAACTATAACATTGTTATAAGACGCGTTATTGATATTTAGACATACTTATGTCAAACCGCTATTCTTCAGATAGAAGTTATCTGGGGGCAAAAATATGAGCCCTTGAATAAAACAGAAAATAAAAACAAATAGGTAAAAAATTATGTAAGCACCAAAAGAGCAAAAGGACTCTTTTTGTGGGTATCGAAAAGGGCAGCATTAAAGCACCCGCAGACAGGCGCGACGCGACTCTAGTAGAACAATTTCTATGCAAACTTCATGCAAATAATTCTACCAGAATCACATCGCATCGTCTCGTCGCGCCTGTCTGCTCGTGCCTTCTTTCGCCTAGGTGGTTTCACAAAATAAGTAGACATTAGGCTTCAGTACCTACCTAGTAAACGTGTACATAAAGGCTTAAGAACCGAGAAAAAAGTTCTAAGATAAAAGTAAGTTTATGAGGAAAAATAAACAGCAAACAGTTCTCCGAATAAGGTAAACAATAATGTCAGACTTACTGATAAACATTAAAGTCACTTTTTCTCAGTAGTCGTCACTTATTCATTCAATAAAATTCGTATTTAATAAGGATTTTTCTGATTCATTATTTATGGAGTCAATTCATCATGACAGCCATTGAACTATCAGTGACTTGTTTATTTGACGTCATCATTAGTAAATGTACATTAATTAGAGTTTTTAGGAAAATAACAATAGTCGAGTCACGCTGATTTTTATTAGAAGAAAACTGTAATGAATCCACCAATATCTACAGTTCCTGTGGAAGCAGCCAGCGTAGTCTGTAAACTCCCTCAAGAAAGAATGTTGAAGAGAATGTTTTGGGGTGACATAGGAACTAGGAAATAATAAGTATGTTTTTAAAGAGAAAAACTGAATGACTGAACAATATGCAAAAGTGCGTCACAAAAGACGGCTAAAATGATAACGTCAACTATTTGGGTATTCTTGAACAAATTGTTGTACTATGCAAAGTGTTAAAATTAAATGATTGTATTCAGCAGCCGTAGTTCTATCTTAGTTCACAGTTCACTGTTCAACGAAAAACCGTCGTGAGTTATAAGTTTATCTCAATACTTCACTCTCGTAGTTATAAAGTTGCTGAACTTAAGATCGTATCGTGTTCAAAAGTGGTGCTTCTCGTAGGTATTGCACGTAAGGTAAAGGAGGATAGAAGGGCCACTTCAAACAAAAACAAGATGGCAAACTTGCACAAGTAGGAAAACTGATTTGCTGCCGTGCTGTTATGAATTTCCTTTGATTTTCAAGGCATTTATTTGTGCTTGAACCAGTATCCTAATTGCGTAACTTATTTTCGTATACAATTTTGCCTAATTTGTTTCATTTTGACAGTTCAACAACATTCATTGCGTTATTTACTTTGTTGAGCAGATTTTTTTCCAACTTATGAAGCAATGGATTAGCAATTTGTTTCAAGTCGAAACAGATTGTGATTGTGTTGTATTACGCAATTAGGGTACTGGTTAGAATTGAGCACAACGCATAAGGAAAAAACTAAGAAGTTAGTCACATTCCAAAACTGAAAGAAGAAACTGGTTGGGTCACTTGGTATTGTAAGGTGGGTACTGTAACACACGTTGAAATTTTTGCATTGCATATTATTTGGACGGCATTTTAGTTTAAATGTATGCTACATTTTATGTTACGTTTTACTTATGTGTACTCGCCATAAGATTGCGGGCACAAAACCATCGGCGAGGAACGAAGGCCGAGTGGGGCGGGGGACGGAACAATTTTGTTTTTAGAATCGCTGGAGTCCTCAAGCATTGCTGCTTATGTTACCTCTAACTGGCCGCAAATTCAAATTCTGTAGCATCACAACATAAGCATCTGTATTTATTTAAAGAAACACTAGCGTTCACGCTCACAGAGGACTCCTGTGTCCCAGCAGTGGGGGGGACGTTGTAGGCTGATTACGCTTATGCTAGCGTTGACTGAACGTATAGTTAAGGGTTGAGGTCCCTATTTGACGTCACTTGCTTGTTCTATACCGTGTATTGTGTACTGTAAACCTTCTGTTCTCATCTTCTGGTATCACTTCTGTTGTCAGATTTAATGTGACGTGGTGTGCATGAAGCGTAACTCCGTGAAATAAAGACGTAGTGATACTGTATGCGCTGGCTGAGCATATTACTAGTTATGTTCGCCGACGCTGTTAAGAGTAGGAGTTTCTTTTAGTAGCTACGTTCTCTTTTATAGGCTACGCGTGCTTTATGCTAATGCTTAGCTTTATTTGGGCAATTTTGAGATTATTGCGAAGATTAGTGTTGCTTGAAAGAATTGGTCTGAAGATTTACTGTATTAGGAGTTCTTTGAATGATGAAAGTTAGAGGAGGTAGAAGTTTAAGTATGTATATCAGATGTCCGGAAAAGATTGCGGAATGCATTAAGATCAAAATATGGGCGACTATGCAGTAACGCATGATTCCCAGTGTTTGCAATGATCAAATCAAATCATTTATTTCTTTGCAAACATGTGTATGGATAGGTGTTTTTATAATAAAGTTCTCCATATTTTACCGTCACGTGGCCATGCAAAGGTTTAGAATTCCAAATAAAAAATTAAGAATAAGCAGATCATTGGAATTACAAAAAGTAAAATAAAAATGTCTGTGTGGTCACAGCAATAAAAATATAAAATAAGACTAAGTAAGCGAACCAGGTTCACAATATGTAATTATGTCAATCAGAGTAATGGTATGTAATTATGTCAACCAGAGTAATTGTATGTCAATTAGTTAGTGAATCATCATTAAGAAAATTGTCAATCGTGTAATAAGTTTTCATAATTAAAATTTCATTTAGCGCCCTTTAAAATTTTAATATAGTCATATTTTTTTAAATATTAGGTACTCTCTACTAATGATGATTTAGCTAAGGAGTTGGTTCTTTCCAGATTAATCTCAAAGAACTTGTGAAGTATGTTCTGAAATATAGCTATTTAATACTGTATTTGACGTTTTTTTTGCCCTTTTCCCATAAATATCGACAGAACCAAAAAGCCACTACTATCGTAAAATCCGCAACAATTGTACCTTCTATCCGATGCGGACCAACTATCAATTGTATTTGACTATGTCGCACGATTTTTTGCCAGTAACTGCCGCGTACAAGTGTGCGAGTGTGTGAACTATGCGAATATAACAAACGTGCGAACTTTACAATTGTGCGAGTGATGCATTGCTGCTGTGTGATGTACCGCAGTCATTTGTCATCGCGGTGTCAAATGACTTGTCAGTGGCTAGGGGTCGGCAGAAGAACAGGTGGGATAGGTTTTGAACATATTAATGTTTACAGGAAGGTGCCAGTGGTAGTTGGAAAGAAAGTTAAATGGTTGTTGCCATATTTTTTTTGTGAATTTGGGATAGCTTGTATATGTTGCTTGTAGTCCCTAGTAGAATACTTGTGTCTGTTTACCTAAATACATACATAAAAGTAGGATCACGAGAAGAGACTTTTTGCTTGATATAGCCAAGGGAATCCGTTTCTGAAGTGAGCGCTAGAATTCCCACTACTGTTGGTGCGCTTTGAGGAATACCCCCTACTTCGTTACCTAGTTGTAAGTTTTGACTTCTCGTTTTCCAGAAAACTAGCGTCTGTTTTATCCTGATGAGTTCGTCTTTGTCGCCTAACTTTCTTCATATTTACTACTTTTGGTAAGTATAACTTCTTGTTCTTGAAAATTTTGTATGAAACTATCTCGGAACACTGCTTTGTTGTTTCAATTTGAACTTCTGACCTTTTACTTACTCTTCATATCTGTTAACAATTTACCAACTTGTTTGATTCACATGATTTATGCGATTTTGTACTAAAATTGGTCTTATTAAGATCTGTCATGTAGATACCTGAGTAAAATTTGTGCTTGTCAAATTGAGTAGGTTTGTCAAACTGTGTTGTCGGTATGTAATTATTTAGTTTGGTGACGTAACTGTTAATATAATTAAATGGTTTAACAGTCAATGTCAGTTGATAGTGTACAAAGAAGACATTTCAGTATTCAAATTGTAATGTGGGTTTATTCAGCTTTTAGTTTAAATTAACCTTGGTTGGTTGGTTTTACTTGTAACAAACCGTGGTGGTGAGTACTGGCGAGGTTGAGGGTAGGGTTTAAAAAAAAAAAGGACCTATGTTTATCACCTTTGTCAGTGATTTGCATAAGATGTCTTAAATAAATATCTTTGTGGTTGTTTTGTTAGCTAAAGTCGCCCGACCTTATTACTTGCCACAGAATCTTCCCTAAGCAGTAGTTTTACAAAGTTTTCACAAACGATCTCGATCATCACAATGACTATCTCAGCGTCCTCAGTCGCCAATACAGTTAACTGCGATAATGACTTAATTACAGCCGGTTCATCAACGCATTGTCAGTAACTGTTGACATGTCATCAATGCAACTAAACAATAATGCGATGGAACTAAACAATGCGACGTTTTAATGTATAATTAACCTCTTGATTGGATCAGTAAGGGCCTATGCACACTGGGTTGTTAAAACGCCCTACGCGCGTACTCGCTGTAAACGCAATTGGCGCGGTTTTTTCAAGGCAGAATTCGCGCCGTTGACGCACAGACATTAGTATTACTTGAGCTTTTACAACGTGCTTTTGGCAAAGGTAGCTATGTCAGATTGACTACCTCTTTGGTCAACCTTGGGGTTCATCATCAGCCTATAGCAGTCCACTGCTAGACAGGACTCTCCTATTGCTCGCCATCCAACTCGATTTTCGACAACTCTCATCTAGCTGCTACCAGCCACCCTGCGAAAATTGTCGCTCCACCTAGCCTGGGGGCGTCCTAACTTACGAACCTTACAGTGGGAGCCTTGGGGGTCTTGTGTTCGATCCCTGTTAGCTGGGGAGTGCCATTGAATTTTCCTTTAGGAAATTCTCAGTGCCATGTAACTTGAGACTGAAACATCATGTTATTTATGGATAATGCTCAGTTCGGTGTTTGGATTTGATCCCGGTCGTGAAAAATGGATTGCCTACTTTTACTGAGTTATTAAGAGCCTATGCACACTTGGTTGTTTAAACGCTCGACGTCACAAATTCAAATTCACTTTTTATCTCGCTCGCACCGTACTGCTCGCGGACTGAGTGACAATGAGACTAAGTGGGTTGCTGGCGGCTCCAAGGCGCCGATAGTTTGGGCAATTTATTTTTAATTATGGTGAAAATAAAGGTAATTTTAAAAAAAAACCTAGTATCTGCTTATATTTAGTTCAGTTATTATGCAAACATGATCTAATTGGAAGTATTTTTTTAGTACTAGAGGGTTATTGTTTGATTTGGAAGTAACTTTGTAAACTAAACATAGTACTTAACATTAATCCTCAACTTAAACATAATATTTGTTGCAAAATTAATGCTGCAGTATTTTCGATATAACGGAGGATCATGCTAAGCAATTTGAGGTATAATAGACTTTCAATAATTGTCGAAATGTGGCTGTAATAACAATAGGTACACCCACAGCCTGTGTACTTCTGGAAATACTCCTACCTTATGTAAAGTTTAAGTTAAATAGGTACCCTACTTCATGTGTCAAAATATTTGTCTGATCTCTATTATCATGTTCTCAGTATTATTGGGATTAAATAATGTACGCAGACACAAGTGATTAAAATCGTATTAACTGTTATCTGCTTTGCGTTCACTATTCATTGATTGAACGAGAGAATTCCGACGTTGTCATGCGATCCATGTTTAACTTTGATTCAATTCCTCATATCACGAGCCTAGTTCTGATTCATGAGGTAATGGAAACTAAGTACACCACTAACCAAAGTCAACTCCTGTCACTCAGTAATATTGTAGAAAGAAATCAGTCAAAGAAATTTTCGTAATCGGATCAGTCTTTTTACAGATTACTTTTTAATAACATAAACACACAAACAAAGCTTGAACAAGGAATATGAAAAATTAAGAAGTGCAATATATTATCAGTTGACATAAAAGTAAAAATGACAATGATTCATGAACAACATAAAATTAACAAACATAAAAAAGAAAAAGTACATTACTACCCAACCCGACTTGCAAAGAAAAAGAAACTACAGGTGCCAAATGTAAACAATTATTATGGTAAGCGTACGAGACGATGGATTAATAAACCTACATTAATAAATGAATTGCCTGAGGGAATGATCGATCGCGTCACAAGTAAAAACTACCTAAAAAGTGTCTTAAGGAAGCATTCCTTGTCGATGTGTCCATAGTTGCTGTGTTCGATCTGCGGCTTTGGTAGGCTAATGTCGTGGGTACTAAGTTTGCTTATCTTATACTGAGTAGGTACTGTAAGCACCACGCTTGGCTGCGGTACCCGGGACAGTGTATAAATCAAAGAACTTTTAAAGAGAAGCTATATATTGGATTCTTTAGTAAAACATTATAAAGACATACGCGCGCGCCGCTGCTGAGGCTAGACTCTCCTTTTTTTATCGACAAGTGAAAACCATATAAAAATCCTAATTTAAACATATCATGTCAGATTGTTCGGATGACGTACAGCGTTCTTGCCAGCCGGTATAGCATGAGGTTGCATCTCATGATAAAACCTCACAGTACCTACTATGGGATACTTGGGATAGTCTCATGACGTTCGCTGACTGATGCCGCTGAGTGTAGTAGTTGTAGAATCTATGGTTGTGTGGGTAACTACTCTGTATTTACATACAGAGTGTTTGCTTACAGAGCCATAGTCTATTAGTTTTAACATGGATTTAGTTTTTATGTTCAGTCAAGCAAAGATTCGTGTTAAATCCACGAGAACCTACTGCCGAAAAATTGCTTTGCAGTTTGGCAGATGTTATGTAAAAAGAAAACTGTAACATTATGAACTTAATAATAAAAAAAAAAACGTGTGGCACTCGGGTACTGCCGCGGTAAAGCTATTGCATAGCATTTGTAACCTCCATACTTCCTATTTATCAACGCTACACTTGGTATGATGACGTGATGACATAAAATAAAAACTACGTTCCCATGACAACGTGATGTTGTCATGGGAACGTAGTTTTTATTTCAACCGTCATTACATGGTAGGCGGAGTGGGGGGTGTTAGGTTTTTTTTGTTACGGAATTTCTTGATTCGGTCGCCGCGAAGTCCGCGATAAAAGCTATGCAATAGCTTAAAAAGCTTGACAAACAACTTTAAGTAGGTAGTAAGCTCTCTATAATACTTATTTAGTTTAGATTTCGCTGAATATTCTATTTTTAGGGCATTTTATGATACGCAGGTTACTTACTGTTACAGTATTTTACTTAATTATTATTGCTAGCTTAAACGTGTATTAAGCCTTCAATTAACGAAATTGCTTCCAATAGTTATTTCTATTCAAATAATCTAGGCTCCATTATGGTTATACCTACATCATTATTATTTTAGTTTGTTCTGACTAAATACTGAAATGTAAAATTAATTAATGCCGTTCGTAATATTAATAATGCTTTTAAAGGCTTAAAATAATTGAAATAGATTTAGTCTGTAAATAAGCCTTTGAACTTCATTGAAATTGTCATAATTAACCAACATATACGGCAGTGCTTTTTGTATGTTTTAAGTGTTTTTTTTGACAACCATCGACAAGATTTATTCTCAATCAGATTTTTTCACTAACTGATAAAAACGTTTTTTCGTGGCTATTCCTTTCAAATTTTCTATATAAAACTATCCAAAACCCATAACACGATTTCCTATTGATCCTTAAATACATACAAGTACAAGTATTACTTAGGCACTAATAAAGTCATAGTATAAGGAGAGGTAGTAAGCTATCTTCATAGAAACGCACCGCGCGCGGTTTGTATGTGTGGGGCCTTAGTATCTATGCGTCGCCGCACGCACACTTAACAAAATCTCGACCGGTTTCTCACGAGAAACGGGTCGAGATTTTGGTCGCGCGGTGCGTTTCTATGAAGATAGCTTACTACCTCTCCTTATACTATGGTAAAGTTACTGTCTATTTTCTCCCGCAAACATGTGAAATTACAACGTCATTAATCTTTTTAGCTTTGTCCCTCCAAGTCAGGCACAATGCATCAATTACGAATGACATATTAAGACCCATCTCATTAGGTAAACATAGCCCACGATGAGGTTATCATCATCATCTTATAGTAGCCCACTACTCGGCATAAACCTCTCGCTCATATGGCAGTCTCAGCAACTCTCATCCCAGCTGCTATCAGCCACCCTACGAAGATCGTCGCTCCACCTAGCCTGAGGGCGTCCTACCTTACGTTTGCCGATTCGCGGTCTCCACTCATGAAGTGTCAAGAACATGTCTAATGGTCATCGATTCTACGGATAATATGGCCGGCCCATTGCCACTTAAGCTTGCTTATTCGACAAGGTATTGCAGAAAAAGAACTGACTGATCATCTCATACGGAAAATTCAAAAATACAAAAACTGCAACTCAATGTTTGTGACCAAAGTACATTCCAAAAAAACACGGATTTAAAAACATCCCTAATAATGTGTTCTGTTCAACCCCCGGTTGCCGGGCCGGGTCGGTCCGGCGTGCTAATCGCCGTCTATTGACGCCCCTGTGCCTCTAATCGGATTGCCGATTTACCTGTATCGGCGAAACGCGGATTATTAAAGGGTTAAATTATAGATTTGGAATACAGACGGGGAAATTTTTGGAGCGGAATTTTCGTGAAAAGGGATAGGGAAATTAATTTTGATACAATTTATATCATGCCTACGTATATTTTTCAAAAAGGTAGGCAGTGTTCTGTTGTATACCAATTTAGGATTTGACGTCGTGCAGACCCATTTAAAAAAGGGTATATTCGTTTATCCGAATCAATTATTTTTTCGAACTCCATGTTGCTGCCTAGAACTTTTCAATTAAATTGTCAGCCTACTTACTGTTTTTATCTCAATAAAGGGTTTAATTTTCAAACCAAATCTTTTGTTTAGTTGAATATGGGTAATATATGAGTGATACATATAACCAATATTATTGTTTCTTTGCCACTATTTGGATCTTTTTATCTTGACTTTGTACTAATTTCTTGTTATTTGTTACAGGTACGTCTATAATACTTTTTTCACATCAAAGGGCTTGGATAAGTAGGACAATATTTCCAAAATATGGTGATGAAGAGACTTGCACGGGGTCTACTACATAACACATTGATCGGTATGTAACTATCATAATCACATCAAAGTAACTTTTTACATACACACAAACTTTCAATACGTATTTCTCTTTAAAGAGAATTTTAAAATAAAACGTTTCTTCATACGAATTGCATTCTAAGCAGTCGTGTACTGCTGCAACTATTTCAGGACATTTGTCAATACATTAGCATTCTTATTGTGTGACTACTAAAGTCTATTTTCAATTGCAAATGTTATTGAGAATGGATTTTATTTTTGAAGTATCGCAGATTTTATTTGTGAATGTTCTAGTGGGTTTCAACTGAAGTACTGATGTGTTTCAATTACTTAGGCAAAAGCTTTTTATTGGCATATCAGAGGAAAATATGTAGCCTTTTATTGAGTACCTTCCTATGTTGTCAACAAAGGTGAATTAGTTATTTTATAGGAAGGTTTTTATAGAAAGGTTCAGGAAGGGGAAGCATCCAGTAATGTCGAATTTTCAAAAGTTTTGACTGGTTATGCTTCTAGTCTTGCCGTTTTAGGCTGTGCGTTTTCTGTCAGTGAATGAATGAATTTAAGAATTTAATTAAGATTAGTTTTATATTATATTCACCCCTAAAGTCTGACTAAACCATAATTTGTAAAACTTCTGTTACACCTCTACTTTGGTTCTCGCCACCAAGGACCAAAATCGTCACCGTCACTGAACACTTAAAGCCATTTTCATCCAGCGCTAAAATATGTAAGATTTGAAGATGTAGGTACCAACGTATAGGATCCTCTGCATCATTTGAACAGTCAATGAGCTCTGTGCTGCATCACAACCCTCAGCTAATCAGTGCTGGCAGTGATCGGGACATGCGAATGCGTTCATTAGTATACGTTAGAGTAGTTAAGTTAAAAGCTTGCAAGTTAAAGTGCTGTGTTTGTTACAAGTTACTTTAGTGTGTGTTGTCTGAGTCAACGCCATATAGAATTAAATTAGTGATAGATTGTTTAGTTGTGCTGTTAAACTCTATGGCGATATAGGGATTGGCTATTTCATAGGAACCACATTGACAGGGTTTGTAAAACTATTACATTTTACTTTCGTTAAAACTTTAATAATGACATAGTCTCCGTATATCGCGTTTAACCTTTTGAAACTGTTGTTCCCCATGAACAAAATAATAATTTAAATGTTGCTTTTGTCCTTATCTGAATAGGTAGACCACACACATAATTTTATTTTAGGTAACTACCTAACATAAATGCTGCCTACATTTACTTTATTTCTTATAAATCATTATTTTTTCTCAATGATATTAAAACGGACCAATATTTTCATTCAAACAATAAATATAAATAACTGTCAGTGTCAAAGCTTACAATACGCAACATTCGGGAACAGACGCGACGTTTCATTGCGCCGCCACATGTCGCTGCTGACACCCGGCTATAAAGTTGACGTGACTGACAGTATAGCTTTATGCTTTTATATTCGTTTTGAGAATTGCTGGTTTTCAGAAGTTAGGGATAAAATAATGGATGAATCAACATTTTATTAGGATGTATCGGTTTTTGTGCAGAATTGAGAAAACATGTGCGTAAACAACGTTTGCTTTCGTTTGAGTTGCTTGGGTCGAATTTTTTGTTGTACCTACATCACTCATTGTTGCCTACCATGTCCAATGTCCAGTCTATAGAAGTATTTTGTGAAAAATAATTGATTTTGTTCTGTCCTGTGCCATGTAGGAATTAACACAGCAGCAACCAAACATGTTAAAAAAGAACCTCAAAAGTTGATCAAATTCCAGTCCATATGTCCTCCCCACAAATTACCCAGCTCTATAAAATTCTCACATACACCTCACTTCTGGCTCACAAACTCTGTAATTTACGTAGCGAGGCTTCCTGACCGGTTCCATGTTAATTCTTCAAATTGCTCCGGCGGCCATCCTAGAGCAATTATGTCCATGTTGCTCTACAATCAAGATCTACCGCTTTATACATTCTAGTTCCAAGTTTTTGCATCAGTTACTAACTAGCCAGGCTCGTAAAATGGAGGTGATTTTGTTAAAAAATGGACCGCGAAGTATATTTTAATTAATAGTAATGGTGTGATTCCGCGTAGTTATGATGACTTTAGGACGTCAAACGATTTTATTTAATATCTTTCTGGTTCGTTTGGTTTGTTGCTTTTTAGTAATGGCAAGGATTGGCTTAATAACCATAATATGGATTGAATTTGGTGGTTAACGAGAGCTTTGAATCAGTTTTATAATTATTTTGATTTCAAACAATTACCAATCATTATACGTAGTAAAAAAAAAAAACAAAACATAAAACTCTGATAAATACTGGTATTCCACGATAATCACACGATATAAAACGGATTTTCTAAACGTGGATTTGAACAAAACGCTTCGTTTGAGCAGCTCACTCGTAGGATTATCGAGTCAATTAGAGTCGAGTGTTTGAATCAGTGTTTTTACCTTTTGTGGCTCCAGTGTCCACTCTATGCAGGTTATTATGTTAGTGGGTGGAATAGACGTGGGTCAAACCATATTTTCATCTGAAATCTACAGGTAAATTACGCAATATCTGATTATGTATTTGTCGATTGCTACAGAATTCTACAACATCATAAGTCTGAGTTTCAATTTTCACTCTTGCGACTCAAAGGACCAATTTGAAAATCCTGGTCCTTTAATACTTTATGAATTTTAATATCAAGCAGCTGCCTTACGTTAATCCCACCCTTACCTTGCTTAGCAAACGCAATAGCCGATCATCGAACCGGCAATTAATAACGGCTTGCTTGTCAGCCCCTGTATTTGGCTATCTATTGGTGTGTTTGGCTCCTGGGCCACGGGAATGTTTGTATGGGGCGTTTGATTACATGGGTCCAATTAACGACATTTCGGTTTAACGCCTCCAATCACTTTGGGATCCAAGGACATGTATGTTGTTTTTGGATAATTTCCATTTGTGTTGGAGAGCAAGGAAAATAAGAGTCACTTTAGAATCGAAAGAGAAGCACTAGGTTATCCTTAATCAGTACCTACAAACTTTATTGATAGAAACTATTTCAAATCAATCGTTTCTGTTCATCTTGATAAATTTAGTCTTTCCATTAACCTTTGTCCACTTCTCAATTAAATGTGTATGTCCCCTTGAAATAGTAACTGAATGCCATATAACAACGTCCATTGAACTGATAGACGTGCATGGCAGTAAATTAGTTATTAACATTGTGAAAGGGCCGAGTGATATGATTTATGCCACAATGGCACCCAATTGTGGCGAGCCGTTCACGCACTGTTACTGTAATTGGTTGACAACGAATTTACTATAGTGTATTGTTCTACTATGAATATTGTGTTAATATTCATAGATTTTTTGTTATTCGTGGTTCTGTGTCACGGTAGATAATTTTTTTTCAACCATAGTTGCGGTTCAGAGCCACACTGGGCACGCAAATTCACCAGCAGAGAAACAAGTTTTGGTCTTTCGTGTCGGGATTTTAACACTTAGTAAATGTATAAGAAGATATAGTTCGTAACTACATGCCCTGTATTGTAGAGGTCAACGTACAATTAATCACAATTTCCACACAACCTGAAATAAATGAGCAGAAAATGAAAACCTCATTTCATTTCCTGAAAATGTTCAGCTCTGAACAATATTTACTTCTCCTTTTATCACGTATTGTTTTCCAAATACCTTTGCAGCACTTCAATCAAAAACTAACTTTGCCATCTAGACTTTAAAGTAGATTTTAGTAAAGTAGAAAGGTATATAGTGCTAAGCCCAATGGAGTTTATCAGAATGTAAACTAAGTTCTCGTGTCGATAAACACTATAAACAGTTTACCGGGTGCCGAGAGTGTAAAACAGTTCTGTGTTTGCTACCCACAGTTAGGTACTTTGTTTGGCTTTAGTTGGTGCATATAACGAATAATTACTGGGGTTATATCGTAGCGACGTACCTAAGGCGTGAAAAAGAAAATGTCCGCCCTTACCTATCCAAGTTGTGGGTAACTTAAGCCTACTATGGGTAGCACTGCTAATAAAATTAAGGATTCCCAATCTATTTCCCAAGTGTAATTAAAATCATTTTTTTCTCTAATGTTTGGATCTATTGGATCCACCATTTTCTCTAATGTTTGGATCTATTGGATCCACCAAGGTCCGATATACGATCCATCACGATGTCATACAAACCCCGAAGCTATAAAAGCGATTAAATCTTAACACTCCATCAACATTTCCACATTACTCCATTTATTCTGCCCACGGACCGTTTTAACAAAACACTTTATTTAATTACTCTGAAAAAAATACAATATAATACTAAAGTACGGTTCGTTTGTGCGCAATAAACCATTCGGATCGTCGCAACCGCATCTCAATTGCATCTCCTTTTAAAAAACTTTTTAATTTAAACGCTGCATCGCTTTCATGTATTTTCTGTTGAAGCGCTTTTTATGAAGTAATATCACGGTTTAATTATGCGAGATTAGTGAGATTAAAGCGTTTTGATGTTCAATGAATGCGTGATTATGCTTTTTAATGAAGGCTTAAATTAGTGTATGGTTCACAAGGCATAAACTTTCATTCAAATTAAAAATATGTCACATTATTAGACCATATCTTTTTAAAGAATACTTCTTCAGAATTACCCCTCTGAGCCCTTGTAATTTCTTCCGAAATTCACAACAAGTGTCACTTGAGTATAATACAAGCACTCCCGATTCCCAATCTCCGCCAAAGTATAAGTACAGTAACAACCCTCAAACCGCGGCTCCACTCGCCAAACCGAGTGCTGAGCCGGTCCCGGGCTGGTCCCGGGCTGCGGTCTCCGGAATTAGCCGCCGTGTCCCGGGATTAGCTCGAGTGCGCTACATTAATTGAAGCACTAGCTACTACCTACTTATTTAAAGAGATTTGCGTATCTGAAAATTTTGTTTCAAAGTTTAACTTTGTAGATTTACTGAATAATGATATTTTGGTGCATCTTTGTTGATATCTAAAGTGAAGAAAGAATGAGTTAAAAATGAATGCTTTATAAATCATAATAAAGCACAAGTAACCTTATAAAAAGGTTTTTTTAAATAAACACTTAAGAATACCTGCTTAAACTTCACTACAACACCGTGGATACAGAAGCACAGGCCATTCATCAAAGGCAAACGCAGATTAAACTATAGAAGTTTGAATACAAAGTCCACCATTTTCGGACGAAAGTACCAAGTAATCTCACAGAACCAAACACTTGACAAATCGAACACTGCCGCGTCGCCACCCGCTGCGGTAACCCGGAATTACCTAGCTCCCGTGTAACCTCCATAGTAGTCCTGGAGTTAGGGTCATTAGGCGACATTTTTAAGCTTGGCGAACTGAAATTATCATTACCGCATGAAACGGCTTTTTAACCATGTTATTTTGAGCTTACCATTTTCCGTTATCAAAGGTCCCTTTGACCTTTAAAGTCTTAAAAAGCTTATACATTTGCATCTTCACAAGACTAGTGGTCGGGTCAACCTTTAAATTAACCCCTCTTCACAGTCCTAATATTTATTTTCTCAACTAACTTCTAAATTACCATGTAGTCCTCTAATTTTAAACGTATTTGCAGTTGTTTCGTGCTACCAACTAAGGAGCGACCACAAACTTGACTGAACCCTTATAATTCAACCCGTTCTATTAACTGGGAGCGCAGTAGTCACAGACTCACGGACTAACGGCCACAGTTACACAAAGTTTTTGTTCGTCAGTTTTTGCCACAGCGCTGCCAAGTTACAAGTGGCTTCTTTGACAGTTCACCGTTTTTGTTTTCGGGTTTCGTCGGGGAAGTTCGGCTGGACTCGGCCTTTTAGAGGATTTAGACATTGTTTAGGACATTTCTGTTTGTTGGGGTTGTAAGTTTATCTGGCTTAGTTTGAAAGACATCTGTTAGAACAGTAGTTGTGGTTGAAAACATGATGTTACTCGTACTTTCACTTCCTGTTTTTTCCCATAAAAGATAGCTACGACAATTCTACGCATGATCGAAAGAAACAATTGTAATTGATCTGAGACTCCATCATTACAATGTGGGAAAATATGTAGTTCTGATCATACTTTCAACAATGTGTCAATGTCAATCAAACTTCTGATTGTGGCCCTCAAAAAAACCAGTTCGACTGCGTATTCTCCTCATTAATCGCCCTCATAAAACTCTCGCCATGCACCGTCCCTTTCTTGCTCAAAGTAAAAGTAGCGGAATTATGGAAAAGAGTGAAATACATAAAGAACAAGTTTCGGAATGGTCCACAAAAAGGCACAACTTTCACTGACACTTGGACCAGTTCTGTTCCGTACCGAATGTTTTTCATTTTTGAACGAACGGGAAGTAAAACAAAAAGAGATTATTTTTGTTAATTTTGCGCTTGTGTTTTATTGAAGGGTCTTTTGATGTGGAATGGGTCGATATTATGTTTTTAGGAATGGATTAATTTAGTTTTAAACAGGTGAGGTATCATAATCATTCTTATTTTTCTGTTCACCGGCTGGTCGATTGACGGAGAATGCCTCGACTATGGCACTAAAGTCCGCTTTATGTACGTAGTGTCGTAGTACCATCATTGCAAGTAAATTAATACAAATTAATTACTAATTTATTCTTCTAATGTACAATGCCTTTAGATAGTAATCTCCATATTCAAATACGTCCAAAAATAGCATGGAATACTAACCAAGGAATTTAATTTCCCTTTTATAGCCCTGCTATCTTTAAAGTCAGTCTCATCTGCCCAGAAAAAAAAACCAGAAATTAAGTCAAAGAAATAAAGTAGGTACTGAACTTAATTACTGTATCCATCTGGTGTAGGACCGTAGGACCAAAGATTAAACCGGCATTAAGGCCAGGTGGTCACCGTCTGACCTTCGGGAAACTTGCTAACTTGAACTGCTCAAGTTTTGTATCGAATAACGCTAGTTTGGGTTAAGTTAGGCATGATGGCGGCAAGCCTATGGGGTGAGTTTGTGAGACAAAAGGAATAGAGAATATTAGTAAACTATGTAAGATTAGCATATTATTTTATTATGCAGTGAAAAGCTTCTATAGTTACTCACTGTAGTTTTTTTTTCTGTCCATATTTTCCGGATTTCCATTCGCCTAGAAACCTTTTTGTTCACTATCGTTGCTGGGACAGTAATAATGTCTTTCTATCAATATTATAGAAAAAGATAACTGTTATATTCAAGTGAAACACATTCTTCAGATATCAACAAAACATTCCACAGTTCGAAGAACATAAAAGGAAACAAATAGACGTCTTCCGCACTGAATCAAATATAGAACAATTGTTCCTCAGATTGACCAGCATGGCCCATTCTCACAAGTTTCACCCCCGCCCCTCCCCGACCACGGGCGGTGGTGACTTGAAACTGTGATTAGGGCAGTTTCACGCACGCGGCTTCGCTTAAACTTACATTAAGTGTCGGCAAAAGTTTGCCTTAGGTCTACTCTTGTTTATAGAGTGGATGCGATTGGACTTGCATGTAACTTTTCGCTTTTGTGGTTGGTGTGTAGCTGGCCTTCTTTGGTTGGAAAATTATATGATTGGATTGTTACATTTTCTGTTTAATTTTGTAAGTTTATGTGCAATACTTAAGTATTTGGTCTTAGGATCGATTATCAAAAGGACCAATAAAAGTATGTTGACGCTCTGGCAAGCTTAGTTACCTCTGTATTATAAAAGGCTCATTATAGACCAAGCCATTTATGAATTAAAATAAAACACATCTATACTAATATATAAAGCTGAAGAGTTTGTTTGTTTGTTTGTTTGTTTGTTTGCTTGAACGCGCTAATCTCAGAAACTACAGATCCGATTTGAAAAATTCTTTCAGTGTTAGATAGCCCATTTATCGAGGAAGGCTATAGGCTATATATCATCACGCTAAGACCAATAGGAGCGGAGCACCAATGAAGAATGTTTCAAAATCGGGATTATTTTTTTCCTTTTGAGAGCTTCCGCTGCGTGCGCTGCGTAAACAGTTAAAGTTTCGCAAAAATCATGTATGACAGAATTGTTCCCCTTTAAAAGTTCTAAAAAAAAGTCCGCGACAGCATATGTCTATCTTTTAAGGTTGGCTCACTCTAACCTTTTTTATGCTAACCAAATTTGTTCAAAAGTAATGCGTTATTTACGAAGGTGTTTTTATAAACATGACATTAATCATTATCCAAATAAATACGTTATTCATCACAAGTATTTAATTTAAAACAAAAATGCCGTTTACATCATTCGATTTCAATAAATATCTTAGGAGATATCGCAGTTTTAAAATAACATCGCAGCAAAATAATGATCGCGCGATTTCCGGTGAAGGTATCGTTTGGGGTAACAATTAATAAGGCCCAGGGGCAAACATTTAAGCACGTAGGAATAGATTTCCGCCAGGAGTGTTTTTCGCACGGGCAACTATATGTTGCCCTATCGAGATCTGGTTCTTTTTTTCGTGCTCTTGATTTTCAACGATCTGTTTATCGCCGAGAGTTGAAAATCCGCTGGGACGAGAGTGCGTTCCAGCGCGTTGGATTCTCAACGTTCGGCTTAACACCGAGAGTTGAAAATTCAGTGCGCGATAAAATCCCACTGCGATTTTATTACGTCCGTGCGAACGTCGGCTTACTGATTAAAGCGTGATGTAGGTACCTAAAATAGCTCCTTAACATAGGTACGCATTATTAAAAAAAAATACACCTTTATTTAAACGAAGTCGCGGATTAAAGATAGCTTTAGCCCAAAGTAGCTACTCCACGCGGACGAAGTCGCGGGCAGAAGCTAGTTAATCATAAAGCTGCTTATCATACTCTACTTTAGGACCAAAACACATTCACATTAAAAAAAGCAAAAATAGATAAAACAAGGAAAAGCTTAACTAAAATGTAACATGAAAAACGAGAAGCAGCAATAAAGCTAATTGCCAAGTAAGGAAGAGTAATCTCTCGCAAAGGTGCATTTTATCAAATCTGGGACGTTTAAACAATAATGAAATTGCCATTGCAAAGCGTCGCCATTTGTTTCTGTCTGCTTACTGCGCTCATTTGCTAACTACTTGAGAATAATTTAAAGTTGTCAGGTTGAGGTCCGTGTACACTGCGGAGCTGGCGTCTGCGATTTGTGTTGGAGGCTTTTTTGTTGCTCTGACATTAAAATTATACTTTGACATCTTATATAAATTGTGTGTGTTTATGATATTATTATTAACTGACATACCTAAAACTGGAATTTTAATTTGTAATTATGCAATCAATAATGTTAATACTAACCTAACATGTAATCTCCATCCTGTAATAAATATATGTACCTAATATTTGCACGCCACACCATGTGATGTGATGATACCATTGACGAATCTAAATCGAATATTCTGACAAATAAATAAATGATTATGATTATTATGGTTGCGAATGAGTTTTTGACTTTAAGTGGGAATTAAAAGAAGTGGTAAAGGTTCCTAGTGATCCTCTTTCTTTCATAGTGTCTTTTTTGGTTTGATAAAACAGTTGTGATTTATTATTTTCAATTCAACATCATTAATCTCGAAAATTTTAATAATTTTTGTTATTCTATGGTAGTTATTCCCGGTTCCATACATGTTTGCAGGTTCTCCTTTAGTTTAACAGCTCTGACATTATAACCGTCCCAACTTGAAAAGTTTGTCCACTTTCACACACGTTTGCACGACACGGTACGTTACACCACAGTGACCGCGAACCCTAAACTAAATAACACCAATGAGCGACTATTTAACTGAAAGTCACTGTTTTACTTAATATAAATATCAAGGTGGTCAGGTGGATGGTGGTGCTAGCGGTTTCAAGAGGTAGTTGAAGTGTAAGCTTATATCTAACTGAGGATTGGGATTGTGGGTATACAATAGGTACAGGGGGCCTACCACCAGCTCAAAAGCAGTATTATTTGAATATTACTTCAGTGGGAGAAAGAGATGGCGCTATACGTCCTGTAGAGCTTTACGTCTTTCCCACACTTAAGTAATATTAAAATAATACTGCTTTATGAGCTTGTGGTAGGCCCCCAGCTCTGCCCAACCCTTCGGGGGATACAGGCGTGATGTATGGTTACATGGATTGACGATTGCTAGGGATGGGTTAATATTATGATAGAATTCCCTGTGCCAAAGGTTTAAATATGGCTAATGTGGTAACATATAATAGAGGATAAAAAATATAAATATAAATACAAATAATTTTTCGTGAGATTTAAAAGATATTGAAAAAAGTGCTAATACTTATAAATCATGGTACACAGTATCATAAAAGCACTTTTTTAGTATAGATACATTTCCTAGAAGCAACTAAACACCATTTATTGTTAAAGGTTACTATAATGCCCTATTATTAAAAAAAATTGTATTAACTTAAGAAAAACACTCAAATAGGGCTCTGCCACAGCGATATTTTTTACTGCAAATAACCCCAACTATCGCCCTGTTTCGTTTGATCCATGATTTTTTACCCACCCAGTATGTTCAAAGAAACGGTTTTTCAAACGATGCAATTAATATTCAACCCGTAGTTTCAATGCCCACAGTAAATATTCCAGTGTGGAGATTGCCATATTCTGAAATTCAGGCGCTTAGATTAAAATAAAATTTCCCATTATCAGATTCACAGATTTCTGACTGGAACAGCATCTGTTTTATCAATAATCTGAAATTTATTTACTTTCCTGTACATAAGCATCTGTAAGGAATATCTCGAATTACTCATATTTCCCACTTTCATCGTCTTACGCTGAGCTCTATTAAATTTGAGCGCTCGAATAAATTTTAGCCGGAAACAAGCGATTACGAACTTTAAGGATTCGGGAATAAATATTGGAATAGTAAAATGGAAGTCCATAAACTATTTTTAAATATTTTCGAACCAGATCCTAGGTTAGAGTGATTGCTAAAAAATAACTCACTTTTTCACTGACTGAAATGTAGGAGTAATCCAACACAACAAATATTTTAGTAAAACATATTGTTGAACCTACTTTGACTTTTTAAGTAAACTGCTGGATGAGACAAGTGTAATATTGTAAATAAAAATGACGCCAGTGTGTTCATGTTCAGAGCTCTAAAACAAACTGTCGGTTTGGTCCTTTGAGTCTACACTAAAATGATGAAAGGACCACTTAACAAATTTCAGCTTCCACTAACATCAACGTTTCAGGTAACTCGCTTATTATTCCAACACTGGCGTGTACACAAATATTCTGGTAATTTCGCTAATATAATTCACTTCCCTTCGCAAATCCGGCAGTGCATTACCATTGTTTGGTCGACGTGATCCCTTCCCCCGTCAGATTTATACCGCACCACTACATTCTGATTCGTTTAGATTCAAATATAATTATTATTTCGTGTTTTGGGACATCGTTTTCTTCAGTTTATGGATTTACATACGGGGGCAAAACATTACAGGCCAACTCAAAGGCAACAACTTTACTTGAACCTCGAGGTAAGATTTACCTCATACGTTCAATATGGCTAATTTAACTTCTCGGACAGCTGCACAATGCAATCTTAACAGCAGTAAAGTAAACCGCTCCCCAACCTCTCGACCTGTGAACTTGTGAGTCAACACACCGTTCCTCACACGTGCACTATACAAAATGGCGGCCCCCCCCTTGATAATAAGTCTCCGTGAGTTCGCGTCTACTTGCCAAGTTTGAGCCATGTGGGAAAGATTCTAAATTTTGTGAGTTACACATCTGATGGCGTAAAGGCTGTATAGGGACGTGTCTTTGCCAAAGTAACGTAAAAAAATTGACAGTTTTATGACTGGTTTGGGAGATGAGAGGTTTTTAATGGAATATAGATTATTTTGGTAATGACACTCGAGGGAAAGCTTAAGAAACACATATTACTCATTGTAAGAGAAAATGTTCGGAAAGAACTAGACTGATCGTTGACTTTCACGGAATTACTGCTGTAGCACTCAGTGAGGCAGTGATCTAGTGCTACGCTCCTGATTTGTGACAGATCGAGTTAAATTTTTTCACACTAAGACTATATTTATTGATTCATTACTGCGAGAGTTTTGTATTTTGTTATTCTCCTGGAAATGTTGCTAGAACTTTAAAAAGAAACGTACAATATTTCCATTCGTACCGAAGGACCAACATTAAACACGAAAGTCAAATGAACAGTCAACTCCAACTCATAAAGCTTTTCAAAAATAAAAATCAAAGGACTGCTATAACTTCTCTCCTTTCCATACAGCCTTTTAGTACTTTTTAGTGGTATAATACGACAAAATAGAAACGTCGCTGCGTCGTCCAGTGTCAGTGGCGCTCAATACCGTTTTCAATTAACTCGACTTATATCTCCTGTGAGATACATAGGGAATCCCATTTGTGCATTCGTTAGGATGGTTTTTGTTGAGAAATCTCTTTATTGCTGTTTTCTGGCTGTGAGTTACTTTGAAGTGGACTGAGGCGGGTTGTTGTGTTGCTGGAAATTGGACAGTTATGGATAGAGAGTTTTCGATTGTGATTGTATTGTTATTTGGTCTAACTAATTTTGACAGGGTGGATTTTGGTTTAATGTCAAAATCCACCCTGTCAAAATTCGTATGGTTTGATTTGGTAGTAATTCGATGATAGGTAATAATATTTATCTACACCCATACTATAAAACTCTATAAAAGTTTCTAGAACAGTTAGCTTATTGGCAACATTATAACAGCCAGTGTCATAGTAACCATTACCTCATCCAAACGAGTGTTATAATGTTGTACTAAATTTCATTACGCAACTCGTTTCAACGTTCAAGCGGGGGACAGCAGCACCCGCTGCACGCATGTGTGTGTGATGTGCTGCTGCAGGCGACGTACATACGTGCAGTTGTACTGAATTTCGTAGGAATTTCTTTATTCTTGATCTTGAATTACAAACACCCAATGGTTTCAGAAACTTTTATAGAGGATTCATATCATGGGTGTAGATAAAGTATTGTATGCAACTGTTATAATAAATTAGGTATTAAAACACTCGTGTGATACTACTACATTCGTGTTTTAATACCCCTTATTATACAACAGTTGCATAAATAACTATAGAAATTACCAAATTCATTTGTTAATTAATTACAAGGTGATGTTGTCAGTTTCACAAAAACATCTTTACGACAAAAAAAATAATGACCAATATAATCTTTTTAATATCCTTGTCGATAAAATCATAAATATTTTTGTTTTGCTATACTTAATATAAATTTATAAGTAGGTTCTGAAATTGCTTGAGATAAAGAGGCTAAACAAGCTCAAACCGGTAATAACTAGATGAAACAATATCCGGTTTAGCTGAAAGTTTACAGGATACTGAAAGACAATCTCATTATGAAGAACTGAAACAGGTACAAAATAGACTTTGGTGAAGGTTTTAAAATAGCAATCACCAATGAAATCAATTATGAAAGTGGACTTTATTATTACTAATTATTAGTTATACCCTGCACACCTGTACCCTAATTGCGTAACTTATTTTCGTAAACAATTTTGCCTAATTTGTTTAATTTTGACAGTTCAACAATATTCATTGCGTTATTTACGTTGTTGAGCAGATTTTTTTTCTAACTTATGAAGCAATGGATTAGCAGTCTGTTTCAAATCGAAACAGATTGTGTTATATTACGCAATTAGGGTACTGATTATGAACATAAATATAATGCCAATTCTTGTGACCTATTAAACGTTGAAATTGCCTCTTTGAGACTGCGGTATACCGTATGAAGGCACAAGAGAATGGTGCTTTTGTTGCCCGTTCTCCTTCCATACCTTAGCTGTCTTTTATTACTCCCAACGGAGGGAAAAGGTGGTCGAAACCGCACATTACAACCATTTCAGCTCGCTTTAGGAACCGCATTTTTTAATTAATTATGTCGAAGGGATCTTCAGCCGTCCCGCGGTTGGCTTGGAACTGTTTAAATAAATATTATTACGAAATTATTACTAATTTCAGGAAAACGCGAAAACTTTGCTACTTCATCATTATATATTTAATTCTATCACAGCTGAGATTCTCAGCAAATATTTTCCCATTAAAATTGAAATGGGTTAGAATAATGAACTTCACAATTTGTGGGAATTTTAACGTAATATAAACATTTTGAGTTTCGCTGAAAAACAAAAGTTCCTTAGCTTACAAGTTGTATTCAGTTGAGATTTCTCGAAGAGGTTAATTATAAGAAATCTTTCAGGAATAACAATATTATTTTCGCTGTAGAGAAAACCATAGATCATGTTATATCTGGCTGAGCTAGTTTCAATGCCAAAATTAGCATTTTGAGAATACTTTGAATTCGTGTGGCTTTTGAAACGAATATTCAATATTGTCTATTCACATACATTGTAGACGTCAATATAATTACTACGTCTACTTCTTACTCTTTCTTTATAATTATAATCATATCCAGAAATTCGGAGGGATTTATAAGACCAAGACTACTCACGTAAAGCCAATATGAGGAGATCCTAACATATCTCATAGTGGCGTATCATAGCGTATTTAAAAATTTCGATTAGTTTTTTTTGAGATATTATGTATAAAAGATTCCTTCCAATAAACCAAAAAGCAGACAAACCTAGTCGAACATGTCTCCCAAATCCCGGTTTACAGTTTGTAAGTCCCTCGCGTGTTCTAAGTATAAAACAAATTTTTGCAGACGAGTTCCTAATGCGAGTTCTATGTATGTAGCCGGCGCCGGCAGCGGAGTGCAGCGACAAATGTACCAATAAATGTTCCTAAGGCTTTGTTTTTTGCGTTCCAAAATGTAACTGTGTTTTACTCGCTTTTTTGGGTTTGGATATCAGTTTTATGGAAGGGAAATAAAAGGAGACTGTATTTTAATAGTAGAAAGGTTTAGGTTGGTTTAGTATCTAGCAACGTTTAATTTTGAAAACAGGACCATCCTAAGTTTTGAGTTGAGCTACCTGATTACTGACAAATCCGTGCACTGACAGGACAGGTTCACTCTAATCTTTGTGGTTCTATCCTCAAAAGACCATTTCCGACATTAATTTCTACATGTTCCTCACATGATCTGACTGAAGATTATGTCTGGGCTTTAAAAGAGACCTCTGAGTTTTTTTTAGTGTTTTTTCTCAGAGTAGTCCTATAGGAAACACCGACCTCATCTAGTTTATTATTGACGTGTAAAACTGTTCGTATAAACCTACTGACAGTAATTAATATAATAGTATCATTCAACTTTGGAAATTTTTACCCATGAAACGCCTCCTAAGTAAGATCCTCCTCTAAAATTGCATATCTCGAACCCATCAACGCTATACCACCAGGTGAACTAAGCCCACTCATATGTCTATTTGTGTCTCATGTTGTCTCAACTAACCCCCTTCAGTCCACTAACAGAAGATTCAGAAGATTATGTAAAAGTAAAACCAAGCTAAAATCCTCTTAGCTCCACCTTTTTCGCTGATCCCTCACATTTTCAAAACAATAACATATCCCCGAATATTCTCGAACAGTGATCCGCCAATAACGAGACAATACCAGGCTGAACGTAACGAGAATGTAACAAATGGTTCAAATCTGTCACAGGTACGCTCCCAGTGATACATACATCATACGTTTCATTACACGCCCGATTTGTTACATCGCTCAGAGCACTTACGTTGTTCAGTTTTTTTTATTCTATGGCATATTATGGCTTTTGGGCCTTTTAAGGTGGACCGATGACCTTGTGAAGGACGCAGGATCCGCTGGATGCGAGAAGCACAGAACCGGTCGATGGTTGGGGAGGCCTATGTCCAGCATTCGACGTCTTTCGGTTGAAATGATGAATGAGAGGCTCGTACACTCGTAAAGGTTGCCAATGGAACTGAAAAAAATAGCAGAAATTGGTTTTGATTTTGTTTGTTTTAAGTTGATTTAGAAGTAACAGCTGTGCTGTATTTCATTAGTTCAACTTTAACAGAGATACCACAGATTTTTCATAATTTATTAGTTTATCGTATCGAGTTGTTCTGAATATTTTAACTGACATGACGTAGACATTTCGCATCGCTGGCTATACTTTCCCTAACTCGACCTCATTTTTCTTCTTTCTACAATAACGTTTCTTCCTGAATTTCCTTAACAACTTGCAAATGTCAGTGATTCGGTAGAAAGTATGTTATCGGCTTAAGTATTATTGATATTGGCATTTTATTGGGCGTGTGACGTCAGCAGCCCATCTGCGTTTATATTTATATTCTTTGGCGACATGTTCTTGAATTGATCCGCAGTGATGTCATGTACCTAGGTATATAGGTACATAGCTCACAGAATAAGCAAGCTGAAGTGGCAATGAATGTCGGCCATATTAATTAATTAGCCGTAGAACCGATGACCATTGGGGTAGACGTGTTCTCGAGTGGAGAACGCGAATCGGCAAACGTAAGGTAGGACGCCCTCAGGCTAGGTGGAGCGACGATCTTCGCTGGGTGGCTGGTAGCAGCTAGATGAGAATTGAGCTGAATGGCGTGAAATAGGAGAGGCCCATGTCCAGTAGTAATGGACCGCTGTAGGCTGATGATGATACAGACAGGAAATTAATTGTTTTGCATAGTGACATCCTACTTCAATTTGCCGTGTTATTGCTATTTCATTCACCTGTCAAGAATGATAGTTGTGATCTGAATATACGGATCATTTAAGTTGGTAGTCAATTTTCTTTACAATTAATGTCCCTTACTTTACATTGCTTGAATGCGTACTTTAAATGAATGCTTACAGTAAGCAAAGCAATTCTACACAGCATCTTGGAATTTATACATAGCTAATACAATTATGTATATTTCCTATTCTTTGTAGTTTTATTTCTAACTTTTTGCCTGCTTCTTTTAGATTTTTACTGACGGGTTTTTTACTCATTATACTTTTGTTAGTTGTGTCTGGCGTCATACTGTCTAATGTCTTGTAATGTTATTTTTATTATTACGTCAGATCCGCGATCAAAGTTTGGCATTGGTTTTATTCGTTTCCATTATATTATGCAAAGTTTACATGGGTACAAGAATACAGGCTTGTTGAGATAAAATCTTCTTTTAAGCAGACTTGAAAGGAAGTGTATTTCACAATAATATTGGAGGTAATTAATTTATGTATTTTTGCAACACGATAAAGGTCAATATGCACTAGCGAGTGACATTTAGGCGACTGATGACTCATTGAAAAAACTTAGAAGTTTGATCTTTTCTTTGAGCTGAACACTTGCAAGCGAGATTTACAACTGATTCAATAACCTTCGAATACTGGTTTATTTTTCTATTGAAATATGATTTGTTACCGCTACATCCTACTTGTCAGAATAAAAGCAGATTTTGTCAAAGTATTTAGTTAATCTTCAACTCCTGTCTACAAATTTAATTTAATTTAATTTATTTATTTATGTCAGACAACATGATCCATTATGGTTAGTAACAACAAGAGCTTATAAACTATATTAGTAGGTAAGAATATAAATAACAATTAAAACATTTTATTTTACCGTCCCAACCACGATGCTTACCCAGAGCGAGTGCATCGGACACTGAAATTGACTCGAAACTAACTTCAGAATGTCGTTGCTGCTGCCGCGTACTCTGCTCAACAGTGACGCCACACGCTTGCGTCTTATTGCGTAAAAGTCGTCCGTACGCGCTTCGGCAAACATGGCGGACGCACTGCAGAACCGCGGCAACCGCAACAACATCCTGAAGACGTTATTGTATTGTACCCGCAACAAAGTTGCCCTAAAATGCGTAAAGATTCACAAGAAGTTTTTCAGTTTCTTTCTGTACGTATTATCAATCCGTTTGCAAAACTTTGTTATAGCGGTGTCTATAGTTTCATCATCATCCTCATCGTTGGCAGCAGTTTTCCACTCACTGCTGACTTTAGGTCTCCTTCCTTTTAAATTGCGAAACAAACTTTCTTTCATGATCCGAAGGATGTTCCTAATCCATTACTGCACATGTTTGAAAAGTTCATCTGCTCGACTACGTAAATAACGCAATGAAACTTGTTGAATTGTCAAAATGAAACCCATTGTAATTGTGTGTTAATTACCCTGCAGGTCTGTGGGACTCTCATCCAGTCCTTGCCCGCGGTCTTTTGGGTCATCCAGAGTGTCTAGTAATGGAATGAGGGTTGCAATTTCAACATGACTTATGTTTAACACTGGGTTGTATAATAAATTCATAACAAAAATAGTGCAATGTGCCGTCTATTGACAATAAATAGTGTGAGGTGCCGTCCTGGTACCATTGTTATATTTCCTTGAGCGCGTGTGATTGCCGCTGATTGTCTAATGTCCATGCCTTCTTGGGAATTTATATTATAAGCTATGTGTAGTTTGTTTATTATACAATCGTTTGCTCGCGTTCATGTAATGATGTACAGGCGTTGGAGATTATAAATTTTCCTTTAAAGGCCAATGCAATATGCTAGATGTATGCTATACTATCATGCAGGTTAAAAGCGGCAATGTTACATTAATTTGGGAAGAATAATAGGAAAATTAGAGTCGCAGATAAAACCAAAATTAAACCAACACTACCTACCTGTAATGCCTACATTTTGTAATGGTGTATTTGAATTAGTATTCATTTTAGATTCAGTCACTAAGAATGTAACAAAGCCAGAAGCAACAATGGCCAGAAGCAAGGTTCAGCTAAAAATAACGTCGGGTGCATAAACACTATAAGCTAAACCGCCCACAAACCTAGTGGTTAAAGTAAAAAGATTCTCATACGAACCTCCGTGTAACGTTGTTGCCATTTTATGAAAAAAATCAGGTCTGGAACATAGTGTTTGGCGCGAAAAATCCGCCATCGCACACTAGCGCCATTGTAGTTTTTGTGGCTGTATACTGAATTACGGTGCCGCATAACGGTTATGTAGGAAGGTGGTATTCTTTTTTAGAATCGTCTTGAAATATTAGTGTTTTCATAAAATAAGTCATGCGAAGGGAGTTTTGATGGACTCCAGGTTACCACTTAATTTCTCAACTTCCGTTGAGTAGGTATCTACTAAGAGCCACTGACGCAGTTCTAGGCTAAGCTTTCCTAGGCCATAAATCCAAATGATCAAGAATGCAGCTGTGAAAAACTATATTTCTTGATTGAAGTACGAGTACCTATATTCCAAAAAAGTGTTGCACTCAAATAGTACCCAATACAGTGGGATAAAATCATCTCCTAAAACAATTTCCTCCTGAAAGGTTAACGCACGATGCAATATGAAGCAGCGTCGCGTCTTGCCGGAATACACCGTCAACCAGAACAATCCCGAGAGTATGTACCGTGCCTTTGTGATACGCGTATTGTAGTGTATCGGTTTCTTAGGTGCGCAAGTTTACCTAGCGCCCTAAGGCTTGGTTCAAACAAGCGTGCCTTGAAAACTTGCATAAATTATGTATGTTACAGCTTGGCAAAAAAGAGTTTGGTTTTTTTTTCTAAATAAATGTGCAACAAAAAACACTGCTTGTGGAGACTCAAATCATAACCTACCAGCAGTTGTCGGTAAAGTGGTGGTCATAGGTCTGCATTAAGTAAAATATTTAGTTCTAAATGTCACCACGTCAGACTCTTTTATGTCGACCTGTACATAAAATATCACGTGTTTTACTCGACAAATGATAGGCAGAGGTGTCTTGTATTAACACCTAGATTTTCTCACCGGACCCAAATCAAGGCACCAGACGGTTACCTACTGAGAATTGTAGTAACACTTAGCTCCACCAGGGGATCGACCCCGGATGTTCCGCTCGACAGCCGCCACCAGACCATCGAGGCAGCCATTATAAAATTAAACTAAACTTCCACTCCTACAGTTTCCTATGTGACAAGCACGTGTTAAGTAATTTCACCCTAACAGTGTAATATAAGCACATAACGTACATTAAAATTTTAGAAAATACAAAGCTTTTCCTCTCTCCTACACCACAAGTATACGCTAAAATGATGCTCCTTTGTGCTCCACACGTACCATCATACTAACTTATTTAAATCCACCTGTAACGTTACAGGAAGATACAAAGCTTCTCTAATTAACGCAGGTATTACAGGTTTCTTACTTTCAGGAAGATATTTCTGGATTCGATTAATATTCCGTGCAAGTTGCAATATGGCGCCTGCTTCTAGGAATACCGGTCCGGTTAGAACAGCCCCGAGGGAGCTACGTTCTTTGTACAAGCACGTATCATAATAATTACTTCAAGTTAATGTTAACACTTATAGCATGTGCTTTTTACAACCACATACCTGCTTCTGGTAACTTCTGGTAGCATCGCACATATGTACGTGCCATCATCGTACTTCACGTAGTACATTTCAAGATTACCCTGACAAAAGATAGATCATTTATGGTTGTACCTATTATATTTAAAAAAATCTAATGATGTTTTAGTTTTTATAAAACTTACTTTTGGCTATTTCTTATAAATTCGCATTTGGTCATTCACGTCCACTTGGCAAATTCACCCTTTAATGTATAGTAACCAAACGAAAACTAGCAACTCTTGGAATCTACCGTTAAACAAACAGTCTTGCTTTCATAATACGCTTTTAGAATAAACTTAAGGTTCAGTTCCTCGTAGTTTTCACATTTTATTCCTCCATCATCATAAAGGACTCGTCCATACAGAATTTACTGAAAATATACCGAAACCACAACACCGTGTTCTTAGAACACGCGCCGCCTGAACATTCCCGCGAGGCGGCACAACGGCACCACAGTACTATAACCTTGCTTTGTGCGGCACGTATCTAGTTATTTATGCCCTTCCAGCGTCCTCCGAAGATGCACTTTTAAACCAGTCGCGTATCGAAGTTCTGTGCTCGTGCTTAATATCATATTTGCTGGAGGCATCTGTGCCGCGAAGCGCCTCGGAATTACTAATTTTGAGAATTTTCTGCTGTGGAGTTTATGAAAAATATGTTTATAGCGGTTTTAGATCATCGGTTTTAGGCCAACTTAATAATGTTAGTGGTTGAGGTGCTTTTTATTTTTTTAAGGGTGAGAATTTGGTTTCTGTATAAGTTGCAACTTGTATGGTCAGATTTTAATAACAGAACTCCCATACCCCTTTACTTTCAAAATGATAAAAACATTACCCTCTTTTTGGGCTAGAGTGATAAGTAGTTGATTTAAAAAAAAACCGAAGAATTAACAACCTACTCCTTTTTTTGGAGTGGGTAAAAATAAGACATCCTCTGAGACTAGAATATTGTAAAATTAGTGCGACTGCTGCAGAAATTATTATAATGCTCCCTAAATGGTACAATTATTATTATTAATTTCATACAAAACTTCACCAAAATAACAACTAAATATGTAAAGCCGAAAACTTCGAATCTTATCAACTATTCATATAATTAAATCTCAAAAATGTTTGCGAAATGAGTTCGTCCGCGACGCTGAGGATGGTGAGTCGGTGACCGAGGTGCATTATACGGAGTATGGCCGCTCGAGACTTGCTCTGTTTACTTAATGATCTGTTTAGCATTGCTTCTGCCTCAACTTTCAAGTTTTTGGCATGAATTTTTTAGATTATTGCTAAGTTTCTTCAGGTCTGATGGGATTACGTTCTTTAATGCATACCTCATTTCTGCTTTTTAACGTATAAATATTTTTTCTAAGGTACTATAATTTCCTTCTTTATGAGACTCTTCTTTCAAGGACGGTCACAGCTGGACATATTGGTTTTTCCAAATTGACACTCGTTTTTGTTGTATATTTAATAATTAAGTTAAATAAGAGCCAAAGTAGTAAACGTCATGTTTTTTATTTTTGTGACAATCAAAAGAACACAATGTCAATACGAAATTAGATTATTAAGAATAATAAATACAGACAAGTATTTAATGCATACTTTGAGTATTTACTACATACCCCCACTTAATCGAAATAATCTAAGATCTATAAGCGAGACATTAAGATTTAAAGAAGCCTATAATTAACTAAATCCCATACCCTTAACACATCTTAAATGTGATACACGTCCTAGGGCTTTTGTCAAAATGTCAGCGCTCATATCATGCGTCTGAATGTACCGTAAGTCCACAATATTCTTAGATACAATCTCTCTAATATAATGATGTTTTGTATCTATGTGCTTAGTCCTATTATGGTGAATAGGGTTTGACGCCAGCTTTTGCGCCCCTTGACAGTCGTTATAAATAATAACTTGTCCTACCTTGCCACTAATTTCTTGCAAGAGTCTGCGCAAAAAGACAACTTCTCTGGTTACGGCACTCAGTGACATATACTCAGCCTCGGTTGAAGAGAATGCAACCGTTGGCTGTTTCTTTGACTCCCAAGAAATTGGTCCTCCAGCCAATTTCACAAAATAGCCTGTATACGAACGGCGGTCAATTGTGCAGTTAGCCCAATCGGCATCAGCGTATGCAGAGATATATTCACCAGTCTTCCTGTAGACAATGGAATAATCTATAGTACCCTTAAGATACTGAAGTACACGCTTCGCTGCTGTCCAGTGCGTTTTGTCATAAGTCGTATTAAACTGACTCAAATAACTGGTAGCAAACGCTATATCTGGCCTAGTATTAACAGCGAGGTACATCAAGCAGCCAATCAAGTTCTGATAAGGATAATCAGGTTTCTCACCAATTCCAGGTTCCAACTTACTGCTCGCTAAAGGTGTATCAAACGTTTTACACTGTTGCATTTTAAAACGTTTTAATAAATCGAGTATAAAAGTTTTTTGGTTTATTTCAATTATCCCATTATCGTAATTTACATTTAGAGATAGGAAATAATTTAGGTTTCCCAGATCTTTTATACCGAAAAATTGTCTCAAGTCATGTTTGACTTTGTCATACGTCAAGTCATCTTTGTGCAACAAGACAATGTCATCGACATAGACAGCTAGTATAACTAGTTCAGACGAACCAAAAAGTTTCGTATATACACTTGACTCTGAGGAGGTCCTACTGAAACCCAAACTTTTAAGAGTTTCGTCGAGCTTTTTATTCCAAGCTCGCGAAGCTTGCTTCAACCCATAGATGGATTTCTTCAGAAGACAAACTTTTCCATCTTCTTGTGTAAATCCAGGAGGCTGTAGCATGAACACTTCTTCCTCTAGATTGCCATTAAGAAATGCTGTGTCCACGTCCAAATGCTTTAGCTTATATTCGTTCTCAACGGCAAAAGCTAACAGCATACGTAAAGATGAATTCCTCACCACAGGAGAGAATGTTTCATAATAATCCACTCCTGCCTCCTGACTGTAACCTTTAGCTACAAGTCTTGCTTTATACTTTACAAAATTTCCTAAAGCATCTCGTTTCAATTTGTAGACCCATTTACAAGGAATAACTTTCTTATTTTCAGGTCTATTGACTAAAATCCAAGTTTTTCTTTCTATTAAGGAATCATACTCGTCTTGCATCGCAGCAATCCAACTATCTTTATCTTCTGCGTGCATGGCTTCTGAGTAGCTAGATGGATCTACATTTATTACCTCTTCCGTACAGGTCTTGTATAACAAGAAATCTGGTTTCTTCCGTTCTCTCATTGGATAGCGACGTTCTTCCACTGACTCACCGAGAACACTGTTGCTTTGTTCTACTTCTACATCTGAAGCATCATGAAAACGATCAGGGGAAACGTCCGGAACATCCATGGAAGTGCTTGCTGTAGGAACATCCAAATTAACTATCTGTTCAACAGCATTGCAAGGATCAGTGCTCAATCGTAGTGGAACTACTGTTTCTTCTTGGCTTCTAGAAGAATCTGAATTTTCTTTTAAACTTGTAAAAGAATTTTCAAAAAATACTGCGTCCCTCGCTTTAACTAAGCGACGTGGGCATTCAGAACTACGAAAGAAGTAACTGTGGATATCATCAGCATATCCTACAAAAATGTGCTCCGTAGATTTGACATCAAGCTTCTTTCTTTGACAATTGGGGACATGAACCATCGCTCGACAGCCAAAAACTCTTAAATGTGAGAGGTTTGGTTTATTCCCATACCACATTTCAAAAGGAGTTTTATTTTCGAGTGCACGATGAGGAGACCTGTTTTTTAAATAAGCAGCAGTTTGAACTGCATCTTGCCAATATACTTTGGAAAGTTTACCTTCAGTAAGCATACAGCGCGCCTTTTCAACCAGTGTGCGATTTACACGTTCAGCTACGCCATTAGATTGAGGGCTATAAGGAGCTGTCGTTTCATGCTTAATTCCTTTTGAAGTCAAATAGTCTCTCATACCTTGGTTCACAAACTCAGTCCCGTTATCTGTTCTGAAAATTTTAATTTTTGCTTCCTTCTGCCTTTCAACTGCATTCTGAAATTCACAGAATTTATCTTTTACTTGAGTTTTCGACGAGATAAAGAAAGGAAAAATCGCTCTCGAAAAATCATCAATAAAAACCAAAAGATATTTGTTTCCCTGAAAAGAATCGTGTGACATCGGACCACACAGATCCGCATGAATTAGTTCCAACAAAGCTGTTCCTCTTTTAAATGGAATTGCTTTGAATGGTTTTCTTGACTGCTTGCCTTCCAAGCAATGTATACATGGTTCATTGTCCACCTTATCATAAGACACACCTATAGCCTCACCTTTTCTAAGTTTATCCAGACCTATTCGGCAAAGGTGTCCTAAACGCCTATGCCAAAGTCTGCAATCTGACGTATCAAGGAGCGCATTAGAGGCAATTCTCTTAGGAACATTTACAGTACAATTTAAAGTGTACAGCCCACTACTTACAGAACCACGTAAAAGAGCCTTTCCAGTACAAGAAAAATTTTCATAAAAAATACAACCATTTTTATCAAAAACTACATGTAAACCGTTTTCACAAGCTTTCCTAACAGAGAGTAAATTACAATTCAGGTCAGGCACGGCAACAACACCAGTCATTGTTCCTTCACAATCTTTAGTAGAAAAAGAAATATTACCTATACCTCTGCAACTTATCTTCTCTCCATTTGCAACCGTTACAGTATCATTACTACCTGCTTCATTATTCAACCTTACGTTCTCTAGGTAATCAATATTATGGCACATGTGATTGGTCGCTCCAGTATCAATGAAAAAAGTGGTACTCTCTCTTTCTACACCATTGAGTGCTGTCTTCAGAGTAACATTTTTTACGTGCTTGTCCTTCTCGTCCTTCCTTATAGGACAATCGGGCCTTTTATGACCTGGTTCACCGCATCCATAGCATTTGATAATTCTTTTCTTCTTACTATTATTGGAAGAATTTTTACCTTGAGAAGATTTCAGAGCGGAAGTCGTCGGTTTGTTCTCCGGAGCTTGAACATCTACGGTTTTCGAGAACTCATTCAATAGCTTACTTTTCACCAATTCACTTCTGATTTTTAAGTTGGAGTTTTCCAGAGCCATAACTAAGGGATCGTAGCGAGGTCCTAAACCTCCGAGCATAATCGCTGCCAAACTTTCATCATCAATCTTCTTCCCGATGTCTGCTAAATCTTGCGAAGTAGCTACGATTGCGCCAATATAACGCTCAACATCATTATCGAAGTCTGACAAGTTATATCTATACAGCCTTCGCTCCAGGGCCAATTTTCTGCCCATTCCCTTATCTTCAAAAGCATCTTTAAGAGCATCCCATGCTTGCCTGGCAGTCTCAGCGCTCCGAACATGTGCGATTGCGCCTCCGTCGATTGTCAAACAAATCTTGGTTAAAGCTCTCTGATCCCTTTTATTTGCATCAGAGGGCTTCTCACCTGAGTAACCTTCTATGGTTTCCCATAAATCCTCATGCATCAAATACATACGCATTTTGAATTTCCAGATGCCATAGCCGGCTCTTTCGCACAACGGTTTTATCGATATACCAGCAGGTCCACACGACATTTTTCTACTTTTTTACTTCGTGCTGATAACGAATGTTGTATATTTAATAATTAAGTTAAATAAGAGCCAAAGTAGTAAACGTCATGTTTTTTATTTTTGTGACAATCAAAAGAACACAATGTCAATACGAAATTAGATTATTAAGAATAATAAATACAGACAAGTATTTAATGCATACTTTGAGTATTTACTACAGTTTTTGGCTTATCCGAACAATCACTTGGATCAGTCCCAAGTACCTAATTTCGAAGTCTGAACTGTTGCTGATTCCCTCCGTAAAAATATATTTAAGCGCTTTGCCCAAAGTGAAAAACTGACTTCAGAACACGTGCTTCAGAGTCTTACGCACAGCGATGTCGCTTGACACCACATGACAAATCCAATGAATTCAGTCTCATTATCTATTTACTCTGGTATAAGAGTATATCTCAAAGTTTTTCAGGTTATCAGGCCTGTAGGCCACAAGTCCGCCTAGTTTTCAGCACTGACTACTAAAAGCGTGACTATGCCACAATCACCCGGATCTGATTCGCCAATTTTGCCACATAAACACTAATTCGTGACCATTTTCATCCCATTATTTATTTTCAATGTCAATGATTGACCGTTTACGAATTTCAAGGTTACTTCGCAGACAAAACAAATGAAAAGTGAACTCAGTCTGTGAACGTGATTGCCGAAAGTAGGCCCCTTTTACTAGTTCAACGAGTGGATTATTTTTACTCAACTGCGGTGAAGCTCAAAAGGAGGGTTATGTTTTTTCCACTGTCTTTAGTACTCATCTCTAGAGCATGCAGTAACCACTGTAAAGAATGTTCAAATGAGAATCTATCAATATTTTTACTGGTATGTTTTATTTATAGGATATCGCAATCACTTTAAAAAAAAAACATAAGAAACAAAAAAACTTGATGGAGTCGACATTCATATCTGATTACCCCTGAAAAGAAATGGGAAAACTCAAGGCAAAATATCCTATAAGGATTCTCGCAGTTATAAAAAAAAAATACCTATTACAACCCACAAACCGACCCACTTAATCCAACCCCTAGTCGAACATTACAGAAGTTGCCTACATGCATTCCAGCTGCAGGGTGATCTTACGATAGCATCTGCGATATGAGACGGTTTCGCTGAAAAATGCGATGTTTCACCGCGATAACGTCGGCTGCAGGCTACTGTGTTAGTGCATTAGTGTAATGGAACCTACGAGTTCTGGGTGCACAGGGCTGTCTATTGTCTAATGTTTGACAGGCCAAAATACACGTCGGACCTCATTGGGTGCTTCTATTTTGGTCAAGTTTTTGTTTATCCCTCTGTGTCATCATCATCATCTGCCTAGCCTCTGTGTGCGATAAATATAGTAGTATAATAATTCCTGCTGACCAAAACCTTTACTTATACCTATTTAGTTCAGGGATCTCCAGTGTATACTATCTACTGATTCTTAGACCTTGCTCTTACTCATTCGTTACACAACCATTAAGCAGTGTTACACGCTGTATTCTGGTTTTAAGGATTTAAATGCCAGTACAAACTCAAACCATTTATTTCAATTAAACCAATTACACTTTTAAATTGTCAAGGAATCGGTCAGTCAGAAATATGAAGCTAGTTACCCATTCCAAAGCGTAGTAGGTACCTATGGAGAAGAACGGGCAAGAAACTCCACGGACACTCTTTTAAATAAAAAATTGTTACAAAATATTGGTTACATCATTCATGTTGAAATTATACATGTGAGAACAATGTAGAAAGACGCTCGTTAGAAGCGTCCGTAATAAAAAAATAAAACAAAGAACAATTCAAAAATTAAAAATAAGCCGTGGCAGCTAAGAGATGACCAGTCCCAACTGACGGCGTCCGTTTACGAACAAAACAATACAACATGAAACTCAAATTTATTTCTAGCAAAATTGGTAAACCATCCGCAATACTCTTGGTATCCCTGATATGCAAAAGCACATCAAGGATGCCAAGGTTGTAAGGTAAAAACCTTACAACGTTTTAGTTAGAACGTAAACCACATCTGGATGTAACCAAGTTAGGACAGCCCTGATATGAAATACCTCCTGTATGCAGCCACTGTTCTTGAATTGCGTTTGTGGAGTATAGAGCTTTTTAAGTGGCGTGTTTCTTGAATTTTTGTGATTTATTCGTCACGACTATCATGAGTAGAGCTCTGCCTTACCTGGTTTGCCTGTCCGTAGGTATCATAATTATCTATGTATTGAGTGACTTCGATAACAGTTGGTGTACCTACCTTGTTCGAAGTCAGAAGTAGTTATTTCCTGTTTTATATTAGGCCTCTATTGTGTTTCTGCGAATTAATTTTTGCGTTAGCCCAGTAATGTGAACAGAAAGGTTCCCTAATCTGAGACGAACACACGATACTCCCCTACTAACTTTTTTGCCTGCTGCTCATAAATGACGAGTAATATAAAATCTAGTGCTGTTTTTCTGCGTATAAGGTGAGAATGCAATACAATTTCCTCGTGCATGGCACGTAATGATTGTGCTACATTAGTCAATCGTATCAAACTGCACTTTCTCTATATTACACAAAAACTATTGTATTGTTACCAAACATTGAGAATGCAAGCGATAATTGGTCAATTAAATGAACAGTCCGAAAAACTGTCCAACCGAATTAATTAATGAACCAAAACGTGTTAACACTGCCACAGAATAAAGAGTTGAATACAGAAGTATAACTCTATACAGTCCTCGTTAGGTGGCATCGGTTGGTTGTATTTGTCATACTTGTGCCAAACCTAATGCACCTTTCAGTGCATGTTTGATCAACAAGATACCCTCGAAGATCGAATATTGAGTTTAAGCGTCGTTTGTTGAGCCTTCTTTACCAGATTTAAAAAAACAAAGTCACAACAGATGTTTTTGCGGATTCATTTGTTTATTTCAGTACTTTTGGCGCGTGTAACCTCTATATTGTTCTACTCAGTGTCACTGTGGAATTACGGAATGGATGTTTTATTTATTTATAGTGATAATTTATTCAATCAGCTTTTCCATTCCGCGTACACGTTATATTGTTCTTTATTTTAATTTTGTGTTAACCTTACTACTTGCATTGTTAGCCGCATTTGGGCCAGTTTCCGTAGCCACCGACCGTAGGATGGCGATAATGAGGGTTTTTCAATAACGTTTTTATTGCCATTTTGGTGAATCCTGGTGTGTGTAGTGGTTGCAAGCGCTACTGCTGAGGATGAGGTCCTGGGTTCGATTCCCAGGTCGGGCAAATTGTTATTGGATTTTTCCATCGGAAATCTCTCAGTAGCAGCTCGGAATCTGGATTGGTACCCGGTTGATGGCAACTCGCCACAGAACTAGCGAAATGTGGGTAAGGAACTATATGTATTTACTCCTCTGCGGGGATAAACTGCGTGATGTTATGTTCATGTTTAAATAATGTTCATTATTGATCATCTCATTCGCTAAGTAACAACATTTGAATATTTTATTAAATAGTACGCTCGTGAATTGGAGGAAATGGACTCGGAATTAAATAAGACCCGCGTTATCGATAGTCCTTGTAAGTCTGTAAGAGACTGTTCAGTACATTCAGTACTGTTACCGTGTTAGCTGAATGTGAAAGAACTGACCTTGAAACTAAACATTGTCAGCAGAAAAAATATAATTGCTTGCCTACTTGACAACTTATTACAATCTATACATGTAATGAAATAGTAACGAAGGATTTTTGTCCGTTTGTCTGTTTGGATGTAGGTATGTTCCGGATTGGCGCAAAAACAGCTGAACGGATTTATATGAAATATGGTACACAGATAGTTTATAACCTGGATTGATACATAGAATACTTTTAATCTCGGTAGTACGTTCCCGTGGAATATTTTCCGACATTCTCGCGGGCGAAGCCGCGGGCAATAGCTAGTTTATTATAAAAGTTATTGTATAATTACAGCAGTGTTTTTGTCAAAGCAAATCAATAGCATTTCATTGAACTGCACTGCAATGATTTCCCAGCTCGTTATATTGAAATGTCAACAATAACAATTATTTTGCTTGATGCCACTAAAACGGTTGAAATAGAAGGTTTACGCAACAGAATAAACAATTTCATTTAATTTCATTTCAACAAAATTATTGACTTGTGTTGTATTGTACAGGTTTTCAAATTACACCCTGATTTATATACCAAGTGTAATTTGAAAAACCTGAAAACTTCATATGGAGTCATTCTACTCATCATTATGAACATCTTTTATTATGGAAACAAGCATGATATCACGAAAAAATCAACCGCTCCCTACATTTATTTATGTACGAGTATGTTCGTCGGGTTATTACCTAGTTACTGGGTTGTGGAGGTCAGATAGGCAGTCACTCCATGTAAAATACTGGTATTCAGCTGCATGCGGTTAGACTAGAAGCCAACCCCAATGTAGTTGGGAAAATGCTGGGCAGATTGATTGATGTTCGTTTGTAAGGAACAGCAGATTATTTTTTTCGTGATTTGTCAGTAGGTATAGTCATTCGAACCTGTTCCATTTCAACTACATAATTATTATCTCATTTCATCCCATAACTGCCCACTTTGCTGTTGTACTCATCGTAAATTATCGCCTTATGTTGCTAATTTTCCAGTGGTGAAGGACGATACTGCCATTGCATCATCCCTTATGCCTTTTACAACTTTTATAAAATATTCTGGTGTTGCTGGGGTCCACCATAGCTGTTTCCCTTACATGACGTAGGCACCTGTGGTTAGTATTTCGTGTATTGTATAATATGCCATTATCACAAGTGAGTCTTCTGTTATTCATAATCTGTGGTACCTAGTGATTATCTGGCCGCAACCCTCCGCTGCTACTCTACATTTAACTCCCAATACTGGTGGTGGGTACTTTGATCTCCGTCACCAGATGACAATCAAAATATGAGCTGTGCGGTTGAATTGTCCAAATGCAGCGGAAGTTAGGGTTGCTTCAGTTTTTTACTATATTATATATACTTCAAAATAATGAAGGATTGGCCCATTTTTTTAAAAATACGTTCGTAAAATATCTGCAATACCATTAAATGATCTCTCTTCCTGGATTTGCCAAATAAGATCACAGCTGATTTTGGTAAATTTTTAAGGCTTTCACGAATTTGCTATGGGTTTCAACTAGTTGACCTTAAATAATGCTTACTCACTGCGTTAATTACCGTAATAAATTAGAAAGCTTTATATTCAAACGTATCGTTTGTAATACATAAGTTTAGTTAACATCGCAAAAACAGTTTGCCAATCGCTTGCATCTAATAAAAATTCATGAAATGTAAACCTTGGAATTCCTGTATCGAGGTAACCCTACAGAGATACCGACCCATTATCGTCCCGGGCTTTTCATCGCGCGACTATCGCGAATTTATTTCGCGCGGAAACGATTGCCCGACTCGATTCTACGCGATTCCATGCGATTCGATGCGATCCGCCCGAATTTCGGACGAGAGCGCGTAATCGTCCAAAGAGCTACCATTGTGAATGCGTTTATTATATTTCGCGTACGTTTGTTTTAGTTGGACGTAATTGGTTGGCAGTTGAGTGCGATGGAGTGGAATGATAGTGCTTGTGAGGCAGATAATGTATTTTTGAATTAGGTGTATTGAGCTCGAAATCGATTAAAATACAACCGTCACAGGCTCTTCAATTATTGGGAGCATAATGCTTTAATAGCTGAATGAACTGTTTAAAAAGTGCATCTTAAATAATCCAGGGACCATTTACTATGTAATTGTCTTTACTAGGGGAGTCGGACTCTTATGAATTTTGCGGGTGTGTAATATTTGGCATAATAACAGATAGTATAATAAATATCACATGATATAATTTTCATATGCTATAAAAACAAATATTCTAATTTCATGTGATCTAATGGTATATTTCATAACCTTCTTTTGCTCTAATAACATTTAGTACCTATAACGATCGAATATCAAATATTATACTAGTTGAATATTAATTTAAATGTGCATTATAGAAAATGTTCATTATACCATATAAAATGAAATTATATCAATAATTCATTATATAATATCATCATGATATTAAAAAAATGTACTATGTGAAATTAGTTCATATGATCATTAGAACTTTTGTTATTATTTCAAACGTTACACACCCGAATCTTGTTTACTGGGACTGGTATGAGGTATTCTCTTAAAACTGAAGCCAATACAAGATGAGAAGATTTATGTATAATTTTTACGGAGCAGGTTAATGACAATCTCTATGAACAACCATTGTATGGTTAGGTTGAGTCTATAGTCAAAACAATAATCATAAAGACACTAACTGTTCGTAAGTTTCGAGATATATCTTATTTATGTTCGCAATAATGTCCCAGACATCTTCGTTCATTCGTTCATTCCCTTCACTAAAACACGTGTGAGTTCAAAGGGCACCGATGGAAAGTCATAGAATCATAGATAATATGGAAATGAGAGAAAATCGTCTCATAAAGCATCATCAGGCATTATGGTAGTCTTTTCTCTCTGGTGACACATCTATGCTTTTAAATTGAAATAGCATGTGTCTCTTGTATGTCTGCTTTTTACGTTTTCAAAGCTATAAACACCTTACAGATCGTGTTAATAGGGTAGAGAGTATATAGCTTAATTATAAAATAAAAGTAGACGTACAGGCTTTAAAAGCACGATCTTTTAAAGAAAGAAAATACATTTATTTAACACAGACCAAAAAGCACACAATATAATTAACAGCAGATAAAAAATTAAATAAAAAGTGTGAAGTGCGATGTAAGAAATTTGCAGGGGAGTGTGCCTCACGGCTACGCCAAAACGACGACACCTATTGATCATAATAATATAATAAACCATTATAATGATATTTGAACGTTAGATATTAAATCATCTTAAACATCTCAACATAATGACCAACTACGCTCTCTTCAGTCGCCCAACTTTCTTCCAATTACACACAGAAAACCTTTCCCTGCCAGAGATCTACCAAAGTGTCACACCAATCAAGACTGTACCTCTGACCTATCACGCGACAATCACCTCTAAATCATACCTACAGTTAGCAAACAATAGGCGAAAATACACAATAGATCATATGATAATGAACACATAGATTCTTATAAAATATTATTGTGATTGTGAGCTACTGTAGTTTCAAATGGCTCTAATAGCACTAACTTTAGACTAGAGCTATCACTAGTAACTTAAGTAGCACAAGTAGTGGGTACACCGCGGTGCGCGTCGCGTGACGAAACAATCACACTAACCGAATTGAGGATGACCCGGAAACCTCCGCGACACGAATGCACCGCTGAACAAGTTATGAGAAGCATTCGTTTTAGCTATATCAGGAAAAAATAAGGATGGATATCTTGATATTAAATTAATTGCAGCCACCAATTAACCAATTTGTATAGGAGTATCATCTTCACGATAGGAAGATGCGGCTGATTTGAATGGTCCAGTTTCTGAAAAGGTTTGAAATGGAAATCCCTTGTCATAATCAGTCTATTCACTAGTTATGTTTCTTATGATACACACACAATTTGCAGACAAGATAGACTCTGCCAAATAAGGTTCTTCACTGCCTTCCAACGAAATCTTGGTTCACTTTTATCAACACAGCTAAGTTCCACTACATGTCCATCGCGCTGCCCCTCGCTGCAAGCTCGCACCTCGTGCCATTCTCTCCGTCGTCGTGTAGTATGCGCGCACGCACTCGTGGGAACACTTTCACTGCGCCACGTGAACCGCGATGAGCTGCTTTTTGTCAGACTGACCTGCTTCGTGAAACTGAGCCAGTTAGTGTTCCTGGATGCCTTTGTTTTGAAACTTAAACCGGTTTTTGTTGTTTCGATGTTTCTATGCGGTTTGAGAGATTGAGAACAAACCTTAGGTTCATAGGCAAGGGGAAATTATAGGTAAAGTTACTAACATAATATGGAATCAAGATTAAGTTATTACCAGCTAAGTTTTTAGATGTTTTTGGTCTTTCAAATTAAAAGCTTGAAGCATCATTAATAAAGTAAGGTTTGACATCTCACCGTTAGACACAATTGAACTCTACAAATTGTTATTTAAATCCATATCGGAGCAAAATGCTCTAAAATTTTTCGCAAAAATGTATAAAAACCGGCTCGAAACCGCTCTGCTACTTCATATTTGCTTCCTAGACTCGTTATAACGGTACAGGCAGTAAACAGTGCAAAAACGCCAATTTTAGCCGCAAATCACTGGTTGGTATACTTAGAGCGCTGGATATACGAAGTTTTGCAAATCGAAAAATACCAAAATCTTGCATTTGAGACAACTTTGTAAGGTCAACGACATCTATGAAACCATTACATACGAGGTCTAATCAACTGTCACAAATATTGTTTAGAGAAAAAATTATGGGTAGTATGAAATTGTGAAGCGTCATATCGTAAGTTGAAAACGGAGTGTAATTTTCTTTTGTTTGGAACAGCAGGTCAAAATACCCACAATTTGATATTAAAGAAGATGGAATTATCTTTATGAAGATGGTGAAATATTGCCTTATTGTCTCGGTCAGTTAAGTAATTAAGTTTTGCTGTTATAAAAGTAACATTAGTGCGGCTAAAAACAGTCCGCGTTGTTTTATGGCCGAGACAGATGCTACATCTAAATGGCTTTCTTAGAAGTTAACCTCGTTTTTAAAAACTAATATTTCATTACTCTCTTACTAAAGAAAATATGACTGCTAGATTTAGAATAAACTACGTAGCTACTAAGTAAATATTAAAGTTATAACTGTTTGTTTTTGGATCGTCCCACATCTTGTAATAACATCTTCAAATACTACATAAGGCAGAAGTTCTTTCTTATGAGGGTACTTTTATAAAGGTCCAACAAAAATGAGTACTTACACTGATAAAAAAAGTTCAATAAAAAGTACTTATGTTAATTATTCCGGCTCATCGACATAATCTACAGGCTATCTACAAACTGGCTACTAGTTGACCAACTAGTCGGCCGACCGGTCGGACAACTCCCCAGGTCAACGAACCCTGCTAAATGTCATGAGAAGATCGCAGTGATACGTTCTAATGGCTCCCGATAGTAAAGCTGTGTTTATTGACGCTAACCAATCGATTTGAAGTCGAATGTTTTGTCTTGATTGGTGATGTACCGTTTTGATTTGAAGAGTTGTCAGATTTGTTCTGCCTTCAACTTGACCTCAAACTTGTTGTCACGTGTCTAGGCATAATACATTTAGTACCACATTCACGGATGTTAAGTTCGGGAAGTTAATTGTTAAACAAATTGACTACCAATTTAAACTGTCTGTATTTTTAAATCTCAACTGTCATTCTTTAACAATTGTGTTGTATGAAACGGCTATACCACGGCAAATTACTTTAATTTACGAAGAAACTACACTCAAATCAATGTAATCTTAAATTAATAATCACGCTTCAGAAGCAAATTAATTCGCCTGTCGCTGTGATAATGATAACCCCTTTTGCAAATTGTTATTTATTGACTAGCGTTCTAGTGTGGTTTTAATTAACCCCTATTTTCTATGGAAGAATGGTGTGATAATAATCGCGCCATTCTCTAATAGAAAATAAGCCACCAAGAGCCTGTAACAATGCCTCATTATTTAATTATGTTAAAAATAAATTCAAGACCTCCATCGCCTACATGTTGATAAGTTTAGGCAAATTATTTAAACACACTAGTTTAGAAATCTATAAAATGTTACAGTTTACAAAAGAGGTTCGACTGAACAAGATCGTTAAAACCTAACAAAATGCCAATTAAAATATTAGCATGAAAGAAATTTTACAAAATACATTTCAAGTTCTACTTAATTCTAAAGCGTGAAGAATGCTGTAAACTTACTTCAGAATTAAAATGCTTCATTAAAAAACCTGAATTCTAAATGACGTGCAGAGTTTTCACGAAAAAAAAGTCGTTTTGCTGCCATGTCCGTGTATAAACAGGGGAAAACAAGTGAAAACGGACAGCTGCTATTTATAAAATCTGCTAAACGTTCCCCAGACGGGGAGAAATACCACAAAAAGATGAAGTGCAGAAGATTTATTTCATTCCAACCACACAGAGGCTGCAGATGGGCACTTATTCTTAGCTGAAAATTTAGCACTGAAGTTGATGGTCCACAGAATAGATCTTGTATACTAAACACAACCAGACTGACTTTTGATAGTTTAATGTAAATGTGAAGTTTTTCTTATGTCAAATGTAGGAAAGTAAACTGCGGCTGATGCTAAATGATAGCAACATGATATCTCTGAATTTATTCTATGCTTCTCCAACTGTAATCCGTTTAATAAGGTGCCTAAAATTCTACCACCCTTGACTTTACCCTTTTTTATTTGACAACTGTCTGCGTGAACTCCAGCTTAGATGTGTCTCCGGCTAGTTATGTGAACTTGACCTTCTGGCCCTTTCGGATTTGGTGGTAATTCCAGAAGACCCGTAAATTAGAGTTGCGCAGATGTCGTGATTTAGCGAGCGATGCCAAGGCACAGGTCTAAACTTTACGCGTTATCAAACGATGGGCATTTTATGCAAAAATTATGTTTCTCTTTTTATGGCGTGCGTTTTACGTGTTTATCTTTATTTTAAAGAACTTTTTTTTAAGCACTAACTTAAATAAATAAGCTTGAACAGCAATAAAAGTCTGTTTAATTGCTCTGGATAAGTTAACATTATGCAGTAAAGTTTCTCCTTTAAGGACTTTTTAGTCTAAAGCTAATTCTCTATCCCATAAAGCTGTATGCCAAACCGCCCCATCACGCAACCACTGCCCACAACTACAGTCGTCTGACCAGATTCACGAGAACTCTAAACATTTGGCAACATGTACTGTATATTTGGCGCCCAACATGGTACAATGTTTGTATATTTGGCGCCCAACGCCGGCCTTGTTCACTTGCAAATATTTCCAAAATAAAGGTTCTCACCGACCGTATCGGCCGGGATCTGCAGCTGTGAACTTGTGTGAACAGTATTAGAGAACATAATAGTAGTTCTCAGCTATTTTGTTAGCACTTCCTGCATTGTTCCGTGATGTTTATTGTGTAGTTCCACAGTTTGTTGAATGTTATAGTTCGTTATAGCTTTGATTATCTTTATTGTGTACAAAACAAATAACCTGAATTTATTTATACATGTTTTGAAGATGAAAAATATCATGCAAATTAGATATTTCGCTCAAATTAACAAAGGTATTCACCTAATTGAGTCAGAATAGTTAATGAAGCGTTACTGATTTATTAGTTTGTATTTTCTTTTTGGAGAAAGAGAGAATTTGTATTTATATCTTTAATAATGATATGAATGTGATTATTAATCTTAGTACTCAGTCTAACGACGACGTTTTAAATTCTACAAAGGATCTACTAGATTCGCTACATTTATCAATCTTTTCAGCATCATCATCATTGTCGCTTTTGACCGTGACTTTCCCACTTCATTATACTCCTGTAACATTTACACCCTACTCCCTTCGCATTTGCAAAAGCAATTGAAAGCTGCTATTAAGTGGTATTTTCTATAACCGACGCGGAGTGGCTGTGACATTTCCATTAAATTTTGTCGACTACCCTCTGCATTATCTCGCCCATCAGCCTTTGTGCAGCATTCAATTCTTATTTGTACTTCGCTTAATGACTCACTCCTATTGTCAGATGAGTTAAGATGAAGGGTGGAATTTGGTGATTGTGTAATTTTGCTCCTATATTTAGGGGCGTTTGATCATAATTTGGGAAGATTTGTGTTTATTCAATACACCCCAAATAAGGAGTTAATCACCAGTATCTTTACTTCCCACAGTTCTATTATTAGGACTGCCATTTCGATCATTTGGTGACAAGTCAGAGTTTATTTTAAAACGAATGACATCAAAGTTTTAAAACCCAGCTGGGTTTTACTGCCCATTACCGCGCATATTTTTTCATGTTCTTAAACATTCAAATGGCTGACGCTAAGTAATTATGGCGCGTCATTAAAATGCACTTCATTACTGAATAATGAAGGCAAGCTTGAATTGAATGTATTAATTACTTTTACATGTACTTTTTGTTTCTTTATTCCCAATTGTGGGGGAAAAGTACCTTATCGTTAATTCTAAGAACTAGTGATGTTTGTCTATAAAAATATTTGAATAGTTGAGCTCACATCCTTCTATTCAATGCATGCAGAATTTCAATGTTAGTTTTTTGCACATTCAATATCATATTTCTGGGATGGATGTTCGTGAGTTTGCTAATTACAACAAATAAAGATTTCAGCAAGTGTATATTTTGCGTCCGCTAAGAAACTTTTATATTTTTCTATTATTATAAAGAGTTATTTGTTTGTTTGTAACTTTGTATGTAGGGGATAATCTCCGGAACTACCAGTCAGATTTGAAAAATTGATTTTGCATTGTATAGCCCAATTCTTGAGGAAGGTTATAGGCTCGCGGACGAAGTCGCAGCCATCAAACAATTTCCAATAGGTCAACTTGCAATCACACAAATATTTAGAATTCAATACAATTTTCAAACTGATAGGTGGGTACTTTTTAGCTTGCTTCCAAATTGTCATGAAAACAATGAACCAAAACATCAAAGTAACATACTCCAAGGCAATAAATATCATATTCAATTACTTGTGTTAATTAATAAAGGTAATGGATTCAGATGTCAGGCGGGATTCCCAGACATCAATTTCTATGAATGCTGATTGAATATTGATATCAGCATTAAATACCTCACCAAGAAATTTATAGGAGTAGGTTGTTAGACCATATAGGTAGCCTTATTAATGATAAATGATATTTATTTCTTTAAACTGTTTACAAAAAAAAAATACTTTATTGTTTTAAAACCAGATGAGTTCAGAGTTTCCTATTCTGATTAGAAAGTCCGAAAAAAATTCAGAGAAACTTTGAAAAGCTAGAAATAAAAAAAAAAACAAAATCAAAATATTTTATTTCACATAAACCTACATGGGCACTTTTGAAACGTCAGAAGCTAGGTGCAAGGTTCCAATTGGTCGTTTCCTATGGAGAAGAGCCGGCAAGAAACTCCACGGTTATTTTTTTTTTAATAATTGGTTTTTACAATACTTTCAAATAATAGAAAGAAAGAAAGAAAAATAGGTTTATTTGTCACAGACATACGTGCATACATAAAAGACATGAGTAATCGGAGAACAACACAAAGTACATAACAAATCACGAGCATAGAACAGAAATTACTTAGGCGGCAGCTGCACGACATGACTGTGACAAGAAGGCTTCCACTCAGCATGATGCAGTGCTATGGGGGACCCACAGCACAGCGCTGATTTTCAGTGGTCACCCGAAAAAAGAAACGATGTACGGAAATCAAGTCAGGTTCAGTGATTTTGTAACAAAACAAAATAAATAGTGCTCAGAATGTAAGACAACTGTACAATAAATTATAAGAAACATAAAAATAAAAAATAAAACTATCCGCAGGCATCACTCTACGTGCACAAATAATACAGATACCTAACTAAAACATATTATTACTACACGAGGATATAGAAGTGTTTGTGTTGTTTGTAATAGTGTTTCTAGGTATGGGAGGACAGTGTAGGTCTTTCAATAAGTACCAAGTCCTTAACAAAATAGTAAATGGTCAACAGGTCTACAATCCACTAAGCCTACAGCGTTCTCACATTCACAAAATATGTAGAAATGAATCTATACAAAAGATAAATAAATTAATAAAAGTAAAAAACCTATTTTAATAAAACGCAATTATATGATTGCTATTACAATTGTAATCAATCTGAATAATTATCATGTCCACAAAAGTCACTAATAAAAAGTTGAAATTAAATCGTAGGTAAATAATGTCAAATAATAGAATAGTAAATATGTCAAGGACGAATGTAAAAATAAATATTTAAATAAACACTTGGGAGCAGTTAATAGACTCTTACTTATTTATGCCGTTAATGAGGTACTAGGGAAGCCACATGTGCAGAAGGAAAAGAGAGGTTTATGAGATCCCTTTTGCCTGAGGTAACTGTAAGACTACCGGTGGCATTGGTCGGTGGCTCATCTGCGCGGAGCCTTAGTGTTGGATCTCCTTGTCTCGAAATGGTTGTATGAATATAAGAAAAGTAATCTCATGCCGGATAAAAATGAGCATAATGTCAGCGTGGTGTCACAGGAGCTGTGCTTAACTTGGTTGTTTTTGCAACTATTTAGTACAATTTCAAGTTTAAATTAGGTACCTTTTACAAAAGCATATCTGATATTCCACGTTAAATTTTCTGCCATAAACCATTAATATTCATATTGGTCCTTCCGCTCTTTCATAAAACCTTAATTTCATAATATCCTAACCATACTCAATAAAAACAGCAATAATAATAATTCAAAATAGAATCTGTTGAAAACTGCGATTAAATTCCGGATTATTTACGTAATTTACAGCCAATTTATTCATGGTAGTACAAACTTAGTTTTGCGTTTCGTAAAATGAAGATTTTAATGTTTTTGTATGAAGAATGTTAGTTAAAAGGTTGTGAGACGGTAAAATCGTGTTTGCGGGTGTGTAAACCTGCTGATTTGTCATTATGGCGGTGCCAGCCGGTGCCTTGCGCGCGCGCAGCGTGTCTAGCGTGTTGCTGTCTCGCTCGCACGCACCACGTGACACAACATCGGCGCACAACCTTGATCGACGAACGTATGAACTTTTTTATGTCTACAAAGTTCTGTCTTCAACGTTTTGCGAGGATTCCCAGAATTGAATTATGTGAGGTTTTGTGGTGGAAACGTTTTGAATTACGTCCTTATGTTGTTGATTTTTTCGAAGAACTATTTCATAAGCGTATCTTGCGTAATTCAATAGAATAAGTCAAGCACGTGTCGAAGTAAATTAAGATATAATGCCAAAACCAGTGTCTTATTTGCTTTTTGTCTCAGGGGTTAGATAATAATAGAACCTATTATATTGCTACTTGTCTCAAAAACTACGGTCCATCTGTTACGCAAGATCGTAAAACGCACATCGTTGAAATGTTATTTCTTCTCGAACTAGACAAAGGCACAGAGCAAAGTACTCATGTGATAAAGGTCACCTGTCAAGTGCAGTAGTAACGATCAGGGTATTTATACGAGTACATTACAACATAAGCAGTTGCTATCTATCTAAGTGGATAGTTTGGCGGTGGATCGAAGCAGTCATTCATGATGTTACCCCCAATTTTGGATCGGTCTCTTCGGAAAATTGTTCATGGCCCGAAGGACCACGAACATTGAGATTGATTGATTGAGTATGGACCAAATTGTTTTTCGTCATTCACAAGTGAATTGATTCACTGTTGGGAATAAAACCCCGGCATTCATTTTGGATCAAATTTGATTTCAAAGTAATTATTGTAAATTATAAAGGTATTATAAAGGCAGCCTGTATCAAGTAAAGTAAAAGTAAAAATCGTTTATTTCAACATTCAAGTTAACAAGTAAATATCAAAGTTTAACCAATAACGCCAGAATATCGAATTTCATCGTTCTTATTGAGCGAACAATCCTCCCAAAAATTAAAAATCCAATTTTTTTCTAAAGGATCCATGTCCGCCATTAATACAAAATTTAATAAACCTTAACTTGTTTCAAATGTCTGTCGTCCCAAATGGCAATTAAACTAATGAAAACTTTTTGTTTCAGGTACTTTGTCCGAAGTTCTTCTCGCTATGGAGTCAGGGGTAAAAATTTACGAATTCTGCCCCAAAAGTACTACTGCGACAATCTGCATGAATAATAAATTTTTGAATTATTTAAACCGAGCCCTGTCTTGGTGGATTAACGGGAAGTACCTTGATAATGACAGATCTACATAAATTTGCATTGAACGATACGATTTCTTTCGCATTATCCGTAGGGAACAGAGGTCGGAATGTAGAGTTCGGGTCAGGGGGCCTCGGGGCTCGTAGCATAAACCTTTGGCAAATATAGGAGAATATTGTTTTGAAATTTTAAGTATCTTTGTTTTTACAAAGAATTCATTTTAATTTATACCGGAAATACCTATCTAGGTTTATGACAAATACCTAGAACAGCAGATTTCTCTGTTCAATATTATTAAAGTTATAGCTACAAAAATAATTTCTGAAACAAAAACTTGTTCGCTATGAAATACAAAAAACGTTGCAAAACAATGATTGTATTCTCGCAACATCAATTATAACTGCGCAGATCTCAATCATTGGAATGATGGACTCATCTCATGTTTTAATAATTTATTTATAACTGATACACAGGAAACATTATAAATGGATTTTACCGATAAACACAAGACCAGTTTTGTACAAGTCTATAAAGTTTTGTTTATGAATGAAAATGTTTTTTATAAGTGTTTACTTTACTATAGATTCTTATCATAAGAAATCAATTTATCAAATACCAAAATAACAGCATTATAACTACTTACAAGATTTCCAATTAAAAACAGAACTTTTCACATCGTAATTCGCTGCGGCAAAAACAAGTCGTTCAAATTAAGTCGGCTGAAGCGCTGAACACCACTGTAGGTGTGTCATAGTGTAAATATTCCGCGAACATGCAGCGGTGAGCGGATCCAGGGGATACAGTAGGTAAATATTTGATTTGTCCCACGCGCTGTAACTCGCTGCGCAACTCAAATACGTGGTCCTAGGAGACGCGAGTGACAAGTGATGAGCGGGGGGATAATTAGTCAATGCCGTGTTTTGATTGTGACACATGAATAAATGCCCTCTTGTCTTTTTCCCAATTTCCTTCTTCGATCTTTTACAAATTAATGACAGTTTAATAGAAGCTAGTTAATAAAAGTTCAACGTATATGATTCCTGCATCAGGACTGTTTTAAATTAAAGGTACAGTCAAAAGCAAACAGTAAAGAGCTAACTGCCTCGTTGGTCTAGTGGTCGTAAGCGCTACTGCTGAGCAGGAGGTCCTGAGTTCGATTCCTGGGTCGGGCAAAGTGTTATTGGGTTTTTCTATCTGAAATTTCTCAGTAGCAGGTCGGAGTCTGGATTTGTGCCCGGTTGAATGGCAATTGGCTCGCCCCCTATTACATGGGACTTAAACACAACTGGCGTAATGTGGGTGTACCTGCTACAGGGACACCTCTGCCCATCCCTTCGGGGAAACAAGGCGTGATGTTATGTTATATCAAGAGCAAGTCAAGCTTAACACTTTAGACTTTGTATCGTTCTTATGTCGTTTTAATGTGCTTTTGACTATACTCAGAGCACTACCAATTTCTACTAGTGATTAGCTTAATTACTAAAGAATGTATATATGATTGATGACCATGACATTAAAAACTAATTTTATACCCGTAATTCTTAATCAAGAAAACATCGTGAGCGTGACTTCTTATAATAGATTATATAAAAAGTCTTCTATTCAGTAAAATACCTCCTATTTTTTTATCAAATCGCCTCAACTCTTCACTTACACCACACACCAAAATTCTTTCGTAAATCACGTAACGAAATCGCCCGTGGCTTGGGCCGGGTAAACGCACTAATTATCTGCCTTATGTGGAAGGCAGTCGCGGTCACCCTTTGAACTGACCTGACCCAAACATGTGTTCATCAAATACTAACTAATTTTTTATGTATTAAGCTACATTTCTGTTACTGTCGGCAAGCGATTTAATTGGTTTTATTGGTATAGAATGACTTCTAGACTTATGTGCGAAAATGACTGACTTTTTATTCGTAGGTTCTTTTTCTTATTAAAAGGATAATTTATATCGAATTATTTAAACTTCCTGGCGCTAAGACCACCCGAATGCGGCCTGTTCGCTTTAAACTAGCAATTATTTTAGTTTTTTTTTAAATCTACTTATTTTACTACTACATAAAATATCACGTGTACTTTCAGTTGTATCTACTTACGGATTAAAACAAATCATGTATTTAATTAGTGCCACATTCATAAATTAATTTTGAATGTTAATAAATTATGTACAATAAAAAAATAACTAAGTAATTACTTTGATAAATTCAACAATTATTCGCGGAAAACATATTCAATTTGATAACTATTTGACTAATATTATAATAAAATAATGACATACAGATTTAATTCATGAATATGTAGTAAACAAATTATGTTCTCTATCGCTAAAACTCATGACTTGGGAGTTAGGTCTATCTGCACAAATATACTAATTACTGGTCTGTTGGCCCGCGGTTGGCCCTTTGAGCCGAGCGAGACCTTTTCTTGTGGCCAGATTTGTTTTACGCGTTTTTTATGGCCCCATCAGTGTAAAGAGGATTTTGTTAAATAACCAACTTTGTAATGAGAGTTAGCGTTTCTGAAAGCGTTGAATTAGGGAAAGTACTTCAATTTGAGACGTACGCATTTTGGCAGTTTCATTGCTGTTTTTGCTTGTCAAAATAAGGTTTAACTTATACAATAAATGGATACAGTGTTTGGTCGTTTGAAGTGCTAAAGTATTTGACATAACAAAAATGATTTTGTACTAATGAAGCACGGTTAGCGTTTAGCGGAAGATAAAAGTTTTCCTATCCATTACAACATTGTTTGTAAGTTTGTGTGCAAAACTGAAAAATGCGGCAGTGGATCTTTAATAAAGAAAAATATAATCAATTGGCTCACTGTTCATCGTGTTCACGTGCTCATCTATTTATTACACACAACCATAAGTTTTTTACATCCATTTCTCACCAACCCTCAAGTTTCACCACACATTTCCACCTCTACCCTTACATACCACAATCTCCCAGAATAATGACATGATGAATAAAAGATACGATAGCTGACGTCACTCGCCATGACGCCCGGCGCGACGGGCTGCTGATTGATTTAATTTCCGTTCTCCCGTCTTTTGTGCTTCTTCCTTAATGCCTATAGACAACCACCGAGATGCTTTTAGAGCTGAAGATGTCTTCCTTACGATGTATCTTGTAACAGGTTTGAAGTGAAGGAAGAACTGGGGGAGATTGTGATTGTATGAATTTTGGTCCTTAGTGAAGTATGGAAGGACCAATCTAAAACTGGATGCTTGAACATTAGATGAGTGGATGGAAAACTGTTAGGAAAACTAACACTTACTAATGTAGGAAAGCCTTATGAGTACTTTTGAGTTTTAACCAAGAATTTCAGTAATATTTTTAAAGGTTTCTTCTATGTTTGCTTAATTGATGGCATCTAATATGGACCGGTCTAATGATATTATGTAGTTATACCCAGTTACACGCAGTAAGAACATTTACAGGAAGCTTAGCTACTTATCTTATTTTCATCCCCACGAACGAGAGACTGTAACCACCCTTCATAATATCAACTTATCTAAACACTCTATATAATTTTCCTTTTTATCACAAAACATGTTCATCATAATAACTCGTATATGTAAGTATTACAGAAGCGTACGTAAAATAATATTGTAATTTGTACGAAAGTGTCGGCTGAATAGGTACTTCTCCTCAGACGAAAGGTTTTGTCGGATTTCTGCAAAACATTCTGAGTATATTTTCATCTTTTCAGAACTTTCTGTTAAGGTGAATGTATTAGAAGCACTAAGTTGTATGTTCTGTTGAGTTTTTTCTAATTCACGCGTCAGGTTCAAGGTCTAGTTCGTTTTAATCTGATCAATAAATCACATTTTTTAAATTAATTCAGCTGCCAGTTACACATATAAATACTAGCCTAGGTTCTCAACCTTGTGTACCATGTTCTATATTTTGGTCTTCTAATTTTATAAGGTCTTTGGTTGATAAATTGCCAACGTTACACAAATAGGTCAATGACTTGATAATGAGAATTTGCATAAACAGATTACTATCAAATTTTAATCCAGATCATTTTGAAAAATCAATTCTCTGGGAAAAGCATCGTGAATCAAGAGTTGTCGCTACAAGTACCTCTTACAATATTTCCTTTTTGTTCTAAATTTATTCCCTTTCACGAACCTTTGATTCGTTAAAGAGATATTTGATTTATGAAAACATCATTATTTCACAAGTATGTAAAAGCTTCGAATTTATTTGTTGGCCCTTAGTTCAAGAAGACTGAAGCGACTGTCGAACCGGACTTACGATATGAATTACTTCTATCGGAAAAATGGAAGTTGAAATCTGAATCTGCACGATCAGATTTCTCGGGTTCAGAGTAAAATCGTGAGATTTATGATAATATTAGCTGAAGAAATGAATGGCACTTCTTGGAAAAAAAATAATTGAAACATTTTCAATTGCTTGCGGTATTTTTGTTTTTAAGTCCTTCGGTACGAAGAGCATCATGATATTACTTTTCATTTTATTTTATTTTATTTGTTCGGGAAAATAAACAGCTATACATTAAAATCTTATACTAAGTTATATAAATATACAAAAGTTACAAATGTATAACCTACGACATTTTCCACAACATATAATATTAAAAGCTATATCTAAAAGTGCGCTATTCTAAGCTGGTAAAACAGAAAAGTAGTTGGTAGTAAACTTAAACAAAGACAGGCATGCAAAGAACAGAGAAGGAGAGAGGGAGAGAGAATGAGTAAATATACGTATTAATTTAACTATTATGATCCAAAATTGTTTTGTGTATTGTACTTCTAAATTTTTGAGCAGAGACAGAAAAAAAGTCAATGTCTACAAAGATCTTATTGTATTGATTGGCAAGGCGACGTAAGGGTGCACGCAAGCCTGCGTTCGTACGACAAGAACTTACTGCAAATAGAGGTCTTGCACGCACCCCACGGCAAATCGTTGTTCTGGGTACTACATAACAAATTTTGTTGCGAATATCGATACAATCATAATTATTGCACAGATCAAACAGGAACATCGTTTCCAATATAATTCCAATATAATATAATCGTTATTATAAGTCCAATATAATCGTTTCATGATATAACTTTTGATATCAAATTATTTTCTCCAATAATTTGCCTGTGGACCTTAAGGTAAGTAGTCATTCCTGTGGATAATGATCATCAAACGTACTTCTAGAAACAGTCACCTCTAAATAATGTCTCAATTCTGACCATATTGAGTTTTAACTATTGTTTACAAATCCTTTCGAAATTTTAGAATGTCGTTACTGACCCGTTTATCACGGCGGGAAGCTGGTCCGATGACGGGTAGCAATTGGATTGATTGGACATCCGCTGGGGGACGGACACTTCACACGACTCTGTTGAGGAAATCTTCGACTGATCATTTCTCGTACTCTCCGGATATTTTGACACCGAATGAGCCGAAATCTTTCGAGATTTTTTTTTTTTCGATAAAGATCTACAAAGCTTCGCTTATATTGCATTTTTGAATAGTCAGTTTATCGTATGTAAATTTTGGTTTATCATAAAGTTCGAAAGCTCGCTCTCGAAGGACCATAAATTAAATGCTTCCTTATTCCTGCCAAGTTCAATTCTATAACAATATCTAGGAAAATATTTATTTCTATTAAACGTAGAGTGGCTCCGTAGTTACCGATTTTCGCAAATATCTCAGTTCTTAGTTGGAATGGAATATATTTTACAGTCGTAAAGTTGTATATTTTTACCTGAATGTTACAATAATAAACAATTCAATCAGTTGAAGTTGTGTATAGCAGTAACTAAATTAAATTAAGATAAGAAATTTATTTTGCAAATATGGGTACAAAACTCGGTGATATAAAAAATATAATTAGCAACAGCCATATTTAACCAGAAGGCATGCAAAAGTACAAAAATACACTAGAGAACGAATTTAAATTAGTATTCGATTGATACTGTGGCAGTAATATAAATATAATATTTAGCTTAGGACGACACCAATTTCTATAAATGTCTATCATTAAAACACTATACAAATATAAGCCTCCATTAAACATGTACTTACATATAAAATCATAGTAGGTATAGGAACCTTGAACCGAGATCTTCGATAACCTTCTCACCTGAGATATTTATCACTGGCAAGCGACCCCGTGGTTTACACCTAGCATTTCATATGGAAATTAACGTGCTTATAAATCATTCGGGTTGGCAGGTTTTTCATTTGGCGTCTTCACGTAATCATGTGTTATCAGCCGAGAGTTATGAGTTTGCGATCATTTTCAACGTGACGTAAAGAAATTAAGAATTTTGGCTCCAGTCTGTCATGGGTGAAGGTTGATTTTTATTGGATTTAGTAGAAGTATCTTGGATGTTTGGTAGTTTAAAAAAAACGACTTTGTAACAATATTTTGATTTAAAAGAATGTCCGTGGAGTTTCTTGCCCGTTCTTCTCCATAGGAATCTACTACGCTTTGGAATGGGCAACTAGCTTCATCTTTCTGACTGGCCGACCCCTTGACTATTCAAAAGTGCCTGTAATTCGTTTATATAAAATAAATATAATAAATAATAAAATAATTTGCTTTGAGTTTGACTTTTGAGTTGAAATAGGTTATGTATGATCTTCCCTTTAGGCTGTTACTGACTTTACTTACAATGTGTGCTCAGTTCAGAAGCCATGTAACCAAAAAAAAAAACATCGAAAACAAATTAATGTCTTTTCTAGACAATTATTATCAAGGTCTGCACCAGAATCTGCTTCAAATATAAGCACCCAGATCAAGTTCCTCAAAACACATTAAACAGACATCCTTATTTATCACCATAAATAAGGATGTGTTAAGTAGATACTATACAATCCCGTATCATTGCGGCGTGTCGTCAATTTGTCACGCGCAGAGACATTAGTCACGGCACAATGTTGTGGAGGCTCACTTTAGCAAACAATACTAACTATTGTGCGAAGATATTTGTTATATTAGTTGCTAAGACGCTTATGGCCATTATTTTGTATTATAAGTCGAGGTAATGTGATACTTTGATTGTTATGTATTAATAATGTTGTACAGTGCGAAGATTTCACTGCTTTATGAATAGGACAATGAATCATAAAGATACAAAAGCATCTTTATTATTAAAAAAAAACATTTTCCGTCTTTAAGGACCAATAAAATTGTACCCATAACTTCTTCTTTTAGAATCCATATTGTTGGGATACTATTTTTCTGATCACGAGATCAGCAATCTTAGTCACCAGTATCATGGTCACCAGGCCAAACAGTTTTTTTTTCTTTCATCATATTTTATGTCAAATTTCCTAGCCCATCTTCATACTAATAGCACTTACTGTTCTAAACTCAAACCCATTTCATCTCCGACCTCACAGAGTACTGTTGAAGCGTCGCCAACATCTCCCATCGTGTACATACTCATAACTTTACACCAGTCAGCAAAACATTAATATGAGGCAAACAAATGATGCGTGCACATCGCTGGTTATAACCCCATCTCCAGCCATCCCTGAGCGTCTAAGCCGCAATGGATGACTCTCAGCAGTATCTTTGTCGCCCAGCCCTCAGATGCATCCCCCTCGATAACTGAAAGCAATTATCGTTTGCTTGTCTCCGAGACACTGCTGATCATTTTAGTGTTATTACTTAGTGAACGGAGTACTGTTTCATGCGGTTATGTGTTGTATGGGGCAGTTAATTAATTTGAATTTTCTTGGTAGTAGAGGGAAGATGTTTGTGATACCTGGTGTGTAGGGTTTCACTATTGATGTTTTTAAACAATAATACTACTAGTGAGATATTTATGAATGACTAGCTTCCGCCGGCGGCTTCGCCTTCTTGATATCTTTATAAATTACTAGCTGCGCCCTCTTGCGTGTTGGGCGATCTTCCTCTATCCCTCTAGAGAAAACTCAATACTCAATACTTTATTGCATTCCATAATGTGAGATAACGAAACTCATCGACGTGTGTGTTCTTCCCATCCTCACGTATGGTCCTCAAACATGGTCTTTGACAATTCAACGCTCGGGGTTTGCCAGAGAGCTATGGAATGGAGTATTCTTGGTATTAAACTTGTGGACCGGGTTAAGAATACAACAATCCGTTCACTTGGAAAGCTGCCACGCTTAAATGGAATTGGGCTGGACACATCTACCACATGTCAAACGATCAATGGGCCAAACTTATGACACAGTGGGTCCCGCTTAGTGGCAGACGTTATCGCGGCAGGCCCAGACGGAGATGGCGGGATGAGCTGGACTCCCTTAAGAAAGAGTGGTCCTTGGAAGCTCTGGACAGAAAGAGGTGCAAGGAGAGTAGTGAGGCCTTTGCCTGGCAGTGAGATAGTAACAGCTAAGAAAAAAAAACTGCGTCCGGCAGTTAAAGCCGCATAAGTCTCGATCCCGTGGGAATATCGGAATAAAAAGTATCCTATGTTCTAACCCAGGTAATGGTTTACACATGTGCCAAATTTAATTCAAATCCGTTCCGCCATTTTAGCGTGAAAGCGTAACAAACAAACGTAGGGACAAAAAATCAAATGTTTTCTCTTTATAATATTTGTTTAGATAGCCTGTGTTACTCAGTGATAATTGCATTCTACTGGAGATTGAATTTTTTAAATCGGTCCAGCAGTTTTTGAGTTTAGGTATTCATTAGAAAAAAAAATACAAATCTTTTCCATTTTAGGGTTCCGTAGTAAACAAGGAACCCTTATAGTTTCGTCATGTCCGTCTGTCTGTCTGTCTGTCCGCGGTCTAGCTCCGAGACCCTTAGGACTAAAAAGCTGTAATTTGGCATAGGTATACCTACATATTAATTACGCCGACAAAGTGGTAAAACAAAATTATGAAAAACATTTTTTTTAGGGTACCTGACCAAAAAAAGTAAAGTGGTGATGTTTTTTTTTATCCCATAGTGTGGGGTATCATTGGAAAGGTACCTCAAAAACATTGGGGGTTTGGGAAAACCGTTTTTTGATTCAGGGAGCCGTTTGCGAAATATTAAGCTTTAAAGTGCTAATTTTTGTTAGAATCAAGTGTCCCCCCCCTGCCAGCTAAATGGTTGGTTTTGGATATGTGAAAAAAATCACAGCAGTAGTTTATATAACGAAATTAAAAGGAAAACTATCACAGCTAAGTAGGCTTTACAAGTTAACGAGTAATAATTGACCAACTTAACTTTGCAGTTGCAAAAACATGTTTTCCCATACATTTCGTATCGGAGAACATGTTTATCAACTACAAAGTTAAGTTTGTTTTTGTGATAAATTCATCCCAACTACGGAACCCTTCATTGTGTGTGGTCCGACACGCACTTGACCGGTTTTTTATAATATTAGTGTAGATAAAAATAGTTTTCTGATATTGAAAGCATTTTCATTTTAAAATGTTCGAAAAATTTAACCAGGTAATTTCCGAGCAGCCTTTGCAATTTTAACAGAAAGAACGCTTAAATAAATCATTAGGAATTCAGTAAGTAGCCTTTAATATCAAACCTTAGCGAAAGAACTTCTCCGTTCAAATAAAAGCAAAAGCTCAGTTAAACAGCTGAACTGACAATTCGGATGCTAATTGCTAAGCAAACAGTCCATATAATTAAGACGGTAGGACAGGCGGCGCCGGGTTATTTAGCTAGCTATTGAGGAGAGCTTCATCATGTGATAGAGAACGCAAATGTTGGTGCCTAATGAAACACAAAATTAGATAAAATTAAAGTAGTATGGTACGGCGCTGTCGAAAAGGACTGGCAGTTGTAGAAGTCGACGCCTGTTTTTCTCCGAAGGGTTAAGGCGCAGGTGTGCCTCTAGTACCTACGCCTACATTCCTTCCGCCAGTTATGTTTAAGTCACATGTAATAGGAAGCGGGCCTACTGCCATTCAGCCGGGCACAGACACCAGACTATTGATTATACTTAATATAGGAATGAGTTTTCTTTCTCTCTTTTGCCTTTTGTCGTTCTTACTGTTTTGTTTATTCCTACTAGTCCAGCTTCTGCAATCGTAGATAAGTCCAGTCTGTTTTGTGACACTCTATCGCCACTTTAAAACTTGGATTTCTAATAGCGAGTTACCTAGAACGTATTTAGAAAAAAAAATAGATCATCACCAATTCAGTTAAAATTTGCCATATGTTGTTCAGGATGCCAATTTCCGTCCTCGTCCCTCTGAAATCCAATCAATCATTAGATCTATTAAATTCTGTAACAACATTTCAGCAACAGAGTTTATGGAATCGTGCTTGACGCAACATCACTTAAATATTAAATTGTTGATGTATTTGATGAAACATGTCAATTAATTACGTTGCTGATTTATTTATCAGCTGGTGCGGCTTGCTTTTGGTTGGCTTGTGGACTGCGGGCTGTTTGGTTGGCTTGTGGACAGGGGGCTGTTTGGTTGGCTCGTGGACAGGGGGCTGTTTGCCTGTGATGGGGCTTGGGATTACGGCTCGTTGGTCCAGTGGTCGCAAGTGCTACTGCTAAGCATAAGGTCCTAGGTTCGATTCCCGGTTCAGGCAAAGTGTTATTAGTTTTTCCATCTGGAAATTTTCAGTAGCAGCTCGGAGTCTGGATTTGTGCCCGGTTGACGGTGTAACGGCTAGGGCTTTGCAGGTAGGCTGCGCAGGCCGTTAACTGATAGGTAGTAGAGGTAGAAGTAGGCAATTAAAACAGCTAGTAAAGTTAATACATATAATTTACATAGCACACTAGATGTATAAGTTGTCCTCAGCTAGGTCACGATAAAATAGGAAGGGTACCGTCCTTGGAAGCATGTGGTAGACGTGGGGGCCTGCTCAGCACACGCTCCGCAGTAGGTCGGACGGCCCTCGTAAGACGCTGGTAGTCAGCCTCGGTAGCACGTGGAGGTCGCCTGTCAGCACAGGCTCGCTCGCGGCGGTAGGCTGCAGGTAGGCAGGCTTTCGTCAGACCTCGGTAGCGTGCAGGTTAGCTACGTGTGTAAGCAGCGTGCAGTAAGTATTGAGCAAGGGGTATCCCTCAGCCCGTACAGAGAGCCCTGGAAGCGCCATAGGGAGCGCATGTTAGATGCGGTGCAAATATCAGCAAGCCGCATGCGATGTGCTTAGCTTCTTCCCCTTTTTAAGCCAAGGAACGGTGTGGGAAGCATGGTAGGTGAAAGCTTAATACATCGCAGCGGCTTACAGGCAGAGAGTTTGCAAACATAGCGTGGTACATTGACAGATGTAAAATGAGGTTAAGTATGGTGAACACGTGAGCATAAAACACTATAATCATAGCAGATGGCTCGCTAATCGCTTGTAATACACAGTGAGGCCCTACACAGCCTCGATGCAGTAGCAATACATACATATTACAATCTCCTGTGCACCGGATAACCCCAGCCGCGTGTCCGACATTGACATACGAGAAATCAGAAACTACATAGGTGATGAAATCAATATAGGTTATCCGGTGCAGAGGGTCTAGTATAATTACCAAACTAATGTGGAACTCACCCCAGGTCGGGGCACAAGTAATCCTGATGGTCAAGGGATACCTTCCACCTGGTAAACAAGCGGAAGTCGAAATGGCAGAGCGTCCTTAGAAAATTAGTGTTGTGCCACGTTTTTAGTGATGTGGTTAGTTACTAATTGTGATTTTTTAACATCACTCGATTAATTACAGTTGAGACCTCACACAACGCTACAACGGCTATGGTTTCGCTCCCTATTACAACTAAAACATAACTGGCGAAATGTTGGTGTACTTTAGGAACTCTGCCTAACCCTTCTGGGAAATGGTATGATTAGGATAATATAAAAAAACGTGTGGCACTCGGGGACTGCCGCGGTAAAGCTATTGCATAGCATTTGTAACCTCCATGACAACATCACGTTTCCCATGACAACATCACGTTGTCATGGGAACCGTCATGACATGGTAGGCGGAGTGGGGGATGTTAGGTTTTATTTTCGTTACGTTACGGAATTTCTTGATTCGGTCGCCGCGCTCAAAGCCCGCGATAAAATTTATGCAATAGCTTAAAAAAAATGTTTTACTGCCAATTTAGATAGGTATAAAGACTGTGTTTTGTTTTGATAGAAGTCATTTGAAATAAGGTTTTTCCAATCGAATTCGGTTTCTGTAACCTTTGTTGTTTCCTTAGTGGCTGACGTCAATCACATTTTCCTCATTCCTAAAATGTTTCTGCAGTAGCAACGCTGACAAAAATTGTGCTCTGCCTAAAGAGAAAAAGTAAACAAAACTTATAATTTCAGTATTTACCGAAAAACTCCATGTTTGTCCCCAGTTTTTCTGCAAATAGTACATACGTCCCAAACTCTCATTTAGAAACACAACAAAAGTAGCGTCAACAAAAACTAACCAAGGTCGAGAGCGCGGAAAAGCAACAATTAAACGCGCCATTAACTTTTTGTGCGGACCGTACCGCTGCCACCACTTTTTGTTGTTCCGCCGACCGGTTCGGACGTACGCGCGTATTTAGCCCTATTTACAATGAGTTTATTGATAATTTTACGCGCGTAACCTGACCTGAGTCTTTTGTTACATGAGGAGAAAAACTTGACGACAGGGTTATATTATTAGCTTTATTGTTTAAAGGATAACATGAAAATGAAAATTACGTCATTAGGTTGGTAATGGTTGGAAATTAAACATGATTTTCTTACGCAGGCTTGCAATCATTCTGTCTTAAGTATTTGTAAAAATCAACTGCAGACAGCGTGTTTTGGTGATCTACATACTCGTCGATTTTATTTTTATTGGTCAACTTTCATAGTCCGTTTACATAAGTGACAGACTAGTAAGTTGATAATTTAAATAGAATACAAACCTACCACTTTTCCAGTGTGTTGTGTTGTAAGCAACTTCCTTTTTTTTTCTAGCCTTACTTAAGTTTTCCTTTTAAACGGGAAGTTACGAGACTCATGCATTTCCTTCCTTTCGATTTTTCCTACATCACTGTCGAGTTATTTCAAACGATATTTAAATCTATTCGTTTCTTCCCTACGTCTGCAGTAACAATACAACATTAATCCCGACACCTTAACCCAAATACATCATACGCCTCATAACTTTGTTCTACTCACAAATAGTTTTAAATTGCAAATGCAATTATTCGAACTGACCGCGTCGCGGTAATGCTATGCAAGTTTTAATTACCAACTGCTGCATAATTGCACGAATCGGAATGGAGTGCTCGTCTCGATGTGAACGTGCTATACGGGAGCATATTTTATACGGTAAGGGTGGATTTATTAATTCTTGTGTTCCTATGTTTTAATTAAAGGGTATTGTGTCTAGGGACGTGGGGTCGGGGTTAGAGGCATCAGTGAGCCTCTATAACTATAACTATGTAGTTTCTTGTGAGTTGGTTTGCTTGAAATGTTTAGTTTTCAATCTTTATTATCTGCCTAGCCTTTTCCCAACTATATTGAGGTCGGCTTCCAGTCTAACCGGATGCAGCTGAATAACTATTTTACATGGAGCGACTGCTTATCTGACTTCCACAAACCAGTTACTGGGTAATACGATACCGGTTGGTAAGACTGGTTGTCAGATTTCGGGCTTCTGACTACCCGTAACGGCTGTCAAAGATCTACAAATTCTCCACGACCAACGGCTTAACATGCTTTCCGAGGCACGGAGTGGTTAGCTTACAACCTTGTTCCTATAAAATTCTTCCACCTTTTATCTTCCCATTGATTTACTAACTGCAAAACTCCTCAGAATATCACCTATCATTCGCACATAACGAGCTCGTCCAATGCAATACCTATAAAAAATAACAACGCTAGACAGAGATGCAGTTATCTGGGCTTCAGGACGTGTGAAACAGATGCAAGACGAGGACGTTGATGCTCAAATTGCGGTGTTCCCATTGACATTACGAGACGGTGAAGCCGTTGTTTTTTATGGAATGAAAATGAGTCTGTAACATGAAATTTAATGATGAATAATAATTTTACACTTTATTTGGCATGATGAGTTCGATGTGCGAAGAAAGTGATATCGAAAATTGGTCAGTGGGTCGTCTTAGGGGCGGCTATAAAACTCATTTTCTGTGACTACACTAGGTACTCTTTGTTTTGTGTATAAACTCGAGAATATCTATATGTTGGCATGCAATGGATAAAAGCTATGTCTAGCAGCGGATTGCCATATTGAAGCTTATTATTTCACAAACTTTGACAAGAAATCAGTCATTCAGAAAAACAAATGTTGAGGTGTAATCCAGGATACTAAACTAGTTCCGATCAAAACCTTTGTTATTTTAACATTTTTTTGTACGTAATACTTATACATAGTTTTAATTAAAATAAGCTAATATACAATACCATTTCGTTAATACAGTGGAATTAAGGAAGTAGCAGAAACTTCCTTCAGAAGGTTAATTTAATTAAAAACGCAGCCGACCATCGCAGAGCATCAGTTTTGGCAACTTTTCCAGTAACATGGTTCACGGCTGTGAATACCTTTTATACAAAAAATCGTATGAACGCCTTTTCAGTCTTCAGCCACAAGAGTGTCTACTGTCTTGGGTATGATCTCTAGGTTTGGCAACTTATTTTAGAATTCTCAGAGTAGAAGTCAGGAGGATTAATGCCCGGTTTATGAGAAGGCCTGCCTCCTATTCCATCGGACTTAAACAAAGTCATCGAAATGTGAACGTTTACATCAAAACAGTTATACAAATGTAATGTTAGGAAAAGAATTGAAAAAAAAAAGCTACATCTCTCTACTTACGCACTAGGCCTTTTCTTAGCATCAATTAATCATCTTTTATATCAGCTGTTATTACAAATATGATGCATAGACTCACCTGCGTGTGTAGCAATCACTATAGAAACAGGTTTTGTCGACGGAAGAATAGACAAAATGACAGATGCACAATCACAATCTGTCATTTGTGCTGGCCACAACGCGATCACACGACGCACGTTGAGATCGTGACGGATCCGACACGGCGAAGATTAGGCCTCTGATGTTACCTAGTAAATAACACCCTGCCTGCTGGATGGACCGTGTATTTCATACATACCATTTCTTTTATTTTTTTTTATGTGAATTTCCACGCTAATGTCTTTGGCCTTCATTTCCTTCATCAATACAATAGTGACTTAAAGTGCAAAGTAACCTACATTTGTGTCCAGAAATAATATCCGAATAGTCTCGGAATATTGTGAAGAGGAAGGTAGTGGAATAATTCTTTTATATTCAGACAAGATCATTACTGTTGTCAATGGGTGACATAATTTATTTTTCGCCTCTCCACGAGCGTGGAAAAGACTGACATTGACGAAGAGGCTGTGAAAGAGCAGCGGTGAGTGGCGCAAGGCTATGAGCGGATATGAGAACCGCAATTTTAAAAAAAATGCAAGCCAATATAAGGAAAGACTATGAAGGGAAAACTTGAATTATTTAATATTAGAATTACTTTGTCTGTCCCTCGAAAAAACAGAATTTCCTGTTATTAGTTACACTTATGAGCAAGTGCATGACTTAATTCTATTATTCTTGTATTACATGGGAATATTGATAGAACATTTGTTCCAATGATTAATTATTTTATTTCACTGAGCGCGATACGCTTTGCACAGTCAAACGCAAAGGCCTTGATAGCGCCTTCACTTCGTAGCGATACTTGTTCCCGCTGTCGCCTATCACCTAGCCAATACCCTGGCAGCATAAGAGGGCGGAATAAAGTCCCATTGAGCGTAGGCCTCGCAGCACCCGCTCAATGAGCTCACTGCATCCTTTATAACTTGTTTACTTGCTCACACTGACTTCATTATCAAAATCATATCAAGAGGTTCAACCTATGCTATTATCAAAAGGATCTTCAGCAAGTAATTTATATCCTGACTCTTTCACATGCTTAAAAAATTCTGTTAGCAAAAATTTTTTAAGAAAAGCATTAGCTTGCAACACTCACCAACAACTCGGATTCGAGTAACAAATAAGCTGTTTAACCGTGTATGATTATTAGTAGTAATCTATCTATCTAAGTATATATCTTCAAATCACAATCCAAATAAAAAACCGGCCAAGTGCATGTCGGACCATGCACAATGTAGGGTTCCGTAGTTGGGATGAATTTATCCCAAGAACAAACTTAACTTTGTAATTGAAAAAAAAAATTATTTCATACGGAATGTATAGGAGAACATGTTTTTACAACCGCAAATCTAAGTTGGTCAATTATTACTCGTTAACTTGTAAAGCCTGCTAAGCTGTGATAGTTTTCCTTTTAAATTCGTTATATAAGCTACTGCCGTGAATTTTTTTCACACATCCAAAACTAACCATTTAGCTGGCAGGGGGGGGGGAACAAAAATTAGCACTTTAAAGCCTTATATTTCACAAATGGATCCCTGAATCCAAAAATGATTTTCATAAACTCACAATATTTTTGAAGGACCTTTCCAATGATACCCCATATCAAGAGATAAAAAATAAATCATCACCACTTTACGTGTATGGGAGGTACCCTAAAAAAAATGTTTTTCATAATTTTGTTTTACCACTTTGTCGGCGTAATTAATATGTATACCTATGCCAAATTACAGCTTTCTAGTACTAAGGGTCTCGGAGCTAGACCGCGGACAGACAGACAGACAGACAGACGGACATGACGAAACTATAAGGGTTCCTTGTTTACTACGGAACCCTAAAAACCAAGACAGAGCGCTGCGAACAATACAGTGAAGCATGCCAAAACTACACCTCCGCTCTGTGCATACACGCTCACACGCACATCTACAACCATTTACAGTGACACTACAATCAAATTACACCTCACTAAGTGCACATATGTTTACAAAATCGGCTTCACATCACTGTTGACAGCGGTCTTGGTTTTTTATTTGGTCTGAGCTTCAAATAATAATTTTGTTACGGGAAATCAACCTCTTTTGCTATCTTATTTATCTTCAACAAAGCCTTATAGATTACCTCCTTAACCATTAAACCTAGGACCATTATCAATACCACACATCCCATTTAGTTCGTCTTATTCTTCCATTAACAGTAAATGGTCGTTATGGAGCTTAATACCATAGCTTGGTATCTAATGTTCCGGAAATCTTTTCACAAGCGATACACAGTTCCTTTCAACATGTTTATGGGTCCCATAAGGAGGATCTTAAAGAGCGGTAAGATTAAAGTATTGTGGTGTAAGCAGGAATCAAGGGTTGTGTTGCTAAAGAGTTGCTTGATGATGAAGGTTATGTGTGACGATTATTGGGGTTTTAAGAATTTATTTGTTGGAGTTTTAAGTCTTATTGATTGAATAAGAATAGGATAATAGAAAAACTGCGTAGGTTATTCTTTTGTTTTATTATGAAGTTTTCTTTAAATTAGAAAATAAAAAGAACAATAAACTCTGTGTCCGTCGAACCTTCGACTCTTAGCACATCCGTTACTTCAACTTGCATTGTGACTGCATTATTTACGTAGGAGAAGAAGAAGGTAGGTATAGACACTGTTACAAAGCTTTTGTCTGACAATTCTATTTCATCATAGATTATCCTGTCTTTGTGTACCTAATTTATAGCTGTGTCTACTATTTTAATTTTAATACCATTTCCGGTAAGAGCAAGTCCATTTAATTTCCTGTTTTGGCACCGTCAAGCAAGGACACACAAGTGCTTACTCTATATTATGTACTAACATGTAAAAGCTTAATGATACGCAGTCGAAGACACTACACATTACACAATCCCTTTACCAAATGAAAGGCAAAAGACCAATTTCCCACGAGCCGGCGCGTACGCACGGGTCAACGACCTCGCACCTCCGTAACCTAGCAACGGTACCCAAGCCTTCACCTCCTTGAACTATATTGCACATACAAAAACGGAACCTAATCTCTTTCAAACAATGTTCAATTTTCTTCGCATTAGGACTGCCGTATCATGCGTAACTAAACCGCCTGTGATGTTGTATAGAGTTCTATGAACATAAACATAAAGGTGATTTTCGCTTGTATTTGTAAAGCGACTAGTCCATTGAGTAAATGCGTGATTGACAGAGATATAGTTTATGGTTTCACTTTATTGTTTTAAAGATGGATTGCGTTCGTGTTTCACGTACTCATTCATACAAGAATGGTCGTATAGTGTGTCAGTTAATTACGGTAAATAATCTGGAAGTAATTTAAGACCACTTTCCATCAAGGAATGAGAAACGAAAAATACTCTGCTAAACTAGTTACTATTAAGATTATCCTTCTTACTATTCTACTCCTACCCATTATGATATGCCTCTTCTAAGCTATTTTCTAACAAAGCTTAGCTTAAGTGTCTTTGAGAATGTGACTCTATTGAAGCTTGCATTGAGCTCCAATCGGCCAATAGATCTTGAGAAGCTCTGTAGTATGGTATAAGGCAATCTGTACCTTAGGAGCAATTTTAATTGCAAACTCCGTTATGGAGGCCTTCCACATACCCACTTACCTAATGTATTTCACGAATGGCAGTTTTTTAAACGTCATCATAATAGATATTATTATCAGCGTATTAATTAAAGCAATCCACTATATACATAGGTCTTTGTTATTGCATGCCACTGAACTCTATTCCGTCTATCAAATTCGCGATTTTAATTAATACAATGGTTTTTCCTCGTTTGCCCCCAAGGGCTACAGTCTCACTTCCACAGTATTCCTTTCACTTCGGGGCTCATAATGACCATATTCCATCGCAGTGTAATGAGTTGATGACGTCATAACTCACGTGGATCTGAAAATTATTATAAACGTGTTAACGTCAGCTCCGCGATTCATTAGCCACTTTAGTGGACTAAGAGAGCATGCAGAATGGACAAATTAATGTACAGAAACTTTCCATTGAACCCCTTTAGGGTATGAATTTAAAAAAAAACCTTTAGTGCTCACCTTTGTTATATAATACTAGCGGACCCGACAGCCGTTGTCCTGTCAAAACATTGTCCAGCGGACAAAATTGTGAATCTAAACCATTCCCAGATCCCCTTGAACACACACAAAAAATTTCATCAAAATCGGTCCAGTCGTTTGAGAGAAGTTCAGTGACATACACACTCACAGAAGAATTATATATATAAAGATAAGGAACTCTTGTGCAAAATTTCAAGACTCTCTAGGCACAGCGGTTTAGACTGCGTTTTCGAAAGCGCCAGGGTAGACCGCGAAATTAAAATTTTCTTACGTTTTAGCAATTTGCAGGTCAGTATATCGTACCCAAATTAGATCGTTTCATACCCCTAATGTTTTCAGTGGCTTATCGCTGGCAGACAAAGTGATTGACTAATGTCGATATTGAACAAGATGAGTTGAAGATTCTCAAAGTTGCAACTTTGCAGAAGTAGCAGCACTAGCAGAAGTAGGCGAAAGAAAGGCTAAGTAACCTGGTAATATGACTCATGGTACTAATCCTACTCACTGCCTTTCAGCTGAAAATTTTTGAGTTTCGTTTCATACGTTAACTTAAATACGTTGCTTACGTTGTCCTGTCATTGACAGTATTGCTGCTATTTGTTATAATTTGCCAACGCCCTGTAACACGTCAAACATTTTTGTCACAAAAAAAAGTTTTCTATTTAATAAATTAACGTTATAATATTACGTCTCTAATTCTCGAAGGTGAACAGGTGAACCTGGCATGCACCCAAATTTAGCCAGTTGTGTTTAAGTCCCATGGCATGTACTAGCCTATTACAAATCCAGACTCCGGGTTTCTACTAAGAAATTCCTTATAGATCTAATAACACTTCGTCCGACTTGGGAATTGAACCAATGGCTTCATGCCCAGCAGTAGCGCTTGCGATCACCAGACCATAACCAGGCTGTCTATTTAATATTATTCATTTAACATTCCCAGCATATTATATTTATTAGCACTTTTACATTTTAATACTTAAACCATATTGTTTTAATTTTATAATTTGATACGCGTGCCGATGGCGGGGTGAACAATACAGTTCTGCGTATTATCCGCCATTTTCTTTTGTTTTCAACTTGTTTTGCTCGTGTAATTGACAGCTCGCAAGTACTTCTGGAGTTTTAATGAAGTGTGATGTCATGGCTGTTTGAATTGACACCTGTTTGTGAATGTATGTGAAGACAGTTGTCATTTTCCAATACCAATGGAATTTAAGATATAAAATCATCACTTTTTTTTAATAAAATCTTCTTCTAATACCTCTTCACCTTTAAGCACAGCTGCAGAAGTCTTAGCATAGTTAACACGAGGACTTCTGCTGCTGTTGCCCACCTACACAACAATTTTCATGAATGGATAACACCTCTTCCTATCACTTCTCACAGTTTTCCCACATTTTATATCATAAGTTCAGAAAGCCTACCTAATTGCCATGCCAGTATGATGATGCTATGATAATGTAGTCAACTATTTAATAGAGTATAGACTATGACAAATTATGTGTCACTGGTCATAACAGAATAAATCTCTCAATGACTTTATAAATCTAGATTCCTCGCTCGGACAGTGTGTAAGCAACGCAACAGTAACGACAATTAGTGCGGCGTACATTAGTTGTCGCGATGTCGCGTTAACGCGGCGACCGACGTGTTCGCGACATAATTCACATCGCTCATTGGTTGATAGCTATTCATATACAACATTCATGGAAGTACGGAGTTAGCAGAAACAGTTGAACATCAATCATTGGGGTTAATGCTTTAGAATCATTGAATATAACGAAGAGGAACTCAGACTCTCTGAATGATCTAAATCGGACAAAACTGCACTCCCGGATACCTGAATCGAGCCAACCTGCATATTTTTGTTTAAAGGTCACACATTTTTTAGATAATGGTAGTACAAAGAAAAATTAAATTGATTTGCTCATTATCATTTCCGTTTATCGTTGTTCTAAATTTTAAATCGGAATACAAAAAAAAACTAGTTTACTTGTAATAAGTCATATTTTCGCCTTTCTCTTGACCAAAGTTAGCGCAGAAAACGTTTATTTAGTCAATTGTGTTACAAGAACATATGGAACAGACGGCCGCTATGAGGTTTGGCATGGAATTAATTAATGCCATTAGATGTGCTCTTGAATGTTCTCCTATGCTTCCAAGATGGCAGTTTTCAGCTCCTGCAAAGTTTCTGGAGCTGGATGGTTAGCTCGAACACGCCTCTTCAGCTCATCCCATAAGTGCTCTATTAGATTCATATTAGGGCTTCTTGCTGGGAATGGCCAGCATTACTGCGATACTAATGTCATACAGGTATTCTCTAACAATTCTTGCAGTGTGCGCCCTTTCATTGCTGTCCAAGTCCATATACCCACCTCAATAATTCTTAAGTGCAACATTGCTGATAACGTTTTACCTGTCTTCGGTAGAATTTCCTACGTCCATCATTGTCATACAGCATAATCTTGGTTTCATCCGAAAAAAGAACGGCTCCATTGACGTTGAGTCCAATGCAAATGTATGCGTGAAAACTCCGCCATTCTGTGAGCTCGTATCAGTTTGGGACCATTGGCTGGCTTATGAGGTTTCAGGCCACGTTCTTTGAAAATCTCTTTCTAATAGTTTAAGTGCAAACAGTCAGTCCACGAAAGTCTCGAAGCTGTTCTTGGACCTGTACTGAGGTCAGGTGACGATTACGCAGGCTGGTGTAAAGATAAACCGATCTTGCCGTGCTATAGTGAGCCGGTTTCGTAGTCCTCCTGGACGGCGCACGAAGTCGCCAGTCTCCAGGTGTCGATAGTAAATTCTCTGAACGGCAAAACGACTTACATGAAGTTGTTTGTTGCTGCTCTTACGTTTCACTGGCTAAGCCTAGACGGAAGAAGTGGCACAGCCTGCGCGGCTACTTAAAGTACTGTATCAATAATTTGAACGTCAGAATGAATTAAAAAAAAAAAATACGATACTCTTTTTATGCAAAAAAAAATTATAATAACGAAATAACTATTGACTTATAGATGCTTTAATCAAAATTTGTTGCTTCTAATAGCGACTAAACTCCGATTTTCCTCTCTATTTTCAATGGAACAATGGTGATGCCGAAAACTGCATTGAAACTTTTGTCTGACTAATCCATAGTTTGATGTTTTAGGCCTATAAACATAAAAATGCACGGTGGCTCGATTTAGGAGTCCGGCACCGTAATTGCGTAACACACGATTAATCACAATCTGTTTCATTTTGACAGTTCAACAACATTCATTGCGTTATTTACGTTGTTGAGCAGACAATTTTTTCGAACATATGAAGCAATGGATTAGCAATATCCTTTAAAATAATTCAGATTGTGATTGATCGTGTGTTACGCAATTAGGGCGCGGGAGTGTATTTTCTTTACCTACTCATGAACCGTGTTCTGTATTTGTAATAATGGTGATTGCAGAATGGCTACAAAGCAAACGTTCGATTATAAAACTACAAATTCATTGCCGATCTCTAACCAACACTGGCTTATTGCTCAATCAATTTCGAGTTTTGTTCATAAGTGTACCCCAATTTCTGATTCTATGTATTTAACGTATGTACTATAACTTAAAATTGGGCATTATTGCCATCATCCGCACCGCCATGCAAAACAAGTTCACCTCAGACACTTAAACTCAACTAAACGCGGTTTAGAATCAAGATATCTGTATTTAAATGGAAATACAGCTAATATTGATCTCGATTTATTCAAGATTATGGTAAACGAGTCGTTTGATGGTGGCATTAGCATAGCAGCCTGTGGGCCTTGGACCAGTCGTGATCGCCAGCGCTTATCGCGAGCACCATGCTAAGGAATATAATTATGTATCGGGTTTATATATCAAATGTAAGTAATCTATGGAATTATCGCAGAATAATCATGTTTATTTTATGGTCATAGTTATTTTTATTTTATTAGCAACTGGTCCTTAGGTACATAAACAAGAAAATAACAGATTTATTATAAATTTTTATTAATTACTTCAGTCATCGCCTTTTGCATGAAAATTACAACTCTAAATAATTACATGGAAAAAAAAATCTTACCTATTAGAATTAGTGGATTATGCAGTCGACTAATTATTACCAAAATAAAATAATCAATCCTTTGTTTTTATAACTTAATAAGCACAAGGAAAACGCTACGTTATCTGTTATCTCTGTCTCATTTTCCTTAGTCCTTGATTTTTGACTACTGCTGAAATGCAAATAATAATGTGGACTGCATAAATTCATATTTCAAGATATTATGACTTAGTAACCTCTAGACGTTGCACAACAAAGCGAAATCTCACAATAGTCTGATCTTTTTGCCGAATATTCTTGTTATATAAATTGTTGTAATAAGTGTTGATTCTCATGCTAATAAGTACAATTACTTGGTTTTGCCGAAACATTTGTTTGGATAAAAAGCATTCGCGACGTTTAGATATTTTTTGTAATAAATTTTATGCGAACATTTTTATAAGCAAACATGAAAAAAAAAAACCGAAAAACGAAAGAGAAGGCATTTGGTATAATTTTTTATTCACTTAGGTTTCTGTTTACGTCCCTAAAGCTGAAAATAAAGCACACAAAATCAGAAAATTATCACTCTCGTGGAAATTTGCATTCGTATCTACAAAACGGTACAAAAAGTACGTTTGTAGGTACTAATTTACATATTAGTTATATTTTTGGACTTTCTCGTCAAAACTTTTTGCGTGGCTTGAAATACACAATTTGGAGAGCTTTGTAGAGTCGTCAGTTCCTTCTAAAAGTTCTCGGAAATTTTGCCTTGGTCCTTCAGTACGTAAACAGATTTTACAGTTCCTTCCCGAAATAGACCAAACTATCTGGAATGACTTGTTTCTGATCTTCGCAATTATATTTATAAATTTTAACCTTTAACAAATAGTACAAGATGAAATCCATGTTTAGATCAATCATTGCTGTCACAATAGTAATGCTTGTCCTCTAATAGGTAAACTCTTGCGCAGACACGCACACAAGTACCGTTACTTCACACATGCACGTTAATTCAATAACTGTGACACCTGAGTATTGAAGTGACACCATTCCTTATCACACCAAAACTAACTTTAATTAAACTGTTACAAAGTTGAATGTCGAACGAAATAGAACTGAGTTTTAGGTGTGTGAGTGCGAAGCTTATGTAAACCCGTCTCATGGTCATTCCTTTTTAGATCTTATCACGCCAATTTTAAAGTTCATTTTCAGTGTACCCACACATGTCAATTCAAGTGCTGGTTTAGATTGGTCGCAAAAGATTTCCGTCTTTATTTAATGTTAGGTAGGATTTGTTTTCGGTTGTGCAGTGATGTTACCGGTCCGTACCACTCGGTGCCAGGCGTCGTAAGAATGCGTTCGAACACCGAATAGGTACAGTTACCTATCGTTCGTCTGTTTATAGCAACTTGTTTGTCTAATTTTTTACTTAATTCTCGACCTTGGGGGATTCACTTATAATTTTTCCATCTGAACACTAGATTTTTCTTGAATCCGGTTTTTGAATTGTTTTTATGTTCATAGTTTTATATCTTATAATGTACCTACTTACCTACTAAATATTAATTGTATTGAATAAGAATCTGACATCAAACAATGTGAACTTCGCTGATTCTCTAAGCGGTTTAGAAAAAAATGTAACAGACAGTTCTTCCTTTATTGGCGTCATTTCCATTTGTGGGTCTCTTAGGTATTTTTATAGCAAATACTCGGGTTTTATTTTTATCGGTCACATTTAAATTGGGCTTGACATTCAAAAACCTGAATCTTAAGTGTTGGGTCTCCCCAGTCAGTCGGTTATATCCCACATTAGGTTGTTGACACACCGATATCTATACGTCGATGGGCTTTTTGAGCACGTTAGGTATTTAATAAAGGTGACAGCTGCATCCTCTTGCCTTTTCGTAGCAATTCATTTAAATTAATTTTAGAGTTTATTGTTATGGTGTATTTTAATCATTTGAAGTTGAGCGTAATCTTGTACCTATTAAGTTATGAATTTCTGATCTCTCCAAGTATTATTTTATTAATGTTGGGACAATTCTTTAAAGCAACTTTTAATTGCTTTACTTTCATCTTGTTTTAAAGCATTTCAATGCAATTGCATCAACTAAGTACGTACGATCCTCTTAACTCTTCTAAAAATTATTCACTATACCATCATCGGTCTACAAACCGCACTCTCCCATCTTTCCTTAAATTCCCTTTAACATCATATCCTATCTTTTGTCACGTTTGTGTCATCTTCGTATCCAAACAGGACTTTGCCAATAACTACATATCACTTTATAGTCTGCCCTAACTCGAATACGTAACATATTTACATATTCCCAAACTTGATTTCAATTAGTTGTGAGTACCATACTGTTTCTGAACGAGCATCAAGTAAATTTAATTAACTGGCGAGGATAATTTATGCGAGTTTCGGAACCTCGGCCTAGGGAGTGCCCTGGGGGACTCCACCGGAAGACTGACGTCGATACTTGCCAAAGAGTTATTGTTGAAATACGCTTAATAATCCTATGTGTGAAGTATACGTATTGTGATATAGTTTTAGCTGGATCTATTTATTGAAGCTTAGGAGATGTTCATAGTCACTAATAAATCTTGGCGATCCGACACTTATCATGGTTCTCATTGTTTGCTGAATAGATGTCTTCTTATTGCAACAAAAGTTCACATCTTTAGTAAATACAAGCCGTATGTCCGCTCGATGGGTTTCCTATCGGCAAAAATTACAAAACTCCATGCAAACTTTCATTCCCTATTGAACCCCTTTAAGGGCTGAATTTCCAAAAATCCTTTCTTCCTGCTTACTTTCACTATATGTATAGTATAAACGAACTGTTGCGCTAAATATGATGCTTCTGGACAGGTTTATGCTGTGCGTTAATGTCTGTCAGAGAATTTAAGTATACCTAGTAAGGAAACATACTAGCATGAAACATATCTGCAACGAACAATATACACTTGTTCCAAATACGAGGTGCATTCAATAAGTACCTAGCCTCATCGCCAGAGGGCGCTGTACTTTCAAAAGAGTTTTACCACAGTGTAGCACATTCTTTTTTAATTCTTTTTTCAAATTTTCATTCCAATCCCTTCATTTGTTTTAATTTGACAACTTATGGAAGCGAACGTGTCGATCGGTTTTACAAAAATGGAAAAAGAGCAATATCGTTCGGTGATTCGATTCCTATTTTTGGAAGGGAAAACGCGCATCGAAATCAAAGAGCGCTTGGATGCTGTGTACGGTGACTCTTCTCCATCGATGGCCACCGTCAAGAATTGGTTCAACGAGTTTGCACGTGGCCGTACGTCGGTTTTTGATGAACCACGTCCAGGTGCACCGAAAACAGCTGCTACGGAGGAAAACATTAAAAAAATCCATGATCTCGTATTGGCCGATCGCCGATTGAAGGTTCGGGAGCTAGCTGAGACTGTAGGCATTTCAGAAGGAACAGTGCATCATATTCTTCACGAGGAACTCGGCATGAGAAAGCTGTCGGCGCGATGGGTGCCGCGTTTACTCACACCAGAAAACAAGCGCAACCGTGAGACCACATCGGAGACGTGTTTGGCGCTGTTTAAGCGGAATCCAGCGGAGTTTTTGCGTCGTTTTGTGACCGTCGATGAAACCTGGATCCACTGGTACACACCAGAGACCAAGGAGCAATCAAAACAATGGATCCAGACCGGGGAACGTGCTCCAAAGAAGGCGAAAACTGTAAAATCGGCCGGAAAAGTTATGGCCACCGTTTTCTGGGATTCACAAGGTGTGATCTACATCGATTACCTCGAGAAGGGTAAAACAATTACAGGGCTTTACTATGCCGATTTATTGGGCCGATTCGACGCCGAATTAAAGAAAAAACGACCCCATCTGGCGAAGAAAAAAGTGCTGTTTCACCACGACAACGCACCGGTTCACACGTCTGCCGTTGCCATGGCCAAATTGGTCGAATTACGCTACGAATTGCTGCCCCATCCACCGTATTCTCCAGATTTGGCCCCTTGTGACTTCTTTCTGTTTCCTAATCTGAAAAAATCACTCGCCGGGAATAGATATGGATCGAATGAGGAGGTCATCGCCGCCACGGAGGCCTATTTTGCAGAGTTTGACAAAAACTATTTTTCGGACGGGTTAGAAAAGTTGGAGCATCGCTGGGCTAAGTGTATCGAACTAAAAGGAGACTATGTTGAAAAACAAATTGCCACTTTTCCAAAATTTTCGTTTACTTTTTGTTTTTGTTGAATGACCCTCGTATAGACTCGACATAACACACTCACATTTCAAAACCCGTGCACACTTCATCAACTAAAAAACAATGTCCCACTGCAAGACTAGATACAGTCTGCACCAATAATGTATTCAGAATATTAATGCGGACTGGCACTCTCAAACGAACCAAGAATTAGTCCTCTTCTAACCCTCGCCTCCTTGCTAATTGGACGTACAGAGTCCTAACTGCCTCCCTCCAGCCTGTCAAAGCCTGTTTGATACTGTATAGCTTTGATAGAATATTTCCTAGTCGAGATAAGGTTGCAGGCGTTAGTAAGATATATTATAATATATTTTGTTACTGTTTTTCAAAGAGTAGGTACCTATTTTTATTTAATGTTGAAAGAGGACGTTCAAAGGCTTTCTTCTTTTTTTTAGGAAATTCCATAATTGAGTGATGTGAGTTTCCCAGTGTCTTTGAAAACCAATTCCCCGCCGTTATGGACCATTTTAGTAATGTCGATTGCAGATGTCATGTTTGTTGCTGCAATATTTATACACATCGATCTAGTTTCAATGTATCACCTTACATAAAATTCCTCAACGTTATGTCATGACCACCACTGTTATCGCTTCCAATAACAGGTAGTATTGGAGGTCTACTAATCCTAGTGCTAATACTAATTAATTTACTAGTTTCTCGAGTACTAATGAATGAGAACCAAACCTGTTATTATCATCACATCATTTGTGGTCCAACAACCTGTTATCTACATTACTTACATATTTATACTTATTATTATTTCTAACGTAATTTCTACATTTCACGCCTGTAACTTTTCTAATTAAATCGCACTGAAAAATTTTATATAACCGGCTGTTACAATAGTTATAAAATTCTTTGTGTGGACTAATTGAATTTTTTAATTCATTATCTACTATTCAGTTTATTATAGTGTAGGGTTGAGTTGTTTACTTGTAAGTATTTGAGTTGTTTCAGGGAATGCTGAGTTTTATTTTGAGCTTTGAATTTTTGTAGGATTGAAGTGTTAAGGGATAGGCGCATGTGGCTTCGTATGTGGCGGTGTCACCGCTACAGGATCAACAGACTTTTGATCCGGGTTCAGTTGTTTGTTCACCGTTTATATACCCATGAGTGGTAAAGTCGTACAGAGGAAGTCCGTGTAAAGCAAAAGTTTAGGTCTTCCCAAAAACAGTATTCACAGTTTTGAGTTAATAACATAATAGGCAAGAAACAACATTTTTTCCTGGTGATTACCACTTTACATCTAGTGAATAACTTATTCGAAATAAAATAAAAGCTACCGAAACATTTTCATGTTATCTAATATTATATTTTTCCTTTTTCCAGGTACGTACCAAAAGACCAAACACAAGTATCCTTCAGACGTCAAGTTGGGTATTATAATGACTGTTTATTTTATTAATCGACTCGTATAAGTAAACGATTGCTCAGGTACCTAATCGTTTTTATTATACCTATCAAAAATACTGCTCAAGGTTTACCTTGATCCGCGGACCTGTTGGAGCCTGGTACTGGTATTAATTAAATACAAATTAAGCGTAGCAGGAAGATATTTCTTTGGAGATCTAAGCCAAAGAAGTTTTTCCGACCATAGTGTTCTTACAATGTGCCTCACAGACAAGGTGAAGTCTTCTTTAATTTTCTGATAGCAGCAGATTGCAACAGTCGTTTGTTTTCAAAGCTTGGAATGTAAACAGGAATGGTCCGTTTTCCACGATCATCATAAAAGGCAACTAAATGACTAGAATAATGCGTCAAGCCTTTTTAATTTTACTATGACGAAGCGATATAGCCTATAAGCTAAGCAGCCTTTTTGTAGTTATTTTTAGATTGGATGAATAAAGTAATGAGCAATCAAAATAATCACGTTTTCCTCTTTTACACAGGGGAGAAACCAACAACATCAGTTAATCTAAAAGGTAAAAACAAAAAACAATTATTTATTGTAGATTTGAGTATTTCCCAAACAATTTTCCTGTTAAAAAGGTTCCTCGGATAAAAGGACCAAAGGTGACACTGTCCTTATACGTAACTGGTCCTTTGAAATTACTGATAAACTTCATTTAAAATCAGCTATGAAATGATAGAAGGGTCTATGTCAAGCCATAAGTAATCCGTAGGCGACATCTAAACGTAATCCCTAAATTTAATTTACACTATTGGTTTTTAAACTCTCGGCGTTAGCGCTGAGCGATGAAATCCAACAGTGCGCTTTTATTTAGGCGTTACATTTAGGTGTCCCCAAGTGCCTTAAACAACGAGCGGTAAGATATAGGAATGAGGCTCGAATGATTCCATGCTTTCTGTTTCGCACAGTCACTCCAAGAACATGACCTCGTTGGCATTTGCTCGGCGTCACCAGTTCAAGGTCATGTTACAATGTCAAGGTCACTTGAATATTTGCCAACTCAATGTCGATGTCGTAGTGATCGAAAACTGCGTTAATTGGTTCAATTAATGGCTTGTTTGCGTTTAACAAACATGGTTCTAATGAGGTAGGTATCATTTGTCGAGAATAGTTTTAAAAAGAGCCTCCATATAGGTATACCTTCTCAAGTCAGTAAAATAAGAATATTTGAAACAAGGAGTTAATAAGATGGGCAGGAGTGTCTTCTTGTTTTATAATAACAACTAATTGCGATCACAAATCTGATGAGATGAATCTGCTAAATAAAATGGTGTTATGCATAGTAGTCCGTTTATTAAAAATATTTTTTTTGGAGCTGTGTTTGTTTGGCAGTGGACGTTTGTGGACTAAAAATATGACCATAATATTTTACGTTTAGTCAGTGTATTAAAAAACAATTACTTCACTTTTTTGGCAACTCGTACAACGTGTAAACAACTATTATGTGTTTTTCATTGTTATGAATTTCCTCTTCCAAAATTCCAAATAGGTTTTCCAACAATAACGAATAGGTAGCTACATAGTTAAGTGACAATTTTACCTCCGTACATAATTTATGCAAAACTTTGTTTATTGTGTGAATGTCAACAGTTTCCGACCTTGCTCTTGACAATAACTGCTGGAACTAATTCTGTTTGAGCACCCAAACAGTGACTAATCGCGAATGTTCTTCAATAGTTGTTAATTTAGTACAGCGCCATCTGTTAGGACGTGAGGGAACAAGGAAAATGCTTTTTTAGTTTTGTTATTTTGAAAGATATCGGAAGAAAATACTTTGTCTTTGGACTCCTACCTCCAAAGGAGAAGAGAATTTTCGAAAAATTGCACCAAGGGTAAAGATTTAGTTTGTTATTACTATTAGTGATTTAGTTAGTTTCAATACATAAAGGTTAGCAGTGTTATAAGACAATACAATCTTTCATACTAAACGGAGTATAAGCATCAATATAAACCTAATAATATACAATATATACATAATTATACACCCAATTAAACACATCTAATAATTTCTAATAATATTGAATTGCTGCTTAACCCTCTTCCTCTCTCCAAATATTGCTGTGCCCGACAGGGTCCATATTGATCTTTTACTTGTTATACCATCTATGTAATACATATGGAATGCAATAAAGAATTGAGTATTGAGTATTGAATATGTATTCGACAAGTTTTACACTCACCTTCTTAACCCTCCACGTGTCATTATTAGTGTCATCATAATGGACCAGATAACATCACAATGGACCACACTAATAAATCCACCCATTTCCACCAATCCAACATCAGCATTACAAAGGTCAACAATCACTCTTACACCTCAGATCGCGACCGTAACCTCTGCCGACCCCTAATTTCCTGTATAACGATGCTCGATATATCTCCGAGACCTTTATAGGATCCATTTGGATCTTCAGGGTCAACAGGTAAACCCCAATTTGTGGACGTAATGACGTGTTCCGGAGTGATGCTTCGACGGTTTGATTCCAGAGTAGTGAAATTTCATTTTAATGAGAAAGGTTGAGGTGAATAATTTTGACCTTTCGTAGGGTTTTCATGAATTTGAATGGTTTATGTGAGATCTCTTTTGTAAATACATCGGTTTCAATGCTTATCGGTGTTTCCGTTTATCGAGGTTTTGCGATAAATCAAATTAGGTTTCACTTGTCAAATCAGCGCCAATGGTGTAGCTAACCAATATTAAACAATGCTGTAATTAATTTGTACGTGTACATTGCTTGTACCTTTGATCGCATTCTTTCTAATTATTGTGAGACTCATTTGTTTGCATTCTTCGTCAAAGACAACGTGCATAACTGTTGTAGTAGGTATAATATTGGGTGCATTGTAAATAACAAACAAGAAAATATTATTCATTTTTATTTCACTAGTCTTGGTAGTCAGCTGCATGCGGTTAGACTGGAAGCCGACCCCAACATAGTCGGGAAAGGGCGAGGCAGATTGATTGATTTCACTAGTCCTTTAAAAGCACGTGGCACGACAGTAGATAAAAGGTTACATTTATGAAGGAATACTGCACGAAAGTATACACCCTTCGTGAATAGTAATGATACCAAATTCAATTACTCCTCTTGTAGTTTCAAAGAATAGAATAGAAAACCTTTCTTTGCGAAGTAACCTATATGACGAAACAATCATAAAGGTTACTTCGCAAAGAAAGGTTTTCTATTCAATTAATTGTAGATTCCTTTAAAGAATCGTAGATATTATAATTTTTGATATAATTCCAGATTCTTGGTCCTTTGGGATTATTTCTACAGTATAACATTAACTTGTAAGAGGCTGCCAAATATTGTCTTTTGTTAAATGGCTCCTATTTATTCTGAGCTTAGTTTAAAATGAATACAATTAGTCTTTGCGCGTAATTTTCTTAAAGCTTTTGGCGTAACGAACTAAAATGTTTAATGTTTACTAATGTAGCGGTTATAAATGCTTTCCAAAATTCGTGGAACTAATTAAGTATTTAGCCAGCGTTTTTTCTCATAGATAAACAGTTATTTACTACACATTTAATGTCAAAATCAAGATCACAGGGATCAAAAGAAATTCAATTCATAAACGAAAGAGTTATTAAACCTCAGAAATGTTTACCCTACAAAGTAACTACCAGTTTCTCCGTGCTAGGATTGACTGCGATTCCTAGGACCACGTCACTCATTTTCAAATCCCATTCAATCAAAATTCAAGCTTTATTCTACCTTCCAATTATCTGGCGCCATCTTACTTGGTCCGTCTCGTAGATAATTCAGGCTGCGCCGGAGATGATGTGGTCCCGGCGGTCCATTCCTCTAGGGATGCTGACTAGCTGCTACAGATCTCATATGCGATTAGCACGCTCGGTGATTGCGCTTTGCCATTTCGTATTAGGAGTTTGGTTCAGTTCATTAGTCAGTTGATTGTGGAGTTTGTGTGGTAGATATGTTGTATATGGAGAGTTGATAATTGAAGTCTTTGGTTACTAATAAATAAATACTGATCCTTGAATCAAAATGATATTCCAAAGCTGAAAGTTCAAACGTCGTTTCCACAATGTTCCAAAATGGCTTGAAAAATAATTCAAAAATCAATCTCTAATTTAAACTGCACATGAAAATTAATATTGAAAACAGACCAATATGCGAGTATTGTGATCTGCGACAGTCGGAACGGCGGGAGGCGGCCGTCAGTATATTAATCTGCGTACAAAAAGCAATATTTCAGTCCGTCGGCACTCGGTAGATATCAGCGTGGTATTGCCGAATGACAATAACTCAGTTGCAGCGATGCTGTCCGATACAACATGCTACTAACCGCTGCACCATGCTCTAGAGACCATGGAAGGAAAGGGTGGAACGACAAAAATTTTAGGTCAAATATTTTTGGGCCTTCCGTCCTTAATTCCTAAATTATGCAATAAGGATCTTCTGATTGCCAACAAACCTTCAACCAATAACTAAGAACACATAAATCTATATGTGGGTACTTTAAGACCATAAAAATGCTTTTAAATCTGAAAGTAACAGCTTGCAATATGGTTTTCCATTTGTTTGTTGATATCGTTGTTTAATAAACCGTGGACATGTACGTGATTGTTTTCCTATCGCCATTTCAAGTACTGGGAAGTGTGTCAAGGATTATTTTTATGCGTAAATTGGTTCAGTCGAGAAAATTGATTTTTCGATGTTTGGTACTTCAGTTACTTTGAATACCTAGTAAATAGTAGTTAGCACGGAACGGGAATTGCGAATTATTTTTACGCACTTCGATCGTAGATTTTTATTCTGAGTTCACTTTTCAAATCACATATGAAATAAGAATAAGATATACTGATACATGCTGATACAGAATAACTACTTGCTCTAACGATGAGTAGCATTCTCAACACCTGTTAAAAAAGGAATAGCGTTTAGTGGTATAATAGTAGTTTATGAAACTGTTGCATAATAAGGGGTATTAAAACATGAGTGTGTTTAAAAATCGAGCCGTAGGCGAGGTTTTTAATAGTATCACACGAATGTTTTAATACCTAGTTATGTGCAGTTTCAAACACTACTTTATCTACTCTCAAACATTGGGATTGAAACAAATACTAAATAAAAGATCAAAGTTAAAGATCAAGAATAAATTTAAAAATCTCACGAAATTCAGTAAGTACTACAAAACAAATGAATATCGCCTGCACCAGCACATCACCGCACATGCGCTACAGCGGGTGCTGCTATCCTCTGCCAAAAGTTGACGGAAACTCGTTGGTGATATTAACTTCTTGGATTAGCGCTGTATCGTAATAGAAAAAAAATTGTTTTTTAGTATTATTTTGTTAGAGAAAAAGTGTTATAATATGATTCTATTTTTAAATTTCGGTATTATGTTTATAAAGTATGTCAATATAAACTCGTTTTGAAGTTCATAATTCGAATATTACGCTATGAGAGTAGATAAACATAAATAAAACATCTTAAAAGTAAAAAAAAAATACGTATGGCAAAAGGGCCTCAGCTCAGCATAATGTCAGATGGCAGCACTTGGTACTATCACCTAACGCTTATTTTCAGCTGCAGTCCACGAGTTCTCATCCTATCTTCTTGATACACTGTTACAACCAGATTTTACGTAACTGCTCCTTCTAGCCTCCTACCTCCGTGTCCGGATGTTAGACGCATCTGCAGCAGATTTATACGCGGCACGGCTCCCGGCGGATGCGGTACTAATGCACTTTTCTTACTACCCGCACTTTTTCTGAGCAGCTAAGAAAATGATTTATGGCCTAGTGTACTGGGGATTCCGTTTCGTGTTTGGTTTAGATAGGAGGGTGAGATGTGAAGAAATTAGGTCAAATTGATCCCTCGGTTCTTTGGGAGCGGATACAACTGGTCCTTCTTGGCAAACCTTGCAAAAAAAATCCTTTAATGGGAAGTTATGGAACTAAAAAAATAACCCATTAAGTATTTTCTTAATAATGTTGAAATATCTCGTAAATTAATCCCTAAAATACTACACTTAAATTTTTATAGTTCGACCTAAAATAAAAAGATTATCGAAGCTGAAGCAAGAGAGCTTTGAAATCAAAATCAAAATCAAAATATTTTATTTCACATAAACCTACAAGGGCACTTATGAAACGTCAGAAGCTAGGTGCACGGTTCCAATTGGTCGCTTCCTATGGAGAAGAGCCGGCAAGAAAATCCACGGTTACTCTTTTCAAAATAAATTGTTTCTACAATGTTTTCAAATTACAGTGTTAATAGGTATGGGAGGACAGTGTAGGCCTATCAACAAGTACCAGGTACTTAGTAAAATAGAAAATGGTCCATAAGTCCTACAGCCTACAACGTTCTCACATTCACAAAATCTAAAAGAAAAGAATCTATATAAAAGACAAACAAAATAATAAAAATAAGGACCTATTTAAACCAAATGACATGATTGCCTAGTGGCATGATACAGCTGTAGTCAGCTGTAACAAATCTAATTTGATTTAAAAAAAAAAAACAGAAAATTGTAGATATATTATGTCAAATACTGAAAATATTATGTCAATGAAGTAGGTAAAAAAAAAGTAAAATAAAATAATCATCGTAATTTGGGAGCAGTTAATAGATATTTACATTGTTATACCGTTAATGAGGTACCAGGGAAGCCACATGTGCAGAAGGAATTATTGCCAGACTTCCTTGTCTTCAACGTAGTCTTTAATCTTATAATATGCTTTTTTGATAAGGAGACGTTTGATGTGAGTTTTGAACTTTCCATCGCTTAGTTCTGTAACAGACTTTGGTAACTTGTTATAAAAGCGGATACCGTTTATAAGAAATGACTTACTAGTTTGCTTTTTAATAACCACTAAACAAAGCATTCCACAGAAGGCCAACACTAGCAGCATGACACATGTCTTCTTATAAAACTATTAACCTCCATACAAACAAGTATGATTCAGCAAGGAGTTGCACGACAAACATCGCCACGCCATATTGAGACGCAATTCCACGAGACACTCGGAACAGGACAATTTTAAAAATTGCGCGCCACCTTACCGCATTTTGCTAACATTTTCTTCATGGATGGGTTTTAATATTCGCTCCTTGTGCTTGAAGGTTGTGGACTTAGTGATGAAAGGAAAGCGGACGAGAAAAGGAATTTTTTATTAGAGAAAACAAACAATTTTATTGTACGGTACATGATGATATTCATCATCTGCCTAGCCTTTTCCCAAATATGTTAGGGTCGGCTTCCAGTCTAACCGGATGCAGCTGAATATTTTACATGATGCGACTGCTTATCTGACCTCCACAAACCAGTTACTGGGTAAAACGATACCCCTTGGCGAGACTGGTTTTTAGTCTTTCGGGCTTCTGACTACCCGTAACCACTGTTAAAGCTGTACAGTACATATTGGTAAAATATTCTTCTTCTTCGTCGTGTCGATGGCCCAAGACTAAATACACTGGCAAAATATTAAAAGCTAAAGAAGAATTCATTACTCTTCAATTACCTATATACCTTAAATATTAAATAAGTAACAATAGAAACTTTTACAATTAGTGAATAAATACTCAAGAAAAGATAACTTATTGTTTTACCTTGTTTTGTATTAATTTGACGGGTTATCAAAAAACGCTTGCGCCTACTTTTTAATTAAATAAAATGAAGACGTTTCCCAAAAACTGGAGTTCATTTATAAAACTTATATTTAGCGAGAACAAATGGGCAATTAGAGTAATAAAACAATAAAATTCTGCCTTTATGAGATTGTTGAAATTGATATTTTCGCAGAAATTCTTTTGCAAATTCACGAGTAGGAGTCTTCTTTATTCTGATATTCCTAGAATCGAAACGAAGTAATTAATTTGTTAATTTGTATAAGAGCTAATACAGCACACAAACAAAAACTATTAGCATTAATTTGACGTAACAATTTGTCTTCATAGCTCGCTGTCGCTTATGAGAGGTTACCCGCTGTTGTTTATCACAGTGCTTCGTCCGCGACATAGCCGTGTCTTGTCGACTCGTAAAGCCATTCCGCTCACTGCGATGCTATGCATTGTGCATTCTTTTGTCCTGTCATTCATTACCATGTCACCGTGTTTACTATGGAATGCTTAATGGGAAATTCCGAGAGTTTTTCTAACACCTTTCGTAATAACCTACTTGGCATAAAATTACAAATATTGAATTCTGATAGCATTGTACCATTGTAGGCAAATCACCTTTGATTGTGTGATGATAAATCACAAGTACGTCTGGTTTTTTCAGTAAATACCTACACCAAAGTACGTACATTTATTTAGGGTCAAAACCGATCATTTACGTTTTAAGAATAGTATTATGTTGCTGTTTGTGAATCAATCAAAACCGTTTTTAAATCACGATGCTTTTTGACAACAGACAAGACTGCCTTCTATCGCTCTCACTCATATTCTCGCTGCCATTCATTACTGTGGTCCAACCCCTTTTAAGAAATATTCGGCATAAGCCGCGCGACTCACAGCGCAGCGGGTAGCGGGTGCAACGCATTCTTCTGTCGCGTCACTCATTCATTACCATAACTGGGAAGTAATGGAAATTGCTAACGATTCTCTGATTGGCGGAGCGGAAAATATTGTTTGAAGTATGTTTTTCATTTTCTGTATGAATTCATAACGAGCACGTAATAATACGTTGCAAGATGAAACAAGATATTCATTTCAAACAAAGAAACATTATATTTCCCCACACAAAAGTATTTAGTTGTAGCAAATAGATGACGCAAATGTTGTTCTAAGTGTTTTTCATAATATAAGTAATTACTGAGAGTCAACATAATCATTATTACATTATGATTATGGTCTTATATGACTGACACTTATTCTATCCATCAGAACATGATGTACCTAAAGTAAAGACCAACATTTCACGGTGCTCTCAAACCTGTTAACTGGTTACACGATAGTAAACGTCGTATTTATCGCGACATTTATCGGTAATTGATACGGCAACGAATTTCCGCTCAAGTGTACAGATGACACGGATGAGATTGGCTTCCTGCTCCCATTGTTGTAAGATTAGCTATTTATATTGTTGGGACTTACTTTTCCTTGTGATCACGTAAAATGATTATTGGAATCACATTTCTCATTATTATTTTGTCGTCCCATTAAAGCAACTGCCTTCCAGCTATGCCAAAAATAAATTTTATTATGATCATCTTATATAACATCTTTTCCTACAGCTGTGAGAGACAGATTGATCGCGGCTTTAGTCGTATATTTTGACATACACATTGGACATTTTGTTTCCTAGGGTAATTAATATTCCTAGGAAACAAAATATCCAATTTTTATGTCAAAATCCCTATTAAACAAAATGTCCCCCAACATGACGCGCAACGCTTACTCTACGTGACGCTACAACGTTGCCCTGTGTCCCGCAACATGCCACGCAACATCTTGAGACGCATTTACGTGACGCGGAACATGTTGCTAGCTTCCGCTTCGAGAGCGAGTGCACGTGTTGCGCGTCAGTGCCGCATTATTTCTTGCCGAGAATTCCGCATCCACCACTTCTCGTTTCGCTGAACTGCTCGAAATACCTAAGTACCTAATACGCAGTACTAATCGCCACAACCTCCTTGGGCTACATTTCTATAAACACTGACTAGTGACTAGTGTGGCCTGCAAAATGATCCGCGACAACCGTGTCATGTTCCGCAACATTTGTCCCCTAGTGTATTCGAGGCTTTAGCCTTTTCGTTCGATACAAATACAGGGTGTACGATACGACTACAGGCTGATTTCCGGCCACCGTAGGCGCGGGCTTGCGGACGGTGAGCAATGGGTAGCTCGCCGTTCGATAAGGACCAAGCCCGGGTCAACGGCGCGTTGTGTTTCACGCGCGCCTCAAAGGGATGTCAGCAGAATTGACGGGGTCCGCTAGGGCCAATGCCTGCCGGGGGTTCGAATATGGGCCGAAAGGGAAATCGTGGCCTCCGGCAACAGGGCACCGAAGGAACACGGGTGGGTTTTAGTCAGTAAGAGTCTGACACGCCTCCCGCTCCACCCAAAGCGGGAGAAGTTATTTGATAATTTCCCAAACAAAAAAAAAGTGTGTAAGGGACATCGACGTGCAAACTGTTACCGTGAATTCAGTGCATGATTCTAAACCCACCAGAGTTGAAGCTTTTTGTTGGTTAAAAAAGCTGTTCCATACATTTTAATCGTGTAAGTAGGTATTGCACTTTTGTATGAAACAGCTTTTTTTTTTATAAGGAACGAACAATTCTACGCTTGGGGTTTAAAATTATGTTTTGAATTCATGATAACAGTTTGCGCGTCGATATCACTTACATTACACCGTGTATTCCTAAAACAGTAATTCTGAATAAAGCCCTTTTAAAGTTCTACGAAGATACATTTCAAAATGTTTCAAAAATATCTCCATTCATAATTTTCTTCGGCTACAATCCGACAGTCTCACGGGAAAGCCCATCACTATGGTTCTCTGAAGGCGCAGTAAGTATAACATGATGAACGTGATGAGTGCCATCATACAATCACGCTAATTTGCTATGATTGTATCTATTATTATTTACCGTCACGCTCGCTGATCAAGGACGTACATTATGAAGCCATGGCATGATATAAGCTATAATTTGTCGTGGAAATTTCCTTCAAAATAGGATTGCTTTTCATTTTCATGCACTGTAATTTTGGAGAGTAGTGTGAGTGTTACAAAATTTAAGATAAGAATGTCCTAGGACATTTATTACATCAGCTGATATATATCCTCTGTCATTTTCATCCAGGTTTTTGATCCCCAGTTGGAAGATTATAATAAAATGTTATTATTCGTACCCAAGGACCACCAGACATTATTCTAAATAAATAGACACTGTAAATAAACCCTCACAAAGCACAATATTAAATCACCAGATAATACCCTAATAAACAAATGCAGACAAAAGCAGTACCGATCAATCACAGACAAGAATTAACGTTGCAGCCGCATCGAATGTAACGCGGTGCGGATAGTGGCGCGTGCGTCGGAGCGGAAGTGACGTCGACGTGTGACGTAGCGCCAGCTCATTTCCGGTCGGGCGCCAATACCCACGAGTGATTACCCGACCCTGATTTACTCTGAACTCTTATTGGAAAGGCTGTGTTGATTGACGGTAGATGGCGTCGTACTTTGTTCTGGCCAGAGCAACAGAACATATTTTATTTTAAATGGGTCCACTAGTCGACGGCTCGAACTCGTTGGTGGCGTGGCTAATATGCATGCTATTTAGTACTGTTACTTATTTATTTAGTTTTATTTATTTAATATTTATTTATCTAGTTACATTTATTTATTTAGTGAAATAGACGATGATTTATGACGAAAACGAGCGCGTAAAATATTTTTAAACAGACCTTTGGGCGTATAGATATTATAGAAAAACTACTGGATGTATCTACTCAAAATAAAATTATTTGAACTTTTTAATACATAATTATCTATCCCTGTACGGTTTCTATTTTGCCATTTTCATACTACATGAGATATTTATTTACGCCCAAAGATGAGTTAAAATTAGTGTATATGGAAGTTTCGACGCTCATAACTTACAAACCAATTTTTCTTTTAATTCTGCTTCCATACAGGGCTTGATAATGACAAGAAAAATTGATATAATTTTTACTTTTGAACGTACATCGTCAAATAGACGAGTAATCACCATACTACATTTGTATGGAAGACTCACCGACTAGCGTAACCTTAAGAACGACAATATTATTATGTATAAGTGGTTCATTTACATTTAAATAAAATATTGACGCAAAATGACAGCAAATACCGTTTATTAAAAACACCAGCAGTCCACAAGTAAAACAAATGGCCATAAAAAGGTGATAACACAAGATAAGTGCGCGGACAGTGTATCTCCACATAAACACGTAGGACACAGGTAAATCATCCTGGCAACAAAAGTTGCCGAGGTGCATTTATAAAAGGCACAATTTCGTGAGCTCACGTACCCTCGTATATTGTGCCGTGTATTGAATAACGTGCAGGGACGGAGCAGGGACGTTAGGGGATGCGTATTTCAGCACTGATTTTGGAGATACAAAATACAAAAATACAAAAAAATACAAAATAGTTTATTGTGCCAAATAGAAAATTACATTACATTTTAACGTGTTTGGAGCCTCCTTTTAGGCAAACAATGCCTGTGTTAGAAGGCTCCGCTCTTTCACAACATTGTAAAACATTTATGGGTAACTGTATAATGTAAGTACATTTTTCTGTATTTAGCTAAAGTTTATTAATCTTAAGAAACTAAAAATAAAATTTATAAGCAAAGTTGCAATTTAAATTTATGAAGCTTATTACTAGTTAGTGCATATGATGTGGTGTATAGTGTGGTGTGATGTGGTGTGGTGTGGTGTGGTGAGGTTTGGTGAGGTGTGGTGTGGTGTGGTGTGGTGTAGCGTGGTGTAGTGTAGTGTGGTGTGGTGTTTGTGGTGTGGTGAGTGTGATGAAGTGTGTGGTTTGTGCGATGAGGTGTGTGGTGTGGTATGGTGTGTGGGTGTATGGTGTTCTCAGTTATGGTATATATATTTGTGTGATATATTTCGACTACTCAACGTGTTCCAGGAGTGCCTCGGTTTCCTCATAGGTAAGTGGTTTTATCCAGTCTATTATACTTTTCTTACAGTCGTGGTAACTTTTATTATATACATAAACATGTTTGTTAATTTTATTATAGAGCTGAGCAGATCGCTTATTGAATTGCTTGCATGCAAATCTAGTTTTAGTTTGGGGAACTTGGACAACTAAATCTTTTCTCCTTTTAGGTATTTTAATAACATTATATGGTAGTGTTTTATGTTTTTTTAGTATGGTTTGGGTTACATACAGTTTCCTCACAGAGAGTAAATCACTTATTTGGTATAAGTTTACAGTGGAGAATCTTTTATTTTTAAAATACATAATTTTTATTAATCCACGCTGCGCTCGTTCTATGTCTATAAACTTTGTTTTTGCTGCACCGCCCCAAATTGGGATACAATATAATAGCACAGACTGGGCCAGTGCTACATATATTTCATTTAAGAGATTTCTGGGACGGTTCTTACAGCTCTCTATTTTAGTTGGAACAACATGCCTCAGGGTTTTAAAGATCCAACTGAGTTTCCTTATTCTCCCAGAAATTTGCTCAAGTTGAGGGTACCAGGACAGTGCTTGATCCACCACAACTCCAAGATATTTAGTTGCAGCGACCTTCTCAAGGCACGGGCAGTTACAGCTTATAGTAGGCATGTTTCCACATATGTTTACTTTTAAATCCAACTCTTCAACGGGCTGTGTTCGGTTACTGATACTAAAGCATATGTAGTTTGTTTTATTAGTGTTCAGTGAAAGTAAGTTACTTTTTAGCCATTCAGCTACCCGAGCCATTCCTGCCTCTGCACTCAGTTTAACTTCGTGCCAGGATGAACCAGAGAACACAATAGACGTATCATCGGCGTACGAGAATACTTTAGCATTTTTTATTTTCATGTTACAAAGATCATTAATGTAGAGGAGAAAGAGGGTAGGCCCTAGAACACTACCCTGCGGGACGCCGTATGACACATCTATCTCGTCACTGGAGTACTGTCCTATTTTTACTCTTTGTTTCCTGTTGGAGAGGTAGTCTTTGAGTAAACTGAGTGCATTCCCCCTTATTCCAGCTTTTTCCAGCTTGTTTACAAGGATTGGGACAGAGACGGTGTCGAATGCTTTTTTGAGGTCTAGGAAAACAGACAAGCATCTGTTTCCCTTGTCAAGGTGCTCTGCTACAAAAGAACTTAACGCAGTTACTGCATCTTCAGTGCATACACATTGCCTAAAGCCAAACTGTGAGTTAGATAAAAGATTGAACTTTTTGAAATAATTAGTAAGTCTGATATTAATAATTTTTTCAAGCACTTTTGATATCGATGGTAAAACGGAAATAGGCCTGTAGTTGCTGACATCGTCGCTGTCCCCTCCCTTGTAAACTGGGGTAATAACGGACTGTTTTAATGCAGGCGGGAAGACACCCTTTTGAAAACACAGATTGGCAAGGTGAGCAATAATGGGAACAGCTTCCTTTTTTATGTATTTTAGGAATTTTGTCGAGACATTATCCCAACCAGGGGCTATCAAGATAGATAGGACCAGGGATTTGGCATTAGTGTTCTTTGTGGCGACTAAGTAATGTGTGAGGTCGGCGCGCTGCAGGTTTTTAGAAATCCTCTATTTTCCGTAAAATTATTTCTCTCAAAATCCAGAACTTTCCTGGAAAAATACTATCCTGATTTCTCTAAAATTCATGGCCTACAGTCGTTACTAAACGTCACGAGGTATATATCCTTATTAAGGATTACTTAGTATTCATGTTTCTACACTCTAAGTACTTAATAGTTAATAGTTTCATTAGAACTTGTTCAAAACTTGTAATCCACCCCTGTTCCGTTATTGTCTGGGGCCGGACCGAGACGAATAGTTGTTATAAACTCAGTCGGACTGTGACGTCACCTTAGTTTATTTGCTCCGTGACAAATGTGTGTTTCTGTCTCACTTGTTGCGCCTGTCCTTGTTACTTTACACTATTTATCTGACTTAGGTACAAGTCTTTGAGGTTAGTAAGAATATTTAAGAAATAGGTCATTCGTGTTTGGTCCTTTTTGAGGTTTCAGCTCCAAGAGCCAAATTTATTAATTTATAACCAGTTGTGTGGATTTTGGTACATTTTGGTTTTATTTTAATTTTAGACTAATGAGTGTACCAAAATTAAAGATATTTTTTTTTTCTGAATCCAAATAAATTAATTTTTCGTAATTTACCCCGCCTGTTTTTTGTTTTTGGTGGTAAATTATCAAATAACTTCTCCCGCTCTGGGCGGAGCCCGCAACCCCAGCAGGCATTGGCCCTATCGGACCCCTTCAATTCTGCTGACATCTCTTTGAGGCGCGCGTGGAACACAACGCGCCGTCGACCCGGGCCTGGTCCTTATCGGACGGCGAGCTACCCATTGCTCACCGTCCGCAAGCCCGCGCCTACGGTGGACCTCTACCTAACCCTACGGGGATTAGGAACCCCGCCTGACTTAATAGAATATCTATTCTAACATAGAGGCATTAACAATAAGGGTTCCAAAACAACTCTGTCCCAATTCACAAACTTCAGACGGATTAACTAATGGGGATTTTGAGCCTAATGAACAAATTACTCTCCATTATTCAATGAGATCCCGAATATATTCGATCCACCAAGGAATTTCATGAGTCACAATACATTGAAGAATTTATACAGCTATCTAAATCATTTATAAGTACAGAAAGTAATGGGTTTTAAAATAGAGAAAAGTTGGTGTAAATAAAGGTTGTCTCCAGCAGCCTCTAGTCGTGTAAGTCGCAACAAACAACCGTAGATAACTTGAACCGACTCGTCACAACGTGCTATTGCATTAGGGTTTCCAGTTAACTTCTAAATTCTCTACGAACTTGTCTAAAAGCTTGGAAACTAAATATTGCAGTTGGAATTGAATTGCATTTCTCTTAACAGTCCATTAACGATACCAACTTCTATAAAAGATGGCAGATGTTGTTACATTAAACTTTAAATATCTTATCGTGTATTGACGAGATTACTATACTAGTTTGAAGGGTAGAAATCAAATGATAGAACATATCTTCTGCTATAAAAAATACTTAAAAATTACAATAGACACTACCTAAATGGATTTGAAGGCTTCTCATCTCCCAAAAAATCATCTGCAATAAAAATACAATTCAATTGCCACTGCGCTTTCTCCAAAGTATACTTCTCACGTCGCACCTCCAAAACATCAATGGACTTAAAACAAAGCCGTCAAACCGCACCTCAGCTTGGTAGCATGTGTCAGCTTGGCTACCTGTCTGATTTGCATGAGAAGTTATTGAAGCCAGGCCAGAACAATGGCTGTCGATAATACGACGTAATACCTCTGCTGATACGCTTTTGGGAATAGCGATATGATTATAATATGGAGACGAGGAGATTGTGAACTGGAGGTGTGCGGTAGAAGATGCTTTCAGGAAGTTTGGTGCTAATTATGGTGGTCATACTTCTGGTGCATTTTCCAAGCTAACACAACTAGTGGTGTCGCTAAGCAAGATCTATCTTAAACTTAGGTAACCTGGCAGTTTTGTTTTTTAATAAGGGTTTGACTTTTTCTTAGTACATATTATATGATTTAACATACTGCGAAACGATAAAATTATACTTTTGTCATATTTATAACACAACGCGAACGTTGAAGGCTTGACAGACTGTACATTTGTAGACCATTTTTTTTTATTTTTAAGTACCTGGTACTTGTGGACACTGACAGGCTTACACTGCTACACTCAATCTCATACCTATTAACACTGTTATTTGAAAACATTTTAAAAGCAATTTATTTTTAAAAGAGTAACCGTGGAGTTTCTTGCCGGCTCTTCTCCATAGGAAGCGACCAATTGGAATCGTGCACCTAGCTTCTGACGTTTCATAAGTGCCCTTTTAGGTTTATGTGAAATAAAATATTTTGATTTGATTTGATGTCTTATCCACTTGTTATTTTCCTTACCTCCACGCGAAAAGTTGACTCGAACCCGGGACGACTCGACTTTAAAGACCAAAAATATATCCTGCAATTTCCTCGCTCATCCCGGCAAATATTTGTGAACAATTAACAATCGGGTGCTCGCAAATAGAACAATATCTTTGGCAAATAGAGCCGTATCTCAAGTGAGATAACTGGATCCGTGGAGTGCAACGTGCCACCGGAAGTGTACGTGTCCATTGTCCGCTTCCGGCGCCCCGGAGCCTTTGTTTGTCCGTTGCTCTGTGCTGAGAGGGATTTGATGAAGTTAAAAGCCGATAAAATAATATTATAGCTGCTTTATTTCTTCTTCCTTGTTAGACGGTTTGCTATCTGTCATCAGGTGTATGATCGATTTGTTCGTTTAAGTCATGGTAAAGTTTTTAGTCGGAGACGCGGCTGACTTCGATTTATGCTACCAATCTCTCTCTCTTACTAAGTAGCAAAATTATGTTAATACCGATAATTTAACCAGTTTTAAGGTATTGGCTCACACATATTTTACTATATTAAGTGTTGCCACAAAAAAAACTAAATTTACTATACATATAAATATTTTTTTCCCTAATGAAGGAGTAAAATCCGTAAACAATGGAGCTGCATCACAGCACACTGCTTCCAAGTGGGTTAACAGCGTACTAACTTGGACCACCTGTCGTGGACAGAATGCTAAACAAGACTCAGCTCAAAACGTAGGCCACGCAGATTTGTACCTACTTGGTAGCTCAACATGGGCTCCACAACTGACTGAGACAATATCAGGCACAAGACAGGGCCTTGACAAGAAAGTTCAACACGTAAATATTAGTGACGCCTCGAAATTATAACCCCAAAATAATTTTAATAAAAAGTAAAAAAAAACCATGAAACAAGAAAATATTTCAGACAGTAATCAAGACATAGGTACTAAAATGGTCAAGGGAAAGCCGTGGTCGCATGTTTGTACAATGTACAGGCATGCATGTTTGTAGAGGAATAATATACTTAGATAACTCTTTATTATGAACACCATTAGAAATAGAATCTGGATTACACGTGAAAGATGTGACCGAAAATAGAGCGAATGTTGTACCTAACTAAGTAGGAAGTGTGTGTAGGTGGTGTATTTAATGATGTGGAAATCAATATGAGTGAGTTATTCAAATGCGAATAGAATGGTGTGAAGATTTCCTTGTCGAGAAAGCGATGTCTTTTATACTTATATGGATGATGCTTCTGTTTCTTCAGTCAGAGCCAAAGAGCCAGTGAAATATAAAAGGTTTCTGTATTCTATTGAGCACAGAATTCTTACCGCTCATAATAAAAAAACACTTTCATGAACTAAGCTATAACATGTTGATTTCGTAGAAACTTACCATATAGTCGTCTATTCTACCCAGCTGTATATCATTCCCTGGACTCGACACGAACTTAGAATGAGGTCTAAGCTAACAGTCTGCCCAGACTCCAGATCTGCAGCGTTCCAATTTTATCCAATTTAAACTTCCCGAAAGCCATCGCATTAAATTATGTATAGAAAAGAAGTTTAGATTATAATCTGATTTGGATCCTAAGGTTAGCGCTCGTTCAGCTATTCAATAAGCCTTTCAAATTAAGTTTTCGTAACCCAAATCGGATGGAAAGGTGTTTCTGAAAAGTGTGAATAGCGTAATCTTGAAGAAGGTTCTTTGTGGTACAATACAGATTATTTGGGAGTGATATTTTTAGATGGTTTCACGTTTGTTCAGTTATATTCTTTGATAATTCAGTTTAGATTATAGTGGGCATTCGTCGTTATAATATTTTATTATAAGGAACATTATTCTGTGCCTGTTAAAACAAGTATTTACGTCAATCACCTTTCATATAAAAATAAGGGTTTTAAAATATTCACAAACACTTGACTGTCAACAACAAGCACAGAAAATTAAATAAAACAGAAAACTATATTTTAATGAACAGATGTGTTACTCATACACTTTGTCGCAAATTACAAAGAAACGAATCATAATAACACAATATGTACAATTAATTGTAAGGGATCGCCGTGTGAATATAAGGCACACTTGTTGGTAGGATAATTCTTCCTAAAATAAACGAATTATTTTACATCTAGATGGGCACCTGACTTTCTACGCCTTTCTATTCTTCTTAATATAAAAAAGTGTTTATCTCTTTTTATCTGGCAGAGAGCCAATAGGCTCGCCCCTTATTACATGGGACTTAAACATAACTGGCGAAATGTAGGTGTATAGGTACAGGGACAGCCGCGATGTTATGTTTATAATCACGTCATTAACTTATAACATTCGTGGAGGTCAGTTGGCAAAGCCATCCAGTTAAAGCCTCTACACACAAACTCAAAGCATTTATTTTAATTAAACCATTTACAGGCACTTTTGAATTATCAAAGATTCGGTCAGTTAGTCAGAAAGTTGAAGCTAGTAGCCCATTCCAAAACATAGATCTCTATGGAGAAGAACAAGCAAGAAACTCCAAGGACACTCTTTTAAATATAGATATTACAAAATCCTGGGTACATTATTCTTGTTGCTTCTGTATGTGAGAACAATGCACAAAAAATAATCAAAAATTTCAAAATATAAGTTTAAAAATAAGCCCTCGCAGTTAAGAGGGTTTATCCTAAAAGTTGGCAACGTCGTAAATAGCTGTGAAATATTTACCTGTTTTGATTAATTTAAAAATATCTACGTCTCATATCGTATCGCCCTTTGCACTCACTAATCCTTTAATCAATGCAATGTTAATCCCTGCATCCACGAGCCCCGCGGCGCTAGTATTAAAGTTGATACTTATTTAGGTGCCGACAGCGGCTTACGGCAAAATTATGGGCGCTTTTGTTTCTGGTCGAATTTTTAATATCTCCGGGATCCCGCGCCTGTGTTGTGTCCCTGGGCCTTTATGGTTCGTTATCCGAGGTTTATATTAAGCCCAGGTAAGTTAGTAGTATTAAGATCTTAGATATTGTCCGGGCAATGTTGTGACAATTTTGTTAGAAATACATTAATATTGGTTAGAACCTGCTGTGGTTGGGAAGTGGTATAAAGCCACCTGTGAGGTATATCGAACTAATTTGTTGGTTTGGCGGTGCTAATGAGACCACAGTTCCTGGCTTTCCAGTCGATATTTACTACGAAGAAAAATATCATTCAGTAATAAATAGCCCTATGGCTCTTCCTGCCCTTAACGTCTTGCATAGTATACTCCAAAACTACATCAACACCAACATTCTTACAAAAAGGAAAATATTCTTACCATCATAAAAATGATTTAAGCGGGTTACGTCAAACCCTTAAATTTTACGACGGACCAAAGTTCGATTCCCGGGCGACGCTAAAATGTAATGTACAGATATAAGGGAAATAGTCTGCGTTCGTAAACGACAGGTGTTCTCTGTGTTCGTTATTTTCGAAGCAAAACGTTTAACTATAACCGCTGAGACGAGGTTTTATGAAAAAACTTCAGCTTGGTCGAGACCTGTTCGTTTTATAACGCCATCTAGCGGCATTTTCTTGAACTATTTTAATGTAAGCAACAAATTATTGGTTTTTGTTTGCACTTTGTACGTATTTCAAGCATAACTTTGTAAGTAATACTTGCTCTTGACCTCGATCTCGCCTAAAGGAAAGCGATGGATGAGGTCTGCGATGGAATATAAGCGAGCCCAGAAGAAGTGCCTTATTTCAATGCTAAATTATTGAGTCTTACTTATACTCCGTTTGAAATAAGATTAGACATTTAACTAAACCCTTTTTACAGTCCGTTCAACTGATTTTGACTTTTATTGCGTTGGTGGCATGACAAATGGCAGCTGCAGTAAACAGTTGGTATTGTAACCACTTTTTTGCTTTTAATGCCATCCTTATACTTACGGTATAGAAGTCAGAATCGGTTGAACGGACTGTAAAAAGGTTTGTTTAAATGTCTAATCTGATTTCAAACGGAGTATAGTTATTTCAGTTTTCTTTAAGGTGATCTCACACACGAAGGTCCGCGACCATGGAGTTGTTACATATACGACATAAATAGGTGTTGTGGGTTCTGAATACATTGCCTCGTCTCTTCCCTAGGGCGTCGTGAGAACCGATAAAGATGGAAGATCTACAAAACTCTTACGACAGAGAAATATTGCTGAGAAGCTCTCGTGTTCTTTACTGAAGTTTAGGGTATGGAACGAAAGACATCTTTTCATTATTTCGTTGTCTACTGCTGGACATGGCTGCTGCTGGACATAAGGGTCTCCAAGAAACGTTCTCATTTAGTAGAATAGAAAGTAGACCTTTTCTAAAACAAGTTGTTCATTTTCAACTATAAACAAAGTGTAAAAATATTGTTGGTACAGAAAAAAGGCTGGTTGCCAAGAAATATCTTAACCAGCTTTACGTGCTGTGATTTTTATAATAACTTTTCCTATAATGTCGGCAACATGTACACCTACCCTGACCACTAAACAACTATGTACAAAAGGACCACAGGGCTGAACTAGTCTGTGAAAAGTGTGTTAAAGATATTGTCAGCATTTTTTTCGTGCTCATATAATAACATAATTTGGTCACCAATCCATTTGAATACTGTGATATTTAAAATGTACCGTTTTTACTTAAGTGTATCTGAGAACCATTTTAAGATGGGCTTTACTAATAGAAATCAGAATGTCATAACCTGTTATGATGAAGGGCGTTTGAAGACGATCCGAATTTTCAGATGATTGCGTCATGATTCTGTTACAGAGCTTTTAGCAACCGAGATAATATTTTGATTGAAGTCTACGTGGGCTTGTCATCTATGTTAGGTAGATTGGATCTTCCCATCTATCTGTTCAGTGGCAATCGCCAGAAGCGAGTAAAATGTTAATTATTTTATCAGAAGCGAGGACAAAAGGATCTGCTTCACAGTTCAAATACTTAATTAGCTTGCTTTTGTAGAACAAGGAAGTTACATGTAATACCTATCTCATGATTGTAAGTTCTGTTAATTTGTTGGAAGTCACGTGTTCGGACCGCTTTTATTACAATCTGCGTAAAGTTGGAAATACATTAAAAATAATGTGTGCAGCGTTAAAGAACTTTCTTTTACGTTTTGTCTTAAACTGGCTAGTGCTACGGACCAGTATCTATAAGGATACCAAATTTTTTCCAGTTAACCAACTCAGACTGCCACACTTAAGAGGACAATGTCCTTTCCCAAAAATCTATTAAGCCAATAAATTGGAAAAAAAACTTCCCAATTTTCGCGTAAATATTTTTGAAATCCTGCATTCTTCGGCACACAAATTACAAGTCTGACACACAAGCTATTGAAAATAGACGTAAAAGTCATTACGGCATATAATTGCTTCCCGGCTCCTCTTTGTTAGCGAGTTGCTGTAACCTGTAGGTTCCCGCAAATTTCCAGCGGTAACAGTTACGAGTTGCGAGCCGTTTATTGGAAACGTGCTGTTCAATAGAGCTCGAAGATTTTCGCCATTTAATTATTTTGAATAGAGTTGGAAGTGGGTGAGTGGGACGCGCCGCTTTTTGGGTCGTTAAGCTTATTTTGTTTTGACTGTAATAAGTTACTCTAGTACTTGGTTTTCGCGACTACGTCCAAAGTGAAACTTGGGTCTATATAATAGAATACTGGTGGAATGATGCCATATAAAACATCTATAAAATTAAATGAAATCTTCTGTCCTAACAGCCTATGGTTGCAGCAGCTATGGTTGTGGCAGCTGTTAATGTGGTTTACAAATTTTTATACTCCAAGCAACTCTTAAATACTCCACTAAAGTAATAAAACGGCCTGATTACAGCGAAATAATAAACAAACGTGTTTTCAGGGTACCCATACCAAACGTAAAATCCGAACTAGCTCGACATTGTACCTATTTTTCCTTTCCCAATACTTACAATAAAGTTTGTAAAATCTGCGACCTAAGAGACTGCTCAACCACAACCTGTAAGAAAATCCTAACTTCAGCTCTTCTAATATTATCATACGATGACACCGAAGCCTTGATATAGAACCTACGCCACGCACATACACCGTCACACACACCCCCACACACCATCACACCCACTCAAACCTCGCAAAACTACACAAGCCCAACAAAATGTAAACTATTTTTACTTTAATTTAAGTCTAGAATTTGACAAAAGTTTTTTTTTCTATATCTTGTCTTTATTATTACCCTCACATTGTAAGGTAACCATCATAATATTGTTAATCGCACTCCTGAGCCACAAGACACAAGCGATGTTTAGTTTGTGGCTCATCGAATTTCGCTAAATTGTATTGTTACTTTTTGATTAATAAACTTTATTACTTTATTACTCTGCTTTCTTAAAGGGCTCAGTTAAAGAACAATTTGGAATTTTCCTTACTTATAGTGGCTTCTCAGAAACGCTTGTTAAAAATCCGATTTGTGTAAATCCAGGACAACAGCTATTTAGTAGGACCAATTTATTTAGTAGACTCACCTACCCAATATAACTCCAATCCGTCCACTTTGGTCTAATACAGACACGTATAATATTGGATAGGTCCTTTAATTTGATCAGCTTACTACCGTAAGCAAATATCTTCATTTACAAGGGAAACTAGCAACCAGCCGGCGGTGGCCGCCCATGCGGCGCCCGGCCATGCGGCTCGACATTCATTATTAACGATATGAAAATGCAGGTGATCTGCATTGTGGGTCTCTGCGTATTACCATTTGGAGATGTAATTGTTTACTGAACGTTTGTGATTTGAGGTAGCCACTATCGATGTGTTAAAACTTCACTTGACATTAAGGGAAAAGAAAAGTTCAGTGTTTTCAGCATAGAATAGACCACGAGACGACGATCTTTGTCCAAATATCGTTCATGACTATGACGAGTTTTCTTAGCGAGACGATAGCTTTCCAAATAGCAACATTATAAAACTTAGCATTACTACAAAACTGGTGCTGGTTTTCCAAATCTTGCATTAAATGGGCGCTGTAGTAAAGAAGACGCTGGTTACCATCTTCTTACCACCTGGTTCTGCTACTCATTATAATTATACCAAAGAATTCTGACATTAGGGTATTTTCAACATTTCTTCAGTTTCGGTGCCATACTAAAATTAATGAAAAATAATTAATTTCGAAAATTACAAAATTCGAGAGAAAAACTTGACAGAAGTTTTAAGCAACACTTACTAAATATACATATTGAAGTTCCACTCATTCTTACGGCACAAAGTGCAAGTGTTTGGTCCTCAGTAGAGTTTGAGTAAGCCGGATGTTCTCTAGGCGCTCTACCGCTCTACACAGAGCGATGTACAGCGATGTAGAGCGATGTAGACGGCTCTACAAATACATTACCATTTAATTGTCACGGCTACGTCTTGCTACAGTTTTGTTGATTGCGTCGCAGTATAACTTAGTTAAAGTTTGTTTAGGTCTTAGGAAGATACAACGTAGGATTGTCAATATAATTTTAAATGACTGTTTTCTATGGACCTGAGGTTCTGCAATGTCAGTGAGTTAAGTTAATTCGATTAACGTCATTTGTGACTAGTTAGTACATCTATTGAATCTCTTGGGGAATCCGCAAATCGGCAGCATTATCGATAGGTTCCAGGTTATTTGTAAAAATATTCCTCAAATCGAAATAATTAATTTGCATCTTCTTAGTGTTCAGAAATTAAGCCTAGGCATACGAATAACTTCAAACATTAACTCCAAAACAAGCCTGAAATAATTGGCTTTCGGCAAATGCTGTCTATTTCCCAAATAATTCTTGTCTCATTCAAACCATAATAGTTACAAAAGCTTTCAATGTTGGTATCGAGGGATTCGAACCAATCCCGACAGCGCAAGATATACTAAGTTATAATTAAGTACAAAGCTAAGAACACACTAATTACAGATAATGGAAGCAGCACAAAATACATAGACAGCAGGACAGAAGGTCAGCTTCATACAACGAGCGAAAAGTCGCGCACACACACACACGCGTCTACGTGCTGCGAGTGCAAGCGCACTCGCGACTGGCATTCATTTGACATATGGTTTACATGATTCCAGTACCCTGTGGATGCCAATTTGTAGTGCCACTTACAATTTGAGTGCTTTGATGTAATTATTTGAATATTTGAAACCGAAATTCTAATTTTAAATCAACTTAAAGCTGTTGTTTATTTGACAATTGAGGTTTTTTAATTATAATTTTATAACCTCAATTTTTGACATCGTTAATTTATTATTTAAACAATAATTGTTGGAAAAAGTGATGAGATATAAAGTTGAAACCATCTAAATACAGATGAATAATGTTACTGAATCCCTTGTGTGTGTGATTGCGTAAGAATTTATCCTGAATAGGGTTTATTTACACTTTAATCAGGTAACTAGTTTTAGGACAGACATAAGACGATGTCACTTAGAAGCGTTGGATAGTTTCACCGGATTACTGGACTAGAATATTGTAAACCAAGCATTAGTTTGAAATAGTACTCTCGTATGCGTCTATGTGTGTATTTTCGCTCGTTGTGTGGAGCTGACCTTCTGTATGTATCTACTATGTGGTAGCAGTGCCCGCGGTTGATTGTGTTACCGTTTAACTTGTACTTAGCCAACTTAACTCGATGAGGCGAGCGCAGGCAATAACTTAGTATTAAGCTTACATGTACTCGTACGTACTCGCACAGCTTAGCTGAGAACAGTATTGAGATCTTTAAATGTAATGCACATTGGTTAATTTCCCGTCTATGTATATTTTGGGAGTTATCTCGAAAATTACTTAGTAGATTTTGGTATGGTTCCTTCTTGACTTCTCTCAATAGTCAGTTAAATGTAGTCATATCTTAGCGATACAGGGCTGTTTTAGTCATAAATAAATGAATATTATTAAATAGTTTAGTTGAGATCCCTGATAACTGGAAACTTGGAATAGGGTACCTAATTAGTGACGACAATTAAAAATTCGACTTTAATCAACAAAGTATTTCCCGATATCGAACCGCCTCAAAAAAGTTTAAACTCACTCTAATAACAACCAACAAAAAATAAGTGACTCCAACTAGATACCGATCTAGCCAACCGAGTCGTTTGCAACAGAACCGTTTGAGGCGAGCATCGAATCCAGGACGATCCCTCCCGGCCACGTAAGCCGACAACAGACACGCTAAGCCCCACAAAATTACTCAACGGCAAGTTTAAATTGCATTGGTTTGCCATTCTAGACCTGAACCCAGGGTCCGTATTGATTGAGAGGTCTCACTGTCAGAATTTTAGTTTGTTGTAGTTTTACAGTTAGTGAAATTTATCGCATTTAAATCGACTTATAAAAAAGGAGGAGGTTCTCAAGTCGTGTGCCACTCACGTGGCTCTCTCGTAGATTCATATTTGTGCATTCAAAGTGTGTGGAAAGGATGGAAACCCATTCAATACATTCTTCATCAAACATCTCTTTTTTCTTCGCTTCACAGATTATAATCAAAGAAACATACTTGTAATCGTTGAATGTACTCATCGTATCAAGCACATTAGTTCTTGGTCGACTGGTCGGCGCGAGGCGTTGGCATTGACACGTTTGCACCAAAATAATTTGATACAAAATGTAATGTGGAAAAAGGTGTACAAAATGTTTTTTTTTTGTGCCCAGTTTGATATTTATTAAAGCTTTAATATTAAAAGCTTTTACTTAAAAATAATAATTGTATTGGTAATATTTGAATAAGCACTTTCTTATTGCTTCCTACCTACTACAATTGGAAAAAAAGTACTGATTGCATCGTATGTCGAACAACTCAGAAATAGAGAAAAAGATTAAGTAGAAAAAAAAAGAACTTACCGAAAATATAATAGCTTGATAGTAAAATAAGTGATCTGATTTAATAACTTTTAGAAACAAGTGATGTCTAGGAATATTTAAACATTTTACTACTGCTACAGAAATCCCAAACCTCCCTTTGAAAACTACATCAACTTCTTCAAAATCAAACGGCAGTACCAAATCCAAACTCGACAATATTCCATCAAATTGTCGCTGCAACTCCGTCCTTATCACTAAACAAGCGCTTTATCTGGCATCACGGCGTCTAAGCTATAAATTTGTTAGTTCTCGCACGTTCTAGAAAGTTCTCGACTTGTCTGGAAGTAGTTGCGAGTGGATCACGGCGCGTCAGGCAGGAGCAACTTGCTAATGCTATGCGCTCGGAACAGTTGCGCTTCGGACTGACGCCTGAATTTATATTGTTGCCAAGTTATTGTATGCTGATTGCAGTTCTTGACTGTATTTGTGTGGATAGTAGATAATATTGAAATGGTTTATCTTTAGTGTGGAGATTATGAGAGATGTTGCTTTAGATCTTGGATAACGTTTTGGGGAAAACGCTTCTTACATTCCGCTGTCTGGATTCCGACAATTTCAGATAACCGGATATGATTCAAGCTAGTGACTACTTACTGCTAATTTCATACTTATTTCAGTTATTTCTAATTTACAGCAGACTTAGTAAGACTTTCAGTCAATTAACATTTCAACTGTATGCCCTTTAAACTAAATGGTTATATTTAGTTAGGGACATGTGTCATCCTAATAATATTATTTTGCCAAGTTTTGGGTGTCTAATTAGTATAATGAACACAATCAGTTAATGGATAAATCATAACCTTTTACTAAAAAATTATGTGACGTACCTACAGAATAATGATAACTCACACAATAAACTTAGATATTGTAGAAAAACAACAAAGAATTTTCTTGGTTTCATCGCAATTCCAGTGTCCACGCGATAGGTAAGTATAGTGGGATAGTCCAGCAACTTTTCATTACCTGCACAGACTACAAATGACACTCTTTTCACAGGTGTTGCCAACTTATTGTTTGCCAAACAACTAACTTATTTCTGCACCAAACTAAAAATAGGATTGTCGTGACGTCATTAAACTTGCGACTGTGGCGACAATAATAGGAGTTTGTTGCGGGGGGTGTGCGAACTAATGTCATAACCAACTTGGACGTGCTCTGCCGTGAGAGTCGTTCTAATGAGTGGCAATCAATTGAGTTGGGTTATGTTATATACGCTGCATTTTACATAGGAAAACTGTAGTACAGGTGTTTTTGGTGGAAATTATCTACGGCCGTAAGAGTTAGTACAAAGTACATTCATTCGTCGAGAATTCGTTCTTCATAATTATTCTGCCTTAAATGAAATTCGAAAATACATATAGAAGCTTTTACATCTTATACTGATAAGTTTTTCCATGTTTAAGAATTTAAAATCACTCTTTAAAATCTTCAAGTTGGAAATTCAGACCTCATAAACAACATAATATAATCCAGTTCTTATAATTCAAACATTACTGCAAACCATTCCTTGGGAAGCAAATCCAATAGTAAGATAATCCGCATTATTGGGGTATTCATCTAATTTGCTGTCAATGAGCCCGATGAGATAAAGGGAAATGGTGCCCTCACCGCCTCCGGAACACATCACAAGATAATAATAATTTACAGAAAACCAACTCTGCACGGATCTCAATAATTTCGAACAACTGGAAGTTTTTTATCGGTTTTTTTCGGCTACAAAGTTTTTATGAGGTTTTTATTTTGAATGCAATCACCATTATTGACAGTTCTACAGCTTCAAGTTCTATTATTGACGTACTTGTGATTGCTTTATAACCGAAAAAAAAACCCGTAACATAAACGAAAAAATAATGTATATAGGTATTACCCCTCAGCAGGTGACTGAAAACTTTTCCGCAGTTTTCCGTCGTACAGGTGAGAATATTGTGTGCGAGCGATTTTTTTTTTTTTTTTTTTTTTTTTTTAAATGGCTTCTCGCAGTTTTGACCACTAAGGTCGTGGCTGCTTAACCGGATTTTCCTGTGGGTGCCATAAGCTTCTACACTTAGAGCCTCCAGCCAGGAGCTTTTTGAACTATTCTAAATTAAAATTAAGCGAATGCTCGCTAAGGGCACCCCCTGTGGGGTACGGACCTCGGCTTAGGGCATCGCTGACGGGAGGACAGCAAGAGGGGACAGGCTGGATCAAATTTATATTTAAATCATGATTATTATTCGGGGTATTTAAAGCTACGTGCTCAGCTGCAACAACTGCTGGCACCTCGTTATCGAGCAAGGGTCGGGGGGGGATTCGTTTACTCGGGGAGTAGATCGCGTACGTAAAGGACCTCGGCGGCGAGGTCGGAATGACGGGAGGCGTCTGTGTTTGTGCACTGTACTGGTGGCCCTATTCTGCTCCTGGAGGAGTGTAATGGGGTCATCTGGGTCGGAGAGTACATGCCTCGGACGGCGGATCTGACTGATTTGGGACGGGACATAATTGGCTGCCTCGACTATCAGAGGGTTCCGATGTCGAGGAGCGGACTCAAAGTGGCGCTTTGCCATGCGTTTGAGGAACTGGTGGATCGTAGGGATCTTACAGTCGAGATGGAGGATCTCGTTTCTGACGTACCACGGGGCTCCCGTGGCTTTGTGAAGGAATCTGTTTTGGAGGGACTGCATCCTATGGATGTGACGGGGTTTGGCGTGGGCGAAGACTGCTCCCGCATAGGTCATTATGGGACGGACACACGCTGTGTAGATACGCAATTTGCACTTTAGTGACAATTTGCTGCGTGAATTTAGGATACAGTGAAGCCTACCTAGAGCGAAAGCGGCTCGCGAACGAACCGTCTTTATGTGCTCTGAAAAGGAGAGATGGTGGTCTAAGATCACACCTAGGTACTTGGCTCGCTTCTCCCAAGGGATCGGCTTGCCGAACAGGGTGATCGTTCGGGGGGGTGTGCGAGCGAGTTGAACTTTTAGTTTTTGTAATGGTTTACTGTCATCGTTTTTGCAGTCACATTATAAGTAAATCCACGTCTTTTCGTATATTTAAAGCAAATATTCTATAGGTTAAAATATTATTGACTGGAACTTCTGTTTAAATTACTTCATGTTTTTCTATTAAGCTGGTTATTTATCTCGTCAGAGGCGCTTTGTAATCTGGGCTAAACGTTTCATTAATTCGTCTTCTATTGTTTCAGGTAAATTACTAATATTCTAACTTGGACCGTTATTCTGGTGCTTACGTCGGTTTCCTTTTGGTAAGTAGACCTTCACTGCTTATTAATATGAAGGGTGTCAGCAGGAAGACTACTAGTAAAAGTGTTGAATTTCATGAAGATATAGATATGTATGAACATTTTGAGCCACCAATTCTTTAGTTTTTCTTTAGGATGTAAACCCTTTTCCCTATATTTAATGGAGAAATAGTAATAAAAAATAAAATTAATGATAATAATGGTAGATAAACCGTATTTAAAACCTAGAAAACTTTCTAATTAATGACAAATGGTGATTAAAGAACTGTTAATGAGCGCTGTCGCTCCGCTCGTGTTGTTAGCTCCGGACCGCAGGCTGATTGCTTGCGGGGAATGCGGACTGACACATACCTGATATGTTATTTTATTTCCCTTTTTATAGACAAAAAACAAACATTTATGAAAAAAGAGCTTTAGAGTTTGTAGCATAGATTCTCAAAAAGTATTCAGTGGATAATTATGTGACAAAATAGAAAACTTTTTCTATTCTGTAAAAAAAAAATATGTTCAGGGTATGTTCTGTATTTTGAAAAGGCGTTTTACAAAGAGAACGTCTTTCCCATTACAAAATAAAGTTTCCAGAGGAGAAGAATCGCCAAGATTTTTTTCTTAAAAAAACATTTTATTTATTTATTTAACAGTTTATGTACACACATATAAACAGACAAGAAGAAAGGAACAGAAAAATACGTACAAAGGTGATGCTTATTTCTATAGAAATCTCTTCCAGCATACCTGCGATAGGAAAGTAATTAAAGAGATGTAGACAACGTGTGTAAGAGTAAAAGAGAAAACAGAATACATAAAATAAAACTTAACTATTACTAAAACTTAACTATACACTAATTTAAATATAAACATACAACATAAGAATATACTTAAATACATACTTCTAAAATACATATCACTAAAATACTTAGATAAAATTACTTTGATTAGCTTCTCAAATTTGAAAACGTCACTTCCGTAATAAACAGCGAATTATCAGAAATAATGCGGAATGTAGATAGCCGCCAATCCTTTCGGACTAAGTATGTAAATGTGCTAATGGGTGAGGAACAATTCATAGTCTTGATGTCTTTAGAATTACGAAAACGTTGGCACTAGACGGACCGAAAAGAACCGAAGATTTGTTGTCAAACCTATAGGTTGGCGGGGTTAGTAAAGGAGCAATATTAACCAGTGTTATATGAAAGAGAAATAGTTCAGTATTGGATAGTGCAAAAGGATGAAAAGTAATTACTTTTGGCACTGGACTTTCGAAAAACGGCGTGTCGTTCCGCCCAAAAATAGTCACTCCATTGAAGTATTAAAACAATTGTTTCACAAACTCCACATATTTGATCAATAGTCCCGGTATCGCAATAAACAAAAAGTTTTCAAACCACTCGGGCACTCGGCCACGCTTTTAACAATGTTACAACATAAAGGTCAAATCTATACCTAGTCCTGAATATAGATGGGTGCCGATGTTGAAAGCGAGCGGTAAAATGTCGGCAGGTGATTGTCTATCGGTACCACTTTGAGCAATTTGTCGGCGCATGCGCAGGACTACGCGCTTTGGAACTCGCAAATTGACTTTGAGGCTAAAAGTTGATTGAAAGTGCTACCTTTGTTGTTAAGAAGTAAGTGGAATCTGAATTGTGAGTTGGAAAAGGTTTTAAAATCTCGTCTTGACTTTCTAACTAACCTAGGAAAAATATTAGGGTTCTTTTTATATAGGTACCTTCTTGACCAGTCAAGTAACATTTTGGACAAGACCAGTTGCCTTAAGTGGTACTCTTGTCATCTACGCAATTAAAAACCAAAAATTTGCACTAAGTACTTAAAAACACATTTCATAAAACGATATCCATTATGTCAGCAATTTATAGAGATCTATATATCTGTCTGTCTGTCGATGGCACTTCGAGCAATTTGCCCCAAGAGTTCTGCGAGTACCGGAGCCATTAACTGCCTCTCCACACCTTCTACTCTTGACACGATTGACGTCACAAAAACGTACATAACTCAGATAATAATTTTAAAAACCTTTTAACTAAGTGATCTGTAGGGTACCTAGTCTGTAGGTATTTTTGGTCCTTTGAGGCGAAAGTATAAAACAAAAAACGTGTTAAAATTTAAATCACATACCACCGTCTACTGAAATAGTCACGGAGTGATATGAACACCAAAAGGATTCCATCAAAATATGATAACTAAAGTTAATCAAAAGCTTTTGGTGTTACATTCGAAAATAACATACATAGCTCCCAAAGAACTGATCTGGTATACCTACATTTCGTTCTACGGTAATGATAAAACTTTTACCCGAAAATATTTCAACATTCCCTTGTGGTGTCATAAAATCTAAATTTCTCATATTACGTGATTTAAAGGCTGCTAGAAGTGGCGTTAAATTAAAACGTAGGATATGAGACACGTGGGAAGCATGAGATGCATCATAATATTCATAATCATGTGGAAGGGGTAGTCGGGAACTATATATTGTGAAAAGCGGGTGCGTCACCATTTTATACTATAACAGAGTCAGCGAATTTGATGTAGATTCGGAGTCGGGAGATTAGGAAGCAAACGGCAACTGAACTATAGTACCTTGCTGTAATATTTACAGGTTTATTTTGAAATATTGAGGCATTAGCAAGCAGTACAGTTTGAATGCACCATAATTTTTACTCCTAAAATTCTTATTTTGGGAACATTTTAGGCTGAAGCAATATTTATACAATGTTTGAAATTTGCTGGTAGCTAAGAATGTTCCCATCAGTAGGTATGTCAATTAGTGGTTATTTTTCAATCCCACTAGATAAAATCCCTCCAGCTGCCTTTTTAAAAATAGTCTTCAAAAATAAAATGAAACCGTGGATCTCTTCGTCACATATTTAAAATGGCGTCGGTAATCAATCACTTGGAGAATCGATGGCATTTCTATGTAAAATCGTTTTGGGGCGACCCGTTTGGATATAAACGAAACGGGCCCAATAATGCAGGCTTTAGTATTTACAAACCTTCGTCTGTCCTCTTCGAAAATTGAAACGAGTTGTTGATGGTGAATGGACGGTCGGGAACATTAGTGATCGATATTATAACAATAATGTTTGATGAATAATGTCTGGACTACCTTGATTACCCGTCTGCGGACTTGAGAGTCCTTATTTATATATAGAGCGGCATTGTGACCAACAATTAACTCCAAAAACCTGTTCTTAATGACGATGATATTGTGTGCAAGAGTCTAAAAATAAATGAATATTTACGATAGACTTGCGACCCGCACATGCTTCACCCGGGTACAATCTACTAATGTGGCCACATGTCAAACATTGAGATTTCTGTGCTATATCTAATTAAATATTAATGCATTTTATCAATCGCATCAAAATCCATTGAGTAGTTTAAACAAGAACTAATTACACAGACACGGAAAGCGATTTTGTTAAATATTTAAACTGTAGATTTAATTTAGGTAAACTAATTGCAGAAGCGTCGTTTCTGATATTTAGGTAATTCACTAAAGCGTTAGACATCCGCGACAAATTGAAATAATTGGTCTTTTGATAGTTTTAAGAATTGAACGTCTTTATTACCTACCCCGTCCAGTCATACCTGCAGGGATAAGTCACATAAATGTTCCACAGAATCCATAAAAGCAATGAATGCGACTTTTGTAAGTAGTGTTTCCTGCAGATGGATGTTATTACGAGAGTAACATTAGTTTCAGCTTTACGTTCTGAGAGAGAATAAGGCATAAATTCCAGGTAAGATTTCATATCAGTACTAAAACGAGGTTTTCATAATATTAACTATTCCATCCACTTAATAAAAATCTTAAATTCACTGACAGACAACGATTTACGAACAACCTAAACCACTTTCATAGAAGCATGTAAATCTTCCAAGAGTTTTTTATACAAATAGTGAAGGTGAGCACTAAGGAAGAATGTTTTAAAGAAAATTTAACCCTTCTCTTTGCTGATGGGAAATCCGATCGGATAGTACCATCAGGAGCAAAGCGCGTCAAGTTGCGTCTAGTTGATAAGCACAACCATGTGCGTGATCGTTTAGTCCTTAGTAACCCTAGGCCCTGTAGTGTCACTGTTCAACTTGAGTGTTGATATTCACGCGTTGTATCTCTTCCTTTATTTCCTTGTGCGTGAACTAATTGTATTATGTGTATCACTTTTACACACCTTTCTTTTGTCTTCATTAATATTAAATGGTGTCTCTGTAATTATATTATTCTTCGAGTGTTTTCTTATGATAATGGTTTCCTAGAGAAATCTATGTTGGTTTAAATAATTTGAATAGGAGCAATCGTTGCTTCCTAATGTACTCAATCATGTTAAAGTTTTATTTTTTCAGTTTCGATACGAGAAAATATCCTTCGTTTAGTAATTTTTTGTTTAGAAACGAGAAATAATGATAAAGCTTTGGTAACTTGTGGCACTACCTATTAAACACCATAATGAATTCAAACAATAAAACCAGTGGGACCATAAAATATAATAATAACTCCCTTTCTTTCAAACACATAAAAACTTCCTTAATTAATATCAATTTAAAAGTTTCAGCTAAGTACCGCTTTGTTTCAGAACTCGTGATTATTAAGTTGGAACTTAGCTGAATTTTTCAGGTGCAAACTTCGTTCGAGAGTTTCCTCTAGGTCTGAACTTAGCCTGTAGTTGTGCCTAAGCTCTGTTTACTAAGTTTTAAGAACAGAGACTGCTAGAGCCGCGGATAATGCCAACTAAACAAAACTAATCAGTTCACTTCGAGCGATTAATTGCTTTAAAAGTTTATTTATTTTTCTAGAGCTGTATCTTCAATTAAGAGTTTCTGAATTTTCCTTTTTAATAACAGTATAGTAGCACAGATGAATACAGATGGTTAACTTCGCAAGAACATTTAAATAAAAAGTTACTCTTGCACACACTGTTACACAATAAAGTGCAATTCAAATCAAATCTCAAATTCTTTATTGCGTACCATAATGTATATAGTTGGTAGGGAAATAATTATATTAGTCACAATTATGGACCCGGTCGGGCACAGCATAGATCAAGTAGGAGAGAGGAGAAAGAGCACTGGTCGCACAGCGATAATTACTTAAGAAAGAAAGCAAACACATTTATTTAGCACAGACAAAAAGGCACACCTACACTGCCTACACTGTATGATGAATATAACTGTAGGTTCTACAGTTATATTCACCTAGAAGTTGTCTCTCGGCATAACTCTTATATCTGACTACGTTACGCTCACTGAATTGGCCCGACAAGACGAGCCCCCCTCGTGCTTGTAGCTTTATACCTAAAATACGGAGTGAACCATCTGTGTTCATCTGTGGTAGTAGTAAAGTAGAGGCATGAAAGTAGGATAAATATTGTGTTGCGTTCCTTGCGACATGTGTGATGAATTATTAAGTGAGAAATGACGTGGTAAGGCAACGTTACGGTTTAAAAGAAGATATAGTGACAATTTTTTAAAGATGCTTAGATAGTATGGTCATGTTAAGAGAATGAGTGAAATGCGAGTAACAAGGCAGATGAGGGTGGAAACGCCGGCATGCCCTAGAAGGACATACAGTGTCCTTACTGGTGATGTTCTTCAACAGCTCAGGTGCGTAGTACTTACTTACAACCGGCGTGCGTGTGATCAGATGTATAATTGATAAATAAAACGTAAACAAATCACCGTTGAACAAAAATATTTAACGCTTTTAATAGCAGTAATCTAGTCCGGTTTAATACTACCCTTCTTCATTACTCGCTACAATGTTAAATAGCTTCATTACCTCGGAAATTATGCTGCGTTCAGACGGCGCTAGTTAAGATCATAACACTAAGTTGTGAGCTGTAGGTAAACAGCATTACTGACGTCAATCGGTCGTAACTCGCGAGCCGAGGGCCTGTATAAATCTCCGTGTAACTGCTACAGACCCGCGGGGCCGATTTGATGTGAGTTTGTTTTGCTGGCAGGAGAGTAGATGAGACAGTACCTATTGAAATATGTAGGTCTGTTTTCAAGGGCAAAAAGTTTTTTTATGTTGGCACAGTTGAAAATATGGATTAATAAGCCTGATTACATGGCCTAAGACATCGGGGAAATATGTACTAGTAAGAATATCTATCAGACTGTCCAGTAATACGTTTAGAAGATAAATATTTTAAATTAAATATAAAAAAACTCAACAAAAAGTTTTTTGTATAGCTGATGGTAGAAACTTTTATATTTAAACCAGATTTTGGAATAAAATATTTATTAGTGTACTTAATTTTGGGTATAAAATATAATATTCCATTTGGAACTTCTGAAATATCTTAAATATTTAATGCTTTACATTAAAACACTGTCTTTTATAACTTTATAAGTCATCAACCTGATAGAATAACATGAAACAGTTATAATGGGACAGTTATATGAAAAACCAGCTATTCCAGTATTTGACTGGCTTGCTAATATGTAACTGCTATTAATAGAGCATTACTAGATAATCTACGGTACTTTCCCGCTAAACTAACGTTAGTAATGTGGCACTGTTAGAATTTCAATAGGAATTTTTGCCCTTTGTTCGACGGCAAAATGTACGGAAAATGAATGATGCATACAAAGGCGTATAATTTAATTGAGAAATCTAACTAAAACGAACAAAACTATCAACTAAATTACTCGAAGATTCCCCACTAATTGCCAGCGCCAGACTGTCTAATTAGTAGATCCTATTCCAGTGCAATGGCGTATGTAAACACAGCATGGAGAATTTCAATGAGAAACCCTTTGGTCGTGGCAGGCTGCGCGGGGCGAATCCTAATGAAACTGCTTTGTTGTTTATCGTATACGAATCGAATGTATCAGCCGATCGGATCATCGGACGCGAGCTGCGATGTTACTTGAATTACTGCTCACTCGGTAAATGGTTCAAATGCTCACGTTTTCTTTTAGTTGTCTTAGCTTTTAGTGTTTGTGTTAGTTTAGTCTTTTGAGGCGCGCTGATTTCAACAGTCATTTCCAAATATTAATATGTTACATTTTAATAATCTTATTGTGATTGTTTTATTAAACATGATTGGTGACTGTTACCTCCAAGGTTATTATTTTATTTGTTCAAACATATCTATTATGAAACCGAGATAAATGACGAAATGAGTCACGATCTCACGACTCGCTTGAAAATCAATTTAATATCGAATGCTGAACTTTCCATTATTATTCGACATTTTGATTAGCACTCGTTTCTCGACACCTCTTCCGTTCCTATGCAATTTGATTGGCTCGCCACTCCTTAGCCAATTTTATTAAAACGAAGATGGCATCTTAGATAAAACTGTATAAAACTGCCATCAATGCCCAGTTCTAGAAAGAAACGTTGCATTTTATATATGTAGGGGACATGGGGGAAAAACGATGATAGTGTGGGAATAGTTCACTAGATAGCGCAAATATTTTAAATCCAACGAGTTTCGAACTCGTTTCCGAAGTTGGCCGAAGTTCTACGGAATTTACCGAAGTATGTCCGACGAAGCACACTTAATTCTTAACAGGGTGAACCAATTAAAGTGTTTCTTGCGAACTGACACGGACAACAATGAAGGATTTTCTTAGAACGGATTATTGTAGTTGTGAAGTTTTCTTAATACGATCTTAGGATTGTAGACGAAGTTTTTCTTTCTTGCTTTGTATAAAAATAGTTTTTTTTTCATTTCTTCCGAAGCTTGTGGCACCTTAGTCCTTTGAATGCTCTATTGAAAATCCGTTGTGCCTTTGTAGTTTCCTAAATCTACGAGGATTTAGGTTAGTATTGGTACGATCAATTCAATGTAAAAAATGTGAGCACTTGTTTGAGATTTCCTTTATGTACGCAACGAAATAAAAGGTATTTCAATAAAGAAAGTAACGTGTTGCCTCGATTCCGCCGCCAGATACCTATTCCGACAAGCAATGTGTTTCCTTTAAAACCGAATATGAAATTGCAAATGGCGTAGGTACGTCTCCCATATACTGACATTGTGTCTTTCTGTTCCATAACAATGTCGAATTTTCTGAAGATTCGTATAACTGTTCTCTGAGTTTTAGCATTCTTGTGGTCGATCTCCTAAGTGTGGTTACTCAAGCCTTTTTATTTTAACGACTAGCACTAGTTAGAGATATTCTCAGCTTGGTCTGAGAGCTATCTTTTTATACTAGGTATAAATACTTGGCTCATTACTTTATTAAATATGGCGGTCGTTAACCAATTATTGCTTACAATTTTGTAAGTTATCGCTTTTACTTTGTATGTTTTAGTTACTTTGAGAATTATACGAAGTTCTTAATAGAGAGTCAATCACGACGAGACTTGCATGTTTCCAGACTGGTCGGAACTTGTAAACTAATGGAAACTCGATGCATGTTTTAGACAGATAACAAAAAGATAGCTGCCAACCAAAACACAAAAACCGTGCAGATTGGAAAACAAGGATCTGAGACAAATAATGGAATATTGTGGGCTAAAAGTAAAACTGAAACAAACACACACTGAAAAAAATTTACCTCGGTCACCTTTTACACCTTTTTATTATATTTTGTATTATTTATTTTAAAACTAAATAAATAAACTTAAATTATCAACACAAAAAGTAACAAATATGTTGAAGGCTGGTTTCTCCGTGTACGACTGTCCTCTGTTAGTTTTTCCCACAATCATCATACATGCTGGTAATGGCGCCTCCAATATATTTCCAACTTTATTCGCGCTTGCGGCGACATGCGAAATATTTCAAGAGTGGTTGAGTTATGCCGCGTCTCCCCTTCTCATGCTAAACGAGTGTGTTCAAAGTCGAAGTATGACGCGTTGGTACCAAGATGGTATTGAGTAGGTACCGGGTTGGTACTTCGGTACTTTTAGTACTCGGTTCTGGTTCGTTGAAGTGTTCTGCTATTTCAGTAAATGAGTTAAATGATAATGGTGGTTACATTTTTATGTTAATGTCTTTTAATAATAACAATAAAGAGAGGTTTTTTTTTTCATGTAAGTAATAAGTGTTAAATTTTTCGTTGATTGTGTGTCATTATAAAGTTCCGATCTTCTGACAGCATGGGCTGAAACAGTATTGCAAAGAATAATCTAACGTTTAATTCTGGTCTACACTGTAATTTTGCCACAAGAGGTAAACTAAACGGTGTTCACCTTGCAAATGCCGCGGAGTAACATTAAAGATATCATCAACGATCCCATCACTCATCGCTCCCATAACACGAGGGAATATATTTTCCTCCCCATAGAATATGTTAAACTCCCCGTTTTCGATGCTATACCCCATATAGCCCATAACCTCATAAATATTGCTCAGGCAATATTTTTGCTCAACCCTATCTGTTTGAGACACAGTTTCACACCCAATTAATTGCTTCAGATGTGCTTTCGATATTGTTACAAAGAAATTGAATGTATTTTATTTACTTTGTAAAACTTGATAACGCCTGAAATAGGTATAGGAACGGTCAACCGCACGTCAGAAGTAACATTTGAACTACAAAAACCGTCTTTACTGCAACGAAATAAAGGCGCTGGTAAAGTCATTGCCATGCGGTTGTCTGTACGAGTTAATGTCCAGAAGAAACTTCCCTAGTACTCACAGCCTATCACAGTCCACTCCTAGAAATAGGCATCTCCTAAGTTCCACCACAACACCCTGTTCTCCGTAGTCAGTCACTAAAAGCAGTTAACACCCACAATTCACTGTCGTATCCCTAAAGTTAATAATGCAGGTTGGGCCGATATAATTCTTGGGCTCACACACGACACGACCAAACTGCGTGCTCACTACGTCACGAAGGCATGCTCTGGATAACATACGGGCTAGTTGGTTACACGTTTGTCTGCTACAACAAATATACAAGCCTTTACTCACTGCATGGTTGTACCTACTACCTACCTAGCTACATCTGCATCATACATCTTTAATCCCAGAGCAAGTTCAAGCATTGCCAGTAGCCACTACTCCTGTTTGTTCATAGCAATAAAATCACCAGCTAATGTATATTTTGTCCCACTGACTGTAAAACAAAGACTTCTTCTCTTAATAACAGTGATGTGGGATTAGAATTTAATACGGCACGCACTCACTGTGTGATTGTGATTTCTGAGCTTTAAGTGGTGAAACCAAATCTCCTAAGATTTGTATTCACTGACTATTTTAAATTTTGTAAAAGCTTTCATTGCCAATGCTTTTGAAAAATTAAAAAAAGTCATTCACATTCATACCTTTTTGCCTGATTTCCAACCAGTATTTCCGGAGTAATTTTTCACAGTTAAACAAAAAAAATCTATATTTATTTCAAAGTCTAAACGAATTATTTCAAAGTCTAAACGAAATAACTAGAAAATACAAGTCCAAAGTATTTTATTTAAAGCTTGCTTAGTGGCGGGTAGTTTGGACGTCGGCTTTGTTCCTGCTCGTCTGTCTACTTACCCACTTCTATGTGATCCGATAAAGTATACGTGATTCTGTTTAGACTTTTTGTGCGTTATTTATTCCTGTTTGTTGTATAGAAGAAATGGACGTGAGAATTGTTGGCATTTTGGTATGATTCTCTTTGTATTAAAAAGTCTTAACGTTAAGTTTTTATAAAAGCAAGAAAAAATACATTCGGATTCGCACAGGAGGATACAAACTAAATAATAATATTGCAAATTTTACTGCATATACAGTTTTGCGAAAAAAGGACCAGAATTCGAACTTACAGGAAATATTTTCTTAAGACAGGTAATCTATTCCGTTTTCTCAACCCTAGAATTAATAAGTGGATAACTATTCCCCATCCGCCCGATAAAGCTCACTTCCATTTTACGGCACCTACGACCATAGGAGATGGCCTATACGACCACATGGCTCTTACAGTTCAATTCACTTTTACAAGAGGCCCATAATCCTGATGACTATGTTGATCCGCAGGCATAAGAACCTATTACATAGTAACAAACGTCAGGGAAGGCTTGTAACACGCTTATAATGCGCTTGTAACACACTTGTAACGCTGCAATATCGCGCAGGCAATCTTCTTTTATACTCTAGAGCACCTTTTAATGTCATTAACGTTAGCGAAATGTGTCTCTAGACATGATAGTTTAATTTCACATCGTGTGTAGAATGGATGTTTTAGAAAGTGGAACAAATAGTAAAATTAATTTTGGATTACACAGGAGAGTTCAGTTTTATTGTAAGAATTTGATTAATTTTTTTTTGTCAATCTGTTTTTTGATATTTCACATTAGACAATTTCTTTTCTAATCTGTTTTAGTATTTCGCGTAATAAGTATAATTACAATTGTTTTTCCATTTTGATGACCTACTTGCGTAGCCAGCCAGGTTAATATCAATCTAAAACTCGGCTTGGAAAAACATCAGAATATTTTTGTGACTGGCACATTAGGCTTAAATGTAACCTCACTGTCAGAGAATATAAGAAAGATTTTAGTGTCACTCACTTTTAAAATCCTTGTTATTTCATTAAAAATGTTTACTTTATGAAAGAATCAAAAATATAATCGTCGAAAACGATCATTTGTTTTTGCTCATCAAAAACAAATTCGGACCGAAAGACCAAACCAAATTACTGGTCCTTACATCCGAGTCCCGGCAAACTTAGCCTACGATCCAGGAAGCTATTCCGTTATATAATAGCTGTGATATCGGCCAGTCTCAAATGTACACGGCTCAATTATAGACGCCTCGCCTCGCGGGACGAGCCAGCGATTGCTTTCTACGAGGCTTAGACGGGAAATTTCCTATTTGTACCATTTCAAAGAAAAGAAGATTGTGACTGTACTTGAGGGCCTTTTAGGTAAGGATCGATCGACTTGCATAAATTGTCGTTTTAATTAATATTAAATTATTGGAATTATTTTTCTTCAGTTTAGTAGTCAGATAGCAAATAATTACAGCATTATTATTATTCTACCTGCTAAAGTAGGTACATGCAAAAGATATAAATAAGCTCGATAAAAATTAATTGAGCCTCAAAAACCAACTACCTACCACATGCTATAATTCTAGTGGTTAATCCCAGATTATCAGTAATTTTACACTTACCTAAAGGATTCTATATTTCTAAACCAATCTTCAAAACAAAAGAACAATCCTTTTATGACACAAAATGCAGTCTGAACCTCCTCGTTTTCTCCGCTAATTAAGTCTCTCCGCAGACAAAAGACGCCTGCATCAAGACATTCCTAAAACCAGATTAAAATAATGGTTGGTGAGCAAAATATTCTAATATGATGGAGGGTATTATGTTTTTACGTTGTCTGTCCATCGTCGCGTTTAATTTAGATGGCGTTCGGTGCACTCTCATAAAAATGTAAATAGCTGTCGCCGAGGCACAGGCAGAGATGCTAATTATTGCGAATGGCCAGTTTTGTGTTTTTAGTTTTTATACTTGTCATTTTATGCTATTTAGCATGGAGGAATAAATTACGAGCATTTGTTTCTGTTTTATTTTCGTTTTTGGTTTAGTAATCTTTCTGTTAAGTATTCGTGCACCATCTTTCTTTTAACAATTTTTGAATTGTATAAACATGCTTTCAACTAAGCTTTTTACAACATTTTCCCCAAAACGAGCCCAAATAGTATAATAACCGTTATCGAGTCGAGTTGTGCCACCGAGAATTTTTTAAAGACATTGTAATAGTAACAGCGTATTTGGAACTAAACAACTACATAATTATCTTGATGACTGATATCTTGCAAGAACACTTTACTATCACCGAAGGGCCTAGTTAACTATTCAGTTCAATATATCGTCATTATCGTGAACCTACTAATAATTAAATTGATCCGAAAGCTCTCGCTTACGACTCAGCCATTCTGCCGCCGCACAGTTACGCGACGTATCACTATCACTCCAAAATGTTGCATACATTATTTAGAGTCAGGAATAATGTATGTCTGCAGAGCGAAGTTATGGCTGAGTACTTATAACAGTATGTAAATGTAATGGTGCTTCGCAAATGAAATATTGATGATTATGGTAGGTATATCGGATGATATACTAGGATGGTTGCAATTGACATAGAAATTGTTTTTCGTTTAAACCTTTTGCATTGCCTTCTGTATGTAAGCAATTTCTTGCACATTTCTATGGCTTTTTCAGTTTCTTTCAATTTACGCAGCTTCTACCGTACATTTATCGGCAGATAATAGTCCTGTAAAAACGTTCTTGACATTCGCCCAAAAGACCAACAGTCCTTGGATACAAGATCTCTCGTGCATTTTGTAGCAAGTCAATAAACTCATATTGTAATGGCATCCTACTTGTCACGCGGCTGTGGCGTGGCCGTGGCGTATCAGTGAAACAAGCGTGCCAGTAATTGCACGCCCTCGCAAGTGACGTCATCGCCTCGCGGGCTCGAGTCGGCCAAGCATACAACGCACTCCTATTTTAAAATGCGGTGCCTCGAAAAATGCTGGAGTGTGGTTACGGCTTTATGCAGATATTCTGATGAGATAGTTTAAGCTTACTTCGGGATAGCGATGCGTCGATGCCTTTGACAGGTGTTGTCGATTTAGATGCGAGTGTAAAGGCCGTCTGTTAAAGCGTTCTGTTACAGGAAACTTGATAGACACTTGTTATTTTTCAGAAATTTGTGGAGATAAATCTTTATTTAATTTTTCCTAGCTTACATCTAATTTTAATAAAAGTATCAATTGAAAATCCAATAAATTAGTTTAGGCAAAACTATCAAAGAGTAAACCCAAAAGTAGTTCCAGAGCAAAACGACTGATATTGACAGGTAAGGGAAACCCAGCATCGCCTGGTCGTTTACAAACACAGAGCAATCTACATAATATAATTAGAACGCCTCGCCAGTCCCGAATTGATAAAACGTACCCTTTTTTAGCAAAAAAGCGCCGAATCTCGGGAAACACGGAATTTTCCAATAGAATTTAAAGTGGATTTCGGTACCCAATTCATTAGTGTGGTCGGACCTTTCGGTAACTGTACCTACTACTTACGTACCGATTTGTGAATGTATTAGCTTCAGAGGATGTTTATTGGAATTGCTTTGATTGATAATGTGGGCGGTCGAAGACGGACATAACATAACATAACATCACGCCTGTAATCCCCGAAGGGTTAAGCAGAGGTGTACCTTTTAGTACGCCCACATTTAGCCAAGTTATGTTTAAGTCCCATGTAATTGCAGCCGGACCTATTGCCATCAACCGGGCACAAATCCAAACTCTGGGCTGCTACTGAGAAATTCCTGATAGAAAAACCCAATAACATTTTTCCTGACCTGGGAATCTTGCCCAGGACCTCATGCTCAGTAATAGCGCTCCAAGAGACACCAGAAGAGTTGAAGAGTGCACCAGTTTTTACTTCTATGCTCGAGCAATGAGCGACAGCTTAGCGAAATAGAGACTATGAATTTGAACCCCTTCCTCACAGTACAATATCGAAACTACAGTAAATAGACTGATAAGTATATAGAAAATGTTTTTCCTTTTTTTTAATTTTAAAAACAAAACAGCATCACCAGAAATATAAGTAGGTATTACAAACACAAACTTAGCAAAAATAGGTTTTTTCTCAGTTTCTGCAAAATATCCTTTTGGTTAACCCTTGAGATCCTTATGATAGCTTCAATACCTAGCAATATGGTCCTGATCCTGGAGCGGTCAGGGTCCATCTACTTGGAACTAACTACAAACCGTACTTAGCATGAGCCCATTCCTATTTGCGGTTAAATCGGGCCGTATGTTAGGAAAATCTTTTTAGCAGAAATGGGAGGTAAAAAGTTGAAAGGATCTGCATTTAGGTTAGCATCTGAGGCTCACGTTGAAATACCATTTAAATAACCATTTATTTATTTTTGGTTTAGCCCTAGTATGTCTTAATATTGCTAAAGAATCTTTAAGCAATAGATAAAGATTTCTGTTAAGTGTTTAAAATACAAGTGATCTGTAAGTTTGGTGAGGAGTAAGTTTTTCAATAAGTGTTAGTTGTAACTTTGGTCCTTTATTCACGAATCATTAAATATCGAAGTAGGTATGTTCTGTTCCAAAAGTATTTGACGAAAATGTAAATAAATGAATCAAAAAACGTACCTGTGGATGCCAAATTGTATTGCCACTAACAAAGTGAGTGCTTTGATTTCACTATTTGAATCCTTAAATTCTAATTTTTAATCACCTAAAAGATGTATTTAATTTGACAATTGAGGTTGATATTATGATTGTTCATTTATAATTTAATCATGTTATCCAAAAAATAATTGTTGGAAAAGTGTTAAGATATATAAAGTAGTAATATTTTACTAATTCCCTTTAGTGAGTGAGAATTTAACCTGAGCAGGGTTTGTTTACACTTTCATTACATACTTTTGGAACAGACAGTAGTATAAATTCAAAAGCAGTATTTGTCAGCAGCATCTCTATGGGTATTTGTTTAGAACTGCCGGAACATAAAGCGACTCCTCCAGACGTAATGTTGCGGAAACATCGACCGGTTGCTGATCTGCTCGGCCCTCTTTATCGTCTCCGTGATGTCGTTCGTTATTATCATTCTGTGCTTTATGTACGTTATTTAGGAGCCTGTCGGGGACAGGGTCTTTTTAAATGTTTTATGAATATAGAATGTGCATTTGGAGGGATTAAACAAAACAAATTTTTGATAAGAATCAAAACACGACTCAGTTTAATTGTTATAGCCTATAACTTATAAATGAGGTCTCTAACAAGATTCCTAGATTGCTACGAAAATACATAACTTTTCCTAGTACCTCACTAAAATAGCAGTGAAAATATTCCGTCGTACCAAAAGTGTAATTTGGTCCTCCGGGTCGGTATTATGACTGCTCTCAAATTGCGGCCAGCTTGAGACGTCGCGTCGAGTGTCTGTCATATCGCGTCTTGTTGCACTTTCATGTCTTCCACTATCTAAGGAAGGACGTATTGTTAGGAGATTTATGTCCGTAATTGAAAGACGTCTTTTGAGATCACTGACGGCGACCGATAATAGTAATAGTAATTTATTTCCAAAACTTCAGTACACATTACATCAATGAGGTCTCGACCCCTGAACTAGGACATCCTGTAATGATTTAGATCATTCCATTTTTATTGAAGTAGAGACACGTTGATAACAATTTGCCAAAGAGTTATTCATGAAATTCAACATTTTATTAATTCTGAAACCAAAAATACCTGAGGTTTTATTTACAAAATATATGCACAGTTCCGACTGTCAACTAATGTTATTCTCAATTTTGTTTCAGGTACGCGCCAGAGAGTCACAGTTTACGGTCAAATAATTTAAAGGAGTAGCCACGGCGAATATGTAAATATTGTGTGCTTTAATATTCATTTTATTTACAATTTCTGACAGCGACAGCCAAGGAAGGTTCCCAGAGTGTTCTGGAATGTTTGGAGTACTAATTTGCTGTTCGTAAGTTACGCGGGGTGAACATAATATTATTGTTCTACAGATACATTCACAAGTTGCTGACATTTAATTTCTATTGTGATCATTTAAACTGTTTGGTTTTGCTGAAATAAACGTGAAAATTTTCAGAAAACTTTGCACCGTTTAAAGTGAAACGTAAAAATTGGATTTCCATAAACACTGTATCTGAGAAGGATTATGGACCATCCAGAGAGAATTATGTACTTACTAAAATGTTAGGCTTTTGAAGAAATCTTTAATTACCGTTTTCTCGAAATACGAGGACGCCTGAAGAAGTGGGATATGTTTGGATTAATTTCCATGAATTCGAAACTAACACAAGCCTACTGAAACTGAAAGTTCCACTGAACCCCGAAAACGATTATTATTAGCCTCCACTCCAGGCAATTCTAGGTAAATATCTGCAATTGACAATGAATATTCAATAACGTGGAACAATAGCTGCCATCATACGTATTCATACAATTCACATCTGAAAACGAGAGGAGATTAGAGCATTATTATGAAGCGCGGAGACGCGGCTAATTCGACGGCGGCGTTAATATTGAGCGGTACCATTCCGCCTTAACGTAAGGATTTGAATGCTTAATTATTTGCTTATTAATTAAACAGAACTGTATTCTTCAGACTTTGCGACAAGTTAATCTGCTTTTGTGAAGATGAGACAAGATTTCTAAAGAAAAAGTTGCTGTTAATTATTAAGTGCTATTTGATTTCATTTTCGTGTCGCGAAGTGAAGAGTTTGACAAAATGACGGAATGGCGGCGACGCTTGTTATGTAGATAACTTACAAGTTAAAGAAGGCTCTATAAACAGATCATCTAGAAATCGATATTACATATTTGAGCTCAGTGCTCTACTATTACTACGGAACTTATACCGGCAAGTTTTTGCGGAGAAGGAAAAACCATTTGATTTGGAGGGATAAATGGAAATATGTCGGAAAATTGTTGCTATTACCAAGCGGCTCGTAATCCGATTCCAACGAAGATGTTCGTCAGCATATGTTTTCTACATCTACATTAAAGCTTCGGTACGGAATACATTTGATAAAGTAGTTACCATCGCTGACAAGAAAAATATTAAATGAAAATATTTGAAAGCTGAAATTTTACAAAATATTTTAATGAAAACATTGTTTCACAAATATTTATATCCCCTGTTAACACGCCTCGTATTAACAAATCGAGTTTGGTCCTTTTATTCTCATAATAATCCACGTACCTAACACAAAATTATAAAGTTACGTTGACGAAGCAAAAATAAATTCAATTTTCACAAGGAAATTGCTTGTGAAATTGTGTAATTATATTAAAATTTGTCTCGGCACGTCGCTCGGTGCGTGAGACAGACCCTGCTTTTAAATATTAAGTAGGATCATCGGGTTTCACATAAAACTAGGATTTTACGCTCCTCTCAGATTATTAAGTGCTGCAACAAGGGTTGGATTACCCCTAAAATGTTTTACATACATTTTAGCAATACGGAGATGGTAAAACTGGAGATTTGCAACGAGCGTCGTTGTGCGTAGATACCTACACAAATAGAAAAAAAAAGTTATCAGGGAGGTTTTTTGCTGTTGCATAAATTAAATACAAGTTGTATTTTTATTAAGAAGGAATCCCTGAATAAGAGACGCTGTCTTTTATACAAAATATAACTTAGTCAACTTTCACATAATTTCCTCTATAATAAAGGAATTTCTTTGATTTACAGAGTACCCTCAGTAAGTACAATTGATAGGAAACTAACAAAATACGTAAAAAAAAGATTCCGATGAACTGAGAATTTCCTCCTTTTTTTGAAGTTGGTTAAAAATAACCCTTTCCGCGCTGGGATAACAAGACCAAAATGCTGAGAACGAATTGAAACAAGAAAAGGAATTAAGAGCTCAATGCTCAAACAAAATCAAAATAACGTAAACAAACGCTCAAGTCAGTGCCATCTTTAATTCCTGGATTATCACAAGGCGCATTCGATCTCGCGACTCGGCTCGATTAGATTAAAATTAAATTGTCTTCCGATTCCTCGGCTTTAAAGCATTACTCTTTAATCTTCGCCAGTTGACGTCCTAATTCCTAGCGTCATTTTAAATCTCCCATTTTGTTTTACGTATGTTTTAAAATACAAAATACTTAATGTATAATACTCAAAGGCTATATTTACAAAAGGGATAAAGCTTCGAGCTTTTGTGTTTGTTTTTTAATGTTTTCAGCTATCTAATGTTCTTGACAGCTCTGCGTTTAATACTTATTTATAGAAATAAACGTAACATTACGGTTTTATTAAAACGTTGTGGTTTCACAAAACACTTTAGCTTAATGTTAATGTAATCTTTCGAGAAAAATGTTGAAGTGGACATTAAAAAGATCACACATTTTTGTGAAGTAGCGCCCAACGGAAGACTGAGACAGATTTTCCGAAAAGTTCAAATTTTTAACTTTCGTAACAGTATAGTGGGCCCAAAAGCCTAATCAGCTTTTGGGCCCACTGTTATGAAAGCAAATAAACCCGTTTGAACTAATAAAGTTTAATATTAGAGCGATGGCGTATGTTTTCAGGACGGACGGGGCGCATGAAGCCTCGCCTGCCAAAGCAATTCCTTAAAAAGATTCGTTTCAAAGGTACGTCAGTAGAGGGCGCTTCTAGGACCGTGTTTGTGTTCTTTTCTTTTTTAGCTCGCCTTTGTAGTTCGTACTGTTCACTGTACTTGTATTGGGTTGTATTTTTATGCGATGCGATTTTGTTTATTCTGTATTTATGTAGTTGTTTTTTTTTTGTAGGTACTTGCTGTTTTATTTTCAAATACTTCATGTTTTATTTTTTATGTCTGGTCTTGCTCTCTTTAATTTTTTTTGTATATTTATGTAATGGCTGCAAATAAAACTGTTTATCGTTTATCCCCCACAGTGCTATTACAAACCAGAAAAAAACGACATAAACGGTTTTGTTTGAGTTTTCTAATCCCATTTGATAAACTGCACAAAAAAATCGAAGTTGATGTGTGAAAGTAACGGTTTGAATAATTCAATATGGCCGTTTGGCAGCTGCACATACGTTTGAATGCCGCGGGTTTGCCCAACTTCCGGACATCAGCACTTTTCTCTGTTAGTTTTATATTTCCATACAAATGAGTTTCATTGCAAACTTCCACTGTTTCTGTGGGATACTTTTATGTATGTAGATTTCGTGTGTGACCTCTATCTATGTCTGTGTGTTTGTAATCTTAATTTTAATTCTAGTTTTTTGGTCAATTTAAAAATAATTAGTTGTTAAGACATTTCATTGCGGGATCTAACGCTATTCTATTAACTAAGGCCGTGAGAACTTAGGCAATAATTTAAGTCGACACTTTAATTTTATTCTTATCTTTTGAATTTTAGGTCATAAATTATTTTATTTTCACACTAAACAAAGAATCAACAAAGTAGAATAATTCAAGATTTATTTGTATTCTTTCATTTTATTAGGTATCGTCGCGTTAAACTATAAGCAATTTATCAACAAAAAACAAAATATTACTCTTAAGACCTTACGATTTATGGGGTGGAAAAGTGTCGTAATTTATGCAGACCTTAGGGCCTGGCTTATCTTCGGACCTCACGTAATCGCCACATAATAAACTGTTAGGTACTTTCGGGAGATTGCTCCTTTTGTTCCTTATCGCTCTCCGGTTTAAGACTTGTTTACTCACTGTTATTGTCCGTGCAGTGGGTTCACGGTGAATTTGATTGCGAGCACATGCTTTGACTTTTTCATTTGGACGGAATGTTTCCGCTAAATTCGAAGAAATACCTGTACCTACCTGGTTATAAAATAGTCCTGAGTGATTCCACTTATACAATTTGTTTGACCACATTCGAAAGAATGTCGAATAACTTAGTACCAATTTCACCGCAGTCAAGAGCTATCAGTTTCAATATTCCACAACAATAATTACACTGACAGCTCGTGAACGCGGTTTAGATGTGCTGATCGCAATCAGTTTCATTGGTGAAATCCATCCTAAAACATTAAAACTGATGACAGTTATTAATGTTATTATTTTTTAATTAATGATCATTCTTTTAAAAATACCACATTGCATTATTCTGATAAAAATACATATCCCCACAATCGCAAACACAGGAACTCACTAGCATACATTAAAAATATATCGTTGGTTGCTACAAAATCAATTTGGTGACCACTATGGGCGGCGAGGGGGTTTACTCGGTGAGCAAATATTGGCCGTCCCATCGACGGCACGGAACCGTGCCGTGTCCCGGGCCGTATTTCGTATGGACGGACGTATAGTTTGCCGGTCATCAAAAATGTATGAAATTTTGAAGACTAAAGATTTTGGTCCTTTGGGTCTGATAACTGTGAAACAAAGCTTCTAAAAATATTTTGAATTAAAACATAATTAATGATGGAAATAAAATGAGTAAAACAGAATTATGGGAAACATTTAATATTTTGGTAAAAGTTGAAACGCAATCATTCATAACTACTTTTTGAAACCCGCAGATTATTCCTGAAACTCACAGGAAGAAAAGCCCATATATTTTTCCCGCATTATGTAAACGAACTTCCAATTATTTGCTTAAAGAGATATTTCCCCGAAACATTTTAAAACGTCCATATTTGCACTACACAAACAAGGCTGCCGGAACATTTCAACTGCCTTTATAAATACGTAGACGAGAATAAATAGAGCATGCGTAATAAATGGAAAGGGCTCAGTCGTTGCATCCGACCAGCCCAAGTTGTAGGCGACGACTGCTTTCAAAGGAGATACGGAAAAGTCGGATGCTTTGACAAATATTAAACAAAATAATATATTAATTTATACATTTTGAACGCATCCCTACTGGGTATAAAAGTTTAAATACAGGATGGCCCATTTATTGTGGTCCAAATTTTTGAAGTGAAAATCATTGATTTTGCGACACTGTTACGACACCAGCTTTTGACCATTAAAAAGACATCAACGCGTTGATTACCGCGGTGCGTGGAGTAAAAGACTAACGCGTTGACTACCGCGGTGCCGTTTTTTTTTAAGTTTTCACTTCTGTCGGCACTCCCGGAGTGCCACTGTTTTTTTGTGTCCAGAACATCCCATGGATTCACCTAAACGCAACTTATGTTCCGCGAAAATCGGTAGTTTCAAAGTTGTTTTTTTATTTTATTTATTGTCTTTAAATCTCTACTTTAGTCATGTAAACTACCCTAGATAGCAAATGACTGCACTTAAAAAAACTTGGACCACTTAATTGGGCCACCTGTATTTAAATCTTATTCATTGAGAGCAACTTTGATTCTTTGCCTAAGTAAAAAAAAATATGCCGTTTTTAAAAAAAGAAACATATTGTCATCATCTGCCTAGCCTTTTCCCAACTATGTTGGGGTTGGCTTCCAGTCTAACCGGATGCTGCTGAATACCAGTATTTTACATGGAGCGACTAACTGTCTCACCAAAAAAAAAATACTGTATAGGTTCAAGAACAAAAATAACGACTATTTGAAAACATTTTTGATGTGTAACATGTTTCCGCTCGGTTTCCTGCAAATCTTTCCTCTCGCTTTGTCTTCACAAACGATTCTGAAACACCTACATAAAACGTTCTTTTCCTATGCACTTAACACATACCCCATAGATCACAGCATCCTAGTCAAGATATATGTGGGTGATCTAAATACTTTTTATGGCTATTTTCTCGTTCAAGAGCCCTCACTTAATATACGACGATGGGTTGGTTCAGTCGACTTATGGGCTTAAATGTCGCCCATAATAGATTGAAATTGTCAGTTTTATTGATGGGCCCTTTTCAATTTTACATTACCACCCCATTGAGGGCAGGTAAATGGAATCCAATGACCGGTAATGATGATAGAACGGTTCAGATATTTTTGACCTTATTAAGTGGGGTATTATTTAGTAAATAACATGTTTGTTTATCAAATATTCTCGTTTCGGATTCAAATAACACACGTCATGCTTTACCTACGTGTTTTATTTGGATTTGTGAATAGTTTTCTTGATAAGTCCTTTAATATGAATTTTACTATCCATTGCATTAAATTGTACAAAGAAATCCCCACAAGTGAGTCGGAGTCTATTCATTCCAATTATTAATCCACATCGATAGTTCTTATTGTCCAACTATTTGGAAACGATTTCATACGCTGACATTTATAATCGTTAATAAAAAAATTAAAACCTCAGACGCAAAGTGCAGACGGAACTGCTCGGATTTGTCAACATTTGTAATTTAAAAGTTTGTTAATAAATGCTTCTGTGCTGTTTGCTACGGCCATCGCGACACATTTTAATTAATCAAACGTTTTGCAATCAGCATCGATTGTATGAATCGATGCTGATTGCAAAACGTCCGACGCTCATATTTTATTTCGTGTTCATTGGTTTTGACGATTTTTTTTTATATACACATTGACATTGATGAATACGTCCGTGTGGTGCCGGACTTAAAGAATAGCACTACCCTATTTCTTCCCATGGGTGTCGTAAAAGGCGACTAAGGGACTTACTAGAGAATGGGCAGCAGCGTTCTCTATGCATTTCTAACACCATACTGCGATCGCCAACCCGCCTGCCAAGCGTGGCGATTATGGCATACCCCCCCCCCAAAAATGAAAAGCACCAAAAAGAAACGGCCCCTAGTGCCCGGCGGCCCACCGGCCCTTGGCTACGGTAGCGGTCAAGGCCACGGTGAGGCAAGGGGTGCGAAGAATCCCCGGAAGAGATCCGGCTACCATAACCACCGGAAACTGGACCTGGCAACATACAACACGCGTACACTCCGGACCGACGAAAAGATCATCGAACTCGAGGAAGAATTGAGCAAGTTACGATGGGGTATAGTAGGGCTATCTGAAGTCCGAAGAGAGGGCGAGGACTCGATAATCCTCAAATCCGGGAACTTGCTCTATTTCCGGGAGGGCGACCAGCAGTCCCAAGGTGGTGTCGGGTTTATCGTCCATAAGTCCCTTGTGAGCAACGTGGTGAAGATCGAGAGTGTGTCGACCAGGGTGGCGTACCTTATACTCAGAATATCCGCAAGATATTCGCTGAAGGTCGTACAGGTTTACGCCCCGACCTCGTCACACCCCGACGATGAGGTGGAGACCATGTATGAGGATATTTCCAGAGCCATGCATGGCTCTAAAACTCACTTCACCGTTGTCATGGGGGACTTCAACGCGAAACTGGGCAAACGAAACGATGATGAGCTGCGAGTGGGGCAATTTGGAGTTGGACGTCGAAACCACAGGGGTCACCTACTGGCCAGTTTTATGGAGAAGGAAGGCCTCTTTATGATGAATTCCTTCTTCAGAAAACGTGAGCACAGAAAGTGGACCTGGCAGAGCCCTGATGGTGCAACAAAAAATGAGATTGACTTCATTATGTCGACGAAGAGGCAAGTATTCAATGATGTCTCTGTGATCAACGCGGTGAAAACCGGAAGTGATCACCGTATGGTAAGAGGCACATTGAACTTGAATATCAAGCTGGAAAGATCTCGACTGATGAAGTCTACGCTCCGCCCAGCACCGATCCAAGTCCAAAACCCCGAGAGCTTTCAGCTCGAACTTCAGAATCGTTTCGAGTGCCTAGGGAGCTCCGTGGACGATTATAACGATGGGTTCGTGGAAACTGTCCATACGGTCGGGTCCAAGTTTTTCAAGACCCGTCGTACAAATCGAAACAAGAGGCTCTCTGATGCTACTTTACAGCTCATGGAGGAGAGGCGCGAGATGATTCTGCAGTCTTCAGACGATGCGCTTAAATACCGGCGGCTCAATAGACAGATCTCTAAGTCCTTGAAAAGCGACCTTCGACTTTATAATACGAACCGTATTAAGGACGCAATAGAGCAGAATAAGGGCTCCAAGGTATTTGCTAGAGATCTGTCTATTGGACAGAGCCAGCTTGCGAAACTGAAGACCAATAATGGCAGAATCGTATCTTCCAAACCTGAGCTGTTGAGAGAGATCGAGAGTTTCTATGGACAGTTATACACGTCAACCAGTAACCCCGTTACGAATCTAGCAAACGACCCAAGAGCTAGATTGACCCGACACTATACCGAAGACATCCCGGACGTCAGCTTGTACGAGATTAGGATGGCTCTGAAGCAACTTAAAAACAACAAGGCGCCGGGTGATGACGGAATTACGGCTGAACTCCTGAAGGCCGGGGGAAAACCTGTTCTTAAGGCCCTCCAGAAGCTTTTCGATTCCGTCATACTCGAGGGTCAAACGCCACAGGCATGGAACAGAGGTGTGGTGGTACTCTTCTTTAAAAACCGGCCAAGCGCGAGTCGTACTCGCCCATGAAGGGTTCCGTAGCAGCAAGTAACATTGAATGAAAGGTAAATTGCGGTTTACGATTTATGACGTATTAAAAAAAAACTACTTGTTAGATCTCGTTCAAACCAATTTTCGGTGGAAGTTTACATGGTAATGTACATCATATATTTTTTTTAGTTTTATCATTCTCTTATTTTAGAAGTTACAGGGGGGGGGACACACATTTTACCACTTTGGAAGTGTCTCTCGCGCAAACTATTGAGTTTAGAAAAAAATGATATTAGAAACCTCAATGTCATTTTTGAAGACCTATCCATAGATACCCCACACGTATGGGATGGATGAAATTTTTTTTTTTGAGTTTCAGTTCTAAGTATGGGGAACTCCAAAATTATTTGCTTTTTTTCTATTTTTATGTGAAAATCTTAATGCGGTTCACAGAATACATCTACTTACCAAGTTTCAACAGCGTAGCTCTTATAGTTTCGGAAAAAAGTGGCTGTGACATACGGACGGACAGACAGACAGACAGACAGACAGACAGACAGACAGACAGACAGACAGACAGACATGACGAATCTATAAGGGTTCCGTTTTTTGCCATTTGGCAACGGAACCCTAAAAAGGGCGACAATGCCCTGCTTAAGAATTATAGGCCCATCACACTTCTGAGCCATGTCTACAAGCTGTTTTCAAGAGTTATCACGAACCGTCTCGCGCGCAGGTTTGACGACTTCCAGCCTCCCGAACAAGCCGGATTCCGTAAAGGCTTTAGCACCGTAGACCACATACATACGCTGCGGCAGGTTATACAGAAGACCGAAGAGTATAACCAGCCTCTCTGCTTAGCGTTTGTGGACTATGAGAAAGCCTTCGATTCGATCGAGACATGGGCTGTGCTGCAGTCTCTTCAACGGTGCCAGATCGACTATCGGTACATCGAGGTGCTAAAGTGTTTGTACAAAAACGCCACTATGTCAGTTCGACTCCAGGACCAGACCTCGAAACCTATCCTTCTGCAGCGAGGTGTGAGACAGGGAGACGTTATCTCTCCGAAACTGTTCACCGCTGCACTGGAGGATGTCTTCAAGGTTCTGGATTGGAAAGGGCTAGGCATCAACATCAATGGCGAGTATATCACTAACCTTCGGTTTGCCGACGACATAGTTGTCATGGCTGAGACCATGGAGAAACTCAGTACAATGCTCGATGACCTCAGTAGAGCCTCCGAAAGAGTGGGTCTTAAAATGAACATGGACAAGACAAAAGTCATGTCAAATGCCCATGTGACACCCACTCCCATGAAGATCGGTGACGCTACGCTCGAAGTTGTGGACGAGTATGTTTACCTAGGACAAATTGTCCAGCTAGGTAGGTCCAACTTCGAGAAAGAGGTCAATCGTCGAATCCGACTCGGCTGGGCAGCGTTCGGGAAGCTACGCAATATCTTTTCGTCCCACATACCACAGTGTCTCAAGACGAAAGTCTTTGACCAGTGCGTGTTGCCAGTGATGACCTATGGTACTGAAACGTGGTCGCTCACAATGGGCCTTATCAGAAGGCTAAAAGTCACCCAAAGGGCAATGGAGAGGGCTATGCTTGGAGTTTCCCTACGTGATCGAATCAGAAATGAAGAGATCCGCAGGAGAACCAAGGTAACCGACATAGCCCGAAGAATTGCCAAACTTAAGTGGCAATGGGCAGGGCACATTGCTCGCAGAACGGATGGCCGATGGGGTCGAAAGGTTCTGGAGTGGCGACCACGTACCGGAAGACGTAGCGTTGGAAGGCCTCCCACAAGATGGACCGATGACCTTGTGAAGGCCGCAGGAATCCGCTGGATGCGGAAAGCACAGAATCGGTCGAAGTGGCGGTGCTTGGGGGAGGCCTATATCCAGCAGTGGACGTCTTTCGGCTGAAATGATGATGATGATTGATGAATATTATATAAAAAATACTTTGTAAAGTATTATATTAATTTAATTATTGTGAATGTGCTTGTAGATCATTTTTTTTCTTTTTCTCTCAGTTAGTTTTAGTGATGGTCTGGCAGATTGAGTACCTACTTTATGCGGCCTACCCAAATGTCTTTTCTTTAGTATTGTTCGTCTAGTCGTTGAGTTCCTTAAGTTCTGAGTTGAGCTACACGATTACTGATAAATGTTTGCACCGACTGGACTGGCCCACTCAAATCTGTATGGTTGTTTCTTCAAAAGACCATTTCAGACACTAATCTACATGGTCCTCATATGGCCTGACCAAGATTATGTCTGGACTTTAAAAGACTGTTTGTTTCGCTACTTCTTCTCAGAAGTAGTCAGTTGTGAAATATCGACTCCATCTGGCTATTTTTTTTATAATGGCGTGTAAAAGTGATTCCGGTATTCTATTTAAGAATAAACAATTACATTAAATTAAGTATAAACAATTTAATTAAATTAAGTATAAACAATTAAATTAAATTAAGTATAAACAATTTATTTATATTTAAAAATCTTTATTTTTTTCATAAATTTTTACAAAAATTTTAAAATTTATAAAGAAGAAAATTGAAAATAATAAACAATAAAAAAAAATTAAATATTTTTTCCGTCGATAAAATTAAGCATAGATTCCCTAATTTGGATATGTGCACATTATGAAGAATCACACTGTATTTCGAGTCCTTTCTTACATAAAACACGTGTCAATAGTTCTCACAAACTTTTCAAGAGTTTACTTTTCAGTATTTTACATGTCATCCAAACGTTTAGGTTCTTGAAGACACAACACACTTGAAATACATACTTGAACTTGGTGTCACAGCATTGTCTGACAACATTGATATCGTCCTTTGAAAATCCATTATTTTCTTAAACCAAGTGGTAAAGTAAATATGGCCCTTTAAAACTTAATTTGCTCAACGTGATACTCGTATTATGATGACTGTTAGAAAGTAAATGACAAATAGGTCTTAATGCAGTGGTTTTTTTTTACATTCATCTAACTTTAGCACCCTTATTATGTTTTGTATAGACAATTTGGAACAGCAGACCAATAAATGCTAAAACAAGATTCCTTAAAGTGACTGAGAAATTCACGTAAACTGAGTTTACTATTGTTATATCTTTTAGAAATAATTTATGTTCTATATAAACGTCAAAAAAACTATACCTAAAGTCGAAAAAAATAACTCATGTGGATTTCTGAATCAAGTTTAACCTCTCGTTGACAGTAAATCGACAAATTTTTCTATGCTGTGGCGGCGAGCTATTAAAAGAATTATTCAATTTGTGATCGATGAACGAACTTGGCTCGGAGTAACCGCAGATCGAATTATCGAGAGACGAGATGCCTGATATCATTAACTTATGACACGGTTTCAAAGACTTTTTAGAACGAATTTTAAAATAATTAGATTAGACTGTAACTCGTAAGATTAAGCGTTATGCCGTTATCTCCTACATTTACAAAAAACAAATGGAAACTCGAAACACAGTGCTAATCTAACTTTAACGAGCACAAAAATCTGAATAAGACCAAATCTCCGTCCAAACAAAAGGGAAAGTCGTGTCTACTCGTCAAACGCACATTCATTTAGAATGCAAATTCACTGGAAATATCAATGTGTATGAATCAAAACAAATTGAAAAGAGCCCATCCCGTGATCCCGTCACGTTAGCTTTGACACCCGCCTAACTAGTGTAATGCGAATTACGTTCGTCGACGCTTTCAACAGTGATTTACAAAAGAAATGCTGTCTCTCTTTCATCCACGCATCTTTTGGTATATGGCCATCTCTTTCTCATATAGCGTGCGACACAGAGCCGGTGTTTGTGTAACGAAATTTAAAAACAATCCCCACGAGACGCGCGCAGCAATTTATTTTGTTGTCTACGAGATTGTTTCACCACTCTCTTTGTGCGACAGACGGTGTAATATATGAGAGACGGCGGTGTCGCGAATATGATTCAACACTTATGCTAGATTTAATAAACGCGAAGTAAAAAATCGCGTAGGTACAAAAAGTTTCAATATTGTGATATGTTTCGAACAAATACATTTTTGTATTATCCGCAATCGGAAAATCACAAGACATTTACATATAAAATAAATATTTCGTTCTTAAATTAATTAAAGTCAACGATTTCGTGTCACTTACATAGTTGCCCTTATATAGCTTTTGTATTTATTTCATTGGAAATCTCCAGAACAAGCATCATACGTACGTGGTCCTTTAGCATTGACAGAATCATCTCTATTGTATAAAATATGTCCTTGTTAACTTTTATCTCTGCTCCGCTACTTTTTCCTGTGAGTACCACTCTCTCTCAACTTGCTGAACAACGAAATCATAACTCGGCCGCATTCGAGCGGATTGAAAACACAGATAACGCTGACATCTCCGGCTGCCACCTGATAAAATCCCGGCGACGAGTTCCGAGACTGATCTAACGGATTTTTCACATTTTCATATATTTTTCTCTAAAATGAGCCTCTGCGGACGTCTGCAGCCATGAACTTCCTAATGAGATTGACCCTGAATTTGAACCTTTTTTTCTAAGTGGACATTACTAAATTAAAGTAGTATACATTTTCTAATACTCCTGATGGTTACATATTTGAATGAATTCATCATAGTCCATAATAATGTCCCCAAAACTGTGTTATGTGTGTAAAGGTCATTGTACCTTTACGCATAATAAGAAAGGCACTCGAGTCCCACGCTGGGCGGCATTTACGTTGTCAAAATTTTTGTGCGCCGCGCCGGAATACTCCAATAACAAATAATGTGTTGAATTTTCAAAATTACCTTACAAATTTATATGTAAGGCCTTAATACGAAAATAATAAGAGTGTCCTAGAGCGAAGCGCTGGTCCCACGTCGGGCGCCATTACTTCTCATTCCTACATTATTATGGCTGTGCAATATGAGTAACGCAAGCAGCGCTACTTATTTCTCATTTATTGGAGTGAGATATTTCCACATTCCCCTTTCCGTCGTCTTTCATCTTATGAGTACCTGTTCAACGGAGTTGTTGAATTTTGTTGACTGTTTGATTTAAACAAAAGTTAAGTATCTACGGAATATGTATTAACAAAATGTTACCTATATATTTTAGGTATTTCAAATTTTTATGTTATATTTACCAATTCGAGGTTTACTATTCTCAATTACTCAAACATTTATTACCATCACGTTTATTCTTTCTTATCTTTCCTGAGAGAACTTCCTCAGAGCATATAACTAGCCAGCAAGATGGCGCGAGCGTCTGGCGCGAAACGACACTCGGAAATTAGGTGCTCTATTACTGTCCTTATCTCGGCCACCTGAGAGCCCACGATACTCCGCCAGAGATATAAACTGCTTTATAAACATCCAGCGCTGGGCAATTCGACTGGAGTGCAAAATTAAGGTCAATGATAATATTGAACCGTCATAGTAATTAGGTCTCATTTTGTAAGCGAAATTCTTGGATTTAGGTTAGGTGTTCGGGTTGGATTCAAAGAGCCCTTGTCATTTTATTTACATCTTTGTTGCTGCCAATCTGTATTTTAATGGCTTTGAACCATTATGATGAATTAGAATTATGTAAGACTATCTAAATGTTAAATAGGTACTAAAAGTAGAAACAAAAATGTTCTGCCTGCAGTCTAGGCTATTAGTGAAAATTCATTATTTATTTCCAATAATCTACTAACGACTTCATATCAACAAAACTACGTAACTCATATTATTCCAACTTTAATTCTGCAATCGTTCCAGTATTAGCATAATTTAAATTTAAAACTAGCAAAACCAAAGTATTTACTTAACACGAGCTTTTTAATCTACCCGCGAATGGAGGAATATAAATTAAAAGGAATGAACTCTTTAAACGCGGTGTATTTATTTTTGGCGTGGTTGAAAATCACGGCGATATCGCGCCGGCGAACAATCGCACATAAATTAGCATCCTTGCCGGCGACGCGCGACGCTTGCTGGCTGGCGGGTGCGGCTTGAGCTACAAGCGATGAGATTATTTTTCATTTCAAAAATGTTGTTCTAAATCTAGCTAAGCAAAGCTTCCACAAAGTTTAGTAACACTATCGTACACTTTGAAACTCACTCCATTTTGAGTAGTCAGTACTTAATAAAAGTAAATGATGTTCTTAAAGTAAACAGATATCTTCTGGGCACGCTCGTTCTATCATAGACCTCATCCATCGCTTTCCATCAGGCGAGATCGAGGTCAAGATCAGACCCTTTATGCATTAAAAATCAAAATGTTTACAAAGTTTTAAACCGGTTGAGCTTATGATTACTTTTTTATGCCCTATTAATGGATCCTTTACCTGAAGTCTTCTTAAGACCAAGTCAGTAACTAAAGACATCGTGACATTGCGCGAATATCTTCTAGAATTATCTGAAAGCAGTTTGTGCCGTTGAAATCACGTCTTGAAGTAAAAGTACCAGGGCAATGAACATCTATGGGTGGCTTCTGCTGCCCCGCATCGGGCACTTATCTTTTACAGCTGCATTTACGACAACACGATAAGCAGCTAACACTTTATGGCTTTCTTTTATTTTCACAACTGTTTATACATAGGAGACATCGTACTGTTAAATCACTTCTAACGGCGATGAAGATGGTTGATTAGTTCCTTGCAGTTTCAACTGATGTCTGCCATTTTTGTTCAGTCATCGGCCTTTAACTGACGGAATTGCTTTAAAACTCGTTGTTTAAGAAAACTGGTCATCATTTTAAATATTTTTTGTATTCATCCCGAAAAATGAGCAGCAAAATAGATCGGCCTACTAGTTATTTCGCGCGCTGGATGGAAACTCTTCAAGTCGGTTCAACACATTAAAGTCATCAAAGACTATAATGTTAGTAATAACCCTTCGACCTTGTACCATCTGGTAATAACGAGTGCAGGCCGGAAGTGCGTCGGCGCGGAAGCCGGTAACGCTTCCCGCGTTTCCAGAACTTCCGCCAACATGGCGGAGCTCCGGAGGCCCGATGCGCCGCCCTCAGGCTTTTACTTCGAAAATGTGCTGAAATGCTGTCAATGTGTTGAGAATTTGGTGCCCCTATAAATTCTAAATCCAGGGCATCCTGTATTTTTCGAAAAATGTCGCAATCTAGCCGAAAATTCGTGTTTTAATCTTGCTACACTTTTTAAAATAAACCCGTTAGCTGCGGTGTAGTAGCACCACTTTTCGGTTTAACCTACAACTTTTAACGGTACAATACGATCCTATTTATTTAAGAACCAATTCAACCAAAGATAGTTAGAAGTAAAAAATTTAAAACTGTTGCAATTTTGGATAACTTTACACTAAGATAGTAAAATTATTCATGGAAAATGTTAATTAATTCGTACAAATATGAACGCTCTCGACTTCGTCTCCAGCCTCGGGTAGCGGTGATCTTCCCCGCCACCTGTGGCGCGCTTCCCTCCTTAATGTTTATATGCCTCATTTATCAGCCCGACGAGTACCTCGCTATCAACCATATACCTTCATATACCACTGCTGTTTACAGGATACGTGTTTTTGACAGTTCAAGGAAATATGTACGAGAATGCTCAACATTTCAAATTAATGACAGTTTGTAAAGTCCTTTGATTTTTGACGGTGGGTTCGTTTATTTCAAAAGCATTTCGAATTTTCTATCACATAATATTCAAGCCAGTCTTTCCGGGATATATGTAAAGGAATTCAAGCTGCGACACGACAGTCGATAGCCTGGGGGCCTGAAACGAATTGAGCACTTCTGCAATCTTTTCAGTTTTTATATCTTGGTCCTTACGGTACTTTGAATATATTTCTCTTCAAAATAGAATTCTTTCACGTTCAAAAGTTATATATATTGGCAGTAAGATCAACGTCACAGCTTCATTTAAAAAAACAGATTTGAGTTTTTGTATAAATTCGTACCTACTCTTGAATTGAAGTAAATCTCGAAGTAGCCTTCTAAACTTACAGAAATAAATAAAACAAAAAGAGTCAAGGCAACACCTCAAAAATAACCCAAAGCAGTTGAAACAAAGCCAACAGTTGCCGCTCATTACAGAAAGCACATAAAGCGAGGATTCAATAAGATAGGAATCGGGAGCTCACTGCTCAGGGACTCGCCATTTAAGTGCAAAGTGGTAATTAGAGTCTCCGCCGCGATTCTTATCGGTGGCCGCTGCAGTTCCACTTATACGGATTATTCAATCGAGGGATATAATTAGGAACGGTTTTAGAAGTTAAAAGTTTTCTCCACGCTTGCTTCCTCGTTAAAGGACTAAAAGGATTGTTTGGAAAACATTGTTTCACAACTTTTTGAGAAATTGGACTGGAAGACCATGAAGAATCCTGCATGGGCCTATAAAGATCTAAGGGATTCCTTAGGCGCCTGGGTTTATTAAAAGAGCAGCAGGATCTATTGTAATTTCCTCGCTAAATTAAAGGTCGGTGGAGAAGTATAAAAGTTAAACACAAGTTCCTATTGACAAGAAATACGTCGTAATAATCTTTTGCGTTTAATAGGATATGTATACAAAAATATTATAACGTCGCATCGTCGTGCAGTCTATGTTTTTCATACGGCCGCATTTAGAATTTGACGTATTAAAATCTAACCTTCAAGTTATTTAATTGAAGTCATAATTGAATCCTAAAGTATATTTTATATTTGCCTCTAATTCATCATAATTTGTATCAGTTCCGATCGTTTCTCATTTCATACTAACAGTCTCAAGTCTTTAATCGTATTTCGCTACAACGCCCACTCGTTGACCTCGCCAACTATCTCCGTCTGTCAGTTTATTTAATGTTTCTAAAGAGAACTTAGAATCTTTGTGTGTCAAATTGTGAGGAGCTGAATTAGTACTTAGTACTGCTATGTTAACTACCTTGGCGATACTTGGAAATACAGACCTTCCTACTCCAGAATAAGGTTCCTTTTTACTCCAGCAAGTTTGGACTGTAAAAGCCATTAATGGCACTTTATGGTTTCAAGTCTAACTATAAAATTACAATAGCTCTATTTGCGTCGTAAAGTGAAAAGCTTGAAAATGCAATAAATTAAGTGCAGCATGTATTTTTTCTTAGAATTTCTCTTTAATATAATCAAATATTGAAAGAAAAAACCGAAAAAAAAAATCTACTATATAATTTCTAATGGGGCGCCTTTTTTTTTGGGTGGTAAATTATCAAATAACTTCTCCCGCTCTGGGCGGAGCGGGAGGGCGTGCCAGACTCTTACTGACTCTTTTTAGGTACCGTTATATCCCTACCTCGGTAAAATCAAGAAAATGTAGTGTGTATCAACAAAAACCGTTTTAAATCTAAATAAATGGTTTATTTCGGTTTTAAACGGTTTTTTTTTCGTTTTAATTGGATTGGTTTAATTGGTTTTAAATCGGCCTTTTTTTTCTTTTTTTTGGGTGGGAAATTATCAAATAACTTCTCCCGCTCTGGGCGGAGCGGGAGGGCGTGCCAGACTCTTACTGACTAAAACCCACCCGTGTTCCTTCGGTTGCCCTGCCACGATTTCCCACGATTCCCCGATCGGTTTTCTTCGAACCCCCGGCAGGCATTGGCCCTAGCGGACCCCGTCAATTCTGCTGACATCTCTTTGAGGCGCGCGTGGAACACAACGCGCCGTCGACCCGGGCTTGGTCCTTATCGGACGGCGAGCTACCCATTGCTCACCGTCCGCAAGCCCGCGCCTACGGTGGCCGGAAATCGGCTCGCGATTCCCGCCCCGGGCGTCTCCTCCTGCGGCGGTTAGGGGCGTGAGGGCGCGAAATTTGCCTCTCCCTCACGCGTTCCGCCTCTTCCTTCGCGAGCATTACCGCTTCGCAGAAGGAGGTGACGGCCTGCCATTTCCTCTCGCTCCGTACCATGGCCTGAACCAGGGCCGGACGCGAGAGATCACCGCCGCCGATCGCCTCTACGAGGACACGGCGTTGCTCCGCCCAAGCCGGGCAGACCTCCACTGTATGCTCCACCGTGTCCTCAGGCCGATCCACACTATGGTGACACCCGGGTGTTTCCTCCCGCCTTATTCTGAACAGGAACCTCCCGAAGCAGCCGTGTCCGGTGAGGACCTGCGTCAGGCGGAAGGTGAGAACGCCGTGGCGTCTCTCCAGCCACTCCTCAAAGACGGGTCTTATCGCCGCGATTGTGGCGTGAATGGGGCGCCTGACATTACAATGTTTCATTAAAACTAAGGCCTATTAAAACCCTATTTGAAAAAATTAAAAAGTTGTTTACTTAGCTACAGAAAAACATTACTGCACGAGGAATCAGGAAAGAGAGCATTTCTAAAGTAAGAAAAGAGTTTTAAAGTAAAATTGCAGTTAATGCTTTTATGGAATAAAAATATCAGATTCCGAAGTCCATAGTTCCGTGAAACTAAAAATCAAAGAAAATATGGAAAAGCTATTTGAGATTTACCATTAAGTATTTTTATTTCCTTTGAAAGTGGAAAACGACGTAGTACCTACCGGAAAAATCGATTTATATGTTCTACTACCTGCTGCCCGCGGCTTCGCCTGCGTGGAACCTAATTATTTTTCTAAAATAGAAGTAGCCTAAGTTACTCCTCATAACTTCAGCTATCTGCTAATGAAAGTCCCGTCAAAATCGGGCCAGCCGTTTTGGAGATTAACAGGAACAAACAGACAGACAGACCGACACAGATTAAAATAAATGGTTTTTTGTTATACGTACCGTATAAACTTTCATAAAATGCATAAAAGCTGTTAATTTGACATTACAAACAGATACTTCAATTTTATTTATTTGTATGCATAGATTAAATATCTATTTTGTAGAAGGCTTTTCGTAGGCTTATAGAGGGTATTATGGGAAAACAGATAATATAATATATTATTATTTGGCAACACTTACGAAATAAAATTGCTTAAAAATGACGTAGAAAACACGTAATAAAAAGTTTGATGTCTCAATCGTAAAACCGTTTAACGTGTCGAAGATTTGTTCAGCAACATTTAGGGACTTTCTCCAAAATATGATGTTAATATTAACGACCGAAGAATCGGGAAGGCGATAAAAAGATTTAAACACCACCCCTCCCAGTTCTTTCGTTTCTTAACAAGAAATCCTTGAGAAGATAATGTATTATCTGATTGGCTACTGAAAAATAAAGCATTGATTGTGGGTATTAAGTACTACCAAAGCTCGCCATTATCCAGCTTAGTTAGGAGTGTTTGACAATAGAAAATCCCTTTGTCAACTCCAGAATTTGCATGGGATCGTAGATGGTCGGAATAACTAGAGTTATCCTCTGATTTCCATAAAGTTTGGTATTTTAGTACCTACATATCCAAAAACCCTTATTCAAATGCTCACTGCTAAATTGAAACTATCTACCTGACTTCTCGAATTCAGATTCGATTTACATCTTTACCAAATTCAATAAACGGGACATATAAAGTCAACTAACCCATTCACACTCCTTTAAACATAAATAAAACTACTTCAAGTTCTCGCTCATCAAAATTGACAGCCCTATTTCTGTGTTAATTTAGAGAAAAAAGAACCTTATGTGTATACAAAGAGGGTTTATTCAACCTGCAAGAGACAGTTGTATAGGGTTGTGACGCTCGTCAATCCGAGCCGTTCATTCGTTCACATTGAGTCGTTCATCGGTCTGTTGAATAAAAGATGGCGATGGTCCCGCCAAGCTAACGAGCCAGCAAAATGGCGGTGTTAAGGTAAATAGACACTACTTACATTGATACCCGCCTTATTGAATTAATGGCGAGTTAGTTTGTGTCTAGATAACTAAAGAATGGCTGGAGGCATCTGTCGTTTAGTGAGGATACCTACTATTATTTTATACGTGGATGTATTTCCAGCGAACGAACTGAGGCTGCTAGAAATAATTAATGATGGATTATCATGAAAAAATCGTAGAGCGGTTATGATGAGCAATTAATTAGTTAATAATTTGTCCTTATAACTTAAATGAGAGGTTTACATTGCAAGCTAAGATCAAAGAGCGACAGTAGTCCTCTTTTGAAGAATGAAACTTTTATTAAAGACGGCATTAGTATAAATGTCATAAGGAAACATTTGTAGCTATATATTTCCTTAGCAAAATGGGAACACGTCAGTATCATGTCTAATTTACTCCAAATAAAGTCTGTTCTTTGACTGCGAATGCTACAACACACCAATTTGGCCAACAATGTGTCATAATTGTGTACCGCATTACACACTTTATTGCTTTCGGTACGTGAGCGTGTGTACGTGTGCGGGTACGTTTCATTATGTCAGGTAACCACGATTGATATGTATTAGTAATGTTTTTTCTTTCGCTCCAAATTTGTTTCGGCTACACCATTTTCTTGAGGAAATTCTGTTGTTATGTGATATAGGACGTGCTTAGAAAACATACTAGCTGTTACTATGATTGGGTTATTCATATTATATGCTAGGCTACGATATAACAACTTTTCTTGGTCCCACGTTGGGCGCCAAAGAAAAAACTTTCTACCTATCCGCGAAAAAAATCCATTGCAAAATTAAATCAGCGCAATGAATTTCATTTAACTGGAAGACAACTCTGCGACGTTACAAAGAAGACGGTAAAGAAGTTAATTTTCAAGTTCTCTGAGGAGCGGAATTGTTTCAGTATAAATGTCGGGCTCGGGTTCGGCCCAACCTGAGAGCAATAACGGCTGTGTTAGCCGAGACCTGTTTTAATAACGATATTTTACACGTTATTTTCAAATGATGCTTTTGGGAAGCTAGCTATTGTGTACAGGTTCAAATTTCGTTGTACTGCGGCAAGGTGTATGTTTTAACATTTGCATAATTTGTATACCTTTGAAGTTTTTTTGGCAAACGTACTTAATTTCAGTAAATATTTAAAGCTTATTAAATATGAATAAATAACAAATAACGTATTTAATTTTGAATTGAATAAAAACTTTTTTATAGAGCGCGGACCAACAAATATAGGCGACACACCATTTCACATAAATCACTGAGCTAATCCTGAAATACCGGAGCCTTTGTGGACTTTTTGTATCTTTTTAAAACACGCGTTTTAAAAACAGTTAGAAAATGTTACTGGCTGTAAATCAATCGGTGTTTTCTCCGTTCCAAATTCAAATCTGCGTGGCGCGCGAACAGCGTGAGATTGGCGCCATTTTTCAACATTGACCGCGCCGCTGCCGCTGACTCGACCGTTCACCTTTGCGGACGTGTGCTGTACGCGTAGATTTATACTAAATCTCGTGCCGAAATAAAGGTTCAAAGATTCTTAGTTGTTAACATCACGTAAAAAAAGTATGATTTATCAACAATTATGAGGGAAATTAGGTTCTCATCTAAATTTCCGATGCCTGTTTTCCAAAATCCACTATGAATATGAAAGCTTTGTTTCAACTGTCAAAATGTCGGGACCAATAACGTTCATAAATAATTCATAATTATATTCCTATTATACAAATTATTCGTTTAATGTAACTTTGATGCTTTAAATTGTTATTGATAAATATGACAAGAACCTGTATAACATTTCTCTTTTGAGGTGTACACATCGATAAGCAACGTTTTTCACCGTTTTCCCGCCTTTCCACTCCAGGTCGGCCATTATTATTCCCTCAACGCGTTCCGTTACACGCACTAAGGAGTATCATCTTCACTTTATAAGCTTCGTAAAACGTCTGCTTCAGGAAAATGCTGTTACACTCAACAGTTAAGTTAAATATTTGTGGTTTCAGCAGTTATTAAGTAAAGTCTCGCGGAGTTTTATGTACAGCAATAAGATGGAGAAGATTCTGAATAATTTGAAAGATTCAAATGTGTTTTCACATTGGTGGCTTTAAGTAGGTATTGTTATTATTGATGTAGCCTATTGGCAACAACAATTACGCTGTTATAATTATTTGTGTATTAATAAACACTATAACATTACACATTGATTTAAGGGTTTGGAAAATAATTTCTCAAGAAAAATGACGGCCTTCAAATAGCCTGTCAAAATCATAACCCACCTTTGGCTTTGCCGTAGTCGAGTATAAATAGAGATGGATTTGGTGTCTACATTGATACGCATGCCAGATTTTATAGACGTAATGTAATATCAATTTCCGGGTTCACAAAACTCCGAAAAATCTTCGGACATACGGAAATCTCTAACAAAGGAAGTGCGTTTGTAAGAAATCTTCAACTTTGTTATCTTCAAGTTAATTTCCTCTTAATGTCGGCGAAATCTTATAATAATTTTGACGGTTTATGTTCCTCTCGCAAAGTAAATTATTGTCTGTCTCGTAAACATTGGCCTTTTATATTTTTATTTCTTGTTTTGAGTGCTTTTGTCTGAATGAAATTATCTTTATCATTAACCTTATTTATTAATAATTTTGTAAGAAGACTCTTTTACATGATTTTTGTTGTGAATGAACGAAACTCGAAAGTGAATCAATAAAATGTTTAACAACAGTTTAAATTAACTAAATGTCGGTATTAGTTGCCATTAAAGGACCACTGCACAATATTCATATAATTTGAACATCATACAATACATCATTTTTGTTTCATATACAGCCAACATTTTCAAACGGATTACCTACGCATTCATTAAACACGTAACGGTATTATAATTCCCATACAAAAACTTTAATATTGCACCTGGCAATACCACCAGTGTTGCCATTTAATTACCCAATCATGATTCTATAATCGCCGCTCTAAGCCGATATTAAAACCACCAGCAATTTGTATACTGTACTTCGTAGTAGATATATGGATATCTACTACGAACAATGGTACAATGTGTATAAAATATAGAGCAAAGTATGCCTATACAACACACTGATACATGGGTATCAGTGTGTTGTATAGGCATACTTTGCTCTATATTTTATACACATTGTACCACCATGTGCAGCGAGAAGAACACTATTTTTATACAAATCTAATATATCATTTTAAACTGTGTTCAAGTCGCCACCTCCGAAAACAATAACCAACTCATCTAAAACACTAAAAACGTACAGTTATTTTGAAGTACGTCCACTTCTCTATCAGCCCCTTTCTCCCCGTCTACCGTGGCGCCCCCTGCCGGAGCCGGCACCTCACGTGAGCTCGTTAGTTCCGGTAAATCGACACTCGCATTAATTAATAGCAGCGTTGTTTCCATCGGCGATGAGCGAGGAATTATCTGCTCCGCGACGGGAATGCCGAAATGTGGGTGGTCGGGAAATAACCGACTGCAGTTGTACGGTATTTCAATCTAGTTACGATTACAAATGCAGGTAGTTTTGAACCGGTCATTGCATTCTAGTTTTGGACAAAGAATACCACAACTTCACATAATTTTGATGACGTGCGAGGGTTTTTCCATATTCAATGTTAGCACAGTAAATATAACTAGTTAAATACGAAAACCTGATAAAAACCTTCAAAGTGTTATTCGTTCAGTTCCAGGAAATCGGCGCACTTTTTAAACGCGAGTAATATTCTGGTGCGTGGACATGGTACTGCGGTAGGTATGTAAGCTGAATACATGGCGCTAGATATATGTCAAAATCATCATTAACCTAGGAAACTTAGGAAAATCTTATTTATTTAGTAAACACTATATCGTAAAGCCGTTGGTCCTGGCTGTCGTTTGTAGATCTTTGACAGTTGTTACGGGTCGACAGAAGCCCGAAAATCTGACAACCAGTCTTACCAAGGGGTATCATGTTACCCAGTAACTGAGTTGTGAAGGTTAGAAACGTAGTCGTTCCATATAAAATATTGGTACTCAGCTGCATCCGGTTAGACTGGAAGCCTACCCCAACATAGTTGGGAAAAGGCTAGGCAGATGATGATGAAACAGTATCGTACAATTGTAAGTACACCACAAAAAACAAAATTATTAAATTTTATAAGCAATATAAAATGTACAAGAGCGGACTGAATGTCTGAACTGAACACATCCTGTAAAGTAATTAAGGAAACATTGTGTTATGTGGTGCTCTTAAAGTTTCTCAAAGTCAATCGTTCTACACGGCTAGCTTTTTTTTTGCTTCTTTTTATAACATTGGTTTTCTTCTTCTAGTTTTTACGGCCGCTTTACTGAAATAAAAACTTGTTGTAATTCTATCTTATTGTATCAAATAACCAAATTATTTCACAAGGAACAAAGTCTGTTATACGGATTTTACAGTTCTTGTCTTCAACAGTTCTCAACAATTAACTTTGCAATATTTGACCACAATTAAGTTTCTTTGAAAACAAGAACTTGTCAAAACTTTAGCCGTTAATTGGTGATAACTTGAGATAAACGATCACTAAGATTTATGGGGACGGAGATAATTTAGAAGGTGCGGTGATAACGTCGCTATGAAGAGAGTTCCAAAATGGTTACTGAAAATAGTACATTACTGTCTCGGCTAGCAATTACTGCATTGGTGGACGATCGCGAAAGTGTGGTTCGATGCGAAGCCGAGGCACACATACGTGAGTCCATCAAGTTCCTCGTCAAGGTCGGCCAACTAGCACCGCGCGCGCTCATTGGTCAAATCAAATAGCGCTCGCTTCCCCGGCTTCCGGTTACACATTTCCGTCCCTTTTCACGAAATCACTCCCAGAGATTGCAGGAAAGATGTAACATATAAAAAAACAAAATATATACGCTACGAACATAGAACCTCCTCCTATTTGGAAGTCGATTATATTTTTTCAAAGAAGGATTATATATTTCCAAACCGCTATTAAAAACAGAATAAATCACACAGAGGTTTATTACTGCCATGATATGCATGCATTATTCCTTGTAGCCACAATCTAAACACTAATTCCAATTAATATCTTGTAACCACGACAATGTCGTACCTCTGTCGAAAATGCTGTTATTCAGGAAAAACTGGTGTTCTGTGTGTATCCACGGTTCCCACACATCCGTCACGACGATCACGTGCGGCGCGTAATTCCATTCCGAAGGTAATACGACAAATTGACGTAAGCTGATTACATTACCTGAGCATCCGGCGCAAGGCGCGCGACAGATACGCGATTTGTCGTGCGACTAATAAGACGCGATCGTTTGGGAAGTGTTTGTTTTGAGAAAGTACTCATTTTATGTTGATGTAGAATATAGATGGCTGTTTTTGTGTGTTGTGTTTTTTACTTTTTTTGTCATGTTATCTTTTAATATTAAAAATACTTTTTAGCGCAACATAATGTAATATGTATGTTATTTGCATTTTAACTATTTCTGGGTTCTTACTGATTTGTTTCCAAATTCTTTCATTTCTGTAGCTGTTAGGTGTGTCCTACGTAACCATTGTTTGGTTTAGCATTACTAGTTTTAATTTTATTGGGACATTAACAATAATTATTAAAAAAGTGTTTAATAATCGCTCTTTTTCTTCAACATATATGTGGAAAACATTAAGAGATGTTGCTAACACTATGTTTATTTTCCACAGGCGACACAATATGTCCAAGTGGCATGTTCAGGTGTCCAGAGGGCAAGTGCATACCAGCGCTATGGGTTTGCAACTACCAGCGCGACTGCGAGAAGGGCGAGGACGAGTTCCAGTCGTGCCGTGAGTACACAGCTTTATTTTACCGACTAAAGTTTTGCATACGATATTATTCTTGCAGTCTGTTCTTTCTGTTTGTTTCTAATTGTTAATTTAAGACTTGTAGTGTATAGAGGAAACTTGAGCCTCTAAGCCTCTAACTATTGTTTTGACAGTTGTTATAACTTTGACATACATCATCATCTGCCTAGCCTTTTCCCAACTATGTTGGGGTCGGCTTCCACTCTAACCGGATGCAGCTGAATACCAGTATTTTACATGGAGCGACTGCCTATCTGACCTCCACAACCGAGTTACTAGGTAACACGATACCCCTTGGTAAGACTGGTTGTCAGACTTTTTGGGCTTCTAACTACCCGTAACCACGACATACGATATCGTGTTTATTTGCAATGTTACAAACTTCGAAATAGAATGTTAGAAGTCTGAAATTATTTTAACTATCTTTGAGAATTTCAACGTACAATACTGAAATATTAACAAAAAGTGCACAGATGTGTGAGCACAATTTTTTTTAGTACAACCCTAACTATCTCTTTCTTCTGTCCTCCCCCCTTAGGTTCCCACTACGTCCTAGACACGAATATTTCCATGTCCCCCACTCCGCCCTCGTGTTCACGTGTCCCTCATACCGGCACGTCCTAAGTTCAGTCGCGTGTTAGTGTCGGCTCTAGGTAATACGCCCCCATGGCCGGCCGGCTGGGTGCAAGGGATTCTAGAACGTGACTGAAAATGCTTCGTGACAGAAAAGTTTTGCTCAATTGGTCCCTCATGCAACCGGCAGTTTTCACCAACGTTTGGCAATAGGTACCATAGGTACAATATTGGGCATAAGCCTCTTCTTTTGCAGAAATCACAAAGCTTATTGGAAGTTTTCCAGAACCCTACGTGAAAAAACCGCAGCACAAATTCCTAAAATAAATGCATGTGCTTTATTAGTTTGCTGTGGACATAAAGACCCCTTCCAGATCAAAATCCCACAGAACGACTGATTTTAGATGTAAAAATCTGACTAATTTTTATTACAATCGCCAATGTCAATAAACTTTTTAATCTTCGACCCTTTTACTTTGAAAAGTCTTAGCTATCACAACTCCTTGGGCGACTGCACCCATGCCACCCCCTCCCCCTTCATTCCCCCCTTTAACCTGAGCTGCACATCATGCCCTCGACACAGAGACCTTTGACTACCATCTCGGAATTTTATTAAAACGATATTGAGGAATACCTACTTTTATGATTAATTTATCAAAGATTATTCAAGTTTTTTTACAATTTTAAAGTTCAATGGATGTAAATCAGTACCTAAAATAAGTTCAGTGTTCACAGCGCTACATTTAACTGATTTATTAAAAACAACCAGCTACTGAATTCTAGTTATTTTAATTAATAATATTTTAAAGCCTAACTTCAGTAGTTTCCTATAAATCCATTATAACAACACAGTATACATAATTGAATCGTCAGTCACCGAACACAATTACAGGTGAACAACTAACTGCTTTACATTGGACGTGTTCACAAAGACGTGTTTGTCAATGGAACACGTCACGTTGTCGCCATCAATAATCACGCTGTTAGAATTAATTTGTTCAAGATGCATCAAGATGCATTTGAGTTCGGAATGCGTGACAATAAAAATTAAGTAGCATTGACACCATACGTATTGTGCCCGGTGGGACAAAAATTCACGTTTCCAAAGAAAAACCACTAAGAATCCATAAGTATTTCTATTGTGATAGGTTGCTATCCTGTTAAAGCCGCATAGATTATAATATCAGAAACACGCTATGAAAACCTATCATCGCCACTTGGCTGTTACAGTGCTTAGCATGTAATTACGCCATTTGAATCATTAATGCAGCAATTAATCAATTCTCGGCACGAATATTTGTGTGTGTTCTAACAGAGTGGCAGTTGTCACTGCGGTCGCTGTTATTAGCTATTGCAATGTTAGAGCTTTGTGATTAATGTTTATTATTGTTTATAATTTTACTCGCGAGAAAGTTGAGATTTCCCGAGAATTAAAACGATAGAAATCGTCCCTTTCGAAAATTATACCCAATATAAAATTAACACACAGAACTAACATGCAGGCTGTGCATGGTATATGGTGCATGGTAATATCAGTAACAAAACGCGTAGCCTAGCTTAGTCACGCTGAGTATTAATTCGCGTCACGATCAGTCGCGTGCCCCGGACGGCACCCGAATTGTTGTTATTTGTAGAACCGGTGGAAAACAACGCACATATCGTGTTTTATGTAGGTAAATAGACTGAGGATATTGTGAATTAGCTGTTTTAGTATTGATTGTGTTGAACTATCTGGCTGTCCTGTGTTCTTAAGGCATGTTTGGCAAGGATATAGAAGGATGTAGCGGTTACACCGCCACATACAAACTACACATCAAAGACATGACGTCACACAAATCCTGCATCGCGCAGTTAGAGTTTACCGAGCGATCGACATACATACAAGATTTCAACTTCAAACCGATGGGCAGTTGCCCGCCAGACACAACACCCGTCTGGTCGGAGGATCCTCCCTTTTCTATGGTGGATGAGTGAACTTTATACCCTGCTCCTCATACCCCTAAAAGGATAAGGAACTGAAAATATTATTAAGTATAATTTTAAAAGATTTTTTTATCTATAAATATCATTCAGAGCAGTGGTGGCACAGTAGTAACGGCGCCGACTTACGAGTTGTAGGTCGTTGATTTGAACCCAGGCAGGCGCTTTACTTTTTGTAAATACTTTCATAACCACTGCTCTCAAAACGGTGAAGGAAAACATCGTGAGGAAATCGGTATGCCCTAGAATCCTAGAACCAAAAATTCGAAGACGTGTCACATCTACCAACCCGTACTGGGCCCGCGTGGTAGAATACACCCCACGACTTTTCGAAGAGAGGAGACCTGTGTCCCAGCAGTGGGAACTGTATATGCTCATTATGCTAAATATCATTCAGAGATTATTTTTCGCTGAATCACTCAAGTCAAAATTTGTTCACAACTATGAAATTTAGAAAAAAATATTTTTAGAGAAAAAAGCGACTGTAACTGTTTCTATTTGAAACTAAGCTCAGTTTACTTAAAGCTCTAAATCGACACATTACTCACTTAATCTTCTCCATACAAAACACCGATCTATTGACCTATCCATCACCATGCCCTGTCCACGAGGTCAACACATCGTCGTCCATCCTCTAACATCCACGGTATAGTACATTTATAAAAACAACGCTGAAATTTTTCAGACTTGCTGCCTTTTGTCGCCGATTGACAAAGAGGCGAAGTGATATGCGTTGGGGGATCGTATAGATGGGGGCGATGGGGGATGGGACTTCGGCGACATAGACACTAACAAGTGTGCTTTAATGTTAGGAAAGTGATAGGTGATGCAAGATGCGTTCACACACTTCATTGAGAGAAAAAGACTAATATTTTTATTTCTGTCATTACTTTTGTGAATTAGCGACTGTATAAGTCCAAGGCTGATTACCTATACTTATAATAGAAGCTGTTAGTAAACCTTTATCAATAAACTAGCTTCTGCTCGCGACTTCATTCGCGTGGAAATCGATAAAATATGGCCCATGTTACTCGCCAATAATGTAGCTTTCTAAAGGTAAAATATTTTTTTAAATTGCTTATTTTTGAGTTTATCCATTACAAACAAACATACAAAAAATCTAATCTCTTTATAATATTTGTCGAGATAAATAAAAAAAATGGCTAAATGTCATAAAACCTAAAAAATGCGTGATTTCCACACTGAGAATGGCAGCACAATAATATAGGTGGTCTTGTTTTGTAGAGGATAGTGTCGGAAGACCCTGAGATACCGGTAGTAAAGAGCCCAAGAGTCTAGCAACACGTGCGATTAATTTGAGAATGTACGCAAATCTGGGGAACACAGATATAGACACATCACAAGCTCCAAACACTTATTTATCTTGTTTTACGTCGTCGCATAGCGAGTGTCGCCCTGCTCCAATATATCTCTTGCATAGTTTTTCACGTGCTGCTGTCGTTACAGCTAGTAGATATGTAGGTACCTAGGTAGGTATGTTCTACTCGTAATGGATGGGTGACAGCTTCACAGCTGGTTTATTGTAGTATGTGTTCGGTTTATTGTAGTAGATTTCGTCTTTATTATGGTCAGAGATTTTATTGGTATAAGTCGTTTTAAAAAGGAACTCTTCGCCACCGCACCGAACAAAACTTCCAAAATCGCTTTTTGTAAACATCTAAGTAGTACCTATTTCCGACTTATTTTTTTCAAAACTGTTTGGCTGAAGAACTATATATATATATGAGCACATTAGATTACAAGTTTAATCAACAAACGAAAACACCAAACTTAATCTGTGTCAATCTCACAGTCAGCATTCTTAGATCTGCACAAAGCAAGCCATTTCCCGCGCCAGTGTTGCCAACCTTAGAATTTGGCGTAACATTGAGCAGATCAACATTAAGTGGGCGACATTTGGCATTTGCCTGCCTAAAGAGGTGGACGCGAGCCAGCGCAGATCTCCGTCGGAAACAATTTAAAATAAATCACATATTTACGAGAGCACAGATAAGTATGTATTTATGTGGCAGAATGGAAGGTTTCCTTTGTTGCATCTACGCTTTTATTCTTTTATAGTAGGAAGATCGGCAGATTTTCTAGGAAACGAAAATATTTTATCTTTATATATGTGTCGGAGGAGGGTATGTGTCTCTTTATTTATTTTATTTATTTATTTATTGGATCTCCAACAGAGGCTACATAATTACATGCAAGATTACAAATACGAGGACAAATACGAGTGTGCGCTTCCAATTATGGGAGACCACATCACTCTTCCGTTATTATCTGCGATATTTTAACTACTGTGGGCGTACTGTGGGTAGTGTTGGTTATTTCGCAATAGAAAACTGTTTACAGTTCAGATCACATTATAATTTACTATCAAATAATCACACTAGCAATTCACACACTGTAGGTACACGACACGACTATTCGGAACACGCGACAGTTTCTAAACGTCTTCACCGCTTGACCGCCACCGATGAACTGTGCTCAGCTCCGGTCCAGCCGGTCCCAGCGTTGTTGTAGACTCTGTCGAATGCCGCTAGGCGGCGTTAGCGTCCCGATTAGTCAATTCAGTAACGTATTTCCGACATATATAATTCTTCTGTAAATGTGTTTGTCACCTAACTCCTCCTAAACGGCTAGACCGATTTGGATGAAACATTTTGTGTGTATATGAGTGGGTCCCTGGATGGTTTGAAAATACAATTGGACCCGGTAGGTGGCGCTGTTCGGACAGGACAACGTATGTCGGGTCCGCTAGTATTGTACCTATAGTAATGTGGCATTGCTCATCACAATATTCAGCGAAAGTCTGGCATAGTGGCAAGCTTATTCTCGTTAATCAACCAGAAAATAGTCTCCAATACTATTAAATTCTCTCACTGCAAAACCATATTTTTCCTCTCAATTTAACAAACAAATCTCGAGAGAATGGAAAAAGAGACCATAATTAACAACAACACGGCGATGATAATTGGCATTCACGGACAGACTCGATCGCAATAAACGCGCTGCGCCTGTGCCTCCGTGCCGACTCCATCAGTCAGATCGTGCAGCGAGCAGCGCACTCGGCAGAAATAATTGTCGCCACGTAAAGAACCCTGTTCATTTGCGACTATCGACAATAAAATATCAAAACTTTTCACTTGCTTGTCAAGTTCAGTTTAAATATTTTTTTAGTTTTAGGACATGATTCACAATGTCTTCTTTAATATATTCGGTGAGTAGTGGCTATTCAATAAGCACCTAATTAATTTAAAAAAACGTGTGACACTCGGGGACTGCTGCGGTAAAGCTATTGCATAGCATTTGTAACCTCCATACTTCCTATTTGTCAACGCTACACTTGGGATGATGACATAAAACAAAAATTACGTTCCCATGACAACATCACGTTTCCCATGACAATATCACGTTGTCATGGGAACCGTCATTACATGGTAGGCGGAGTGGGGGGTGTTAGGTTTTATTTTCGTAACGATAAGGAATTTCTTGATTCGTTCGCCGCGCTCAAAGCCCGCGATAAAAGCTATGCAATAGCTTAAAAATAGAACAGAATTTACAACAATTCATTTTCTAAGTGATTTAACAGGAACTGAGTCGGAGATGGTGATGGAGTAGTACCTAATGTCAAATACTGGAAAAAAAGTTTTCTTTAGCTCATAATTCCGTTCTTTTTTATGAGAAGAGACTTTTGTCATGCTCTGAGAAATTATAGCCTGGTTTAATTAACTTTGTTTTTTTAATGTTTTACTTAATACGTTAATCTAATCAATTTAACAATTCTTTGATCAGTATTGTTAACATTTAGATACCTAGTGTTTCCCCAATAGTTATAATAAAAGTCGCGTCGCCAACCCGCCAGTGAACAGCAAGTTTTCCTCGTTACTGCATGTGAGTAATAGCGGTGCAGTTTTTCGCGTCCATCTGTAGATTTCCCGGGTGAACGGATAGTTGACTACGGTGCCGGCAGTTAGTTAACTACTGCTGACACGGTACATACGGCTGAAGTGCACTTTTATTATAACTTGGAGAAAAACGCGACAATTGTTGTTTGTTATCAAGTAAAGAAGTAAACTTGTGTCTGGTATGGAGTTTATACAAAGAAATGTTAGTATGGGCTTTTTTATTTCTTTGTTCAACTTTACAATTTACTACTTCATATTATTATAATGGGTAAAAAAAATAAAATAAACGGCTAGGTAACATAATTTTTGAACTTTGAAAGTCATTAAGATCTTTCTAGGGATGTCAAACATACGATAATACTCGCACAAAGAGCGCGCGTAGCACTGGCGTAGCATTTCGTAGCACATTCGTAGCAATAACGCTACGACGCTTGGCCGCCCGGTTGCAAGTTCGTGATCAGGGAATTTGTGAGATATTTTCTGCCGTAGCAAACGAGTATACTTTGAATGAAGTATCAATTCTTGCGTCCAAACATTAACTCTAGTTAGGCAGTTTCTGACAAAACACTTTCATTCTCTTAAATTCATTAACTAACAATGTACCAGAAATCCTAGCATATATTTGTAATTAGAGGTTAAACTTTTCACATGTCAGCTCCGACCACATCCTTTGTGCCTGCAATGTGCCGCGACATTCGCTACACACAGACCACGCGACAATTTGATCATTTCCAACTGCAGTTGTTTAATCTTATGAGTCCCTAGCTTAGTATTGTGACATGACGTCACTGTGTATTCTGGCCTGTACAGTCAACAGGGGTTTCATAGTAATAATTTGAGTTTGCCACCGCCTTTATTTCGTAGCTGTAAGGGCGATTTTCGTAGTTCAAGCGTCACGACATGTGGTTGACCGCACATACAGAGCACTATGCTCTGCGTGTCATCAAATATGCTTATGTGTGTTTGATTGCAATTTAGATTACCTATTTAGGTGCTGTAATTAGTTTTTGATGGGAAATTGAATTTTGATATTCCAGTGTGGTATGTATTGCAAACAAAATCTGTCATTAATTGCTTAGTATTATTAAAAAAAAACTAGCGATCCGCCCATGCTTCGCACGGGTGCAATCTACTTTTCGCGAAACTTTCTTAATTTTTTCTTTCATAAGAACCTTCTCCTGACAATAAAAAACAAAATTTCGAAATCGGTCCAGCCGTTCATGCGTGATACCGTGACCAAGGGAAATAGAGATTAATTTTTATTATATATAGATGAAGTCAGTGGCGTGCACACAGTTTTAAGACAGGGTAGGCAGAAAATTTTACTCACCAAAAATACTGCACGTTGGTTTTGGTTCGTCGCGTCGTCTTGTCGATTGATGATTAAACGCGTCTCTATACGATTTTTTCCAAAGGTGTGATATTTAAGGGAAGCTTCTAAGTGTTTTTCAGATTGTTCATGTTTTCTCGCGGCGGTAGGAAAATTATGAATATCAGCGTAACCGGTGTCGTTCCAGACGGTTTTATTATTTGAAAATAGTAGACAAACGAAACAAAATAACCGATTAGGTACTGTGTATGCAACCTGTCAGCCAATGATATGAATCATATTGTTTTTTATTGAATTTACGATTGACTTTACCTTTAATTTGTATTAATTGCAAATCCGGTGTACCACGACCTATCTCGATAACTTGTTTTTTTTTTCACCGAAATATAGTTTTGAAAACGCATCATGTTTTATTTTCTCAATACACACACCATCTGAACAACTTTCACAGACAATATTATCCATTTTACACTAATAACAACAATCAAATTCTAATTACCTGATAGCGTATTCACAAACACAACGCACGTCAAACAATATGGCAACTATAGTAAAACGGGCAATAAAGGGTAAAAAAGGTTATACGACAAAAAATTATGGTCATCTAAATGTATAAAATTCAATGAAACAACGTTATTTCCTAAAATATTTGCATTGCATAGCAAACTTTCCTTCGGTAATGTTCGGTACGAGTCGTAATTTTTCGTCTTAGCTGTATAGAATAACTACAAAAAGACACTGGCTATTCTTGCAGTTGTGTGCGTGATTTTTGTCATTGTGTGTCAGCAAAGCCCGCGTAGCTATAGGAACGCACACACATTAAATACGACTTACCACGAGAGCACACATAAAAACATTCAGAGACGAATAGTTTGTGTCTTTACCGTGGCAGAGGCGAGGCGGCGCTAGTGCAGCGCGAATCGAGATGATGCGAAATTCGAATGATGATACCACCGGCACTCGATAGGTGGAGCTGATTTATGATTTGTTTTGTTTATTGATAAAATAATATTAGATCTATTATCAGAACTAGGGTAGGCAGTGTCTTTCTGTCTTTATGAAACGCACGCCACTGGATGAAGTACCTAGATTTTGTTTGATAACCCTCGGAAGAAAGCTATCACAATAAAGCAAATCATTCATCATTTTATCATATTTGCACCTTATAGTCTTAAGATCATACGCTGTTAACCTACATTCTGAAAAATGAATAAATTTGACTTTATCAAACCAATAAATAATACAAAGTTAAATTGCGACACAAATCTGCAGAACACAATAATAACGGGCTCATTTGGATACAGGCGTCCCCAATCAAACTATTTGAGCGTTTGAGCGGAAACTCGATTTGCACCTCGGCCTCAATTATAGGCGGGTTATACACTCGCCGCTTCGGAACGCCTCGGAGACGCCTCGAGGCGGACGGTTGATTGCCTCGCTAAGAGATGGACAGAAGGCTTAGGTACTAATAACGTGTTGAAACCAAGACGAACATAAAATTTTAAGAAAAACAGCGTGAAATAATGTTAAGGGGTTAGTTAGAGGAGCCAGTCTTCCAAAACTGTAGGAGTTGAAAAATTAAATTATCAGCGTTTCAATTTAAAAAGATGTTGCACAGATGCGTCGTTGTTTCGGAATAAGAGAAGAGACAAAGAGATGGAAATTTATTAAATTCTGAAATTACACTAGATATAATTTAATTGACATGCTAGACACTGAATAGTGTTATGCTGTAATAATAATTATGAAGAGTGACCTCATTGCTCATTAATAAGATTGCTCTAAAAACTCTCTCCTGCCTTTTTTGCAAAGTGTTTCGTGCACTAAATGAAATGGACTTTCTGCTCCTTTCTCTTAATACCTGCGTCTTGATTTATACCCCGCGCTGATTGCAGGAACCTTCTTCTAATGACCGGATTGATTCCGTTCGAGATTGTAACCTTTGTGAGACACTCCTTTGGTAAGTTTGGCCGTTTGAGGTCTCGCTCTGTGAATGAGAAGTTGTAAGCGATTTTTGGTTGGTTAAATGTTCTTTGATGCTCAAGTTTCACTCCATAGTGCATCTTTTGAGATGAAATTAAGTGTGTAGTGACATAACCTTGTTATCTTTAAAATTATTTATTTCTTATATGTATTTACGTAAAGTTTCTTAACTTTTAGAGTAGATGTTACTTGTTTTAAAAGTGTTATTTCCACCGTAAATAAATGATACTCTGTCTCGAGTCTTGTAATGTTTCACGTTCGCGTTTAGCGATCGTTCCCAGATGTTTTACCCCATGACTATTAGGGAGTTATTTATACAGGATCTTTGTATTTACCATCCATTTCTTTGTTTCCAGCGCCTCCAGAATGTGAAGCCGGCCAGCTGACGTGCGGGCAGTACGTGTGGAACAAGACGTACTGCATCCCACCGCACTACCGCTGTGACATGCAGGTTGACTGCGTCGACGGCACCGACGAGGCCGACTGCAGTGAGTACTCCTCTTTATAACAGTGCCGAATGATTATAGGATAGAGTCGTAGTGACATGAGTAGTCGTCTTTACAGCACGTATATAACAATGACCGGTGAAAGTTTTAGAAATACTTGGCGAATCGATTGACATGGTACACAAGCTAACCACCACGCCACGTTTGGCATAACGTTTTCGCATAACTTTTATTAGCATTATAATACTTTGGCATAATGCAATGGTTAGCATAACTGTCATTTGGACTATTTTGTTTTGGCATAATTTGGAGCTGCATACATTTTTAAGGCATAACGTTTATTCGTCTATAAATCATGAGCCATAAATATAAATAATATTTATTATAATTTGGAAATTACTGTATTGGATTACGTTAAGGTGCGGGGGCTTCCCCTGAGCCGCGAACATGTACCTATATGAGTTATATTAGGGTTTATTATTTTTTGTTTTTTTTTTGTTTTTTTTGCCTCGTTGGTCTAGTGGTCGCAAGCGCTACTGCTGAGCATGAGGTCCTGGGTGCAATTCCCGGGTCGGGCAAAGTGTTATTGGGTTTTTCTATCTGAAATTTCTCAGTAACAGCTCGGAGTCTGGATTTGTGCCCGGTTGATGGCAATAGGCTCGCCCCCTATTACATGGGACTTAAGCATAACTGGCGAAATGTGGGTGTACCTGCTACAGGGACACCTCTGCCCAACCCTTCGGGGAGACAAGGCGTGATGTTATGTTTGTGTGTTATGTGTTTTATTATTTTTATTCCAAAGAACATTATGTGTAAATATTTTTACGCGTTTATAACATTATGCTTTATAAAATTATGCTTAATTATTATTATGCCAAAAGTATTTATGTCAATAAACATTATGGCTAAACATTAATGCCTAATATTATTATGCGTAATGATCATTATGCTGAATTTCGTTATGCCATTGTAAATTATGTCAATATATATTATGCTTATAATTAGTAAACCGCTAACCACGGCAGCTTCAATTCTCGTACGGAACAAATACTTGTTTATCTAATTACAAACTGCACACTAACAGTGAAATTAATTTTGTTAGGTTAGGTTTTAAATTAGCAGTATCTTGAAAAAGGTGAGGAAATAAAAAGTTTGTCAGACTAAGCTGTGACACAGTTACATTGCATGTCCGCGTCGATTGCATGGATCATCATGTCATTGCATGTCTGAGCCTTTATTTAGTTACTACACGCTACTAGCATTGTATGTACCGGATTAGGGCTATATTACACGAGAGCGTGTATGTATGTATGCCCATGCATTCTCGTCTATAGTTTGACCAACAATAGGCATTAGCGCTGCTAGGCGTTATTGTAGATTTCGCTACTTTGTATTATAATCCTGGTCTTGATAATTAAGTTCGGAAAGCTTTAATACTTTTGTTGTTGTTTCTTTGTAAAGTTGAGTTTCACTTTTAAGTTTTACGCTCGGTGCTTTAGTCAAGTTTAAAAGCTTGAATTCTTCAAACAAGGCTAGAATTGATTCACTGTGAACTTTTTCATCACAATCATGAATATTGTTAATTATAAAGTTCGACATAGATGTAGTATTTTAAGCTTTTAAAGTTACCAAACTATTTTAAAACATTTTCTGTACAATATTTTTTTCAGCCAGTTCATTACCATAAAATAAGCCGAGAAGTTGAAACCCCGTATAAAATACTGTAGAAGTTGTGATTATATTTACTGAACTAATCTGAATGACAATACCGTCTGTCGAACTGAATTCAGCAAAAACTTTACGCTTTCAAATGTAAAACATGTATGGTGTTGCCAGCTCTGTGACATTTTCACGGTTTCGTTATTAAGGCAATAGCAGAATATTATTATGGAATACAAAAAAAAAAATCCGTACTTCGTTTTAGTTTTTACCCGGCTACGGCAAAGCCAAAAGGAATTAAATTAGCAGAAAAGTATATATATGAGGTTACGCGCTTTTACTATTTATACTGACAGCACATTCTGTATGTAGTGGAAACAGTTTAACTCAAATATAATATAGTTTTCCTACTTATAAATACTGTTTATTCCAGGAGTCTACAAAATCCATTTGGCCATCAGGTAACGCTAAAGAATTTGAATGTGCAATCTTTGTAATTGATTGATTGTTTTCTACATTAACTACATTTATATCACTAATTTTATGGTGTAAATAATTTATAGTATTCTATCTATATATCTATTGAGGTTTCTTATTGATGAAAATATAACTGTAAAAATAAACAAATAAAATTATTCACAAACTAATTGATCTGTCTACATCAGCAAGCCGGATAGCACGCGTACGGCCCGGATCCGAATCGGATCGTATTAAAAGTTGGAACTAGTTTACGTGTGCGATTGCTAACCGGACCGGACCGTCCCGTGCGGATCACACTGTATCATCTGACGCAATTTATTGTAGACAGAAATATGGTTCAAACTATAATTTTAGCTCGAAACGGGAATTTGATATTGAGGTGTTAAAAAATTGTATCGGCTTTTTCCCTCTGTATGCTGAAATAGGATTTTTCAATTCCGGGAAATCTCGATTTTTGTGTGTCAAAAATGGTATAAAATACGAATCACATTTACAGTACCTTCAAGGAATTGTAAAAAAATATACATTTATCAAATAATTTTCAATCTCATTTTCAAAATACAAGAAGTGATGATTTAATATACTAGACTGGTGTGCCATCTCACTGGACCCACGTTCCCATAATACATGTGACGCAATCTCCTTCACAGTATGTAAAGTGAGCCGGCCGCGCCAGTGTGTTGTTGTTTGTGCCAAATATTTTAAGGACCACAGCACCTTTACAGAACACTAAGGTGTACCAATTTCCCTGAAAGCGCTCGTATCTCACATGCTTTACACAACCCGCACTTATTCCGCCCGCTTTGAAGGTTGCAAGAAAAATATTTTCATTCGCATTCCGCATCTACGTGCCACCTATTACCGAGCAATACTTAAATAAACATGGCACCGAAATACACCGTCCTATTTCTTTTAAAGAGAACTCTTGTAAACGAAGTACCACGGCCAATTTGTTTAGAACCCCTTCACCCCCTTTTGCAGGAGTATTGAGGGCGAAAGAGGGGTAACTGTCTGAGATTCCAGGGGTCTTAGTTAATTGGTCGCAAGTGCGGAAAGTCCCAACAAGTGGGCAAGTTTTAATGGTGTGGAAATTGCGTTTTTGTTTGGTGTTCGTATCTGTGATGTGCCTGTTTTCATGTAAATCTGTTGTTTCTTAAGTTTTTAGATGGTGCTGCGATATCCAGAAAAGGCCTCGAAGTATTTTCTCGCCATTAATATTTGGAATTTGTCGATAATGTCAGTCAAACTGTCTGTTTTTCCAAAAAGTATATCATCCAGAAAATCCATCCAGTTATTTCTAGACTGCAAAATAACATTCAATCCTCCATATTCCTGCCTCCATTCCTGATTCTCGTATAAATATAAAGTCCACCAGCTTCAACATTTCAAGGCAAGATATAAAACTTGACGTCCAGTTTTTCTTTAGTTAACATAATAGCGTCTATTAAGGCAGTGCATTTGAATAAACTTTTAAAAGCAAAGTGCTCCATGGCGGTAATTCCGCTCGACTTACTCTCAGCTGCAACTTCCTCGTTGCCATGGTAATTAACCCTCCTCCCCCCCCTCTTCCGTTTCTTAACAGACCTTGATCAACACCTAAGAAGTTGTTGAAGTTCTGCTTAAGACATTACGGGATGAGCATATAGATAGCTTATGTTAGGTCTGTCTGTTTCTTTACTTTATCTTGTAAAATCTAATCGACTCGTATAACGAAGCACCTGGGGGAGTTAAGTACCTACTGAGTTACGCCAGAGTTTGTTATCAACATCGCTTCGATAGTTTATGCTTCACGTATCAAAAAAGCAGATAAAAAAATACGTACCTACGGACTTATAACATAACCGCTGATTTAGACCCTTAAAATTTCTATAATAATCAGATCTCACAGCAATGGTATTGTGAGATGCGATCATTTTAGAAATTCCACCAAATTGTATCATAATCTTCATAACAAATTCCAAAAGTTTCATCGCTCCAAAAATTCGTCGCAACATCTTCAAAAAGTATTATTACACCTGTAGAGAGACTAAACTTCTTTAAATAGCTTACATCGCAATTTTTAAGCTTCAGATCTACGTCGAGGCGTTGAGCAAAGTTGCCAGTACAGTTGCGTTGCCAGCCTCAAGTCTCAATGTAAAAGTTTTAATAGACCGCGATTATTACACCTTTCTTTTTATTTGGACACTCTTGGAGATTCCCTGTGGTACGGTGCTTTGTACAACGTAAACATTTCATACTAATGGAGATTTATGGAAGGAATTTAAGTTGGTTTATGGATTGTCAAAGACTTTTATTGGATATCAATTACGTGGCTTATACTTATTGTGTTTTATACATTATTATTTTTTGCTTTGATACGGATATTTTAATGTAAGCTTTTTATCTTCTTAGGTAATTGTGATTTCGGTGTAATGGAAAAATTCCTAAGGCATATATAAGACTAAAAATAAATAGAGCAACTTTCGCGTCATCTCAGATTATTTAAGTAGGGCAGGATGTCAAAGGGGGAGGTCCACGCACAGACGATTTGTTTTGGTTTGTATAGTGCTGTGGCGCATGGCGGCATCTACACCGCCACATGCGAACTACGCATCAAAGACGTGACGTCACATAAATCCTGCATCGCGCAGTTAGAGTTTACCGCGAGATCGACATATATACAAGATCCCGACTTCAACTGTCGGGCAGTCGCCCGCCAGACACGACACCCGTCTGGTCGGAGGATCTTCCCTTTTCTATAGAGGATGAGTGGACTTTTCACCCTGTTCCTCATACCCCTAAAGTGCATTTTCTAGTTTTGGACAAACAGACTGCGATCAAATATCGTTTGCTGGTTTTTCTGCTCTCTAAAAATCATCTCAATTTTGTGAAGCAAAGAAATGGTCCTTCAAATAAATCTTTAGTCATCATCGTCTAAAGTTTCAACATCAAAGTCTTCTGTTGAATTAGTTGGTCTTCCATTCAATATCTTAGAGTTCTGTCACTTTCTTGTCTAGTTTTCTGTTTAGTTTAGTTTTAGGCTCAGATCACCTGATTACATCATTTATTTCCATACTTACCGGAACCACGTCTTCACTAAGTATAGGCACGACTGACAACTGGTTTGATCAGGACATCCTCTGAGCATATTATTGGGTTGTACGGCTGCTGGCTGCTACTTTAATTTCCTTTGAAATTAAGAATATCCGGTCACGATAAGATTGTTCAATATTTTTTGAAGGAATGATTCCCACGTTTTAGAAGTACCTAGTAAAAACTGACGTGAAGCATAAATATGCTCAAAAACTAACCGTCTTTATCGGAAGCATTGTTTTTTTAATTTTATTGTAACGATGTTTGAAAGCGATCGCTTTCAAACATCAAATGATTATTTTTTTCTATCGACTCGTTTATTTATCAAGAAGAATGTCAGAAATCGATAGGTACTTAGAAATTGAAATAAGTTTGTTTAAAGTATTAAATACAAGAAACATTATTTATGCTTTTCTAATATAATTTTAATAGCATCTCGTGTAAAAATGAGCCTTCACATGATAAACTCTTCTACAATAAGAAAAGTAATTGTAAAGGATTATGTATTTTTACAATCATGTTTTCATATTAATGTCAAAGCCTTGAAATCTAGTAATGCGATCAACCAATGTAGGTGTGGTCGGTTAGATGAATGTGTGTAGGAAGGAGTCTTGAGGGATATTCAATATTCGACGCATGTTTATGTATTAAGTATATTGTTTTCTCCAGTCCAGAATCACAGTAGGTACCTACATGTGTCATGATTTATGTAAAAAAATCATAATTTTATGATTGTTGTGTGTGTGCCAGGAGGCAACACAGTGTCGGATGGCCGAATGTAATGATTTCCAAATATTAATAAGATTTACTGATTTTAAATACTAAATATAAAATTAAAAGTATGTGATTTGCCTCAAATGATTTTGTATAGTGTTATTATGATGTTTAACTGTATCTGTAACTGTCAAATACAGTTCCGTAAAAGTACTGGTTTTTTAACGAAACAGAATTGGAAACATGATGTTTGGAGCGTCGCTTAACTTCTAGTTCAGTTCGCTATGAGCCTCGAAACCAGAATGTGTCTTCAAGAAGTCTAAAGCCTATAACGTTATTATATTAACTACCTAATTAAATAGTTTGTTAAATAATGCTAAGTTTGTACTAAGTTTGTAGTGTGCAAGATTATAATACAGAAATATTAGTACTGAAATGGTGTATCTTTTCACATGATTAGTCACACATTATTGTTTTGAAAGCTAGTAAGCACAGTCATGCAAGCACACAAGCACAGAGATTATAATAGTCAGTTGCGAGAACTAATACCTATAGCATAAACGAGCAACATAAATTAAACCAAAATGTAAACAGAAAACCATGCGTTTGGCGTCATAAATTATAGTCTCGACTTGTGACTAGTGATGAGGGTCGTGTCAACTGATAAGTTAAGTAAGTCATGAATCAAGATGTTGACTATCGATATATCGACTCCGAAAAACATATGGTAATGTAAGTATCGGTGTATTTTAATATACAGGGTGGCAGGGACATCGACGCGAAAACTGTTACTATGGATCCAGTACATGATTCTGAAACCCCCTGCGTAAATAACCGACGAAAAATTTCAACGCAGGGGGTTTCAGAATCATGTACTGAATCCATGGTAACAGTTTTCCCGTCGTCCCTGCCACCCTGTATTGTATGAACTGTTGTGATTAGTTAAATTAATATAAATTAATTTATCTGCCTCGTTAGTCTAGTCGTCGCAAGCGCTACTGCTGAGCATGAGGTCCTGGGTTCGATTCCCGGGTCGGGCAAAGTGTTATTGGGTTTTTCTATCTAGAATTTCTCAGTAGCAGCTCGGAGCCTGGATTTGTGCCCGGTTGATGGCAATGGGCTCGCCCCCTATTAAATGGGACTTAAACATAACTGGCGAAATGTGGGTGTACCTACTAAAGGTACATCTCTACCCAACCCTTCGGGGAATCAAAGCTTGATGTTATGTTATGTGTAAATTAATTTATTTGTGTTAATATTACATAAAATAGTTATTGGTATGTGTATTGTGTAGTGTTAATAATATACCTATTAAGAATTATATAGCTGCTTATGAAAAATAATATAAGAGTAGCATACGGAAGGATTAAAACCTCTCTAGATTAAAACAACCAATCCTTTTCATTCCTACGTAGGTAATGTTTATCCAAAATTTTCCGAATACATTTCAATTCGTTGGTACCTATTTAGGAGCAGTTTGCGTAACAGACTGGGAGAACTATGTGAGCCTTTGACATGCACTCGTGCCTTGTCGCGGCTTGCGGGGCTCACGGGGCTCACGGGGCTTGCCGGGGCTCCACAAAGCCGGCTAACACTATATTGAAGACGAAAGAGAGGATTGCCCGGACACCGTTTCTAACTGTAGGTGTGGTCTTAGTACCTACATTTTGTGGGATTGTAGTTAAGTCTTCGTACCTAATCGTCAAAATTATGTACACGTTGCTTATAAAGCTTATTGTGACGAGCACAGGAGTAGAGCAAAGGAGTATTTTTATAGTAATCTTCAAGGCAAATTTAAGGGAGGTCGAAAGGGAAATGTAATATAGAATTCGGCCTGGTCATTAGCGAGATGAAATCAATATTCACAATGAAAGTGTTTTCTCTAGAAAGTCTGTATCTATGACGTAAAATGAAAAAGAAACTCTTCTTGCGTAGTTTCCGCATCCCTTTGAGTCACTCGGTAACTTGCATTTTGGAAATTTACCGGTCTTGCAGGCTTCTAGAAAAATAGACAAGAATAAATTGAGTGTAGGATTGTTGTGTGCACAACTAAACGTAAGTATTTTGTATATCTAAGGCTGATTTCTCAATACTCAGAAAACATTTATCTAAAGAATAAATATGACTGTTTGGCATTGTATTAGTTTCTATACAAAAACGTTAAACCACAGTATTTATTCCACAGGTAAAAGCTATCTGATTATGGAAAAAATAGCTCTTAGGATGATACAAGTTTATTCATGCTTTTTAAACTTGAGAGGTGATATTGCGCTATTTCTTCGTTATTAAATACGTACTGTTTTTACAGAGGAACTCTTGTTTAATTTAATTAAGCCCGTTTAAATGCTGCATTGGTAATGTTAATATTACTACCAGGAACTCCATGTTTTGTTCTGAATATAATTCGAACCTACTTCATAAGAACAAGGTTACTATTCCGTGAACTGTTACATCGGGACTGGATCCGTAATTTATTCAAAGCTTGTCATTATAACGGTTCAAAATTTATTACTTATTCATAAAATTGCCGAATCATTTCTTATTCAAATAGAAGCGTTTATATCACGCACAGAGATCTATAATTGTCTCTTATAGCAGTTAGTACCTGGTCGACCCAGCTCTGCTCGAGTGGAAATAGAGAAAACGATTTTGCCCAGAAATGAGACCTAGCTAGATCGATTTTTCGCTCCCGTAAACCCTTAGATTGCAACTTCCATCGAAATCATTAAGGCCGTTTTCGAGAACGTGATTACAAATATACAAATATTGCTCATTTAATAATATATGAAAAGGGTATGCTGAGATGGTTTGGGCATGTTGAGAGGATGAATGAAAGGCGACTAACAAAACGTATTTACAAGGCTGATGTAAAGGGAAAGGCCGGGCGGGAACGCCCTAGGAGGACATATACTGACCTTATTGGTGATGTTCTTCAGAAAGGCCAGGTGCGTAGTACTCGCAACCGGCGTGCGTGTATGACCAGATGTATGAACGTAGACGAGGCAAAAGGACTATGTAAGGATCGTAGCAGGTGGCGTTCTGTAGTTTCTGCCTACCCCCATGGGAAGAAGGCGTGAGTTTATGTATGTATGCATGTGTGTGTATGATAACAAAATAATTATTCTCCTTAATTTTAGTATGGAAGTTACAAGAAGTTTTGTATGGATAGGTACATAACCTTTGGCTTTCAATGTTCTTAGACTACTTATTAGCTAAAGGACTAAAGGAAGAAATGGTCTTTTAACTCAAGTTTTAGGTTCAAAACAATAACAAAAAAACCGACCAAGTGTGTGTCGGACTACGCATACATATAAAGCTCAATCTTACTTAAAACCTCCACATAAACCGTTCTCCGATGCACACCGGACAGCGTCGGAAAATGTCGTACAATGCCGGACACATGTCCATTGTCGGCTACGACACTTAATATTTATTGCGGTCAGTCCCAAAAGATATCGTTAACGTGTACGTGGGAATTAACGTGAATAGACCTGTCGGGCTGTGAATGGGATGTTTGCATGCCCCTGTTAATGCATGGTAATTTGTATGAATGATGTGGTGAAAGTATGGGTATGTATCGCGTATGGACTTCGCAGGCTGTCGTACAATGCGACTGGTACCATTTGGTATACCATCATTACCTATACTATTTGATATAGGGCATAGGCAAGGGTCATTCCCACCGTCATTTTGTCTCCTTTGAGTCCAAATATGCCGAAGTATTTACACTGTCAAACATTAATGAGTAAACAAAGCCGTTGTCCTTACCTTTAACAACATAATTTTAAAGTCAATACCTACTAAAACTTTCAAACTTGGTCAAAAACTGATCAAAGTTACCCCAGTTTGAGCATAATGTTTATTTTATAAATGTGCTTGTATTTGCCGGTACAAAAACAAGCACACTTATAAAACAAATAAGGCACAATCAACCTGATCCTCCCAACTACAATATCCAGACACACTTTAGAAAACTGTTTAAAAAGGCTTACCACGACACTCTTATAAACTGTATCGGCTTTGACGTGGTCGAGGCACTTCGCTCCGAGCGCCCTCTACGCTGGATTTTTACATAACTTTATATGAAAATCGCATTATCTCGACAAGGGCGGGCTCAGTATACATCTAATAACAACAGAAGTATAATTTCTTACAAATGCCAGAAGTGCACACGATGGCAGTAAATTTGGTGTGATGTAGTCTGATGTAGAAAAATAGAAAACTAATGTCACTTTTAATAGCTGATATGATGATGAACACTGAAAAGCAAAATGACTCTGAGTCTGAATGCTATGTTGTTGTTACGCCGTTTTTTCGGGACTGCTCAGGTATTCCAGAAGGTACTAACCAACCTGAGTTTCAGCCACATCTGATTTGTTCCTATTGTTTAAAAACTTGTACTTCTGTTGTACTTCCATATTTGGTGTCGGAACGGTTTTGTCGTAAAAAGCCGCACACAGGCGTTTTTGCATCTCATTACCAATACGGAGCGGATTAGATTAGCTGTCGACAAGCCTAGCAGCCTAGCACCCTGTCTGGCCTGAACAAACATTGCGTAAGCAACACGTTGCGGAGACAAACAACGGAATTACGGAGACGGGATTTTATGACCAGGTTTTTATACGTAGGTGTTTGTAGAAAGGGGTGTTTTGAACAGAAGGACAGGTCTAGATTAAAGTAATACAAGTCATAATAATATTTACGTGTCTCATAACTTCTTATTAATGTAGGTATGTTGTTCGAATAATAATAGTTCTCCAGACCAAGCTTCGGCCATGGCGGGCAATCTATAATCAATAATATACCCAAGGAGGAAGTCGAAGGAAATAAAATCGTTTCTTATCTTAATTTCTAATGTTACCTACTTTTCTGTTTTTTGCAGCATATCGCAAATGTCAGCCAGACGACTTCCAGTGTGGCATGGAGGGCGCCGGACCGGCAAAGATCTCATTACAGGGACCATGTATACCTAAGGAAAAGAAATGTGACGGGTAAGAAAAACTGTATTCATTGTTGTACATTTATAATGCAGACAATTTTCATCATTATTGTACCTAAGCTTGAAATTAGCTTTCCTATTTACCACCTTTCGCATTTCATCCACCGCAGCTGAGTTCAAGTCTTCATGTAGCTAGAGCATTCTAAACTACGTTTGCCGGTTCAGTTTAAATAAAGGACCTGCAATGCCATCCTACAGCAATCCTGCCTTATCTTTCAACAAACAAAATCGAATTTTCTTTGTTCTTTCAGGTATTTAGACTGTAGAACAGGTCGCGACGAGCAGGATTGCCCTGGACACCCGCTGTCCTGTCGATTGGACCAGTTCAGATGTGCGGCCGGCAACAAGTGTGTGGACTTGGCTGCCAAGTGCGACCACAAAGACGACTGCGGGGACAACTCGGATGAAGAACATTGCAGTGAGTAGAACTTGGATATCATTATGCATATTTTAGACTTCTTTCAAATATGCTAGATTAACTTCATTCAAAGTTATTTTACCTCTGACAGCAACCTATTATGAACCTTATTGCTACAAAAAAACTGTGATGAAGGACTGTATCAATCTGTCTGATAAATGACAGCTGAATCTCTGACTGTATAACTCTCTCTCGCTCTGTGTGTAGCTCTTAATTCAAAAAATTATTTCCGAATTTCAGGTTTCCCACCGTGCCATATCGGTCAGTTCCGCTGCAGCAACGCCCTCTGCATCCCCGCGACGTACCACTGTGACGGCTACAAAGACTGCTCGGACGGCTCGGACGAGGCCAACTGCACGGCTATAGCCTGCCCGGATAACAAGTACCTCTGTCCCAAGGGAGGCCCCGGAGGCACTCATAAATGTATCGCCAGGTCGCAGCTCTGCGACGGAAAGAAGGATTGTGAAGATAATGCTGATGAGGAGACGGCTTGCTGTGAGTATTTTGACATGGTTTTAGATATAAAGTCAGTTTACATTATTGTTGCAAAATTGATACGAGATAGGACCAATGACAAGTTTGCTTAACCTAGGTATTCATAAACGTCAGATCGGGTCAGCTCTTAATTCATGCGTTTACTTCGGAAGTCGTTACTACTACAAAATCCGGAGATGTTCTATCAATCCATATAAATAAAATGAAATGCTGTGTTGATAAGCGCATCCCTTGAGAATGACTAAACCGATTTGGCTATTTTTTGGTTTAAAACGTTCGCAATGGAGGACGGAATTAGGTTTTAATTTTTTTTTATTTTTTTGATTCAATGATTATTTTAATTTATTTAAATTTTTGAATTGTTATTTTACAGTTTTAACATAGCTAACTATTTACATTAGGTACTAAATTAAAAGACTAACTAACTATCTGTATAAATAAAAATAATAAAAACAAAACGACACTTAGGCGTCGAAGTATTCGTCCGCATCGCTGTCATCCGGAAACGTGCCCAGAAGACTGGCAGCATTGCCACGTTGAATGGCAATGCTAATTCTTTGGCCAAAGAACGAGCCAGCCCTCTGGTCACGTGAAGTGTCGACCAGTCGACGAGAAATAACCTTAAAAAGGAGACGCGCACTCGGGCCCCATGATCCGCACGTTTCGACCCCAAACGGCTCAAAACTGTAGTTACCAATAAGGTTACAGTATTTGCGCCGCTTGAGGGTCTCAGCAGCCGCAGCAGCGGCGGCAGCACAGGCCGCCGTGCTAGGAACATGAGATGGCGCAAGAGTGTCGACACAGGTCGCATCCCACACCAGAGGCCTACCCATCTTCTAAGGCAACAACGTCATCCCGTCTGGTCTCTTCCCATCGTCACGTACCGAGCCGTTTGGTTCTAATACCGCTGGTACGCCGGCGGTGACAAAGGCTCGACGAATAATGTCGTTGATGCTGGCGTGCCGTGCTATGCGACCTGCGCTCCTGCAGCAGGACAGGCCATGGCGCTCGAGACTGTCGACAACTTCAACTTCAACATCGGTCAGGCACGGTACCTCAAAATCGGCCAGTGAGGAGGATAAAATGTTCCTGGTTAATTTGTTGGTACTGTGGACCGAGGAGAGGAACGCCGGTAAACTTATACTTGAAATTTTGCGGGACGCGTTTTAATGGAAAAAAAGATTGGAAACATCTTCCGGAAAATTGGAAAATTCAGTAAAAATTTAAAGTGCTTTGTATTGTGGGATTTTTGTATTTACTGGGACAGGACAACGTCCGTAGGGTCAGGGTCAGCTAGTTGGTAATAAATCCGCACAAATAGGTTATCCAAAAAGAATATCCATAAATTATAAAATGTAACTCAATTATATCCGCTATACTCGAAATATGCAATGAATGTAACGCTTGCACGTGACTGTATTACAAAACATGCGTCGGGACTACATACGAGCTCATTTCTAGACTAATCCGCAGAAAAATAACTGTTTATAACCAAAACAGGTACGAATGTAATTTTCTTTATTGCCTCCAACTTAAAGTGCGAAAAGATCAGAAATTTAATACTTCGTGGTGGATTTATTTTAAGACTGTGCAAGGAGGGGAAGGAGGTCGTAATGTGTCACATATAAGTCGCCACTGTTTTTGTAAAGCCTGATCCAAAACTTTTATGATTGGTTGAACAACAACCGTATATTAAAGGTGCAACTACGTTGCGGGCGATCGACGTCGATCTGTCGATATAGATTGCCTCACAAATAATCGATGGTCGATCAATGAACTTAATACAGCTGAATCGATCTGAACATTCGACATTGATCTATCGCAATCTATTCGTACATTTAGAGTGTTAGCAATGATAGGCAACTTGTGAAGTTTTTTAGGGCTGCCAACCTTTTCTGCTTTGTCTTTGTAGTGTGTAAAAAAATATTCCCTGTTCCACAGCGACGGCATCCTGCCCAGCTCTGGAATGCGAATATAAGTGCGTGGCGTCACCGTCAGGCGGAGCGTGCGCGTGCGCGGCCGGGCTCACGCTCGCGCCCGACAACCGCACGTGCGTGGACCGCGACGAGTGCAAGGAGTGGGGTTACTGCCACCAGCTGTGTATTAATACTCCTGGGTGTAAGTAATTTAACATGTGTACTTATCTAGTTCGCCCACATGTTAAGAGTATCAGTTGGTACCTACTGGTCTATCTGCGAGTCTCTGTTCAAATATAATAAGTGTTTATTAGACTTAATTTAATAGTTTCTTTAAATGTTGTTTTCTTTTTTTTATGTCCTTCAAAAATTCATTTTATTTTCAAAATTTTACCTTTTATTAATGTTTTAACTTTGTTAGCTTAGTTTTTAACTTTATTGTGCATGCTGTGGTTTCCTATAAGTGAAGGAGTACACCTACTTAATACCCGATGTTGCCCTTTAATTATGTGTCATGTATTGTGTACATCTTTTGTTGGAGATCCTAAATAAATAAATAAGTATGTTTTAGTCCTATGTATAGGGAATTGCCTATTTAATTGCCATCAACCGGGTACAAATCCAGGCGTTAATAAGAAATTCCTGACGGAAACATGCTATTACGTTTTCCGACCTTTTTTGTTTTTTTTTTTTTTGGGTGGGAAATTATCAAATAACTTCTCCCGCTCTGGGCGGAGCGGGAGGGCGTGTCAGACTCTTACTGACTAAAACCCACCCGTGTTCCTTCGGTTGCCCTGTTGCCGGGGGCCACGATTTCCCGATCGGTTTTCTTCGAACCCCCGGCAGGCATTGGCCCTAGTGGACCCCGTCAATTCTGCTGACATCTCTTTGAGGCGCGCGTGGAACACAACGCGCCGTCGACCCGGGCTTGGTCCTTATCGGACGGCGAGCTACCCATTGCTCACCGTCCGCAAGCCCGCGCCTACGGTGGCCGGAAATCGGCTCGCGATTCCCGCCCCGGGCGTCTCCTCCTGCGGCGGTTAGGGGCGTGAGGGCGCGAAATTTGCCTCTCCCTCACGCGTTCCGCCTCCTCCTTCGCGAGCATTACCGTTTCGCAGAAGGAGGTGACGGCCTGCCATTTCCTCTCGCTCCGTACCATGGCCTGAACCAGGGCCGGACGCGAGAGATCACCGCCACCGATCGCCTCTACGAGAACACGGCGTTGCTCCGCCCAAGCCGGGCAGACCTCCACCGTATGCTCCACCGTGTCCTCAGGCCGATCCACACAATGGTGACACCCGGGTGTTTCCTCCCGCCTTATCCTGAACAGGAACCTCCCGAAGCAGCCGTGTCCGGTGAGGACCTGCGTCAGGCGGAAGGTGAGAACGCCGTGGCGTCTCTCCAGCCACTCCTCAAAGACGGGTCTTATCGCCGCGATTGTGGCGTGCCCAGCGCGGGGTTGCGACAATCGCACCCTCCATGACGCCATGAGATCCCGCCGGAGCTCTGTCCGCTGTGCCGCAATTTCTTGCGGCATCGGGGTTAAGCCCCGGCGTTTCGCCTCCTCGCGCCACTCCCAGACGTGCGCGAGGACCTTTGCCTCCAGATCCCATGGCGGTAATCCGGCAAGGAGGCTCGCCGCCTCGCAGGAGACCGTGCGGTATCCTCGGGCCAGCCGGATGGCCATGACCCTCTGGGACGCGTTCAACCGGCGGGCTGGCCGCAGCCTCAATGAACGCGCCCACACCGGTGCCCCGTAAAGGGCCATGGACCGCAAGATCCCCGCATAGAGCCTCCGGCAGGAGGCGTTTGGATCCCCTAGATTGGGCAGGAGCCGCTTCAATGTAGCCCCGGCCCGCTCGAGTCTGGGAGCCAAACGTCGGAAATGTTCTACGAAGTTCCACCGGCTGTCGAGGACGAGTCCCAGATACTTCATCGTCGACTCGACACCGATGTGAACCCCTCCCGCCATTACCTGGGAACCCGACGGTGGCGCATTCCGAGGACCATGAAAACCCATGGCCTCAGACTTGTGCAGGGCCACCTCGAGTCCCAGCTGCCGGATCCTATCGACGATTGTCGCAACCCCGCGTGTCGCTAAATCGGCCGCCGCCTGGTACGACCCCCCCTGCGCCAGGACAAGCGTGTCGTCAGCGTAACAAACGACGCTGACGCCGCTAGGGAGGTCGGCGCGCAGCACCCAGTCGTATCCGATGTCCCACAGATGCGGCCCCAGGACCGAACCCTGTGGGACACCGCACGACATCTCTTGCCGGTTCCACTCTCTTTGGTGACCGGGGTAGATGACGGCCCTGTCCGTCAGATAGGCCTCGACCACACGACAGAGGTAGGTCGGCATCCGGTGATACCGGAGTGCCTCCCTGATGCAACTCCAGGGCAGGGTGTTGAAGGCATTGGCGATGTCTAGAGACACCGCCAAGACGACCCCACCCCGGGCCACAGCATCCCCCGTCGTGAGGGCCCGCACGCGCATGATGGCGTCCACCGTAGAGCGCCCCCTGCGGAAACCGAACTGGCTCTCCGCCAGATCCGGCCCCACTCGCACCAGCTGCCCGACGAGGCGGTCTGCAATGACTCTTTCAAAGAGCTTGCCCACCTCGTCGAGCAGCACAATGGGCCGATAAGCGGACGGAGAGTCCGCTGGGCGCCCCGGCTTCTTGATGAGGACCAGTTTCCCCGTCTTCCAACGAAATGGGAACTGGCCCCTCTCCATGCATGCGCTTAGGAGCCCCCTCAGTCGAGGCCCGAGAGCCCCCATGGCCAGGACCCAGGCTTTTCCGGGTATGCCGTCGGGTCCTGGGGCGGTATTCTTCGCACTCATCTTACGTACCGCCACTCTCATTTCTACCTCAGTCACCTCAGGAGAATCGTCGTCGTCGGTGTGGTCCGCATCGGGCACCGCAGTAGGCGGAGCCATGGGCGGAGGGGTATGATCCCCTCTAGAGGGGAACAGAGCGCTCACCACGTCCCCCACAACCTGGGGCCGGAGACTCTGCGTCAGCGGGGGGGCCCATGGGCGGAGTTTCTCCCGCACCATCTTGTATGGGCGCCCCCACGGGTCCCTGTTGAGAGTCTCCAGCATCTCCTCGCGGGCCAGCGCCCTGGCCCGCAGGATCTCCGCTTGGAGGGCGGTCTTCGCCGCTCTGTACCCCTCGTACAGCTCCGCCTCAATGGCTTGCGTATCCGGAGGGCGGATACGGAGCCTGCGATGCCTGGCGTACTGGCGTCGCGCAGCAACACACGCCTTGCGCAGAGCCTCCAGCTCTTGCGACCACCAGTACAGCCGGCGCGAAGCATGTCTAGGATGGACCCGGGGCATTGCCATGTCACACACATTGGACATGGCCTCCCGGAACCACTCCGCCTCGTCGTTGATGTCGGCAGGCCTGTCCGGTGATGACACCCAGGCCTGCACGATCGAGGCTTCCAGGAGAAGCTCCCGGTCCAGCTGCTTCAGCGCCCACCGCGGACCACTCGGGGCCTGTCGGACCGGCGCACTCGAGGTCTGGGTGGAGACGTCAAACCGGATGTACCGGTGATCGGAGTAGGTCTCCACCCCCTCCATGACGCGCCAGTCAATGACACGCGGCGACAGAGCGAGGCTGGCGAACGAAATGTCCACCACCGATTCGCCCCGCATCCGCACACACGTGGGGACAGAACCCCGGTTTAGGACGACTAGGCCTGTCTCCAGAGCCCAGTCCTCCACCATCCTGCCCCGTGTGTCCGTATACCGGGAACCCCAAGCCAGATTCTTTTCATTGAAGTCCCCGAGTACGAGCACGGGGAGGGAACCAAACCCGACGACGACGACTCTTAACTCCGCAAGGGAGTTGTGGAACTCGGCAAGAGTTCGGTTCGGGGAGAAGTAAACACCCACCACGACAATCTCCCCGAACCGTGCTGCAACGCAACCCCGTCCTCTCTTGACCGACTCGAGGGACGGAGTACCGGCGGCGGCCGATGAAATGAGGGTCACTGAGCCGCTCAGGTCCTCCACCCAGTCATCCCTGGGCGGGACAAAGTACGGCTCAGCGACCACGGCGATGTTGATCGACCACTGCGCCATGCTCTGGAGCAACAGATCCTGAGCGGCGGCGCAGTGGTTGATGTTCGCCTGGAGGAGGCGAAATGGGGCCGTTATTGGCATTCCATCTCTACCTCCCCCCGAGCCCCCTGCGAGGGCCCTGCCGCGGCGGAAACGGCAGCGGCAACAGCGATGGTGGACGCGGCGGTGGCCACGGTGGAAGTGGCGGCGGCTGCGGCGGTGACGGCGGTGGTGGCTGTGACGGCGGTGGTGGCGGAGCGCTTGCCCCTGCCTCTGGCCTCGGCGGGTGGAGCGCAGGTCCTGCTCCCAGCCCGGTGATCGGCCGGCTTGCCAGCCGCCGCACATACGACACAGTGCGGCGTGGCGTTACACGAGCCGGCCTTGTGACCGGGCTGACCACAGCGGAAGCAAAGGTCACTGCGGTCTACCTCCGAGGTGCACTTGACCCCAACGTGGTGGCCCACCTGGCAACGGAAGCACCTCAGAGGTCTGGGCTCCAGCAGTTTGACCTGCGCCGAAACCCAGCCCACCAAAAGCCTTTGGCCCTCCCCGGCTATCTTTTTGGCCGCCGTCACGTGGCAGCTCACCCTGATAGCTTGCATCCCCGTGTGGTCAGGGTGGATGGTGCCTGCCTTGATCTGCTCGACAGAGCACCCTCCAGCCTTAGCGACGGCGGCCACCACCTTTGCCTCCGTCACGGAGTCGTCCAGGCCCTGGATGCGCAAGTCAGCGCACTTGGTGGGCCTGGAGACTCGGGCCTCGTCCGCATTTAGGGCTGCCCTGAGCTTTTCAGCCAGAGCGTCAGCGGCCAGGCCACTGGCCGCACCAGGGACCTCCAGCATCCGGGCCCCGGTTGCCGTGATCTTAATCTTTATACCCTTGGCGGCGCCGATCTCCTCCAGGTTCATCACCCGGTCCACCGTCGCGAACACGTGCTGGTAGGACACGCCCCTTTTCTCCGCTTCCGGCTGCAGTGTCACCACCACAGCTGCGGACTTCGGGGCGCGGAGCCTAGCCGCGACGGTTCTCTCTTTGCGCCGCTGCCGCCTCGCCCTCTTTTTGGCCGCCCTTGCCTCCTTACTCGCCTTCTTCCTCTCCCCGGCCACTTGCCATCCGGCGTCGGCCGGAGGAGAAGAATTAGGAGGCGGAGGTGGCCGTTTCGCCGCCGCCTGGGCCGGAGCCCTCGCCGTCAGGGCCGGGGCCTTCGCCGCCTGTGCAGCCGCTCCGCTCTTGGCCTGCCCCTGTCTGCCTTGGCCTGGCTTGGCCGCGGCAGATGCGGCGGCGGCATACGACGCCGCCTTCCGCTGGTCTATGGCTGGCTGGCTCGCCGCTAGCGGGGGGCGCAGGACGATAGCCTCTAGGGCGGAGAACCTGCTCCGCAGGGCGGCCTTCTCCTGCCGCACCAGGGCCAGAACCCGGTCCTCCGCAGGCACGGGCACGGACACCTGCCCATGCCGCTCCCCTCCCTGCGGCGCCTCTCGGGGGCCGGCTGCTCGCAGCCCAACCAGGTCCGCTCGGAGCTTCTCGTTTTCCTTTCGGAGAAGCTCCATGGCGGCAGTCAACTTTGCGACCTCCGCCCGCATCTCGGACATACCGTCCGACGGAGGCCCAAAGTGCAGCTCCTTCGCTGCCGCCAAAATAGAGGCCGCGGCCGCGGGTATGGCCTTGTCCTTGGAGGATTGAATCCTCTTCAAGGCCACAGCCCTGATCGCGGCTTCCACGACCTCCGCAAACCTGGCTTCCTGCTGTTGATTGGAGCCGCCGCCAGCGACGTCCGGCTCACCACCAGAGGCTTCTGAGAGGACCGGCCCGCTGCTGGTCTCTCCCGGGTGGTGCTCCTCCGTGGCGAGGCTCTCAGTTGGCCGGGCCAGTTCAACTGGGCCAGCCTGGCTCAGCTCACCAGCCTTCTTGGTGGTGAGCCCTCTACCTTTCCCTTTTTCCCGGGCCTTACCCCGCCGGCTGGTGTGCATTTTCCGCCTGTTGTCGGCGGAGGACCATTCACCATCGTCCGATTTGGGGCGCTTCCGGAATTTCCGGATAATTCCATCCGCCCCCACCACTTCGCGCCCCGAGCTCTGGCTAGAGCTCTCCGCGCCAGATACAGCGTCGGACTCCGACCCCGCATCTCTCCCCTCCTTTCTGTTTGTTTTTGTTTTTAATTTTTCCATAGTTGTTCCCACGAGTAAATACTTTTTATAATCTCAAAATTGTGTGGTTCGCACTAATGACTAATTTAGCTACCCATTAATCAAGCTATCAACCTCCCTCACGGTGCGCCGCCGCTTGGAGGTTTCGGGTGATTTTTTATAGAGGTTTTCTACCTCGCGGCCCGGGCGGTTAAGCCAAGACCCTCGACCCCCGTCAAATGCCAGAGACATGACCTTGACACTCTTCGGGGCTACGAGACCAGCGGTGACAGGAGAAAAGACTTCCTCCTGCCCGCCCGACGGCAGGGTTAGTGCACGCCGAGCCCGCTCCTACTTTAACGCTGCTCAACGAGTGCTCCCTAGCGAGTATCCGTTAGAGCGTTATCCTCCGACAGGATATTGGCATACGGACAACGAGACCCCTTATTAGGGAGTCATTGTCCGCACCCCAGGGTGCACCGTCCCGGAGACTGGCCTTCCCCCCGGACGCATCCATAAGGGAACTCCAGCCCCCAGGCACGCGGGGAGGTTTCCTGTCCAAGCACCCCCGTTTTCCGACCTGGGGATCGTACCTTGATATCGCACTTACGTCTATTCAGCCAGCGAGACAGGAAAAAAGCTTACTATTATTAGTCACTCCAATGGGTGGGTGAGATGGTTGGTGATCATTGGTTTGACCAGAATATGACATTGATGTGTACATTGAATTCCTTTCAGGAAAATGTTTTCCTTTGCCTTAGCATATATCGACGGCCGCAAAGTATATACGGTTATCTACAAAATCATGATTTTACAGGGCAGCGTTTTGCACGCAAAATTGTGAAAATTAGTAGAAGAACAAAGCTATCTTTTTCTATTTTACAACATTTAATTAATTTTAATGTTATAAAATGGAAAAAGATAGCTTTGTTCTTCTACTAATTTTCACAATTTTGCGTTCAAAACGCTGCCCTGTAAAATCATGATTTTGTAGATAACCGTATATACATTGCGACCGTCGATATTATCCAGACTAACAATGTTTTAAGCTCTCATGTCACGGCTATCACCAGTCTTGGCTTTCCAGTGTAATTTGTTTCATAAAATACAAGATCTCCAATTAAAGGCAACACCTAACAACTAGACGTACCCTTGCAGCCTACAAGTGCGCGTGCGCGCCGGGCTACACGCTGGCGGAGGGCGGGCGCTGCGCGGCGGGCGGGGGGGGCGCGGGCGGCGCGGCGCCGGCGCTGCTGCTGGCGCACGCGGGCGCGGTGCTGCGCATGGACCTGCACGGCCGCGCGCCCGTGCATGTCGCCAACGCCACGCAAGCTGCCGGCCTCGACTTCCACTACAGGAAGAACTTGCTGTTCTGGTCAGATCTTAAAACTAGAAAGGTGAGGATTCTGTTATTTTCTATTTTAAACGTGCTTCAGAAATAGAGTCTTCGTCAGAAAACAAAACCGACCTTTTTCCAAAACTCGATGTGCTATAAAAACTGAAAAAATAATGACTTTCATAATTACCGTACGGCTATTTTCTGCAGACATAACAGAATGGAATATTGTTTATTATTGTTGTAGATGGTTATCACAGAAAGGTGGCCAAAATTAAAAAAGTACCTCTACAACATACCTCTAGAGTCTAGTTAGAGTGTAGATACAATAATAAAAAAATAAATAAAAAGAATATTCTAACATGGAAACAGAAAACTAAACTACGTACAAAAACTATTGTAAGAATTACAGGGAAAGATAGAAATAAAATGTAGGTAAATACAAGATCTATGGATTCTATTCTTCAAAATATTAAGGATTAATTAATAACATTTACTGTATATTATCTCTAAATTTCATTTGACCGACAAAACAATGAGATAGAAGTCGAAAGTAAAAAAACGCTTAGAAAACGTTTGGAGTCTTAAAGAAATACTCAAAAGTTGTATCATGAGGTAGTTATTGATACCTGCCTACTGCCCTCGTTAACATATACTTACCAGACTTGGAAATTTACCCTTCGAATAAAAACAAAAATAACATCATGTCAAATTCATGTCAAAGGAGCATGGAAAAGAGTGTCATGAAAATAAGAAAAATTCAAAAGATATCCTATTTTCGAATAAGATTCAAAACTAAAATCATAGCTGCCCTCAATAAAATTATTCGCAAAAGCTAAAATGGCGATGGGCTGGACATATTGCAAGAATCAAGATTGCATGCAGTTTTTATTAATTTTTTTGTACTTAATTCAAACAGCAAGAAATAAAAGGTTATTTTATAGTATAATTTTATTATGTTATCTAAATATAACATGCATGACGGTAGGGAAAACAATTTTTTTTTGTTCATCGGTCTAAATCGAACCACCTTACGTTTCAGATCCACTCGCAGCAGCTGAGCGTGCCAGCCGGCGTGACCAGCTACACCGGCACCGACATCACCGTCGCTGGCTCCTGGGCCCCCGTGGCGCTGGCGGTGGACTGGGTGGGAGACAAGCTGTACGTGGCCGATGCCATCGGGCAGAAGATCGACGTCTTCGAGCTGGATGGTCGCTGGCATGCTGTCGTGCTCGGCTCCAACCTCACTAACCCTGCTGATCTAGCCCTGGATCCGACGTTGGGATTGATGTTTGTGGCTGATAGTAGCCAGGTAAGCGTTTGAAGGATTCTATATCAGTTTAAAATGGTCTTCTGAAGAAGATTTACAATTACCTATGCTATTTTATTAGGCATTTCAAATTTTTTAAGAATAGTAGGCTACCGCGGTTTGCAAAAAGGGCATTGATGGACCAACGTGAAAATCTGGGCTGAGGTAAAGCCGAGGCACACATACGTGAGTCCATCCATGCCTGGTTGCGGCCAAGGCTTGTAAAGTACTTTTCTCTAATTATGCGCGGAAATTCAAACTAAGTAAATTAATTATATTATAAATTCCAGAATCAATGACGAAAAACGATTATTTTTCACGCGCCAATATTTTCATTTGTTTATTTTTAAATTACACGGCAGATATGAGTTTTCATTGTTATTTATTAGGACGCTAAACACGACAGTTTATAATAGATTTTTATACAAGCATTGTCGGCCACCTATGCGAATGTATTTGACCAGTACAGCATTTTCGATTTATGTCGAAGAACGTTGTCAAAATAATGCTCGATGTTCCAGGCATGTTTGAGAAAATACAATGAACATTCTCCAAATTTAAACCACTCTCATATGAGATCAAATGTATTCCAGTTACTAAGCTATTACTGATTTCTTGCAGATCATCAGAGCGAACATGGACGGAACACACGTAAAGTCAATCGTTTCCGAAGCAGCTTACAAAGCATCCGGTATCGCAGTGGACATCATCGCTAGAAGGGTGTTCTGGTGCGACTCGCTCCTGGACTACATAGAGACCGTGGACTACGACGGAAACCATCGGTTCCTGGTTCTCAGAGGTCAGCAGGTCCCCAGCCCATCGAGACTGGCTCTCATAGAGGACCGCGTTTACTGGTCAGACAACACCAAGCAGGGCATCAGTTCCGTCAACAAATACGAGGGACCTTCCAGCATACAGGCCATCTACAAAATGAAGGACATCCGAGAACCGAAGGCCATCACCGTGATCCACCCGCTGAAGCAGACGTCGGTCAACAACCCGTGCGGCGCCAACAACGGCGGCTGCGCGCAGCTGTGCGTGGTCACGGCGCTGCCGGCCGCCGGGCTCGGCTACCGCTGCGCCTGCAACGTGGGCTACCGGCTGGAGACCGACTTGCGGAACTGCGACCTGGTCAAAGAGTTCCTTATGTATTCCCAGCAGAGGTTTATCAAAGGAAAAGTATTAAACCCGGTCATAGAAGGCTTCAGCGACGCCATACTACCGGTCGTGTCCAAACGGGCCAGATTTGTCGGTTTAGACTTCGACGCTCGAGACGAGCACATCTACTACTCAGATGTATTACAAGATGTCATATACAGGGTTCATAGAAACGGAACGACAAAGGAAATCGTTTTGGCGTCGCAGAACGAAGGAGTCGAGGGTTTAGCAGCAGACTGGGCGTCCAAGAACCTTTACTATATCGACTCGAGGAAGGGGACCTTAAACGTCCTATCGACAAGAAATGTAGCTTATAGGAGAACTTTACTGAAGGATCTGAAGAGACCGCGAGCTATTGTAGTACATCCTAACAAAGGTTTCATCTTCTTCTCCGAGTGGGACCGCCCTGCCAACATCAGCCGAGCGTACACCGACGGTACAAACTTGCTGGTCTTCGAGAACGTGACCCTGGGTTGGCCGAACGGATTGTCCATAGACTTCGATGCAGACAGGCTGTACTGGTGCGACGCCTTGCTCGACCACGTCCAACACTCAAAACTCGATGGTACTGACGTAAAGACTGTGAACTCTCGACTCATCAGACATCCATTCTCCATTGTCATCCACAAAGAATTCATGTACATCACTGACTGGAGATTAGACGCCATTGTAAGACTACACAAGCTGACTGGAGAACAAGAGGACATCATGGTTCGCGAGCCGCAAACGAACAGGTTATACGGTGTCAAAGTGTACAGTGAGGAGATTCAGAGGATAGATCCAATGCAGCCGTGTTCGAGGGACAACGGGAACTGCCAGAAACTTTGCTTCGCGGTGCCCAGGAACAACACGGAGTTGCTGACGGTGAAGTGTGGGTGTCCCTACGGGGAGAAGCTGGCTGCCGACGGTACCAGCTGCATCGCTGACCCGAGCTCCGAGCCTCCTGTGCAGGCGTGTCCTCACTCGTGGGACTTCACCTGCAACAACCAGAGGTGCATTCCGAAGAGCTGGGTGTGCGACGGTGACGATGATTGCCTGGACAACAGCGATGAGGAACAAAATTGTACCAGTGAGTAGATCTGTTATGAGTTATTGATACTTTTATGTTATTCTATGTCTGAGATACTCACGAGGACAAAGCTGTTATCTAGACATTAACCCTTAACATTACTTTATTTTATTAAATTATAAAGAGAAAAGATTAGATTTTTTGTATGTTTGTAAACTCAAAAGAACTTAACCGATTTAAACAATTATTTCACCTTCCACGTGAACGAAGTCGCGGGCAAAACCTAGTATTTAATCAAATAGAAGACGAGAATTTAAGAATCTTGAGTTAAAGATTTACATGTACCTACAATTGTTTTACAGATTGAAACACTACTTGAATATAACGTGATAGCCATTGCATAAAAATATAAAATAAAAAAACCTATGTCAATAAAATACTTCCCATACCTTCCAGAAACAACATGCAGCGGATCGGAGTTCATGTGCAAGTCGGGTCGCTGTATCCCGGCGACTTTCAAATGCGACTCGGAAAACGACTGCGGCGACTTTTCGGACGAGACCGGCTGCGTCAACGTGACGTGTTCCTCGTCGCAGTTCCAGTGCGACAACGGACGCTGCGTGCCCAACACCTGGAAGTGCGACTCCGAGAATGACTGCGGAGACGGATCTGATGAGGGCTCTCATTGTGCTGAAAAGACTTGTGCTTACTTCCAGGTTTGTTGTCACACTATGTACTGCTATCTGTCTGCTGTTGACCCCTCGTTTACAACAAGGAACAAGCTATCGCTAAAGCGGTAGCTTGCTAAGGTAATCTAAAGCCTACTTACGTATTAAATATGACATAATTTCCCCAGTTCACGTGTCCGCGCACGGGCCACTGCATCCCGGCGTCGTGGGTGTGTGACGGCGACGACGACTGCTTCGACAAGCAGGACGAGGCCGACTGCCCGCCCGTGTCCTGCCTCGCCAGCCAGTTCAAGTGCGCCGACCTCAAGCAGTGCGTGCAGGTGCGTGCGGCGAGGGCCCGTGTTACATATAGGTGCACAACGACTTAAAGAAAAACAGCTATTTAAAAAAAACAAGTTGCTACAGCCAAAAAGGCCTCACTCAGTGTAATGTCAGATGGCATCATTCTGTATGTCCAGCTGAAGCTGATTTTCGGCTACAATTCACAGCCATTATTATTTGGGACAGTATAGTTAGGTTTTACAAAGTTTCGGAATATTTCACCACCGCATATAACGATAATATTTGAATCTCACTTCATTGTGAGAGAGAGACGGAGAAATATAAAAAGCACCATTCCTTTTTTGCAATGAAACAGCTTGACATAAATCCTTGATCTGAAGACTGTTCGAAACGGCTGTTAAAGATTGTGTCAAACCTTCTGACCGTCGTCATATATTGCAGATAAGCGAACAGTTAAGTTCCATATAACTTTTTATTATATTTGACAAAACAAGAACTGTAAAAATGAAAATGAAAAAACAGAAAAAGAGCAATAATATAGTTATGTATGACCTCCTACGTGCCCGTCGCCAGGAAGCCTACAAGTGCGACGGCATCCCCGACTGCAACGACGGCAGCGACGAGGCGGGCTGCCCGTCGCTGGCGCCGCACCAGTGCCAGCCCGACAAGCAGTTCCAGTGCCGCTCGTCGGGCATCTGCATACCTACCACCTGGTACTGCGACGGTAAGCATCGCAACGCTGAAGGAAATACTTTGTTTTTAAAACGCCTTGCTTTAACGGTTTTATTCACATACCGATACCGCACTTTGACCTCACTTTGCTAAAACATTATTCATATAAAGTTAATGTTCATATTCGTATAAGAATAACTTGCTACTTGCTTATAAGAATATGAACAGTAGGAGGTTATTGGGCATTCTACCCCACCTTTCGTTCCAACGGCTCACTCCGTTCGCCTCGTCACTATCGGTGGAGTAGATGCCCAATAACCTAAATGAAAATACTGGTTCGGGGCCTATTCCACCAAATAGAGTATAAATTCCTACAAGTGCAGTAAAATACTGTTTCGGCGTCTATTCCATTCGATGAAACGAAAGATGGAGAATAGCGTAGTTAAAATACTGGTTCGGGGCCTATTCCACTATTTAGATCTAAAACTCAGTATTACCTTGTTATCTTATTTTACCTTGATACCTTGTTACCTTATTTTACCTTGATACCTTGTTACCTTATTTTACCTTGATACCTACCTTGTTACCTTATTTTACCTTGATACCTTATTTTATCTTGATACCTTGTTACCATATTAACTTGTTACCGAATTACCTTGTTACCTTGTAACCTTATTACCTCAAATTACTAAGTTGAAGGCATCAGTCAGCCTAGACACTGTGTGACCGTGTCTAGCTGCTTCCAGGGTGCGCCACGAGGAGGCTCCTTTCATGCACCCCGCTATCCTAAAATTCAGGACAGTTTGTCTCATATCTCTCCACAAATTTGAGATAGCGCATATGCACATCACTCCGTTTTTGTGACCAGATTGGCTCGAGGACATCTGAACGTTAAGATATCGTTAACAATAAACTAAAATTCAGGACAGTTGGTCTCATGTCTCTTCATAAAACAAGAAATAGTATGCACCTACAGGCCCATGATCTATGATCCCAGGTTGGATTCCAAGGACATCTGAACTTTAGAATACCGTAAATATTAAACTAAAATTTGGGACAGTTAGTCTAATATCTCTTCATAGAGCAAGAAATAACATGCACTTAATGACGCACGCTCATTCTATTTCTATGGTCCCAGATTGGACACCAAGGATATCCAAATTTTAATTTAATTTATTCATACACTACCTTACACGTTAACAAACAAAGCGGTCGCTGTTTAAACCGCTAGCCTAAAATTCAGGACAGAGTGTCTCATGTCTCTTCATAAAACAAGAAATAGTATGCACCTACAGGCACACGCAAATTCTTTTTCTATGATCCCAGGTTGGATTCCAAGGACATCTGAACTTTAGAATACCGTAAATATTAAACTAAAATTTGGGACAGATTATGTCACATCTCTTCATAGAGCAAGAAATAGCTTGCACCTACTGGCACACTCACATTCTATTTCTATGGTCCCAGATTGGACACCAAGGAAATCCAAATTTTAATTTAATTAATTCAAACAGACAACACAACCTTACACGTTAACGTCAAGTAATGTATTGAGTAGTCCTCTCACGCTCTGCGGTCCAAGCATTCTGTTGGTTTCGCATGCTTATACACTTGCCATCGTTCCGTTTAGTCCGCCCGTATAGTCACCGTCAAAACGGAGCATGCGCCGTTCAACGGTTAGCCGCTGTCCCGTACTCATTCGTAAACCGCCTGACTAAGCATCGGGAAAACGTATCCGGTAGCCGCCGTGTATGTATAAATGGTTATTTACAATATCAAAGACAGCAAAATTGCATTATGCATGAATTTGCTTATTCGAACTTTATTGTACTGTAAGACGATCGCTGTACAATGTTGTAGTCCGTAATTAAAATTGGAGTTTTGAGAGATTTTCCTATAATCAACTTCATCTAACTGGGGGGTGTTCCTTAAATAAGATAGATACCAATTCCTTTAACTTATTATAAATGAGTGATTCTTTCTTTGACATAACTTTAATTTTTGTATTAAGCTGGTTTTAGTCTAGGAATTCTTTGAAAGGCGATCCCTTGATATCAGAGAGGAATTTAGAAACTGACTTCCTTTGCATTAAATGTTTTATCTAAAGTTTGTAGTCTTAGTAGTTTGATGATTTTACACCAGCTTTGAGTTTAACTGCGACATAAAATTAACTAAGTTTTATCGTGAATTTGTTCATGTGGATTGTTCTGCATACAACAAATTTTGTAAGGATTTTATATATTTTAGTTACATCCTGATTTCTCAAAAATACAATTTTACTTATTTCACGAGTGTGATGTCGTTCAAAGTTTTAATATCAAGACGTATTAAACAAACACACATACCTACTTTAAATAAAATATGTATTGCAGTAATTCTAAACGACTGCAGGTGTCGGTGCTTCATCTTTGTCGGCGAGCGCTAGTTTCATATTTCTTACGATAAAAAATACAATTTTCCAGTAACAGTATACAATCAATATGCTAGTTTCAAATATCATTTCTTAAGAATAAAATGCAATTTTGCAGTAACGGTATGGAATCAACACGTGCGTTGACAAGCATGTACTTGTTTAGTTAAATTGTACCTTATTGTCATTTCATCACATCATTGATTCCAATGCGTTTTGCCGCTTACGTATTGATAGGGTTGCGTTGCGAGTTTCCTATCGATTAACCTCAAAATGGTTAAAAACGGCTAAAAACATTTTATCAACCGAGAACGATTTAAATAACGTTCTGTTCGATCGTAACCGAAAATATACCGTTAACCGAGCCCTGCTTTTATATAGAGGTTAAAGAGCGAAGTTGTCTATACTCCTATAGAGGATCGGTGGAAGAAGGCATCAGTTGCACTTAATGTGCAATAGAGACTCCGCAGTGGGACAGGTTAAAAATATTTATGAGACGGAGTCATGAGTTGTTTGATCATTCTAACCCCGTCGATAGATAGGAATAAACAATAATAATTTATTTTTCAATATATGGGTACCAAGATAATTTATTGTTTGATACCTTTGCTACCTTAAGTACATAATCATATTGTAACATCTTATAGTACCTAAGTCTAAAATTATTTTAACGTACAGGTTAGTTGACGTAAAACTATACAAAAACATCTTTCTGAACGGTTTGTAACACATCTATTGAGCGCAGTCACTGGACAAGTCACCTACCTAGTGCTAATATTTCGGATATGTTATTTAAAATAACGTTTTTAAAACGTTTCTAACAGTTCTCGTTCTTCTATATGCATTTTGTTCAGAAGGAAAATGAAATGAGAACCTTTTTAAAAAACCGATTTATTTCGCAGGGCGCAGCCGCGCACCGGGCGTGCGCTGACAAGCATGAACTTGTTTAGTTAAAATTATACCTTACCTATCCTCATTTCATTACATTATTTATTCCAATGCGTTTGCCACTAACATATTGATTAGGGTTGTGTAGTGAATTTCCTATCGAGCAACCCAAAAATTGAAAAACGATTAAAAACGTTTTATAAACTGAGAACTATTTAAAGGAGAACATTCACCGTCCATGCATGTTTGGCTAAATGTTAAAGTGCCTGCCAAACAAAAAAAATGTTATATTCCGTTAGAACATGTTATTCTCGTCACTTTCACTATGGGACCAAATCTGTAGAGCCATTTTCTGCGCTGTTATACGAGTTTGAAAAATATTGTTTTTATTATGTTTTAGTTGAAAGAATAACAGTAATCTAATTATAGTAATAGCTTTATGCCAGTAAATATTACAGTTATTATCTTTTACTGTGAATTATACTTTTTTATTTTACGAATTTTACTTTTACGGCACTTTGTATAAATTTTCCCCAAAATTAATAATCTCCTTTTGTTCTTCTTCAAAAACGTTTTATAACATTCCGTTCGAACGTAACCGAAACAAATAGTTTCTTAGGTTTTTAAGGGGTCGTGCACGAAATCGACTGATTTTGATCAATTTTGTTCTTTAGTTGTGAGAAAGGGAAACAGAATTTAAACAAAATTATTTGTGATTTGAAAGTCGAATTTTGTCTTGTACATAGCGGAAAGGGATTTTTGAAATAAAAAAGAATTCGTGGAAAATCACTAAAGTTCCCAACAAGTTTTCAAAAATTAACGCGAGACTGATATTGGATCGTTTTGTTAGAAAAAACTACTTTTGATTTTGAAAAGTAAAAAATATCATCAACATCATTATATGTTCTACTGTACATAGGGAACCACTTTTTTCAACTTCCAAAAAAAATATAACAGAAAAACATGTTGAAATATCCATTTTTAAATCCTGTCAGTGTTGTATTTTTTTCTATTATTTTATTAACAAGCCATATCAAGAAAATTAAAAATCATACATTAGTCTTCAGCTATCCTTGAAATAAAATCAAAAATTATTTTATGATTAAGTAAATGTAAGGTAAGTTCATTAAGTAAATGAAAGACGAAATACACCGTATTTTCGAGAGCGCAAAGTGATGCAACTATTAACAAGTACTGGGACTGACACGAATGATTTAACACCACGAAAACTGTACTTAAAATACTTAGGTAAACAGATTTAATGTTTCAATTATTTCAAGCTTTCTTACAATTAGATAAGTTAGTAACGAAAAAGGATTTTTTGTGCACAGAGCCTTAAGAGCAAACCGTATCTAAAATATATCGTTATCTGAGCCCTGGTACTAATCATAAAAACAAAAATATCTCGTATTATGGGAAGGTGTTGAAATAATACATTCTGCATTTCGTAATCGTATAGCTTCCTATAGAATTGTTCAGGACCATGACAGTGGATGGACGTTATTGAGCAGTTCTGATTTGGAAATAAATGTTAAGAATTATCAACCTTTGCGCGTTTAAAAAAGATTTTTAAGAAGTTTAAAGATTCTCGTCCTACCCTGATTTTCGAAACGTGTCAAATGTATATAAAGACATATTTCCATTGAATTTCTCAGATATTGCGCGGTTCGAAGTTAATAACCCTGAACTTTGTTTTCACATTTTTGATAAAAAAAAACTGTTATAGGACCGCTTTACAAATATAAAGCCTCGAACAGAAAGGTGATTCATTTGCTTTATTTAGAAAGTGATGAAATGAAATGAAATGAGTTAAATAACAAAGTACCACAGTAAATAATACTTTTTGGATGTTGTTTAATGTTTTTAAATACATGCAACGATCTTAGTTCGCAACTCAACGACCTCCAAAAGGTTCTTTCATAAAGTTTGAAATTATAATAGAAAGCAAATTGCACCATTTGATGTATACGCACATTTGAAACAATGCTAGAACAGTACGAATCTTGTGAACCTAATCCAACTAGAGCAACATGTGCCTTTAGCTTTGCTTATCATATTACGTGTACGCTAGGCGTAAGCTATAATTGTTACGTTTCGTACCGCGGTTCGGATTGTGTTTCAATATTTTGTGAAGTATATCTATAAAGATGCCCGAAAATTTACGATTTTGATAACGCGACTTCATAACGGTACCCTAATTGCATAATACAACACAATCACAATTTGTTTCAATTTGAAACAGATCGCTAATCCATTGCTTCATAAGTTTAAAAAATTCTCAACAACGTAAATAACGCAATGAATGTTGATGAACTGTTAAAATGAAAAAAATGAGACAAAATTGTTTTCTAAAATAAGTTACGCAATTAGGGTACCTACATACCTATTATCTGTGAGCACTGTTTGTTCGGCGATAGGGTTCGCGATTATTGTAATTTGAATGGTAAATATCGCAGCGCAGCTTGTTGTTATTGTAATATGCAATATAAGCTAACATAATTTTGTCAGTATTTTTTCATAACTTGTCTGGTTATTATTGAAAGTGATACATATAACAAAAGAAATCTACATTTATTTAACAAAGTTTATTTCGATTTCCACCGAGGCAAGCATGCAGATTCGGTTTGTAGATTATTTCAAAGTTTTTAGGAACAAGCTTAGAAAGTTGGTTAGTACAATGAAAAAACAAGAGTTTAAACAATTCAAATCCTATTTTCCTGAAAAAAATTACACCTACTTAACCGTAAAGGAGTTTATCCGTACGACTATAATTATGTCTCAATGGAAACATTACGAAGATACGTGTTTACCGTACGTGCTTACCGTCCATTTTTTAAAATATCTAACTATTGAGTCAATTGATGATGAAGACTATGAACACGCTCAGTCTGTTTGATCAGTATTTAATATTCGTAACATGGGTATGTATACAGATTTACATCACAAAACAGGCGTTCTGTTGCTAACAGACGTATTTGGAAATTTTAGAAAAACTTGTAAACGATATTACAATCTCGATCCGCGTTCAATCTTACAGCACCAAGCCTATATTTTGATGTAATGCTTTAAAACAGGAATTCAATTAGAATTGATAAGTGATTAACGTACGGTAGAACGTCCTCAGGCTAGGTGGAGCGACGATCTTTGTAAGGTGGCTGGTAGCAGCTGGATGAGAGTTGTCGAGAATCGAGCTGAATGGCGTGCAATTGGTGAGGCCTATATCCAGTAGGGGACTGCTATAAGTGCTGCTTAGGCTGATGATGATGAGAATGATCAAACAACGATGATGCGAACAAAACTAAATGTGTTAGGTTCTCATTACTGGCAAAAAACTAGATGCAATAACGGAAACTATACTCTTAGGAATTACTTAGATTCAAAATTACAATGGGCGTCCACATTAGAACTCTTTCAGGCAGATTAAGTTCAGCTGCATATACAGTAAGAAAAGTAAGGCAGTTGACTGATATAACCACAGCTAGGTGCTATAACTTATATAACTTTGCTTATTTTCACAGTATTATGTATTATGGCGTCCTGCTGTAGGGATCGGCAGCTGACGTAGATTCAATTTTCATTTACAAAGAGGGCAATCCGCGCGACCTATAAAATGGGTCCTCGCGAGTCCCTTAGAGACAGATTTAAAGAAATTGATATACTGACTTTGCCTTCTCTTTATATCTTAGAAAGTAATATGTATGCTCGCATAAACTTTAGGACTTTCAAAATAAGAAGCGATTTCTATAATATAATAAATACACGTAGTAGACATGAAGTTGTGATACCTTTAGATTAACAAAAACAAGCAATTTCTTATAAACAGTATCCGCTTGCACATGTGGCTTCCCTGGTACCTCATTAATGACATAATTATCTAAAAGTCTATTAACTGTTCCCAAATTCCTATGTTTATTTTAATCTTTTTATTTTTACATTCGTCCTTGTCATATTTATCCTATTATTTAACATTATATAAATAACTACGATTTAATTTCAACTCTTTATTAGTGACTTTTGCGGACATGATAATTTTTCAGATTTATTACAGTTGTAATAGCAATCATGTAATTGTGTTTTATTCAATTAGGTTTTCACTTGTATTAATTTATTTATATTTTGTATACCTAGATTCTTTTCTATTTTGTGAATATGAGAACGCTGTAGGATTAGTGGATTGTAAACCTATTAACCATTTTCTATTTTGTTAAGTACCTGGTACTTATTGAAAGACCTACCCTGTCATCCCATACCTAGTAACACTGTTATTTGAAAGTATTGTAAAGCCAATTATTTAAAAAAGAGTAACCGTGCAGTTTCTTGGCGGCTCTTTTCTGTAGGAAACGACCAATTGGAATCGAGCACCTAGCTTTTGACGTTTCATAAGTAGGTACCCATGTACGTTTATGTGAAATAAAATATTTTGAATTTTAACCTTTTTATGAATTTTGATCCAAAAATATATTCGAGGAGATGCTTGTGTGTGTGTGTGTTTCACAAGACATGTCAAAGCCAATCATAAATATTTAGATACTTACGATCCATCATGTTCAAATTCATTTATTTAGACTGTAACAATTTATACGGACTGCACTACTGAACTTCGAAGTTTAAAATATCGATGTACTTGTATACCTAAAGACAGAATGTACGCAATGCCGAATTACTTTATGGGGAATTTTCATAATCGCGATGTACAGATGCCAGCACATCAAGCTACTACAATCTGTCAAATTTATTTAATAGATTTTCAACTTTATCGCTGAAGAATAAGGATTCAAAGTTGATTGGGAAAGTTTGATAGTTTCGGGTAGCTTGATGTGCTAGCGTCTGTACGTAACTTAGAAAGTTTACTAAAACGAATTACTTAATTGAGAATGTTCATCAGCGCTATGACGAATTACTTAATTCTGAATGTGTCTGCGGGCAATATGCCAGACTGCATGGTCTGGCATGGTCCTAGTCTTTGGGGACCAAGGGTAAGTACCCAGAAGCTGTACCGTCAGTGAAGTTAAGCGGTATGTCTCTTGTGAGGGTGAACCAATTTAAATATCTGGATTACTTATTGACCACTACTCAAAGATTATGAGGATATTTACAGAGAGCGGAGGGCGCTGTGTGTGTGAGAGCTAACATGATTGCTCGCAGATTCAGGTGTGTCTTAAAGGAGGTCAGGCGCACTATATTTAGTGCTTACTGCACGTCTTTTAACTCTTGCAGTCTGTGGGCTCATTATGCTCAGAAATCATACGGCGCCCTTTGCGTTCAATACAATAACGTATTCAGGGTGCTGATGGGTTGCCTCGATGTTTGCTGAAGCATGCGTTGACTGCTTCTACACTATGGTGCGAAAGCGGTGCGCATCTTTGGTTAATAGGGTGCGGGGCAGCACCAACAGTATCCTATCTATGATAGCAAGCAGGATAGATTGTGTGTTTGTGAGCCACTGCTGCAAGGTATCCGCTGGGCCTATCACCTTTCTGCAGTGATGTCATAAATTGTTACTGAGTTTTAATTGTTTCTGTCTTAATGTTTTGTTACAAATTGTTTCTGTGTTAATGTTTTACTAAAGTATTTTGTAAGTTACTAACACAATGAGTCTTGTTACTTCATTTATTGAATAAAAATTAAATTAAATTAACCATTGAAATTCTGGGCGAGTATTTCGGTTTTGTGTGTATGGTTAAGTATAAGGATCGTTACATCTTATATTTATACATACTCGCTCAGAATGTCGATGGTAAACATTTGGAATTTAGTTATTCGTCATAGCGCTGATGAACTTTACCCCACAGACGATTGATGTGTATTTATTTAACAGACCAATTATTACCCTTTTTATCAGGAATAAAACACGAATATTGAGATATAAGTAATTATTATTTGCAACAAAAATCTTTAAAGACATTAAAGATTTTTCCTATTATAACGTAATTACTAATTGGCTTTTCCCACGGCTTCGCCCGCGTGGATGTATGGAAATATCCCACGCGAACGTACTACCTATATCGGGATTACACAAAGGATGAAAGTCCAGGGAAATTAAACAATTTGTCACGATATCATGCACAATATTTATTAACTACAAAATCACTTCGACTATTCGACAATTTCATAGAGATGTATATCACAAAAACTACAATAGTAGCCTTCTCGGAAAGTGTCCCGATAACACGATACTTTATCACTGTAGTCAAATGTCTTATAGGTACACAAAAACGTCCTACAGCAACTCGCACATAGATGGTAAATAGACCCGTAACTAGAGTAAAACCGCACCCGAATCTTCACCCAATATGATGATGTGTGCCGTATGCGGTTGTAAAAATCGGTGACCAGCATTATGTTCCTATCGATCTCATGTTGATCGTCACCGACATCGTACATATTATGATCGGGTATCTGTAACCTTAACTATATGTCCTCACAGGTGTATGACTAATTTATTTTACTTACGTCTAATTAAACAGGAGTGATTAAAAAGCAATTTTATCAAATTACAATTTTAACATGATAAATGAAATACAAAACCAGCTTTTACCTTAGCCGACAAAGGTGAAGCCGATACTACTACTACAACAAAATAAGTATTATGTAATAAACCTTGATATAAAACTCTGCATGAAAACATGTGAAATTAAAAAAGCTTTTTTATATTTTTCAAAAGTGTAAGTCAAGATGAGTCGAAAGTAAAATATCCTGAATTTTTTTATTGTGCAGAACAATCCGCGTAAACGAAGCCGTAGTAAAATGTACACATGTTGCAGTCAAACTTTAAATTGCTATAAAATCATCCAACGACTAGAGCTAACTTTTTATAATCATTTCATGCAAATATTCAGTACTGATATTAAGAATCATATTTCAAACAATCTTAGATTGATAGAACTAACATCATCACGGAAGACGAGAGAGAAATAAGAAATCCTGTAAAAGACCAATTTTAATCAATGACTGCAACATGCATGGCGATCGTCTTACAATATAATTGATGAATATGGAAATTACTCATACATACACCTCATGTAGCAACGTTAAAGTTAAAATACAGCAAATTTTACATAATACAATTTTGCAGTCTTTGAGATTTTAAAGACTCACTTACACCTGTATTGTACGATCGTTTCCGACACCGCGCCGCCGTGTCGTCAGACGGTTCACGAATGAGTACGACACAGCGGTTATTCGTTGAACGGCGCATGCTCCGTTTTGACGGTGATTATACGGGCGGACTAGACGGAGCGTTGGCAAGTGTATAAGCATTCGAAACCAACAGAATACTCGGACCACAGAGCGTGAGAGAACTTCTCAATACATTACTTGACATTAACGCGAAAGGTAGTGTTGTCTTTTCGAAATAAAAATTTGGATGTTCTTGGTGACCAATCTGGGTCATAGAAATAGAATGTGAGTGTGCCTGTAGGTGCAGGCTATTTCTTGCTTTATGAAGGATATAAGACTATTTGTCCTCAATTTTAGGCTAGCGGTTCAAACAGCGAGCGCCCTTGTTTATTAACGTGTATCCTAAAGTTCTGATGTCTGCGAGCCAATCTGGTCACAGAAAACGGAGTGATGTGTGTCTATAAGTTAGCAAGGTAACAAGGTAATAATGAGTTTTAGATTTAGTGGAATAGGCCCCGAACCAGTATTTTAACTACGCTATTCTCCATCTTCCGTTTCATCGAATGGAATAGACGCCGAAACAGTATTTTACTGCACTTGTAGGAATTTATACTCTATTTGGTGGATTAGGCCCCGAACCAGTATTTTAGCTACGCTATTCTCCACCTTACTGCACTTGTAGGAATTCACACTCTATTTGGTGGAATAGGCCCCGAACCAGTATTTTCATTTAGGTTATTGGGCATCTACTCCACCGATAGTGACGAGGCGAACGGAGTGAGCCGTTGGAACGAAAGGTGGGGTAGAATGCCCAATAACCTCCTACTACTATGAACGTTATTCAAGTAGCAACTATGTTCAAAATCATGTGAAACACTTTATTTAGAGCGGATTTTGCCTAAGTCAAATATTTTATATCTGTGGAATAAAATCGACGTCTGACAATAATTTATGTATGTAAAATCTGTCCAAAATTCAAAATAATTTTTTTGTGACATGTCCAGAAAAAAAGAAAAACTTTATTCTGCACAAATAAAATTAAGAAAGACACAGTCACACGAGTATGAGGAAAAGAGAAAACGCTCCAGAAAACCGTTTTTTGCTAAAACTAGGTTTTCGGTCTAGGTTCCGTCGTATAGATTAGTCTAAAATCGTCAACCCGTCTTGGGCAAGCGTGGTGATCAATTCTCTTGCCTTTTCTTTATGAGAAAAGGCCTTTGGCCTGCAGTGAGACAAAAATAGGTTGATATTGTTTATTTACTTAACTAGGTTTTTGTCCGCGTACTTTAGATACATATCGCATCTTTACTTCAATAGCGTGGTAAGTCCGACAATAATATTGTCGGATTTATCACGTTATTGAAGTAAAGATGCGATATTAGCTCTGTCTGTTGTCATAACAAATCGTATGTGTCATGGCCAGGCACGCCGGACTGCGAGGACCTGTCGGACGAGCCGGCCACGTGCGGCGCGGTGTCGTGCGCCGCCAACTACTACCGCTGCCACAACGGCCGCTGCGTGTTCAAGGCGTACGTGTGCGACGGCCGCGACGACTGCGGGGACGGCTCTGACGAGGGACTCGAACATGCGTGCAAGCCGCCCGCTTTCAGGTCTGTGCCTATATAATTTTATGTTGGAAAGAATTTAACAAGCAATTCTTTGATACTTTATATGTCCAAGAGAAACTTCCCTTCAATCCTTTTCTTCTTCACGATTCGCATATCCACAGATCATCGGTAAATACCTACTTCTCCATCAGAGATCATTTTTTGGATAGCGCATAAAGTATGTGTAATCAGTTTATAAATATGTTAACAATAATATGCTTTTGTTTTTTGTTGTATTCCAGATGTCCCGCTGACCAGTGGCAATGTCCTGGAGTCACCGGCAAGTGTGTCAACATCACGCAAGTTTGTGACACCAAGTTCGATTGTCCGAATGGCGCCGACGAAGGTAACGTACAGCCCAGCATTTACAACCTTACTCTCAGTTTTATAAAGTTCAAAATTGATTAGTATATATTACTTTACAGGTGCAAGCTGTGATTTTGCTGAATGTGAACATCAAGACGGTCTTTGCTCTAACGGGTGCAAGCAGACTCCGAACGGACCATTGTGTCTGTGTCCACCTGGCGAGGAGTTGGACGTCGATGGCTCCAACTGCAAAGATATCAATGAATGCGACCCTCCCGGCCTATGTTCTCAAACCTGCACCAACATCAAGGGTTCCTACGTGTGCTCCTGCATGGACGGCTATCTACTGACCATCAACAACCATACATGCAAAGCAAACAACCACTCCAGCGCCTTCCTTATCATATCCAACAGACATTCCATCTTAGTAGCAGATCTTAATGAACAAGGTCTCGAAAGGGTTCCAATCAACGTCGAAAATGTTGTCGCGACAGCCTCCAACATGCACACGGGAACAATATTCTGGTCTGACATGAAACTCAAGAAGATCTCCCGGTTAGACCGCGGCAGTGAGCCACAGGTCATCATCTCTACTGGACTGGACCTCGTTGAGGGGCTAGCATATGACTGGGTGGGCGGAAATATTTACTGGTTAGACAGCAAACTGAACACTATCGAGGTGGCGAAAGAAGATGGTACAGCTAGAACAGCTTTGTTGAGCGGTAACATAACACAGCCGAGAGGCATGTGTCTAGACCCGGCTCCGAACGCAAGGTGGCTGTTCTGGACCGACTGGGGAGAGAACCCTCGCATCGAGAGAGTGGGCATGGACGGTACACAGAGATCAGCTATCATTACTACTAAGATCTACTGGCCGAACGGACTGACATTAGACACGGCGACACAAAGAGTTTACTTCGCAGATTCTAAGTTGGATTTCATCGACTTCTGTTACTACAACGGTACGGGCAGGCAGCAGGTGTTGGCTGGCAGTCACTACCTCCTGCACCCTCATTCACTGACGTTATTCGAAGACACGTTGTACTGGACAGATCGTCAGCTGAACAGGGTGTTATCAGCTCACAAGTTCAAGGGTACCAACCAGACGGTGGTGTCTCACTTGATATCGCAGCCTCTGTCCATACATGTCCATCATCCGTCACTCCAGCCGCTGTACACGTCTCCGTGCAAGAAAGATTCGTGCCAGCATCTCTGTCTACTTAGTCCGAACAAGACAGTGGGATATACTTGTATGTGCAAGCCTGGATTCAAGCTGTTACCTGATGGCAAATGTGTGGAAGGTAATTTGCATCCTAATTTTTAAATTCGAATATTTTTGTGCTTTATGATTAACTTCGTGTCTAACGTGGTATTTTTTAACTATAGAGGAAAATGCGTATCTGATGGTGCTGAAAGGAAGCCAAATCATTGACTTATCAATGGATGGCTCAGGCCGAGCTGGACAACTCGCTCCTATTGTTGGCATTCAAGGTAAGATACGACATTAACTTAAAGTTGTTATGTTAAATGTCGAAATTATTTTGATTTTTAGATCATAAATCTTGCGTATTTTGTGTTCCAGGTGGAGTACAACTAGATTATGATCGTCAAGGTCACATGCTGTACTGGCTTCAATCCATAACAGGCGACAGTGATGACGACGAAAACTGCACAATCTACAGTATGCCTTATGGCGGTGGCAATAAGGTTGAATTCTTCGGATCAGACACCGGGATCGTTGGCGCGCCTTCATCCATCGCGTTCGACTGGCTCGGCAGGAACTTGTACATGGCGAACAGGGTCGCCAGTAACATCGAGCTGGTCAGGGTGGACGGCAAAGTGAAGTACCGATCCATTGTGATGGCTAATGATGGCAGCAAGACTTCTGTTGCTAAACCTAAAGGAATTTGTTTGGATCCCACTGAAGGGTAAGTTGCTATATGTTGTCATCATAGCTGCCTGTGAAAGTTCACTTTCAATTTATGTTCATATAGTTTGTTTTCACGAAAAAATTGATATTCACATGTAAATACATTAAAAATTGCCTTTCAAAGGAATATTAAAATTTGACTTTCGATTTAAACTGTACTGGAAAGGATCAAATAGCCAGATCTTAATATTAGTAATTTTTTATTTGCAGAAAAATGTACTGGTCCGACGAAGGAGGTTTCGGAGTGCCAGGGAAAATCGGCAAAGCTAACATGGACGGCACCAACCCCATCATCCTGGTAGACATCCTCGAGAGACCCGAGGCCGTCACCATCGATGTGGAAAAGAAGATCATCTACTTCAGTACCCAGTTTCCGCCTAGCATTAATAGCGTCAACACTGAAGGCAATGACAGGAAAACTATACTGTCTGAGAGCAATGCCATCTCCTACCCCAAAGTCATCGCAGTACTCGACTCACGGCTATACGTCTTAGACCCACAGCACGAAAAGATCATCAAGGCTGATCTACCCAGCGGAGATAACATCAAAATTGTACTAGATAATGAGAGTGACTTGAAATCGTTCACTGTATTCCAAAAGAGAAAGATGGTCCACCATCCTTGTTCTCAAAGCAATGGGGGCTGCGAACAGATCTGTATTCCTGGTGACGGTGGGTCTCGCATCTGCGCGTGCTCCGTCGGCTACCGAAAGGAGAATGAAGTCAACTGCGTGCCCTACAAGACGTTCGCAGTCGTGTCGCAACTCGACCTCATCCGAGGATACAGCATCGACTCGAGCGCCGAGGCGATGGTCCCGGTCACCGGCGTGGGACACCACATCCTCCACGTAGACGTGCACTTTGCTGAAAACTATATCTACTGGGTAGAATTCAACCGCGGCCAATGGAACGGTATATTCCGCATCAGACCAAACGGCACAGAACTCCAACACATAGTTAAAGACGGTATCGGCAGCAATGGCATCAGAGGATTAGCCGTGGATTGGGTAGCTGGAAACCTTTACTTTACCAACGTCTTTCCTCACGAAAATTACGTAGAAATGTGCTGGCTAGACGGCTCAAACAGAAAGGTCTTAGTCAAAACTACAATGGATGCTCCCAGAGAGCTAGCTGTGAACCCGATCAAGAGACTGTTGTACTGGATTGATTATGGCCAGTACCCGAGAATTGGTAAGGCGTTCTTGGACGGTAGTAACTGGCAAACAGTCGTGAGCTCCGGTATATCGAACCCAAGAGACTTGACCATCGATATGTTGACACATGACGTCTACTGGGTTGATTCCAAACTTGACCAGATTCAGAAGATTTCCTTCAACGGAGGTAACAGGCAACTCATCAGGTCGAACTTACCGAACCCAATGGGTGTTGCGATACACACAGGCAGCGTCTACTGGGTCGACAGAAACTTGCAAACTATCTACAAAGCGTCCAAGTTGCCGGGCAATATGTCGATGCCAGAGAAAGTTAGGATAAATCTTCCAAAGCTTAGAGATATTGTTATATTCGATGTAAACAATCAGCCTACAGATGAAAATAACCCTTGCAGAAAGCTAGGTAATGGCGGATGTGACCAACTTTGCTTCAGCTATCCACCGGAAGCCAACAAAGGCTACACACACAGATGCGAGTGCGCAACTGGACAGATCTCTGCCACCAATCCTAAGAAATGTGACGTGGTTGACGAATACCTGATATTTACCACGAGGACTGAAATCCGGGCTATTAACTTGGACCCGAAATCTACAGGAGTTCCGTTCAAACCTGTCGTCAACCTTACGAATGTCGTCGGAGTAGAGTTCGACTACGCCGATAACAAACTGTTCTTCACACAGATCAGGCCCTGGGCTAGGATAGGCTGGATGTCCGCTAACAACCCAGACCCTACCACCATTCAGAACATCATCAGTAAGGGCATCAACCCTGAAGGTATATCGTACGACTGGACACAGAAGAAGGTTTACTGGACAGACAGCTCAAACAACTCCATCTATGCCATGAACCTTGACGGATCGGAACTTGTAATGATCGCTAGAGTCGAACGACCAAGAGCTATTGTTGTCGATCCTTGCAACGGAACTTTGTACTACACAGATTGGGGACGATTCGGAACTTCAGGTAAGATCTACAGAACAACCATGGCGGGATCATTGAAGAAAGCTATCATTGATAAAGACTTATCGCAGCCCAGTGGCTTGACCATTGACTTTGATGAGAACATGTTGTATTGGACTGATGCTGTTAGAGAGAAAATTGAACGATCCAAACTAGATGGTTCTGACAGGGAAGTCCTCATCAGTGCAACTATCTATCCATTTGCTATCACTGTTTTCGGTAACTATATTTACTGGACAGACCTTCAGCTTCGTGGCGTGTACAGAGCAGAGAAACACACCGGCGCTAATATGATAGAGATGGTGAAGCGATTGGAAGACTCGCCTCGTGACATCCATATATACAGTCCGAGCAGACAGAAGTGTCAGTTGAATCCGTGCAAGATCAGCAACGGAGGCTGCGCGCAGAGCTGTCATCCCGCGCCCAATAACACGGTCGAGTGCAAGTGCGACGATAGCACCAAACTGGTGAACGAAGGAAGGATGTGTGTGGCCAAGAACATTACCTGTGATGCCAGCAGGTTCTCCTGTGCCAACGGGAAATGCATCAGCAAGATGTGGTCATGTGACGGTGACGATGACTGCGGCGACAGTTCTGACGAAGACAAGAACTACTGCACGTACCACTCGTGCTCGCCCAGTGAGTTCCGTTGTAACAATGGCAGATGCATATTCCAGTCTTGGAAGTGTGACCACGAGAATGATTGCAAAGACGGATCCGACGAAGAAGGTTGTGTATACCCACCATGCGCTGAAGGAGAGTTCACCTGTCTCAACTCTCGCTGCATACCTATGACGCAAGTATGTAACGGTATCAACGATTGTAAAGACAACATCACATCGGACGAAACACACGAACGTTGCCCGATGAATACAACTTGCCCAACAAACCATCTCAAATGCGAGAAGACAAACATTTGTGTTGAACCCTACTGGCTCTGCGATGGAGATAACGACTGTGGCGACAACTCTGATGAAGATCCTCTACATTGCGCGCAGAGAACGTGTCCGCAAAACAGCTTCCGGTGTCCAAACCACCGATGTATCCCTGCCACCTGGTACTGCGATGGCGATGACGATTGCGGTGATGGCGCCGATGAACCTCCAGAATACTGCCGCTCTGAAGGTCGCACATGCTTCGGAGACCTCTTCACATGTGACAACGGCAACTGCATACCAAGGATCTACATTTGCGATGGAGACAACGACTGTTTAGACAACAGCGACGAAGATGATCGTCATCAATGCAATGAGCGCAAGTGTGATGCTGAAACAGAATACACTTGTGAAGAAAACAAATTCTGGCAACGAGCACAATGTATTCCTAAGAAATGGATCTGCGACGGTGATCCCGACTGTATTGACGGAGCTGATGAGAACTCTACCATCCACCACTGCGCGACTCCCACGCCTTGCTCTGACGACCAGTTCCAATGTAACAATGGTCGCTGTATCAACGAGGGCTGGGTGTGCGACCACGATAACGACTGCGGTGATGGCTCTGACGAAGGAAAACGTTGTAACACTCAATACAAGCAATGTACCGACCAGGAGTTCAAGTGTCAGAACTTCAAATGTATTAGAAATCACTTTAGATGCGACGGCGAAGATGATTGCGGCGATCATTCTGACGAGGTCGGGTGTGTTAAAGAGAACAAGACGTGTCCTGCCGGACAGTTCAAGTGTAACAATGATCAGTGCATTGACAACAGACTAGTCTGCAACAAGGTATCAGACTGTACTGACGACTCTGATGAACCTGCTCATTGTAATATTGATGAATGTGCTAAGTTGGAAATAAATCAATGTGGCCACAAATGCATCGATACTCTAACTGGATATTACTGCGACTGTAATCAGGGTTACAAGCTCCTCGCAGATGGTAAAGCTTGTGCAGACATAGACGAATGTATAGAAACCCCGGGAGTTTGCTCACAATACTGCTCCAACACCCCTGGATCTTACTACTGTAAATGCAATGACCAATATTATGAAAGAGAACCTGATGAGCATACTTGTAAACGAAAGGATAATACTTCTGCCTGGATCATATTCACAAACAAGTACTACGTGAGGAACATGTCAACTGACGCCAGTTTATATAACCTGATGCACCAGGACCTGATGAACGTCGTTGCCATCGACTTTGACTTCAAAGAACAGAGAATGTATTTCGCTGATGTATCCGCTAAGACCATCTACAGATCGAACTACACCGATCCCAATCCCACTAAAGAAGTGGTCATCAGACACGACTCTCACGGTCTTGAAGGTATAGCAATTGATTGGATTGGAAGGAAGCTGTACTGGCTTGACAGACATTCCAAGAACTTGGATGTGTCAGAATTGGATGGTACCAGAAGAAAGACCTTAAAGACTGGCGTAACAGATCCTCGAGCAATTGTCGTGCACCCTGGAATAGGCTACCTGTACTTCAGTTCATGGCACCTACAAGCTTACATTGGCAAATTGGGAATGGATGGTTCCAATTTCACTTCTATTCTGAACTGGGAAGATGACATCGCCTGGCCAAATGCTCTGACCATAGACTACTTCACTGACAGAATCTACTGGGCGGATGCACATTTAGACTACATTGGTTCAGCTGACTTGGAAGGTCGACACAGGCATGTTGTATTATCTGGCGCAAAGGTGCCTCACGTTTTCGCTCTCAGTCTTTTCGACGATGAGATCTTCTGGACTGATTGGAATCTTAAAGCCATTAGCAAAGCAAACAAGCATTCTGGAGAAAATTTAATGATACTTAGAAATACTACACATAGGCCTTATGATATTCACGTAGTACATCCGTTGAGGCAGCTGTCCTATCCCAACCCATGTGGCGATAATAACGGAGGATGCTCACATCTCTGTCTGATAGCGCCACCTCACGCGTCCAGCTATTTGAATATCGAGGGTTACGGAGAAGAAGGAGCTACGACATACAAATGTGGTTGTCCGAACCAGTTCTACTTAGCACGAGACATGAAGACTTGCATCGCCAACTGTACCGATGGACAACATAGATGTAATGGTCGTGACGAGAAGTGCATACCATGGTTCTGGAAGTGTGACGGTGAGAAAGACTGTATGGACGGTTCTGATGAACCTGAAACTTGTCCAGTGCGTCACTGCAGAGCTGGCTCGTTCCAGTGCAAGAACACCAACTGTACGCCGGCAGCCACCATCTGTGATGGCACTGACGACTGTGGAGACGGAAGCGACGAGGCAGAGTGCGCTCACGAGTGTCCGCTCCTCGAGTTCAAGTGCAAGTCTAGTGGCAGGTGCATCCTCGACAGCTGGAAGTGTGACGGCGACACGGACTGTAAAGACAACAGCGACGAAGACCCTACAATGTGCCACAACAGACCTTGTAACCCCGACACTGAATTTGCGTGCAAGAACGGAAGATGCATCCCGAAACTGTGGATGTGCGATTTCGATAATGACTGCGGAGATGATTCTGATGAGCCTGCGTACATGTGCAGACAGAAGAACTGTACTACAGGGTGGAGAAGATGTCCAGGACAAGCGAACTATAGGTGTATTCCGAAATGGTTGTTCTGCGACGGCAAAGACGACTGCAGAGACGGATCGGATGAGTTACCAGAGAACTGTCCTTCATGTAGTGCGGAAACTGACTTCACTTGCGACAACAAGCGTTGTATACCAAAGCAATGGCTCTGTGACTTTACCGACGACTGTGGAGATGGAAGCGATGAATCGGAAACTGTATGCCAGCATAAGTACAGAGAATGCTCTGAATCAGAATTCAAGTGCGGTAATGGAAAGTGTATTTCATCGAGATGGCGTTGTGATCACGAGGATGACTGCGGAGACAACACCGACGAGGCTGACTGCGGCGGCTTCAAGTGCAAGAACGGAACCTTCCAGTGTAAATCTGGGCACTGTATTGCGGCGTACTTCAGATGTGACGGTGATAGAGATTGCAGAGACTTGTCTGATGAAATTGGATGTCCACCACGCTACCCTGGCGGCAGATACTGTCCTGAGAGCAGGTAAATATTACTTCATCCTTATAAACATAATATTTGTGTAACGTGTTTTACTTACAGTAAATGTTACAGGTTCCAATGTGCGAACAACCTTTGCGTCTCGCAGTCGGACCTATGCGACGGTACTGATGACTGTGGAGATGGTTCCGACGAGGCGACTTCTATCTGCAGCAACTTCAACTGCGATACACTGAGACGATTCCACTGTGACAACCACAGATGTGTCCCTAGGTGAGAAAAACTATCATATACAAAAATAACTAAAATAGCAGTTTTAAAAGACAATTACAAGTATTTTCTTTTCATTAACACCACGAAAAAAAGTTACTTTCTAAATGTCACCCAAAAATAGAAAAAATAGACATTATTTCTTTCTTTCTCTCCTAGATACCAAGTATGTGATGGCGTGGACAACTGCGGCGACGGTTCGGACGAGAACAACATGACTTTATGCGCGGCGCGCGTGAAGCCCTGCGACCCTTACACGCAGTTCCAGTGCGCCAACAGACACTGTGTGGAGCGCACGCAGCTGTGTGACTTCGCTGACGACTGTGGCGATGCGTCCGACGAGCTCGGCTGCCATCACACGCACACGTGTTCGCATCTCGATAAAGGTAGGTAGTTTCAAAAACTTGAATATCACACTCAGTCTTTCTATCTTTTATTATCTTTATACTTCCAAATATTTATTTGATGCTATGTTATATTTCGTCAACTCGGTTATAACCTCGTTTTCTGCAAAATCATGAAAGACGAAAGCACATGAAGCAAATAAAATTTACGTAGTAGAGTACTCGTATCACGGCAAAACAGCAAGGTTTCATAACAACAATTCCGTGTTTGAACTAACCTTCCGTCCTAACAGCCTTTATTTTATTTAACCAATATTTCGTGCCTCAGGTGGTTGCGAGCACTTCTGCACAAACCTGACGGCGATCGGCGGCGCGGGCGGCTACATCTGCACGTGCTTCCAAGGGTGGATCATTTCGCCGGTCGACAAGAAGAAGTGCGTGGACGTGGACGAGTGCGCTGCGGGCACGCACCACTGCTCGCAGATCTGTAACAACCTCAACGGAAGCTACAGCTGCGACTGTAGAGAAGGATTCAAGTTAGTAGCATATATTTTGTTTCCTAAAACTCTCGAATATTTATGAAAAGGATACGATTACAACGGCCTTTACTAGATAACATTATTGGTGTTTATAACCTTTGTCTTCATTCCAGACTGGCAGACAACCTATCAGGAGTATGCAAAGTTATAGAAGATGAAGTTGTTCTACTATTCGCTAATGGACCAGAAATACACGCCTTTGCTCAAGACAAGAACGAAGAATTCGACGTCATCACAGCAGAGAAGAGAATAGAAGCCATCGACTACGATCCGAAGCAGGAGATGATCTTCTGGGCTGATAGCTACGATAAGACCATCAAGCGGTCGTACATGATCAACGCGCTCAACGGTCAAGTCAAGAGCGGATTCGCTCAAGACCTTAACATGAAGGGCAATTCAAAACCAACTGCCTTAGCTGTTGACTACATCGGAGATAATCTATACTGGACAGAAACTGACAGGACAGGCTCTAAACCACGCGGACGTGTTATGGTAGCGAGAACCGACGGAAGATACCGAAGAGCACTTGTCTCAGCCGGAATCGAGAGCCCCACATCACTGGTCCTCGACCCACAGATGGGAAGAATGTTCTGGGCTGACGCTGGCTCCGCTCCTAAGATTGAAATAGCCTGGATGGATGGCTCGAAGAGGAGACCGATCGTCACAGAGAATATAAGACATCCTACTGGTTTGGCTATTGACCATTTGATGGACCATTCGATATACTGGGCTGACACTAAGCTGAATACTATTGAAATGATGAGGCACGACGGTTCGAACAGGAAGGTGATCCTGAAGGGTGATCTGCTGAAGCACCCGCTGTCGCTGGATGTCTTCGAGTCCTCGCTGTACTGGGTCACCAGAGACACGGGAGAACTTGTGAGGCAAGACAAGTTCGGAAGAGGAGTGCCATTCATTATATCCAAGGATCTAGTCAATCCATCGGCTGTGAAAGGTGAGTTGACTCACATGTTATTTAGTTTATCAAAAAAATTGCCTTATTACAAAACACGGTTTATCTGTCGACGCTAGTTTAAAGTTTAAACCAGGAGCCATTTTATAATTTCGAACTATATACTAACAATTTAAAGTTCTAATCAAAAAACTGTCTGTGTTAAACCCGAGTCTAAGTTGTCATGTTGTATCTTAACTTTCTGCACAAAAATATTTCTGTATTAATATTCTAGTTCACTAGTTAGCCACATTTCATATTTCCGTACAGTAATATTGCCAAATTAATCAAAACAGGTAAATATTTGACAGTTATTTGCGACGTTGCCAAGTTTTAGAATAAACGCTCTTCACACTCGTTTATCGAGAGTTGTCGCTGAGGTGTGATCTGTTCTGGTTCTGGCAGTGTACCACCCGCGGCGCTACAACGTGTCGTCGCGCGCGGAGTGCGCGCGCGCGCCGTGCTCGCACCTGTGCCTGCGCGTGCCGGCCGGCCGGCGCTGCGTGTGCCCCGACCAGCAGCAGCCGCCCAAGCGCATCACGCAGGAGCTCGCGTGCGACGCAGGTATGTGTCTGATGAACTATGCATTGTCATGTCTAATTTATAGCACATGCACTACAATTAAGCGCAGGCGGTTTTAAACCACCGACAATTGTAATGGCTTAGTATACAAGCGCAAGCACTGGCTTTATAACAGACATCTTATAAAAGGAGGAGGTTCTCAATTCGTCTGTATACACCGTGAAACTTGAATCACAGTTTTGCTAGAACAAACGTTGTTCAGACCATGGTCTACTACCATTCTACAGCATCTACTTTAAAAAAAAACATAATTGGTTAAAATGCAGATTCATCAGTTTAAAGGCTCCTTACAAACACTTAAGTAAAAATAGAATAGTCGCAGAAATGTAAAGGGATTACCTACGAGCAAACTAAAGATCAGATGGTAAATTTTAGATACGCATTTGGTTTCGGAGCCAGAGAAAGGATTGCTATCGGTTTTAGGTTCGCGTCTACTAATTACGTAAACAACACGTGAATATTACCTAATAAAGGCGAACCCAAGTTATCCCGACACAAGCGGCCGACTTTTTATTAGAAATATAGGCTGTAAGGGTACCGAAGACTACATTAATTGAGTGTGATAGTTTAAAATAAGTCGACCGTGTTGAACCGCTTCGTCAAAGCACAAAAACGCCTCGACAGCACCACACGACACGCGTCACAGCGACACGACGATCATTAAATCTGGGCCCTCAAGTGTAGCCCGTCTGGACAGCATCCCAGGCAACACACCAAAGCGAACTCATTGGTGTCGTACTCCAACCTATGCGGCTGGCAAAAGGAACCAGAGGCACCGACTTGGTGGATATTCTGATACCCCAAAGGGAAAAAGGTCAAAAGAGGCCTTTTCAACTGGTGTTAAACTCAAACCTTTTATTTTACTTAAACCATTTACAGGCACTTTTGAATTATCAAGGAGTCGGTCAGTCAGAAAGATGAAGATAGCTGCCCATTCCAAAGCGTAGTAGGTTCCTATGGAGAAGAATGGGTATAAAACTCCACGGAAAGACACCCTTTAAAAAAATGTTACAAAATATTGGTTACATCATTCATGTTGAAATTATACATGTAAGGACAATGTAGAAAGACGTGCAACTTAGAAGCGTCCGTAATAAAAAGATGTTATTTATGTTATTTACATAGCAGGTAGTGATATTCGAATTTGTGTGGTGTAGGTATCACAACTAAAAATGAAAAAAAAAAACTTTTTACAAAAAAAAAACAACCGACTTCAAAAAAACATTACAAAGTGAAAAATAACTTTAATTTCGGAAGTCAGTGACAAAGAACGAAAATTAAAAACCAAAGACACCGACTTCCGAAATTAAAGTTATTTTTCACTTTGTAGTGTTTTTTTTGAAGTCGGTTGTTTTTTTTTTGTAAAAAGTTTTTAGTTGTGATACCTACCCCACACAAATTCGAATACCACTACCTGCTATGTAAATAACAGTGACAGGAAGTTATCATAATATCATCCACATACTAAGTGAGGAAAAAATACGTATTATTGAAGCTAACTCAAAAACTACCCAAGCAAAGTTAATAAAATTTATATGGGACCACCTCTGAAGTATGATCTACCAAACAAAAAAAGAACCATCAAAATCAATTCATAATTGACGGAGTAATCGCGTAACAAAAATACAAAAAAAAACAACATACAGTCGAATTGAGAACCTCCTCCTTTTGGAAGTCGGTTAAAAACAAAGAACTACGAGTATTCAAATGATCAGTCCCAACTGACGGCGCCCGTTCACGAACGCGACGCACGGATCTACACCATTCAGCTCAACCATTTTGAAGGAAGCTAAATGATCCAACACACGCGCCACCATCAGCGAGACAACAGTGGGAGCATGACATACTCACTGCTGCCAGGGTACATTCAAGTCAATGAAAGACATATTACCCGGTAAATGGTAGCTCTTTAGTACATAGTACTCACACCTGTGCTATGCAATTTTATAATACAAAGGAGATTGAGTTTATGGAATGCAAAGATGCTATTAAAATCTTCAGCAGCTCCAACAGTATTTTGAAATGTTAATCAATGAGTTGTGGTTCTGGAGCAGGACCAGCGTTGAGCCAAGCATTTTTATCAGCGATGTAATCCCCCAACTTATAATATGCCTGCCTGCATAGTGTGCGTTTTATACAAGATTTGAATTTTGTCTCATTCATTTGAAGTATGTGGAGAGGAATTTTATTGTAACATTTTAAACAGTACCCCTTGAAAAATGAGACAACTTTAGCCAGTCTGAAACCTGGTTGAATTAATAAGTCCCTATTTCTTGTACTACTCGTATAATTATGTCTATCACCTCTTTTACTACTACAACGCTGTAATTTAGCATAGGTATACATATTAATTACACCGACTAAGTGGTAAAACAAAATTATGAAAATCATTTTTTTTTAGGGTGTTCCCCATGCACGTAAAGTGATGATGTTTGTTTTTATTTTTTTTATCCCATGATGTGGGGTATCATTGAAAAGGTCCTTCAAAAACACTGTGAGTCTGTGAAAACCATTTTTGGATTCAGGGATTCGTTTGCGAAATATTAAGCTTTAAAGTGCTAATTTTTGTTAGAGTTAAGTGTCCCCCCCCCTGCCAACTAAATGGTTGGTTCTGGATATGTGAAAAAAATCTCAGCAGTAGTTAAATAACGAAATTAAAAGCACAACTATCACAGCTAAGTAGGCTCTACAAGTTAAGGAGTAATAATCGACCAACTTAACTTTGCAGTTGCAAAAACATGTTTTCCCATACATTCCGTAAGGGAGAACATGTTTCAACTACGGAACCCTTCATTGTGCGTGGTCAGACACGCACTTGGCCGGTTTTTAATAAATAGAGTAGATCATTAATATACACTAAAAAAGGAATGGACCCATTATCGAGCCTTGTGGCACACCCATTTTTACTTTTACACCTGGTGAATTGATACTGTTTATTTGAACTTGCTGTTGTCTATCATATAAATAAGATTTTTCTAAATTGAGCGCGAATTTTCCAATTCTGTAATGCTCTTGTTTCAAGAGTAAGGTTTCGTGATCCACGCAATCTAATGCCTTGGAGAGGTCACAAAAGATTCCTATGGCGTCTTGGGCCTCTTCCCACGCTTTAAAAAATTGTCTTAATAAGGATACACCGGCGTCGGTCGTACAACGTCGACCTCTGGTGAAACCATACTGTTGACTGACGAATTTGTGTAGGGTAGGTACCACAATTAGAAAACAAAAACATTTTCCAAAAAAAACAGATAATTGATTTGGAAGTCGGTTGTTTTATTTTTTAGTTACTGATTTCAAAAACGTGACGTGCTTGCTACTTTTTGATTTGCCCTTTAGATTATATGTAACTGACAACGAAAATCAGCAAAACATTAATAAAATTTGTTCCTACGCGTTCGGTATTTCAAAACCCCTATCGTTTAATTGTCGTGCGCCTTTGATTTGAAGAAGAACTAGATTTCTGGTGTTTCTCAGGGTTAAATCCTTGGTCCCTTTTATTTTTAATCATGCTCGTACGTTTTGATCGTATCGGTATGACTCTTAATAAGCACTGATTACCGAGTTCTCACGTTCATCCCCCAGCGGTGGAAGCACCCCGTCCCCTCCCGCGCGTGTGTCCTTGCGAGAACGGCGGCACGTGCGCGGACGACGGCGCGGGCGGGCTGCGCTGCGTGTGCCGCGCGCCGCTGACGCCGCCGCTGTGCGCGGCGCAGGCGGCGGCCACGGCGGCGCGCGCCGCCACCGCCGCCGCCGTGCTGGTGCCGCTGCTGCTCGTGCTGCTGCTGGCGCTGGCCGGCGCCGCCGCGTGGTTCGTCATCAGGAAGAGGCCGTTGTGAGTACACACGACGTTTAACAATGACGTGTCACTACAGTGACTGTACATTAGTGGCACGTCATTTAGATTACTCACTTAGAATTTAATTTAGTGGCGCATCGTATCTTTTAGTGACACATGTCTTGATTTTGTGAATCTAAAACAATGTCATTGCTGTTAGTTGCATTTTTTTTTTTGTGAGTACAGTGACTGTACATTAGTGGCACGTCATTTAGATTACTCACTTAGAATTTAATTTAGTGGCGCATCGTATCTTTTAGTGACACATGTCTTGATTTTGTGAATCTAAAACAATGTCATTGCTGTTAGTTGCATTTTTTTTTTGTGAGCTTATTTTACCTTATTATTTTCGTATTCTAGCGGTAAGGGCGGCGGTCTGAGCAGCCTAGCATCGTCGCAGAGCGTATCCTTCCGTCAGGGCTCCAACGTGGAGTTCGGCGGCGTGGGGGGCGCGGGGGGCGAGCCTGCCTACACGCTGGAGGAAGCGCCGCGTAAGGGGCGGGACTTCAGCAACCCCATGTACGACGCCGTCACCAGGGCGGTGGCGGCGGGCGAGCCTGAACCGCCTATACGTGAGTATCGGTCGGTGACCGCCGTCGTGCGACCGAATTGATCATCATTAGAAGCCTATCATAAGGGCGTTTTGCTTATCAAAACAAAGTTTGAGAATGTACGTTTATTTCCACAGCTGGCATTTACGAAGTACCGGACGAGTTGAAAGAGAAGGTCGTATCGGCTGTAATCTCGCCGTCGTCGACGGAGACGCGCGGCGCGGGCGCGCGCGGCGGCGCGGGCGCGGGCGGCGCGCGCGCGCTGGACCCGGCCGCCGACACCGGGCGCGACACGGCGGCGCTGGTGCGCGAGGACGCCGCCTGCTAGCGCGCCCCGCGCGGCCCGCGCCGCGCCGCCCGCTCGCCGCACGCCCGCGCCGCCCGCTCGCCGCACGCCCGCGCCTCCCGCTCGCCGCACGCCCGCGCGGGCTTGTTGCTCCTCCCCGGCAATCTCTACTCCGATCTATCCGAATCTTTAGTGAAATAAGTCTTGACTTTTGGGTGACGATCTTCACCCGCGACGCGGGACAGATTAGCGGCCGCATTAATAATGCGCCTCGTTAACAGAAATTTACTCTAATTGCCCAGATATTTTTAGCAAAATCATTCATTTAAAAATAAAAGGTAAAATAAAACTGTAAATGATGTAATACTAAGTGTTTTGTACCTATTTGTTTTCGGCACGTTGAGGTGAGTGCGCAGTCGTGCTAAGTCTCACGTGTAACAGACGCGCGAGTAGTCGCGAGTGATCATCTGTCTGTAACGCCCGCGCGTGCTATGTGACGCGCAACTTCTATTTAAGCATATTTTTATTCTTCCCGATTCTATCCGTCCTTCTAGTTTTAGCTAATAATTTATTTTCGTATTTTCTACTGTCAAACATTCCGATAAATATTTATATTACCTTTATTTAATGTTATATTTTCTGTTTATCTTCTTTACAAAGATTATTATAGTAATCCCAGCTAGTTCTGGTTGTACTTATATGTCAGTATTTTCCATTTAAGTTATCTGTTACCTTTCTATATATTTTGTGCTAAAATATATTATTTTAAATCTAAACAAACCATATCATAGCGTGTACGTATGTTATTATATGAAGAGATTTCTAAAGTGTAGCGTAGGACTTGTACATTCCATTCGTTTGAGACTAAAGACTAAAGTTTCATCCTAGCTGTATTTGGATCTAAGTAATATTTGTTTGCGCGAAGCGTTTCAGGCCCGAACTGTCACTATATTCCTAATAAGTATCTGTATAAATGATGTTGACTTAGTAATAAATGAATAATTAGTACATAAATAAGGAACTAGGAATTGTTGTTGGTAACGGCCCCGAGCGCCATTTTATAGGCTTTTAAATTGATTTGACAATAAGCACTATTCACTATATAGAGAATAATTTATTTATTTCGGTTTAAGACTATGTAAAATAACTATGTTGTGTTTTATAATTGTCTATTAATCATATAAAATATTAGAATTTTGTGGGACTCTGACGATTTGCCATAAATGTGTGAGATAATGTTTCTGTTGTTTTAATTATGAAATATATTTTGTCATAACTTTGTTAAAATTACAAAATTTCTAAAAATTGTAAATACCTACAAGCGTTCGGATTGTGATGTACATTTTGATAGGCCGAATTGTAATGTTCTATATATTGTATTTATTGGAAACATTATAAATATGTACTATACTATTTAAAAACGATTCTGTGAATATAAACATCACGTTATTATGACTAAAGAATTTGAATTGATAAAGTGTAAAAAGTAAAGGTGTCAATATTATAAATATATTACAATGTTACGGATAAGGAGAGGAAATATTTTTATATCGGGACTATTATAGTTATTAGACAGTCGTCTGAGGTTAGTTGAAGATATTGTGTAAAAATAAATTAATAATGAAATACGTCACTCTTTTATTTACATCCTCCTCACGTTATTCGTCTTATAAAAAAAAAAAACGTGTGCGGTCGGGGGACCCCCGTCGGGAACGAAGTTCTTTCTCACACGTATGATTTAAAACAAAAACAAAAATTTTGCAGCCGCCATCTTGTTTTCACATTTTGACATCACTATCGGCTTTAGCACCCTCGAAAACTTAGAAAACGAAACCCATGACAAAAATTTTGAAAATTTTCGCAGCCGCCATCTTGGATTTACATTTTGACCTCACTATCGGCTTTAACACCCTCGAAAGCTATGAAAACGATACCTATGATGAAAAATATGAAAATTTTCAGAGACCTAGACGAAAAATTTGAAAACGCAGCTGCCATCTTTGTTTTACATTTCGACCCCACTATCGGCTTTTGCACCCTTGAAAACCATGAAATGATACCTATGATAAACAATATGAAAATTTTTAGAGCCGCTATCTTGGATTTTCATTTTGACTAAATTCACACTTTCTTTCCCTCTCTCCGACATGCAATGTACTCGGGCCAATGTGTATAATTTTATCCCACGACACTCTAATCACTTTACTGTTATTCTTTTGTTTTTTTCTGCCGGCGTTCTCTCTCTCTCTCTCTCTCTCTCTCTCTCTCTCTCTCTCTCTCTCTCTCTATCTTTTTGAATTAGAAGAAGACAGTCGCAAGTAGCGTTTCCAATACCGGGATCCCGGTTTTTTTTTGACATTTTTCAATACCGGTATTCAAATGTTCAATACCGGGATACCGACATTGGTGATTTTATTTTATTATCAGGAGACACTAGAGTGAAACAATTTCTTTTTATTACACATTATATTTCCAACCAATTTTTTATCTGAGTAAGTTTTAAAAACTGCTTATTTTAATTATATCGTGGTTTATTTAGACAGTTCATTTCTACTTGCGCTACTAACTGGAAGCAGAAATAAAAGCTAAAACTTAAAGGGAAGTTAAGACACAAGCTTCTTCCAGCACTGAAAGAGAGTATATTGTAAGAGTTGAAATGGACATTTGTGATAGCACTGGAGGCGGCCGAGAGATGTATATTGACATGGCATTTAATTATTTACTTGGCATTTCACCTACGAGCGTAGAGTCAGACAGAACGTTTTCCTCCGTTACATATTTGTGCAACCGTTTAAGAAGCTCGCTCTCAGACAATAGTTTAGATATTCTTTCTTTCCTACGAACTCATTTTCAGGAAGAAAGAGTAGAAACAATTATGAATTTGTGACTGATTTATTTGATTTCAGTTTAAAAAATATTACATTATTGTTTAATTGTTAATTTTAAAGAGATTATATGCATGATATTACTTTATAGCTCAAGAAAGTATGTTCCACTCAGTAGTAACTTTAGTAAGTCAAGAAGAAAGAGTCTTAAAAGCACCATGAACAATTTTGACTGATATTTATGTGATTTTAGTAAAAAATATATTATGTTGATTATAAAGAGATTTATTTTATAAAACATAAAGATAAACAGATCGCTTCTTCTCTTCTTTTCGTGTGGTTAGTGACTAACGACAATAGATCGCTAAATTGTTATTACTTAGAAAGGTACTGATTATTCAAATTTAAACGTTATATTTTTTCTAGGTACTTTTCTTAATATGTGTCAGGATATTTTGTTATTTTTGTTAAGAGATTCTGTTTGCAACTTAAAGTTATATAAAAAAAAGTGATTTTATATTTAAAAACATTGTTTTATTATTTTGTTTTGTTGTGAATCTTATTAGTTGTTGAATAAAAAAATAAAAAAACAGAGTAAATTTTCTATACGGTATTAATACCGGTATTGAAAAAATCCGGTATTCGAAACCCCTTGTCGCAAGAATTAATTATTATTCTTACTCACTAACTGCTTACAGTGCCCTTTGTGTCCAATATAATAACGAGCTCAGGGCAGTGTTGGAGCTGCCCCGTTTCTGCAGCGCCTCGGGCATGTTTGCGGAAGCGCGCACCGACTGTTTCCACGCCACCATGCGCAAGCAGTGCGCGTCCTTGGTGCGCAGGGTGCGGGGTAGCTCCAACACTGTCCTGGCGATGATTGCTCAGCGACTGGATTGCCCCTACGTTGGGCATTGTTGTAGCAGGCATATTGCTGATGCTTAATTTGTCATTTTATTTAATGTTATTAATATTATAATTTAAATTTTTGCTTTTGACATAACTTCAGTTAATTTATTTCACTGTCCTATTTAATTTAATTTTTATTTTGCTGTTGCGTTTTGATATAAATTGATTTGTTCTGACATTTATCTGTGACTCAAATAGTGACATTTATAAAATTGACAAATATGTGTATTGGTTTTGTATACATCACCGTAAGATTGTGAGAACCGTTAGTTTATAATCCATCGGTATTATTTCCGTTAGATTATAAACTGTCAAAAAATTGTGAACTGGGTGAAATGGGTTAGGTTAGGTTAGAACTGTGACCAAACGCGCGCAAGCCGAGCCAGCGTTACTTCCAAGTTGCTTGCAGCTATGCTGGCTATTTAGTATTAGCGCAAGGTGCGTTATGTCGCAAGCAAGTTTGATACCAGTTCACATTTATCGGTTTCCCATGGAAAGATTATAAACTAGCGAAAAATTATGCGTTAAATTGTAAATGGTTCGTTGCAGTTCACAATTTTTCGACAGTTTATAATTTAACGGAAATAATGGTGCCGATTCCCTTGTTCACAAACTAAACTAAATTTAAGTTCAGTGCATCTTTTTCTTTCTATTTCATTAAGAAAAGGACAGAAGATAAATTTTAGTTTAGTCCTGTCAAATTAATCATCGCCTGTCACTCTCCATACAAGTTTAGACATGATTAAAAACTTGCCGACTAAAATTACGTCAATTTACATCAAGCGCTGATTAATTTGACAAGACTAAACTAAAATTTATTTTCTGTCCTTTTCTTAATGAAATAGAAAGAAAAAGATGCACTGAACTTAAATTTAGTTTAGTTTGTGAACAAGAGAATCGGCACCACTACCGATAGATTATAAACTAACGAAGTTAATAATTCATCATCATCATCATCAGCCTATAAATATTCCCACTGCTGGGACACAGGCCTCCTCTCTGTGAGCGGGAGTAGGCCGTAATCCACCACGCGGGCCCAGTGCGGGTTGATAGATGTCACATGTCTTCGAATTTTCGGTTCTAGGACATGCCAGTTTCCTCACGATGTTTTCCTTCACCGTTTTGAGAGCAGTGGGTGATGAAATAATTTCGACAAAGTAAAGCGCCTGTCTGGGTTCGAACCTACGACCTGCAACTCGTAAGTCGCGTGTACAAGTTTAGACGTGATTAAAAACTTGCCGACTAAAATTACGTCAATTTACGTCAAGCGCTGATTAATTTGACAGGACTAAACTAAAATTTATCTTCTGTCCTTTTCTTAATGAAATAGAAAGAAAAAGATGCACTGAACTTAAATTTAGTTTAGTTTGTGAACAAGGGAATCGGCACCATTATTTTCATAGTTGAATTGGCAAGGTACCGTCATAATACTAATCTTTTTAAATAATTCCCTGAGAGATTCGCGACGACATAGATTATAAATGGCTCTGACAGCTCTCTTTTGTAAAATAAAGATGGATTCAATGTCAGCAGCCCGACCCCACAGTAAAATGCTATATGACATAAAGCTGTGAAAGTAGCTAAAATATAGCAAACGCGCGGTTTCTACATCTGTTAACTGTCTTATCTTTCTAACAGCATAAGCGGCCGATCTAAGTCGCCCCGCAAGAGATGTTATATGAGGTCCCCATTGTAATTTCTCGTCTAGCGTGATTCATTGACGTAATCTTTTCATTATTTGACATTATATACCTACAATTTTCTATAATTTTTTTTAATCAAATTAGATTTATTACAGCTGTAGTGGCAATCATGTCATTTGGTTTATATAGGACCTTATTTTTATTATTTTGTTTGTCTTTTACACTATAGATTCTTTTCTTTTAGATTTTGTGAATGTGAGAACGTTGTAAGCTGTAGACTTGTGGACCATTTTCTATTTTACTAAGTACCTGGTACTTGTTGATAGGCCTACACTGTCCTCCCAACCTATACACTGTAATTTGAAAACATTGTAGAAACCATTTATTTTTAAAAGAGTAACCGTGGAGTTTCTTGCCGGCTCTTCTCTATAGGAAACGACCAATTGGAACCGTGCACCTAGCTTCTGACGTTTCAAAAGTGCTCTTGTAGGTTTATGTGAAATAAAATATTTTGAATTGGAATTTTAACCACTGGGACATGACGACACAAAAAAAAAAAAAAAATATCCTGACTCTTGAGTGTTGAAACTTTGGCACGGCACAGGTTTATAATCGGTTAGACCTTTAGTATCTAATAGGCTGAAGGCGACTCAGACTATTAATTAATCTGTGCTGTGGCGACTCTCTCTCTCGATATTTGTGAGATTTCTATTTACACTATTATATAACATACCAATAACCATAAATTAAAGATTATGAAATGTTAATTAACTATGAGAATTATAGTGTGGCCAGTTGTTTTAACCGAAAATCAATGCTGCGTGGTGGTTCATTAATCTTAATTAAAAGTTGTATTAAATCAAAAACCCGTAATGACATAGTTGAACTATCGGTTGAACATAGCATTGAACTGTCTTGTGTTGAGCTAGATAAGCATGTTATAGTGTGCGTTTACAGACCCCCAAATTATAAAAACTACTCTATATTTGAGTCAGTAATGGAAGATGTTTTGGCAAAACTTGCAACTTGTAATAAATCAGTAATTATTTGTGGTGACTTTAACATTAATATTTTAGAAAATAATTCAAATACCGGTGGATTTTTAAATTTGTTCAAATCATTCAATTTGTCACATGTGTTTGTGGAACCGACCCGAATAACTACATCTACTGCTACATGTATTGATAATGTGTTTTGTTGCTGCGACTATTTAAATAAAGCCATAGTTAATTATCTCCCTTCGGATCACAGTGGTCAATCCGTAACTTTTGAGTCTAACATACCATTACAAAAAGTGCAGATCAAATTCAGACCAATAACAGCTGTTAATTTAAATAAATATAATAGCACTTTAGTTTGTAAGTTAAGTAATCAGGTCCTTACAATGAACAATGTTAATATTTTGTATAAAGAATTCTTTTCGTTAGTCCAATCCGAGTTCAATAATTGTTTTAAGAAGAACACTAAAACTATCAGCCCTAAGTTTTGATTTAGTGACTGGGCAACTACAGGACTCAGGAAAAGTAGGGATACACTTTTCGAGCTGTATGGCCTTAAGCCTTATATTAACATGGAAACTTTTAATAAGTATGTTGGTACTTACTCTAGAACTTTTAAGAACACTTGTAAGGCAGCTAAAGCCTTATACATTAGCAACAAGGTTAAATCAGCAGACAATAAAATACAGACGGTTTGGAAAATTATCAATAATGAAACGAACAGAAACAAAAAGCTTAATTCTGATTATACACTGAAGACGTCATGTGGTGGTCTTATTTGCGATAGCAAAAAAGTTGCTCAAGAATTTGTAAATTTCTCTACCAGTATCCCACTTAAAACTACTGAAACCTTAAACTCCTCGCCCTCACTCTCTTTTGATTTAGTAAGGGCCAACGTTTCAGCATGCCCGATTGAATTTAACTTTAAGCATATTAACCCCATAACGGTAATAAAAGCTTTTAAACAAATCAAGATCAAATTGACCGAAGATCTTTGGGGGATGTCCATTAAAGTCTGTATCTCCATAATTGAGACCATAGCGCCTTACTTAGCCTTAATATTTAATTTGTGTGTGGATCAAGGAGTCTTCCCGGATTTAATGAAATACAGTAAGGTAATACCACTTTTCAAATCCGGGGACAGTAAAGACACCAATAATTATAAACCCGTATCCGTGTTGCCGGTATTTAGCAAGGTGTTTGAAAAGGTAATGCTTAATCAAATGCTCAATCATTTTAACACAAATAAAATCCATCACGATCAACAGTATGGTTTCACCAAAGGACGTTGTACGACCGACGCCGGTGTAACCCTATTAAGACACATTTTTAACGCATGGGAAGAGGCCCAAGATGCCATAGGGATCTTTTGTGACCTCTCCAAAGCATTTGATTGCGTCGATCACGAAACCTTACTCTTGAAACTAGAGCATTACGGACTTGGAAAACTTGCACTTAATTTAGTAAAATCTTATTTAAATGATAGACAACAGCAAGTGCAAATAAACGGTATCAATTCACTAGGTTTAAAAGTAAAAATAGGTGTGCCACAAGGCTCGATATTGGGTCCATTCCTCTTCTTAGTATATATTAATGATCTACTCCATTTATTAAAAAATCAACCACAAATGGTGTTATTTGCTGACGATACTTCTTTAATTTTTAAGGTAGATAGACGTGCTACAAATTTTAACGACGTAAATAACGCCCTACTGCAGGTCCAAAATTGGTTCACTGCTAATAATTTAGTATTAAATGGAAAAAAAACTAAGTGCATAAAATTTTCTTTACCAAATGTCAAAAGTAGTGATTGTGAGATAGTATTGAATCAAGAGAAACTAGAATTCGTTGATAAAACTATTTTCCTAGGGATCACGCTCGACTCAAGGCTGCAATGGGGTCCTCATTTAACATCTCTTGCAGGACGGCTAAGTTCAGCAGCATATGCTGTCAGAAAAATCCGTCAGTTTACTGATGTAGATACCGCGAGGCTAGTCTATTTCAGCTACTTTCATAGTATCATGTCCTACGGTATTTTACTGTGGGGACGGGCTGCAGACATCGAGTCTATTTTTATTCTCCAGAAAAGAGCGATCAGAGCCATATATTGTCTCCGCAGGCGCGATTCTCTAAGGAAACTGTTTAAGGATATTAACATCATGACGGTACCTTGTCAATATATCTATAAAAACATCATGTACGTAAGAAAGAATTTACATCTTTTTAGCAAAAGAGGTGATAGACATAATTAAAGTACTAGAAATAGGGACCTATTAGTTCAACCAGGTTTCAGACTGGCTAAAGTAGATTCATCTTTCATGGGATACTGTTTAAAATGTTACAATAAAATTCCTCCCTACATACTTCAACTGAATGAGACGAAATTCAAATCTTGTATAAAACGCACACTATGCAGGCAGGCATATTATACGTTGGGGGATTACATCACTGATAAAAATGCTTGGCTCAATGCTGGTCCTGCTCCACAACCACAACTAATTGATTAACATTTGAAAATACTGTTGGAGCTGCTGAAGATTGTAAGACCATCTTTGCATTGTATAAACTCAATCTCTTTTGTATTATATAATTGCATAGCACACTATGTGAGCACTATGTACTAAAGAGTTACCATTTACCGGGTAATATGTCTTGCATTGACTTGAATGTGCCCTGGCGGCTGTGAGTATGTCATGCTCACTCAAATGTTTCGCTGATGGTGGCGCGTGTGTTGGATCATTTAGCTCCCTTCAAAATGGTTGAGCTGAATGGTGCTAATCCATGCGTCATGTTCGTGAACGGGCGCCGTCAGTTGGGACTGGTCATCTCTTAGCTGCCAGGGCTTATTTTTAATTTTTTGAATTGTTCTTTTTTTTATCTTTTTATTACGGACGCTTCTAACGTGCACGTCTTTCTACATTGTTCTCACATGTATAATTTCAACAAAAGAGTGTCCGTGGAGTTTCTTGCCCGTTCTTCTCCATAGGTACCTACTACGCTTTGGAATGGGCAACTAGCTTCATACCTATTTCTGACTGACAGATTCCTTGACAATTCAAAAGTGCCTGTAAATGGTTTAATTGAAATAAATGATTTGAGTTTTGAGTTTTTGAGTTTTTTTAATACCTATCTACTTATTCTTTACGTAACGTTAATTGGCTAATACTTTTTTTAGATGTATTATAGTTTCTATGAAGTTTAGTTTATAGAGTTTTCGGATGTGAACCTATGCATAATTAAATTTTGGAAGTACCTAATAAATGTTATCATCGCATTATTAGTTAGTACCTGGGCAACCGAGCTCTGCTCTGGTGACAAAAGAGAATGCTCATTTAATAGTATGGGAAAGTTCATAATAATTCTATGCTGCCATGATATTAGGTTCTTACTAATTCCGTGCTGCCATGTCATTATTCTAAGGTAGCCATCTTGTTCTAAACTTTGGACGACCGAGCTCTGCTCGGATGAAAATACGGAGAAAACGAATTTTCCCAGATATGAGACCTACCTAGATCGATTTTTCGCCCCCGTAAACCGTAACCGTATTGCAACTTTGCAACTTTCATCGAAATTCTTAGAGCCGTTTTCGAGAACGTGATTACAAATATATTCTAAATATATATATATGTCGGAGACGGGTATGTGACTCTCTATGTCTATTTTCAGCGATATTTTAACTACTGTGGGCGTAGTGTGGGTAGTGTTGGTTAATACGCAATAAAAAAACAGTTTGCAGTTCAGATCACATAATAATTTACTATCAAATGTATCACATTAGCTAAATAATACACACACTAGGTGCGACGGCGTTTATTAAAATCACCAATTAACAAAATGATCACAAATTACAATTAACACAATAACTGAGCACCACGAATCGAGAACAGTTCCGCGACATCTTGACTCCAATGCGATCAGAGGCTGAATGCCCTCCTCGCCTTGGCCTTAAAACATCACGACTCTGTAGAAGCACGCCTTTTTTGGTGTCGATAGAACTCTCTTGATGTCGCTAGTGGCGCGCTTGCGATTCGTTTCGTGTCCGTACTAATGACCGGATCCGACACGGCCATCCTGCTATGCACACGTCCTCGTGTGTTTACCTGCAACCAAAACTCAACAACAGTACCTGTTCCACTCGGCCAATTCTGACCATTTACGGGTTCCAACTTTTGAGATAAGGAAACTTTAATCCTCAACACTTTACAAAACAATACTCCTACTTCTCAATGAACTCACAAAATTTCGACTATTTATGGCAAAAATCATCAACCAGAGCCAGGTAACATCGTTTTCCACATTAACAATCGTCTTTTCACTAAGAGCTTAGAAACCCACACACGAGTAAACCACTCTAACGCCATGGCTCTCCAGCCGACTAGCAATCACATTGCTCTCACACATCCAGCGCATGGATCAAAACTATGGTTTCTCCAGACCCCGACCTCCGCCAGTAACTACTGGCACAGTCCCACACAATACGGCCGTTAGAGAACCCTACTTACGTGGTTCCCATAACTTAGGTTTGCTCATCACCATTGTGATCACCATCTACTACGACTGGTACATGACCTACTGGCATCTTTCTTCACCTAACGTAAATTTCTGTTAAGTTTGTTTATTTACTAACATCACATTTCTAACATCATTCTACTAACTTCCAAATAACAAAATCAATTTAAAACAATAGCTAAGCAATTTGGTTACAAGTCAAATTGTAGGCAGGGATAACAATTAAATAGGCAACATGACAATCAATCAGAGTCCAGGTACTATTGAGGATTATGTAAACTGATAATTTAAGAATTGACCCAAAGTCATTAACTAATTAACAAAGCCCCGGGTATCTCATTCGCGGTCAACAATCACATGCGCACTTCCCAAAGGAATGCCGAGTCGTCCTTGACTCTACGATCTTGGCTACAAGGCTAGGTCCAACCATACTACCCAGAGCTATCGCGTACCACATACACGATACTCTGGTACGGTCTCCTATACGGTCTTGGCTACAAGGCTAGACCCGACCATACTACCTAGAGCTACCGCGTACCACGTACACGATACTCTGGTACGGTCTCATACGGTCTTGGCTACAAGGCTAGACCCGACCATACTACCCAGAGCTATCGCGTACCACGTACACGATACTCTGGTACGGTCTCCTATACGGTCTTGGCTACAAGGCTAGACCCGACCATACTACCCAGAGCTACCGCGTACCACGTACACGATACTCTGGTACGGTCTCATACGGTCTTGGCTACAAGGCTAGACTCGACCATACTACCCAGAGCTACCGCGTACCACGTACACGATACTCTGGTACGGTCTCATACGGTCTTGGCTACAAGGCTAGACCCGACCATACTACCCAGAGCTACCGCGTACCACGTACACGATACTCTGGTACGGTCTTATACGGTCTTGGCTACAAGGCTAGACTCGACCATACTACCCAGAGCTACCGCGTACCACGTACACGATACTCTGGTACGGTCTCATACGGTCTTGGCTACAAGGCTAGACCCGACCATACTACCCAGAGCTACCGCGTACCACGTACACGATACTCTGATACGGTCTCATACGGTCTTGGCTACAAGGCTAGACCCGACCATACTGCCCAGAGCTACCGCGTACCACGTACACGATACTCTGGTACCGTCTCATACGGTCTTGGCTACAAGGCTAGACCCGACCATACTACCCAGAGCTACCGCCCACCAAATTCCCACGGTCTAGCAAGTAGATGCCGATTTCTAACGGGCTATGGCTACGACACACTGGTACAGTCTAACCCAATGAATCGAGAACCCGTGCATCTCACACGAACAATTCAATTCGACTCTACTTTCACTATCCCGTCTTCTTCAAAATCCTCAATAGGCCCCTGGCCCTCGGCTCTTGGCCCTTGGCCCTCGGCCCTCTACTTCACGTCAAGCTTAATTTGATAACGCTCTTCGTTTTCTAATAACACTAAATCCCCAAACGAAATATATGTTAAATCTGCTTTTTTTTATAATATTCTCTTACGCAATCTCGCGGACTTCATCAACGTCCTATCATAATAATTTAATTACTTTGCAAGTATGTGTCGGGAAGCACATCCCAAAATCAAAACAAATAAAATACAAAAACCTCGAGTTGGTGTTCGCTAATCGTTACGTTTCATAAGATTGGTTCTGAGCTGAATACACGTGTTTGACCAATATCAGTCGATAACGTTACTCAAACTCAAACTCAAACTCAAAACATTTATTTCAATTAAACCATTTAAAGGCACTTTTGAATTGTCAAGGAATCGGTCAGTCAGAAATAGGTATGAAGCTAGTTGCCCATTCCAAAGCGTAGTAGGTACCTATGGAGAAGAACGGGCAAGAAACTCCACGGACACTCTTTTAAATAAAAAATTGTTACAAAATATTGGTTACATTATTCATGTTGAAATTATACATGTGAGAACAATGTAGAAAGACGTGCACATGAGAAGCGTCCGTAGTAAAAAGATAAAAAAGAACAATTCAAAAAAATTAAAAATAAGCCCTGGCAGCTAAGAGATGACCAGTCCCAACTGACGGCGCCCGTTCACGAACATGACGCATGGATTAGCACCATTCAGCTCAACCATTTTGAAGGGAGCTAAATGATCCAACACACGCGCCACCATCAGCGAAACATTTGAGTGAGCATGACATACTCACAGCCGCCAGGGTACATTCAAGTCAATGCAAGACATATTACCCGGTAAATGGTAACTCTTTAGTACATAGTGCTCACATAGTGTGCTATGCAATTATATAATACAAAAGAGATTGAGTTTATACAATGCAAAGATGGTCTTACAATCTTCAGCAGCTCCAACAGTATTTTCAAATGTTAATCAATTAGTTGTGGTTGTGGAGCAGGACCAGCATTGAGCCAAGCATTTTTATCAGTGATGTAATCCCCCAACGTATAATATGCCTGCCTGCATAGTGTGCGTTTTATACAAGATTTGAATTTCGTCTCATTCAGTTGAAGTATGTGGGGAGGAATTTTATTGTAACATTTTAAACAGTATCCCATGAAAGATGAATCTACTTTAGCCAGTCTGAAACCTGGTTGAACTAATAGGTCCCTATTTCTAGTACTATAATTATGTCTATCACCTCTTTTGCTAAAAAGATGTAAATTCTTTCTTACGTACATGATGTTTTCATAGATATATTGACAAGGTACCGTCATGATGTTAATATCCTTAAACAGTTTCCTTAGAGAATCGCGCCTGCGGAGACAATATATGGCTCTGATCGCTCTTTTCTGGAGAATAAAAATAGACTCGATGTCTGCAGCCCGTCCCCACAGTAAAATACCGTAGGACATGATACTATGAAAGTAGCTGAAATATACTAGCCTCGCGGTATCTACATCAGTAAACTGACGGATTTTTCTGACAGCATATGCTGCTGAACTTAGCCGTCCTGCAAGAGATGTTAAATGAGGACCCCATTGCAGCCTTGAGTCGAGCGTGATCCCTAGGAAAATAGTTTTATCAACGAATTCTAGTTTCTCTTGATTCAATACTATCTCACAATCACTACTTTTGACATTTGGTAAAGAAAATTTTATGCACTTCGTTTTTTTTCCATTTAATACTAAATTATTAGCAGTGAACCAATTTTGGACCTGCAGTAGGGCGTTATTTACGTCGTTAAAATTTGTAGCACGTCTATCTACCTTAAAAATTAAAGAAGTATCGTCAGCAAATAACACCATTTGTGGTCGATTTTTTAATAAATGGAGTAGATCATTAATGTATACTAAGAAGAGGAATGGACCCAATATCGAGCCTTGTGGCACACCTAATTTTACTTTTAAACCTAGTGAATTGATACCGTTTATTTGAACTTGCTGTTGTCTATCATTTAAATAAGATTTTACTAAATTGAGTGCAAGTTTTCCAAGTCCGTAATGCTCTAGTTTCAAGAGTAAGGTTTCGTGATCGACGCAATCAAATGCTTTGGAGAGGTCACAAAAGATCCCTATGGCATCTTGGGCCTCTTCCCACGCGTTAAAAATGTGTCTTAATAGGGTTACACCAGCGTCGGTTGTACAACGTCCTTTGGTGAAACCATACTGTTGATCGTGAAGGATTTTATTTGTGTTAAAATGATTGAGCATTTGATTAAGCATTACTTTTTCAAACACCTTGCTGAATACCGGCAACACGGATACGGGTCTATAATTATTGGTGTCTTTACTGTCCCCGGATTTGAAAAGTGGTATTACCTTACTGTATTTCATTAAATCCGGGAAGACTCCTTGATCCACACACAAATTAAATATTAAGGCTAAGTAAGGCGCTATGGTCTCAATTATGGAGGTACAGACTTTAATGGACATCCCCCAAAGATCTTCGGTCAATTTGATCTTGATTTGTTTAAAAGCTTTTATTACCGTTATGGGGTTAATATGCTTAAAGTTAAATTCAATCGGGCATGCTGAAACGTTGGCCCTTAATAAATCAAAAGAGAGTGAGGGCGAGGAGTTTAAGGTTTCAGTAGTTTTAAGTGGGATACTGGTAAAGAAATTTACAAATTCTTGAGCAACTTCTTTGCTATCGCAAATGAGACCACCACATGACGTCTTCAGTGTATAATCAGAATTATGCTTTTTGTTTCTGTTCGTTTCATTATTGATAATTTTCCAAACCGTCTGTATTTTATTGTCTGCTGATTTAACCTTGTTGCTAATGTATAAGGCTTTAGCTGCCTTACAAGTGTTCTTAAAAGTTCTAGAGTAAGTAGCAACATACTTATTAAAAGTTTCCGTGTTAATATAAGGCTTAAGGCCATACAGCTCGAAAAGTCTATCCCTACTTTTCCTGAGTCCTGTAGTTGCCCAGTCACTAAATAAAAACTTAGGGCTGATAGTTTTAGTGTTCTTCTTAAAACAATTATTGAACTCGGATTGGACTAACGAAAAGAATTCTTTATACAAAATATTAACATTGTTCATTGTAAGGACCTGATTACTTAACTTACAAACTAAAGTGCTATTATATTTATTTAAATTAACAGCTGTTATTGGTCTGAATTTGATCTGCACTTTTTGTAATGGTATGTTAGACTCAAAAGTTACGGATTGACCACTGTGATCCGAAGGGAGATAATTAACTATGGCTTTATCTAAATAATCGCAGCAACAAAACACATTATCAATACATGTAGCAGTAGATGTAGTTATTCGGGTCGGTTCCACAAACACATGTGACAAATTGAATGATTTGAACAAATTTAAAAATCTACCGGTATTTGAATTATTTTCTAAAATATTAATGTTAAAGTCACCACAAATAATTACTGATTTATTACAAGTTGCAAGTTTTGCCAAAACATCTTCCATTACTGACTCAAAAATAGAGTAGTTTTGATAATTTGGGGGTCTGTAAACGCACACTATAACATGCTTATCTAGCTCAACACAAGACAGTTCAATGCTATGTTCAACCGACAGTTCAACTATGTCATTACGGGTTTTTGATTTAATACAACTTTTAATTAAGATTAATGAACCTCCACGCAGCATTGATTTTCGGTTAAAACAACTGGCCACACTATAATTCTCATAGTTAATTAACATTTCATAATCTTTTAACCAATGCTCAGTTAAACATATAATGTCAAACATTGTTTTTTCTAAAAACAATTCAATTTCCAATTGTTTGGAAGAAAAACCTTGAATATTTTGATGTAATAATTTCAAGGATTTCTGCTTAGCCCCTTTTGTACAGTTAACTATGTTAGTGCTAGAAAATACCTTTTTGTTATTAAGTTTAATTATACTGTTATTGGTACCTTCTGTTGTCTTACAAACTAGTTTAAACTAATTGTGCTAACCACCTTAACATTAGTACTATTACTAATTGTGGTACTAATTCTATAAGACTTCGACATACTAATTATGTCTGGGTTAATATTAAAAGCTAATAGCCTAGCTATTTGACGTCTAAAACTAATGGGCAGATACACAGTATCCCTAGTCGACCTGAGCTTATCAACAAAAATGTTGGTGTCAAAAAATATAAACTTGTCACTATGGTGACTAACTAAGAAATGCATGTAATTATTTAACATGTGAATGTAGTTGTTTTGTCTGTTTGACAAGTGCTCAAAATATGGAAAAGCACACAAAATTATTTTCTTACAATTTAACTTCAATAGTTCGGTGACACTATCAGTAATATCATCTTTATTAACATTAAAACTATTACCTATTAATACAGTAATAATGGCATTAGGATCATAGTCCTTCCTAGTTATTGAAGACATTATTTGTTTGTAGGAATTCTGAGGCCTACAATAGTTTTCAGAAGAATGACTCAGGTTGTCACTAAGTAATTTTCCTAACCCTTTTCCAAAACTATCAGAAAAAAACAACGTTAACTCGTTTGCCACTTAACTTGGCTACACAACTCTCTTTACTAACGAGCATTCAACACCAGAATCGTTAATAAAACAATACAGCTCACCTTTTTATTTTAACGTGCTTGAGGGTAGTTGTGCAACGACTTCCACTGGCCGTTCACTGCTTGCGACACGTACTCCAGCATCCGACTGGCTGCCACTGTTCGTGCACCGGTTCCCGATGTGTCCTGGTTTCCCACAGGTGAATGTAGGATCTTGACCATCACCAGGTGCGACTGCACTGGCGTCCAGCTGCACCGACGTCCAGCTGCACCGGCGTCCAGCTGCACCAGCGTCCAGCTGCACCAGCGCCCAGCCGCACCGGCGCATGGCCACATCGGCGCACTGCTGTTATTTTCAACGTTTTTATTTTGCGCCTGAACCAACACGAATCCCACTTATGATGTCGGAGACAGGTATGCGACTCTCGTTATTTTCAGCGATATTTTAACTACTGTGGGCGTAGTGTGGGTAGTGTTGATTAATGCGTAATAGAAAAACAGTTTGTAGTTCAGATCACATTATAATTTACTATCAAATGAATCACACTAGCTAAATTATACACACACTGGGTGCGACGGCGTTTATTAAAATCACCAATTAACAAAATGATCACAAATTACAACTAACACAATAACTGAGCACCACGAATCGAGAACAGTTCCGCGACGTCTTGACTCCAATGCGACCAGAGGCTGAATGCCCTCCTCGCCTTAGCATTAAAACATTACGACTCTGTAGAAGCGCGCTTTTTTTGGTGTCGATAGAACTCTCTTGATGTCGCTAGTGGCGCGGTTGCGATTCGTTTCGTGTCCGTACTAATGACCGGATCCGACATTGTTCGCGTTTAATAGTATAGGATTTACTTGTTGTGTTGTTATCATATCACTTATCAGTTAACACGGGTTGATACGATAACCTACGGGGAGGTCATCGAGGCAAGTGTATGGACTCGTCTACTTTTGTTTATTGTAGGTAGTTCTTTACTGTTCTACCCTGTCCCGTCTTCATAAAACTTCGTTGTTCACAACGTTTCATATAAATTCTACCTTCCCCAATTGCCATTGATTCCAATCACATTTAATAAGTATTATAAAGGCGAAAGTTTGTGAGTGTGTGTGTATGTTTGTCTCTTCTTCATGCAAAAACTACTGAACGGATTTTGATGAAATTTGGCACACTGATAGTTTATAACCTGGATTAACACATGGGATACTTTTTATCCCGATATTCCCATAGGTTCAAGACTTCTGCGGGTGAAACCGCGGGGCGCAGCTAGTAAAGAATAAACTTCAAATCTTGAGTTTAAGCTTTCCCCACCATGGTATTAACAATGAACTACCTACTCTAAAAAAACACTACAAAGTCAAAAGTAACTTTAATTTCGGAAGTCACCGACTTCTGAAATTAAAGTTTGTTTTTGGAAGTGTGTTGTCTTTTTTTGTAAAAAGTTTTTATTTTTCACTTTTTAGTTGTGGTACCTACCCTACACAAATTCGAATACTACTACCTGATGTAGGTACATAATAAGTGACAGGAACTATCATATCATCCACATTCCACATTCAAAGTGGGGGAAAAAAATACGTATTATTTATTGAAGCTTACTCAAAAACTATCCAAGCAAAGTTAATACAATATATATGGGACCACCTCGAGAGTATACGCTTTCAAACAAAAAAGAATTTTCAAAATCGGTTCACAAATGACGGAGAAATCGGTGGACATAAGTAGGTACATTAAAAAAAAAAACCTGGTACTCGGGGACTGCCGCGGTAAAGCTATTGCATAGCATTTGTAACCTCCATACTTCCTATTTTTCAACGCTACACTTGGGATGATGACGTGATGACATAAAACAAAACGGCTGCCCCATTTCAAAACCTAGTAAGGGTTTAAAACGAAATTTTACAGGAGAGCGTAAAAACATAAACAGGGTCAGCCTTTGAAAAGTCCAGGTTTTGAAATAGTTAAAGTAACTTACTAGGTTTTAAAGTGGTCACGGGGCAGTGAATGGGGCACTTATTAGGTTTCGATGTTTAAATATATCTGCTTATAAGTGAATTTTCAACGTTGGTGTTTTTGTATTTGGTGGGGACTTATTAGATTAGCAAGATTATGCAGAAAACGATTTTTGTAAAAAGTGTCCCTTACTAGGTTTTGAAATGGGGCAGCCGAAAAATTACGTTCCCATGACAACATCACGTTGTCATGGGAACCGTCATTACATGGTAGGCGGAGTGTTAGGTTTTATTTTCGTTACGGAATTTCTTGTATCGGTCGCCGCGCTCAAAGCCCGCGATAAAAGCTATGCAATAGCTTAAAAATGTACGCTACGAACATATAACCTCCTCCTTTTTGGAAGTCGGTTAAAAAGAAGTGAAATTCCAGCAAAAACATTTGGGAGTGCCTTCGATGCCGGCGCCGGCTCCCAAAAATAACGCCATTGGGAACCGGCATGACATTACTACCGGCAGCCGAGATTAAAAACATCGGCTGCCGGCACATTACATACTCTGTGGCCAGCACCGCCGTCTCCCATAATGGACAACAGCGGCGCGGCGTTTGTGGAATCCCGTCCAGTATTCAGAACTACAATAAACTAACCTTATCTAAAGTATTTTTTTCTATAGATATGCTGCCGGGGCACAGCTCGCTTCGCTCGCTCGGCTCGTGCGTAGGTGGTCACAGTTCTAACTAGGGTTGCCAACTTTTTTGAGAAAAATAACGTAAGTATCAAATTCTTTGAGAAAAAAAAAGTATCTGGAAAAAAAAAAAGTATTTTCAAATGTTTTTATTTTGTTTAAAACATTTTATTGGGTGCTTTTAGCAAACGCCATTTTAATTAATTGTTTCAAAGCTAGTTTTACAACTGTTAGGTTTCAATTTATTATTAATACGTAATTGTTGAATATTGTACTGGCAACACCCAAAGATTCGTTATGTCAAAATGGGGGAAACCACCATGGACTTATTATACAAAAGTACTTCAATAAGAGTTTTTAATTATTTTGTCATAAATTATTATTTTATAAGGTAACTTAATTTCAATATTTTTGTAATACAAAAAATAATTTGAAATCACCTTAGTAACAGTAACAACCGGACACAAATTATCTCTTTCAAAACGAACTTTCCTGTTTGATAAAAAATGTTTGGTCACCCTATTAGAAAGAGATAAACAGCCTCGGTATACATGTCTCTCTCTGCTCGTGTTTTTGGTACGAGAGCTCAGTCCAGTTTGTATAATAAGTCCATGGCAACCACAGAGCATGTAACTACCGCTAAAGGCCATCATCATGAGAGACGGCTCACCCACGCAACTTACATCTCTATTTATACTAGCTGTAATGGCTATTATCGTCTGTGGATTTTTCAGCCTATGGTCGGATAAATATTCTTGTCAAATAAATCGACTAAAAGCAAAAATATCAATAGGAAACATTTAAAAAAAAAAAATGAAAATGACGTTCCCGCGCGGTAAAATGTCAGTCAAATGTCACTCCCGGGACGCGCGTTTGCTGTAATAATTCATTTTTTAATGGTTTTTGTGTGTAAATCGTCGGAAAGTGGTGATATTTTCATTTTGAAGTAAATATTACATCGTTGTAGATAATATTCGCACTAAATAACATCATATTATACCTATTTTGACCCAACCAAAAAAGTGAAAACAAAAAGATGAGAGAAAGTTCACGTCAAAGTGAAATTTGTGATATTTTGTGGTTTTTCTGTATGGATCTGACGAATATGATCGGTAAGTGTTTTATTTATTTTCAGTATTTCATGTTTCATCGTTTTAGACAACATTTTCACCAAAATACAACAAAAAAAAAAATTTTTTTGGAACGGAGAAAGTTACGTAAGCACTAGAAAGTCTAGGTCATCAAAAATCAAGATTTTTTTATTTTCAATGTTTGTCTCTAAAAACGCTTTTGTTAGATAACTTATCTATCCATAATGTACCCTGCAAAATTTCGTGTAAATTGGTACGGTAGTGTTATCAGAAATCGTTATCACAATGAACAATAGAACTCTTAACAAAAACGGGTAATTAAGTGAACGTTGCTTACAAAGACTGTAACCATTTGAAATGTATTCCTAATCTATTCGAGTAGCAAAAAACATAAACAATAATACTTGAGACGTTATAAAGAAACCTTTAAAAAGAAAATAGGATATTATTTTTATTTCTCTTCTAGTTTTAGTGATGGTCAGCACGCGTAGCATAACATCCATAGAAACGGGTTTTCTACGGGTTTTGTCGACGGAAGAATAGACAAAATGACAGATTGTGATTGTTTATCTGTCATTTTATCTTTTCTTCTGTCGACAAAATCTGTTTCTATTGTGGTCATGCTAAGCGTGCTGGCAGTTTGAGTAGTTTTTGCGGCCTACCCAGATGTCCTTTCTTTGGTATTGCTCGTCGAGTTGAGCTCCTTAAGTTCTGAGTTGAGCTCCACGATTACTGACAAATGCTTGCACTGACTGGACAGATCCGTGTGGTTCTTTCCTCAAAATACCTTTTCAGACACTAATCTACATGGTCCTCATATATGGCCTGACCAAGATTATGTCTGGACTTTAAAAGAGACTGCGACCTTTGAGTTTGTTTCGGCCTTTCTTCACAGAGTAGTCAGATAGGAAACGCCGAACTCATCTAGCTTATTTTTAATAAAAAAAATTATGACGTGTAAAAGTGATTCCGATATCCTATTTACAGAATAAACAATTTCATTTCATTTCATTTCCCGAGAGTTTGTTTATTCAAGTGCGGTCGTAAACCTGTCACGGCGCGGACCACCCGCTGGCTCTTACCGGTTGAGGCAGAACTTAGAACTGGTGTTCTTCTGGGTGGTCCCGGGACCACCCAGAAGCAACACCACTTGAGATTAAAACGACGATATCTCAAAAGTTTTGTATGCAAGCTGTTTATAAAACTTATGTCGTTGGAATCGTAATGAAATAAGCTAACGAATTAAAAATGGATATGTACAGTTTTTTTTTTCGTAATAATTGTTAATATTGATGTAAACTCAGGGGGGCGGGGTTTTTTTCCGATTTACCGTCAAAAAGAAATGAAAAGAAAAATAAAAAAAAATCAAAGAGTATTTATGTTGTTATAAAGATACACTATTTTACAATAATCAATTCAAAAAACCATACATCTCCATACATTTGTTTTTCAAACCACAAGCAATAAAAGAATAAACAAAGTTCCGACGGCCGCCGTGTAACACGACACCGTAAACAAAGAATCGTTCTTATGTACAGACGCCAGCACATCAAGCTACTACAATCTGTCAAATTTATTTAATAGATTTTCAACTTTATCGCTGAAGTCTAAGGTTCAAATTTGATTGGGAAAATTTGACAGTTTCGGGTAGCTTGATGTGCTGGCGTCTGTACCTGTTTTTATCCGTCGAGACTCAAACAAAGCAGCATTATCATAGCTTATCGATTGTTTAGGCCACATGTTATCGCAGACAGAGTGTTAACTGTTAAAATTATCACTTCTTACATCACTGAACTTGAAACTAAAACAAAACACAACCGCAAAAATAAACGCTCACACTTTGGATCACTTTAGATTTATCGTTGCACTATATTAAAATCTAAATGAACATTCCACTAACACAAACATACTACTAATGAAAAACACAACACAAATGCTTGTTGCCTAACATAAACATTTAAAATATCAACAAAAACTAAATGTAAACACGCCCGAAACGCGTCCGTCGTCATCTTTAATAGAATATTCACCACAGACTTTTTAAAACGATCATTCCGGCGCGAATCGTTTTCAGATGTTTAACATGTGATGTTATATTGCTTTTCTTATCTTTTCCCTACAATTAAGGTATAGTTTTTATAGGCAATTTGGCGCGTTTTTTTCGACCGGAAATACGGCGCCTCAATGAGGCGTTTAACAGATAAGGCCGTTTTGACAGCCGCCTCAATGAGGCGGCGGCGGCATAACAGTAAAGTTTCACTAAAATCCATTAAACTTTTCTCATGTGGTGATGTTACAAACAAATAGACAGACGGAGAGAGAAATTCTCAAAATTGATTGAGTTAATTTGTGTACTATTGCTCATTTCAAATAGAAAAGCGTTTCATATGAAAGGAAATGTTTGCAAGTCTCATCAATTGTATATATTTAATTATCTTTACAGATTTAACACCAAGGGAAAATCAGTTGATGGAACAATTACAAAAAATTAAATGCAGCCTGACATCACTAAGACGCAGTGCCAATCTCTTTTGTGCCACCGCCGGCACAAAATAATAAAAAAGAAGCCATTTTGGTCTGATGCCGATGTTGCTTACTTATTTATACATAATTAAATACTGAAATTAAATAAATCTGTTTTATTTAACCGATCTTTCAAAATAAATCAAGATTTCATCGCTTGATGATGGGTTAGCACTTCAGGCTGACTTACATCGGCTTGAAGAGTACTGTCGGGCTAACAAACTCGATCTCAATCCATCAAAGTGTTCATTGATCACTTATACTAGGAAACGTGCTATCCTAGCCACCACCTACACTTTAGCGGGCCAAACCTTGCCTAGGTGCGATACTATTCGTAATTTAGGCATGCACCAAGATAGTAGGTAAGTTAGTTTTTGACACACACATTGACGCCATTGTCAATAAAGCCTCTAAATTGCTGGGTTTATAATGCGTCTCTCTAACTGTGCGTTCGCACTGGCGAAACATTCACAACGAAACATGTTGGAATCTCTATTTTCTGTCAATTTTCCATACAAAGTTTGACAGGCACTAGAGATTTCAACATGTGTGATGTTTCACCAGTGCGAACGCATAGTAAGTGCTTTACAGATGCTAAAACACTTAAAATATTGTATTGCACTTTTGTTAGAAGCCAGCTAGAGTATGCATCTCAGATATGGAACCCACGTTATCGCAAATACATTGACCGCATTGAGAACATTCAAAGACGTTTCATAAAATATCTTTGTTTCCATAAAAAGATTCCATACCATTCAATCGATTATCTCCGACTCTGTAAGAAATATCATTTACTACCACTCGAAGATCGACGTGAGATTGCTGACTGTTTATTCCTATTTAAAATCTTTAACAATAATATTGACAGCCCTGAGTTATAATCAAAATTTTATTTCAATGTTCCAAACAAAGCATTTCGATTTTTACAACCCTTACGTGTACCTCAAAGTGCTACTAATTATAGACAGAACAGTTATATTGTGCGTGCAAGCAAAAATTTTAATAAAATATGTAAACAACACGACTTGGATCTCTTTACAACCACTATGACCTCAGCTAGAAGGTGCTTAAGCCTCAATTTTTTTAAATAGCTGCAGTGCTCCTCAATGTTTTTTTTTTAAAGTGAAATCCGGAACAGGAACCTCCCGAAAAAACCATATCCGGTGAGGACATGTGTCAGGCGAAAGGCGAGGACGCCGTGGCGCCTCTCTAGCCACCCCTCAAAGAGGGGACTTATAGCCACAATTGTGGCGTGCCCAAAATTTAAACCCTTAAAGGATGACTTCGTTGTCCGTCAAGATCCTTTTTCTTAGAAACGCGTGGAGGCATCAAGTTGAAATAGATAACAAAAATTTAGATATACGGTCTCTTGGAGCTGTAACGAAAATCAAACTTCCAAATCAATGCAATAAAAAAATACGGTCATTTATGCCGCATATTTTGACACTCGCAAATAAACCAGTCTATTTGGTACTTCCCGTTGGTCTAGAAGCATGAAGTTCGGCGAGAAGTAAGGTCAAGCAAAGAGGAAAATCGGAAAATTGGTAATTTATAGTTATGTAATTATTAACTGCAAAGTTAAGTTTTTAGGGTTCCGTAGAAAACAAGGAACCCTTATAGTTTCGTCATGACCGTCTGTCTGTCTGTCTGTCCGCGGTCTAGCTCCGAGACCCTTAGTACTAGAAAGCTGTAATTTGGCATAGGTATACATATTAATTACGTCGACAAAGTGGTAAAACAAAATTACGAAAAACATTTTTTTTTAGGGTACCTCTCATGCACGTAAAGTGGTGATGTTTATTTTTTTACCCCATGGTGAGGGGTATCATTGGAAAGGTTTTTCAAAAACATTGTGAGTTTGTAAAAACCATTTTTGGATTCAGGGATTCGTTTGCGAAATATTAAGCTTTAAAGTGCTAATTTTTGTTAGAGTCAAGTGACCCACCCCCCCCCTGCCGGCTAAATGGTTGGTTTTGGGTGTGTGAAAAAATCACAACAGTAGTTTATATAACGAAATTAAAAGGAAAACTATCACAGCTAAGTAGGCTCTACAGGTTAATGAGTAATAATCGACCAACTTAACTTTGCAGTTGCAAAAACATGTTTTCCCATACATTCCGTATGGGAGAACATATTTTTCGACTACAAAGTTAAGTTTGTTTTTGGGATAAATTCATCCCAACTACGGAACCCTTCATTGTGCGTGGTCCGACACGCACTTGGCCGGTTTTTTCTTTAATCTGGGATGAAAAATTCATTGGCCGTGTCTTGAAGTAACATTGAGTCTGTATTTCATTACTTTCGAACGTTGCTTTCGAATTTATAATATTAGTATGGATACGTCTTATCAAAAATAAAGTAGGATACGTTATTATAGGCATTGGCAAAAAATATCGATATATATAAATATCGATATTTTCCACACAATTATCGATATATATCGTCGATATTTTTAATCGCGATATATCGATATTCGATATTTATTTTAGAGTATCGAATTCGTATCAATTTCGACTTTTTTTTATGCAACTTTGGTTTCGTGTTTAACCTCTTTGACAGACGAACACATCAAACATAGGGTGCTCCTAATATCCATATCTGATGACTACTGCACGCGTAGCATGACAACCATAGAAACAGGTTCTCGACGGGTTTTGTCGACGGAAGAATAGACAAAATGACAGATTGTGATTGTTTATCTGTCGTTTTGTCTGTTCTTCCGTCGACAAAACCTGTGTCTATTGTGGTTATGCTAAGAGTGCAGGTTTGATTAAATTGTGTATAATAGGCTATTTGACTAATTTTGAAAAACCTTTTTAAATTATTCCTTATTACTTAATAAGCGGGGGCGATTGTTGCTCGCGTCCGTAGGACTTACCACCTTATCCAGGCCCACCCTACACGTGCCCCCCGGGTGGTGCAAAACGAGTAATTCAACGCCGAGTCTCAGGCGGCGGTTAAATAACCTGTAGATATGTCAGCAGGACTAACAATTCTGCCAAGTGAAGGTAGGAAATGATCTTCACAAACCATAACTCTGCTGTTGTAGTAGAAATGGTGGCCTTGGCTTAATCGCCCGGACTGCGAGGAAGAGCCTTACAAAGGAACTATTCCTCTATAAACATTCTCTCATCTACCCCCTATCCTAAGGTGGGAAACGTGCCAAAAGGATACTCATAAACATCTAAACGAGTGGCTAGTGGGAAACTAGTCATGAACGCCAACCGCAACGGACCTGGCAAACGTTGTGTGTAATCTGCCTTCTTGAGGGGATGGGCGTCACCCTTCTTGCGACTGTTTATATCGACCCATACTCGTGGGAACCTCATGGAAAATTCTCAAAATAATAAAACTACTAATTTACAAAGACCAAATCTGATTCAACAAACATTTCATTCTTGCATGTTCGATAGAACAAGGAGCAACTCATTAGGGGCACTACCTAAGGAAATCCAAAAACCTGTGGAAAAACAGATAGAACTAAGTGACTCAGAAAATACAGATACTGAGGAATGGCAAAAGGATAAAATCCCAACTAAGAGAAAGAAACGGAAAGAGACAAGCCCCATACAAAATGAAACAAATAAGAAGATCAAAAGCATCTCGGCTTTCCAGATATCCACACAAAACAGTTTCGAAATCCTTAACGAAGAATCTACAAAGGAAACTAAAACAGAGGGTAAAGAATATATACCAAAACCAGAACCCATATTTGTGACAGGTGTCCTCAACATAGCATCCCTAAAGGAAAAACTGAATAAACTCGTTGAAACTGCTCTGTTTATCATGACTACACTAAGATCTGGACACATAATCAAAATTATGCCAAAAGACATCCAAACGTACAAGGTAATTAGAGAAAACTTCATTGCAAACAACATCTCACACTATACATACCAGCTAAAAAGTGAGAGAGCGTACAGGGTGGTCTTACGTGGGCTGCACGCCTCAGAAGATACCTCAGAAAAAAAAAAATCTGGAACGCATTGGACATCAAGTGAGACAAGTAGTTAATGTACGACACCGAGCTACAAAAGAACCACTGCCTATGTATTATGTTGATCTAGAACCAAAGCAGAATAACAAAGACATCTTTAACGTTAGATATCTGAATCAAATGAAAATCTCATTTGAAGCCCCATATAAAAAGAAGGAAATTCTTCAATGTAAAAGATGCCAAAGATTTGGACATTCAAAAAACCAGTGTCATAGACCTTTTCGCTGCGTTAAATGCAGCAATGACCACTCGACAGCGCAGTGCACCAAAAAACCTGATACCGAGGCTACTTGTGCAAACTGTGATGAGAAACACCCGGCCAGCTACAGAGGCTACAAAATCTACAAGCAATATAAAGAAAGAATTCTGAAGACTGCTCCCAAGCCCAAAGAACAACAACCTTCAAGGAAACTAGAGATCTACAACATAGACAGTGTCACTCCACGTGAATTCAACCTTAAGAAAACATACGCCGAGACCATTAGGACCAAACCACCAGCTCCTCCATCTGAGAGAAAGAACGACCTGAATGACATGACCGACATAATGGAAACAATGCTAGAAAAACTACAGCACACAATGTTGACAATGATGGAAAAAATGATGGACAAAATGATGGACCGAATGGTTCAACTAGTCAACAGCCTTGTTAAGAAATGAATCGCAATCTCCGAGTTGTCACTTGGAACGCCAACGGCTTGACGGAACGACGTCAAGAATTTGAAATCTTTCTTCAGACAGAAATGATCGACATAGCCTTAATATCTGAGACGAGGTTTACCTCAAAGTCTCATGTTACCTTTAATAACTATACGATCTACACAACCAACCATCCCTCTGGAAACAGTCATGGCGGTACTGCAGTAGTTATTAAAAAAAATGTCAAGCACTACTCCATGGAGGAATATCGTACAGATAAAATCCAAGCAACCTCTATTGCACTAGTGGATAACAAACATGAAACAGTATTCTCTGCTGTCTACTGTCCTCCTAGACATACAATATCAGCACAAGACTTCTCAAACTACTTCTCTACACTTAGTAAAAGATTCATCAGTGCTGGGGATTGGAACTCAAAACATCTCCACTGGGGCTCCAGATTGACCAACACGAGGGGAAGACAACTCTTCAAAGTAACGAAAGATATGAAATTGGAATGCTTGTCTGGTAGAGAGTCTACCTACTGGCCAACCGACAGAGATAAGACCCCTGATCTGCTTGACTTTTTTATTGCAAAAAATATAGACAGTAATTACGTAACGATAGAGTCATGCATTGACCTCACTTCAGACCACACTCCAGTCATCCTGAATATTAACTCAACGGTAACTCTAGTAGAGCCACCCTCAAAAATATACTCTAGAAAAACAAACTGGGAAATGTATAGAAAGGTAATAACAACAGAAACAACCTTAAAAAACAAAATTGGCACACCAGAAGAGTTAGAAGATGAGGTGGAGAAATTTAACACGTCCATACATAATGCCGCTAACATCGCTACCACCAAACGAACAGGTAAAGGAAAACCACCAAAGAATAATACGTATCCAAAGGAGATAAAGGAGAAAATACAGAAGCGGCGTAAACTTCGAAAGATTTGGCAGACAACAAGATATCCAAGCGACAAAACAATATTTAATAAATTCTCAGACGAACTTAAAAACCTCACAAACAAGTACGAAAATGATAACATCCAAAACATGCTTTCAAATCTTGATCCAACAATTGAAACAAACTACTCGCTGTGGAAAGTCACCAAAAACTTAAAGCGTCCTAAAACCCACGTACCACCTATAAATAACAATAAGGGAGGATGGGCTAGATCTGATCTCGAGAAAGCAAAAATTTTTGCCGAACATCTCAATACTGTTTTTCAACCACTCCCCGAGAGTTCCAATGAACATAGCAAAGAAACCAAAGAGTACCTTGAAACAGCAAATCAAATGTGTTTGCCCCTGAAAAGTACTAGTCCCAAAGAAGTATACCGAGTAGCAAAGAACTTACAGGAAGGGAAAGCACCTGGATATGACCTAATCGATGCAACAATCTTAAAAAATCTCCCATACAAAGGAATAATGAAACTAGTACACATATTCAATGCCTGCCTGAAACTTGAACATTTTTCTGGTCAATGGAAGATCGCACATGTAGTAATGATAGCAAAACCCGGCAAACCCGCACAAGAGACAACTTCTTATAGACCCATCAGCTTGCTGCCGGTAGTCGGTAAACTCTTCGAGCGAATACTCCTCAACCGAATGAAGGAACATCTAGAAACAGTGTTACCTAAACACCAATTTGGATTTCGTAAAAGGCATGGAACAATCGAACAAGTTCACCGTATTGTTGACACTATCAGCAGATGTCTAGAAAACAAACTATATTGCTCTGCGGTCTTTCTTGACATCAGTCAGGCATTCGATAAGGTATGGCACGATGGCCTTATCTTTAAACTAAAAAAGGCTCTCCCACACTGTTTCCTTCAAATACTAAAATCGTACCTGGATAAAAGGAGCTATCAGGTGAAGTATAACGAGGAATGCTCCGACCTTCACGAAATCAAATCAGGTGTCCCGCAAGGTAGCATACTGGGTCCAATCTTATACCTTATATTTACAGCAGACATACCAACCAACGATCACACGTCAATTGCAACGTATGCCGATGATACGGCCCTGCTGTCTACTCACACAAACCCAGAAACTGCTTCATTTCTGTTACAAGATCACCTCCACGAAATAGAGTTGTGGCTGAAAAGGTGGAGAATTAAGGCAAATGAAAGCAAATCTGCTCAGGTAACATTTACCCTCAGGAGAGAAACTTGCCCCCTCGTTAAATTAAACGACAAAATAATACCTCAAGAAGTTAACGCAAAATATTTGGGAATGCACTTGGATAGAAGAATGACATGGCAAAAGCACATCTGGACCAAAAGAAAGCAACTAGACGGAAAACTTCGAAACCTCAACTGGTTACTTGGACGCCACTCACAACTAAGTGACAACAATAAAATGTTGATATATAAAACAATATTAAAACCCATCTGGACCTACGGTATACAGTTGTGGGGAACCGCTAGTAATAGCAACATAGACATACTAGAAAGATTCCAAAGCAAAACACTAAGAACTATGTTCGGTATCCCCCAGTGTATTAGTAATAAATACATGTACCTAGATCTAGAGCAGTGGTGGCCCAGTGGTAACGGCCGCGACTTACGAGTTTTAGGTCGTAGGTTCGAACCCAGACAGGCGCTTTACTTTGTGTAAATTATTTCATCACCACTGCTCTCAAAACGGTGAAGGAAAACATCGTGAGGAAACCGGCATGTCCTAGAACCGAAAATTCGAAGACATGTGACATCTACCAACCCGCACTGGGCCCGCGTGGTGGATTACAGCCCACTCCCTCTCACAGAGAGGAGGCCCCAGCAGTGGGAACATTTATAGGCTGATGATGATGATGATGATGATGACCTAGATCTAGGTATAAAAACTGTCCGGCAAGAAATAGTCCAAAGCAGCCTGAAGTACCAGGAGAAGCTAACAACCCACGTGAATGAACTTGCACAGACTCTAAGTGGAAAGGGTGGACTTGAACATACCCGGCTGAGGAGAAATGACATCCCTAATCTCACCAAAAGATTCCCACAATGAGACAATGAGAGAGTTTGCTGGAAAGAAACTTTTCAACAGTTTATGGCTCTCGTAGATTACAATATAAGACAGATATTTATCAGCCAAGGAAGTGGCTTATTGTTCCTCGAACAGATTGCCATGTAGCAGAATCAACAAAAAAAAAAAAAAAATTACTTAATAAGCACATCAAATTGATATTTCGGAAAAAATATATGTATTTCACAAAAAAACAATGATAAAGTTTAAATTGTCAAAACCGCGCGAGAAACGCTGTTGCTCTAATGGCGTTGGTCACGTGATCCGGGTGACGTCACACGCTAGTAAACATTTTGTAATATCCTTATTAGCCTTTCAACTGTCATTAACGAGACACAATAGAATTTTAATTGTTATCCGCCTCAATGAGGCGTCGTAACAGATGATGAGATAGAGCAGTGAACCCAAAGTAAAATTCGTAATTTTTCTTCAGTTTTAGTGGTTAAAATGGTGTATAAATGGTATGTAGTGCCACAGTGTACAAATACGTCTTTAAATAACCCACAAAAATTGTTTGTTTCTGTTCCAACAAATCCCAAAAGACGAATAATGTGGCTAAAGTTAGCTTGAAGAGACCCAAACATTGTTTCATCTCATTCAAATGTGTTTGTGTGTGAAGATCACTTTGATGTAAGTAAGTAATATTTTACTTTAGTGAGAATCATGTTATCCTGAGCTATACAGCTGATCCATCTGTTCTGTAACCTTCAAAATATTGTATATAGGATGTTGTAGGTACGATTCATTGTTGATGAATCAGACCTGTGTAACAAAACCAAACACCATGAGTACCGTGACAAAGAGAATTTATATGGACATTTCAAACATTTAACAACCTAACCTAAAATAAATATTTTATGATGATCACACATAAAGGTTTGTAAATAAATAAGTCTTACTTACATTGCTGTTTTTACATTTTTAAGTTTTGCAGCACAGTAATCAGCGTTGTTCTTAAAGAAAAGTGCAACCATAAATGCGTCTATTTGAGGCAAGTTGCTGTTATCAGCTTGTACATGATTTGTCTCCAGTTTTAGATTAGAAACAAATATTATGAAAATAGTTGTAGGTAACATTAATCAAAATATATCAGAAAAAATCTGCAAAAATAGCCCAAAAAACGATCAAAACACTTAATAAACGAAACACGCGTACTATATTCAGTGATCGAAGCCGTGTTTACTTGCGTGTGACGTCACCAGGGTTGTATCCAATCGCAAGGCGTTCTCTTTATAGATAAAAGTTCAAAAATTGTTACATGTTTATCAGTGAAATTTTAAAAAATTATACGTAGTTAAGTTTAAATTATAGTTTAATATGTTTTTTTACGCTATTATCTGATAGGATGACTACAATTTGTAGTATATTTTCAATGTTGTCAAATAGCCTATTGTTTAGGCTCGAGCATTCATAAAAAATACTATTTTCTTCCATTTTCGTCTATTCTTTTTTACGAAGTTTGAATGCTTTGAGAATTTATGTATGAATAATCATGCAAAAACTGACGATATATCGATATTTTTCATTCGATAATTATCGATACTGTTTAAAAATATCGATACGATAATTAACGATATATTTTTTTCACTTGCCCATCCCTACGTTATTATAAAGTTTGGTTGGCAACCCTAGTTCTAACCTAACTTTTTTTGGGAGTATAAAATTATTTAACCTAATCTAACTAGTTCGGTTCTGGGTACTTAGTACCATGGACTTATTATGCTTAGTACTTGATTACTGGCGTATGGAAATCATTGATTATGGAAATGTAATAAGTACTAACATATTGGAAAAAAAACCAACCTCGTTTTCCGCTTTTTTTTTCCAAACTTAGCGCCGGCAGCCAATTCGGGAGCCGGCGCCGGCAGCGGAGGCACTCCCTAATAATTTATACGACATTGTAATTTAAGTACTTGGCTACCGATCGTATCGATGTATCGATCTAAGGATCTATAGATATCCACTATACGTAATAGTTTTGGGTAGCTGGCAACCAGAAATGGCGACTTGTTCTGTCAATAGAAAAAGTAGAGAGCTGCATGTCTATACCCTCTATTAATCGTTATCTGTGGACTCGTCAGTCGTCAGTATCGTTTTTATGCCGTTTATTTTTATAGTACATACATAATCACAATCAGTATCGGATTCGCTTTTCAGTGGAACAAACATCTTTGTTCAAAGTTGTCGCCGAGCTCACGCACGTATCGATCGAACCATTCGTTATATAAGAGCGACGAACTTCACGCTAACCAGTTTTTTCTCAAATTTTCTGATATATTCATCATTTAATCCGAAGATATTAATCGGCGTGTTTCGCGATTTGTGTGCAGTGCGCAACCACGGTGACGTTTGTAAAGTAGTTCGATTAGTTACCGACCATGTCGCAGATAAAGTTGATAAGCCGCGCTAGTCGCGTTTTGTCCGGCGCACCGGTGCGGTCGGAGTTAGTGTTAGGCGAAGCATTTTCGGCACAACCGCACAGAAACCACACGAGCGTCCGAACCATGGCGTCACAGAAAAAAACACTTACATTAGAAACTTTAAACCCTAACATTATAAAATTGGAATACGCGGTCCGTGGACCTCTTGTCGCCCGCGCCGCTGAAATCGAAAAGGAGCTTGAAAAGGTAGGTATTTATTTATTTCATAATTTAAAATTGTATCCAATTTTAATTAGGCCTAGCTAGCTAGGCTTTGGTAAAATGTCAATTTTACTAAGTATGTAAATATTATGTTGATTTTTGTGAAACTTGGATTTTTTTCTCAAAAACTAGGCGTTTTCGCAGTGTAATTTTTTGCAGTGTTTCCTAAGGAGACATCTATACGCTATAAAATTGTGAAGATTCGCACTCGTGGGTTACAAACTGCAGTGGAGCCAAAATATTGATTTTAGCAATCACAGTGAAAGTTCTGTCTTAACAACTCAAATAGAATTTTAAACATGTGATATCAGGGTCACTGAGCATGAGCATGTACCATATTGCTATTATGTTACCTTGTAAGTACAACATTAAAATGTAGGCGAAATCTTGCTTGCTATTGTATGAAAACACTTGACACTAAACTGACTGCTCATCACAGAGAGTGAAGTCATACTCATCTGACTAACTAATTAGTAACCTTGGGTTGTTAATAATGCTAAAATATTCATACATTATTTTGTGAAATAAAAGTGGAACTCTATGGTCATAATATTACGTTATTCTGGCAGATAATATCCTGGTAATAAAATAATACAAATGATTACAACAATCATTTTATTATGTTACTCAAACCACAAAATTGTATGCAGTTTTCAACCAAGCGATTGGTAATTGGTAAAAATTGATTTTCAAAGCCAAAACTGTAGCTGTACATTTGCCTTCGCCTGTAGAATGTGAAAAGTTAGTTTGCTAGACCAAATGAATGTTTCCAGTTGAGCGAACGATTTGACTTTATTCAGTCAAACAGACCTCTGAAACAAGATGAAAATCTAGTTATGAGTACCATTTTGGTTGTTCACAATTAAGTTTTGAATAATAAAGAGGTTATCATTGAATAATAAAGTGAATAATTTTGTACCTACTCTAATATTTTTATCCACAACATGGAGATGCCCAGATCATTATTGTGGTTAAAGTAAACTAAGAAAGTGTGAAAATTACATTTTAATTTATTATTATTTATAGAAAGATATGCATGAAAATGTGCATATTGTGTAAACTTAAATAAAACTTCCATACTGTTGTAGATACTAATTGACTCAACATAGGACCTAAGACAGACGTTAGATAGCCTTTTAATGAAGAGCTTACTAGAACGTGGAGTTTCTTGCCGGCTCTTCTCCATAGGAAGCGACCAATTGGAACCATGCACCTAGCTTCTGACGTTTCATAAGTGCTCTTGTAGGTTTATGTGAAATAAAATATTTTGAATTTGAGAACCCGCTGCTCAGCCCCATGCCCTATATTATTCCTTTCAAACTGGTTTATTTGCAATGGCTTAAAAAATAAATTGGACAGCTGACATTTTGGGCTCCATGGGAAAATTAATTTCTATTAATATAATCAAGCTTGCTTCACATGAGGGTGTGAAGATAGCTTGATTATTATTTCAAACTAACAATTCGGCCTAGAACAATGGACAAAATGTTAAAGTAAGTAATTACCAAAGGAGATGGAGAATGTTGGGCCCAAGTGTAATAAGTTGAGATAATGATCTAAAAATTAGTCATACATATTTTTTATACTTGAATATCAAAAATCAGCTCAATTCTTTGTCTGGAAGCGGAGAAATATGATAAAGATAGTTTTCGTGAGATCATCAATTATAGTAATCGATTACACAACTACAAAAAGAAAACCTGAGTACCCACGAGGTAGCACTAGGTAATATACTTCATCATCATCATCAGCCTATAATGTTCCCACTGCTGGGACACAGGCCTCCTCTCTGTGAGAGGGAGTGGGCCGTAATCTACCACGCGGGTCCAGTGCGGGTTGGTAGATGTCACATGTCTTCGAATTTTCGGTTCTAGGACATGCCGGTTTCCTCACGATGTTTTCCTTCACCGTTTTAAGAGCAGTGTTGATGAAATAATTTACACAAAGTAAAGCGCCTGTCTGGGTTCGAACCTACGACCTACAACTCGTAAGTCGCAGCCGTTACAACTGGGCCACCACTGCTCTTATGGTAATATACTTAACTCAAAGTAATTAAATGCACTATATATACTTTTATACAATATAGTGCATTTAATTTAAATAAAATATCATTAATTACTGAAAAACCAAAATAATAATGATCAATTTCATATAGATTAAAATCAGTTTTATTTTTTTGTATATTTCACTGGCAGTACATATATATTCTGCACTGGCAGACTGACATTGACAATTTGACACATTAGTGGTGGGTCATCCCAAGGGCGGATCCAGGGGGGGGGGGGGGGTCATGGGGGTCATGACCCCCCTCTGGGCTGCTGTTAGGTCAACCACTGGTATTTTTTCTAATCTCATTTTTTTTTTTTTTAAACGTTGCCCCACACTAGGAATTTCTCCTGTATTGTGGGTGCGTTTTACAAACATTTAAACTCACATACACAAACAGCCAGACCCGGAACAACTACTTGTAGGTCATACAAATATTTTTGTTTGCCATTGCCACACATGCAAACAACATGCAAAATGAGACTATGTGCTGTTATTACAATTATGATGATTGACCATGGAGTTTTCTGCCGGCTCTTTTCCATTGAAAACGACCAAGTGAAACGAAATTCCTAGCTTCTGACGTTTCATAAGTGTCCATGTAGGTTTATCTGAAGCTAGCAACTAGACGTAGAAATTAAAGACCCCAGAATAGTGTTAAGACAAACCGCCGCGGCCCCGGTCCTGGCGGCCCCCTAAATCTTAAGAAGTACTTTTTAATGATATCCCAAACACGGTCAACATAAATATTCAGCAAGAAGCAGTTTAGAGTTGGAGGCTAAGGATGAAAATTTTCGAGCTCGCTCCGCTCGCTACAATCTACATTCTCAAGCTTTCTGCACAAGTCGACAAAGGAACTCATATTTATATATGACTTAAAAAAAAACCTTATCTCTTGCACAAGGCGGTGTGCTAAAATTTTCGAGCTCGCTACGCTCGCTCTTGAATTCTATATTTTTCTAACTCAAACTTTTCTGCTGTCTGGATGTTGAATAGAAACCTAACCGAGAATTCCGAGACGAGGTGCAAAAAAATTCGCCTTGCTCGCGCTCCCTTACATTTTTGCTTATCGTATCCTATTGATGAGGAGACGAAAATGCACCTCTCTGAAAAAAATTCTCCTGCCTGTTGGAGGTCCATGGTGTAGTTACATCATAATTAGACATGTTATACATACTTGTTTTTTTTTGCTGTCATAATAATTTTTTTGTGAAGTGTTAATAGAAATACCTACATATACTCGGAAGACCGCCGCCGGCCTTATTTTGTTTTGCTCCCTTGGGCCCCCGACAGGCTTAGTCCGCCACTGATTGGAACCTGTCCTGACTGACCCCGACTATGTGACCCCCCCCTGACTCGAAGGCTGGATCCGCCCTTGGGTCATCCTCGAATTTTTGTCGACCGAAACCGTTTTCCCGACGACGAAAACGGTTGCAGAAAACGGTTATTAAAGGTCGAAACTTATCCAACATGGAATAGAATTGCCTTTTCGTCGAGCGCAGTTTCTTAAAACTATCAACGATTTGAAATGTATGAAATGGTTTTTTCGCATCACGAACGACAGCATTGACAACTGGTAATACATTACTGACCGTATTTCATTTCAAAGAGTTCACTTTTTAAGAGTTCACTTTTTAAGAGTTCTCTTTTTATTGGAAGGACTGTTTTACGAGTGTGATAGATAGTTGAATCATTGTACCCGACTGTATTTTCTTAGATGTAAAAATCGCACCAAGTATTATTCAAAGACTGGTTTGTGCAATGAAGACTGTTTGAAGTTGAACTCAGGACGTAAAACGGTTTCATCATCACAAAACGGTTTTTGTAAACGGTTCGTTGTCGCAACGCATATCCCTACTAGAACTAAACAGCTGTCACTTATTCCGTGTTTTCGGATGTGTTTTGAGTGCTTTCCCAATTAGGTATTTTTCATTTTCAACGATCACTGCTTTAGGGGGGCTTGTGGCTAAGTAACAACAGCTGCACGGGTCGATCGATCAGGTTAAGCTACGCTTGCCGCGGTTGGTCTGTGGATGGGTGACCTCGGAAAGCACGTTAAGCCGTGCCTCGGAAAGCACGTTAAGCCGTTGGTCCCGGCTGTCATTTGTAGATCTTTGACAGTTGTTACGGGTAGTTAGAAGCCCAAAAAGTCTGACAACCAGTCTTACCAAGGGGTATCGTGTTACCTAGTAACTAGGTTGTGGAGGTCAGATAGGCAGTCGCTCCATGTAAAATACTGGTATTCAGCTGCATCCGGTTAGACTGGAAGCCGACCCCAACATACCTAGTTGGGAAAAGGCTAGGCAGATGATGACTGCTTTGATTTTTACGGATTCTGACCCTGCCTACCTTGTACGACCCTTGATTTCACACTGGACACCGAAGATTGCTCACACAATTTACTTGGAATTGTTATAAGGGATTTTACCGATTGAATAATATTGTTGAAACTAAATTGTGGGATAGCAACTAGTCACTGCAATACACTAATGTATGTATGATTTTATAAATTCACACCATTTATACCTCGTTACTATTCAGGCCCAAGAGTAGATGTAATCGTTTCAGTCTCCTTTAACACATTCAAAGATTTTCATTTTTGACACTGTTTCAAGTAATTACTGTGATCCTCTAATTATGCTAGATGTCTAAGATTTGTTATCTTTAAAACTAAAATTAAGAATGAAGAAATTTCCATTCTTGTGAAAGATTCCATCCTATAAAAAAACCGTGGCTTGTCTACAACAAACAAATAATTATTTACATTATGCATGTTGTTGAGATAATAGCTTATGCAATCACTTTTACATAATATTTATGAGCGTAAACTGTTACTATAATTTTGTTTGTGAGTTGTCTTACCACTCAGCTTATAGTCTGAAGTAATCTAGAGTGGGTGGGTGTAATCTAATCATGCACAATAATGCATCGCACCTTCGGTGCAACAAAGTCACAACAGCTCATTTTTAATTTTACATTTCCTTATTTCTGGATTACTATTTATAGTAAGTTTTGAAATCTTTATAAAATTAATTGTTTACTTTGTTTGCTATAGTTTTACGTTAAAAATCTTATATTGAATTATCAAAAAAATCCTAATAAAAGACAACAAAAAAAGTGTCCTGAATTTATTGTGACTTTGTTGCACCGAAGGTGCGGCATGATCAAAATAATTCTAATCCTTAAATGATGATTTACTACATTCCATTTTTTATCCCACTGACTAACGAATTCTGAAAGAAGGATCGTGTTTTTAAACTGTAAAACCACTTTACGTAATAATTCTGAGTTAGGTATTTTCTTTGATAATTTATCGTCTAATAATGAAAGATTGTAATGTAATCTATACTTACATTATAAAATTGTAGCCAAGTCAAAAATGTAAGAATATTACATTGAATATTTTTGATGCTACGAGGTCTGGGATCGATTCTAATGCCGAAAACATAGTTTTTAGAATTTTTGTGTTTGTCTGTATGTATGTTCCAGCACACAAATTCTGCTGGATAGATTCCGTTAAAATTTTGCATACAATACATTCCCTATAAGTCTGGTCAAACTGTAGGGTATAAACTATCACGCTATTTGCTATGAGGGAAGAGCAATATTACATTATGTTCGTATTTTTGGAAAAAAACTCTCCAAAAGATTAGGATATTGTAGGTGGTTTACGATTTAACTTTTTAAATGACTATCATCACCTTTGTGGAACTAAGCAGTCAATCATGACATAATTATATAGGAACGGCTATTTTAGCTAAGTTTCAATAAAGCAATTAACTCAGTGGTTGGACGTTCGATTTCCAACTATGGTTTTATTTTTTTTGTTTTTAAGTTTTTTTTTTGATCATGTATTTGTCGGAGACAGGTATGTGACGGTCGTTATTATCAGCGATATTTTAACTACTGTGGGCGTACTGTGGGTAGTGTTGGTTAAAGTGCAATAGAAAAATTACGAAAAAAACATTACCCTCCTTTGGGGCAGTCGGGTAAAAAAGGGTCGTTTCACGGGATTTTATTTTCAAACTGCTTAGATATGAGTTTCTTCGATAGTACCTTACCTAAAAGTGTATTTAAATATTGGGGAGTCCCTAAAATTATTGCGAGGATTACCTCTTTTCGACAAAAGACGAAATATAGATACGGTAGGATGGACTGGACTATTTCAAATAAGGGGAATCCCCAAAATAGTTGCAGGGAATTATTTCATTTGTGACCGGCGACGAAGTGTACAAAACTATCTACTTACAAATCCAAAAAAAAAAATACGAAAAAAAAATATTGGCAAAGGAAAAGTTGTGATACATATACACGTACAGTGATATTACATAGATACAATTAAGTTTAAAAACATCACAATGTTTTGATTTAACCGTTGACCCCCAAACTAAGCAGGGCTTGTATCTTGGGGGTCGGAGTGCGAATGAGCGGAAAGAAATATGTTAGTTTATAGGGCTACTTTAGTAAAGCGTGTAGTTTGTGTGTGTGTTTGTGTGAGTGAGGGTGTAAGTGTGAGAGAGGGATGTTGTTTGCTGGCACTTTGGTATGTCGATAACGTTAGAGAAATGATTCTGTTTTGGTGTATGTAAGTTCCAGAAGCCATTTGTGTAGGTGAGAGTAAGCTGGACTGTGTCTGGCCAAAAGGGACTTCACAGGCGAATTGGAATTCTGAACACCCGCTTAGACAAAAGTTCACTATAATCAGCTCTTTTGGGGAAGGTCTTTTGAGTGCGGATGATTGCAATTAAAATGAAAAGTTGCCTCACGCGAAGGACTTGGATTTCACTGTAGAGCTTGGCAGTTGAGAATCGGAATAGTTTCCTAAACGTGACTTTCAGAAATGCCCTCTGAGCTCTCTCAACGTAAATCGTGTGGCTTTTTCCGGCACTTCCCCAAATAGAGACGTTGTACTGAATTATGGGCTGACAGATAGCAAGGTAGACCTTTCTTAAGAGATCTGGAGGCAGGCAGTCACGAAGATTCTTCATTGTGAAGATTAGTTTCCTTGTTCTGTCAGCTAAAGCGGAGATATGTGGCCAAAAGAAAAGATTCGAATCAATAGTGATGCCCAGATATCTGACTGACGAGGTGCGTTCAATCCAACAGCATGTGCAATTTGCAGGTTGTGCACGTAAAGAAGGAGGGCAGGAGTGTATTGTCAGTTGTAGGTCGTTAGGTGGACTAGAGGTTGAGGTTTTCGAGAAGGCGACGTATTTTGTTTTTTCAGTATTTAGTGACAGTAAGTTGTTATCGAGTGCTTCTGTAATAGAAGTCATACCCTCCTCTGTCCGACTGTACACAAGGTCCCACGACTTGTCATGAAATAGAATCACTGTGTCATCCGCGTAGGTTATTATTTCGGCGTTATTTAATTCTAGGTTAGAGATGTCGTTTATGTAGAGCGTAAAAAGCGTAGGGCCTAATATGCTGCCCTGAGGGACTCCATAGTTTATAGGGAGCTGTTGGCTGCAGTGATTATCCATTTTTATAAACTGCACGCGATTGGTGAGATAGCTTTTAAACCCGTCGTAAGTCACTCCTCGAATTCCATACGCCTCTAGTTTTCTCAGAAGTAAAGCTAACCTTTTTAATATCTTTTCGAGCTATTTCAAGTCCTAATAATTTACAACTTTTCATTTATTTCCATTCATTCTCGATTTAAAACCATGTTTTTTTTTTTCTTAATTTTTTTCTTTAATTATTGTTTTAAACTTGTTTTATACTGTGTTTTTAAACACTTAAGAAAAAACATTGTTTTAAACACTGTTTAAAATACGTGTTTTAAAACAACTTGTTTGTTTTATGCCAACCCTGTAGTTATTGCAATTTAAACTTTACGATTAACGTCATAACGGCGACAAGACAGGTTTCGCGAAATAAATATACCTGGTGTTTATATGTATAGTACATAGGTATTAAATTCCTTGCTTGGTCTGCTGTCTCAGCGTTGCGTAAGATTCTTTATTGAGACGGCGCCCGTAAAAGGAGTACCTACCTGGAAAGCCTTGGCATTGATCAGCACAAAAAAACTAGGTTAATTTTACAATTTACACCCAGGTTTTGACAGCAGATTTGTCCTAGCGATTTTAAAATCTGTGTGTGGATCTTCTAGAATCGCTGCCACACTACTTTTTGGTGACAAAACAGCGCACGCTATGTTTAAGATTCCTATCGATGTAGAGAGCAACGAAACGCCTGTTTGTGGGGTGTCACGCAACAGTAACAAGGGACGTGTACTTAGGGATTGCGCTTCATCGTATGGGATGAATGCATTATGGCAAATAGGAAAGCAGTGGAAGCTGTAAACAGAATCCTGCAGGACATCCGCAGGAATCAAGACATGATGGGTGGTGTCACAGTTCTGACTGACAAAGTGAATGCTTCGTTGAAAAGGTCTACTCTAAGGTCAAAAGTTCATAGGCTGCGCTTGACCATATCACCATGGAGCTCGTCTTGGCGGGAATTCAAATGCTCAAGAATTCTCCATTGTTCTTCTAAAAGTTGGTGAAGAGAGACTCTTGATAGAGTAGTTCCCACTTTAAAAGATATTATTCGTTTGGTGTACGGGGACATTAGTCGAATACCGTACTAAGAGAATTATTGGGCGTGTTCCCATTTTAACGACGAAAATGATCAAGCTGCAGCGATAAACCACAATATTCTCTCGCAAATTGAAGGGGGCGAAGAGATATACACCTCCATTAATACCGATGTGGAGGAAGATGATGCCACACATTACCCCGTTGAATTTCTCAATTCGTTAATGGCAAGTGGACTTTCGGTGTACATCATCCAGCTGAAGGTCGGTGTCCCGATTATGCTCCTTCGGAACTTAACTCCACCGAAGCTGTGTAACGGAACCCGGCTCAAAGTCGTGTCTTTGCAGAGAAACTTTAAGTGCGTGCAGTTCCCTGTGAGCGTATGCTTTGCGATGATTATCAACAAGTTACAGGGGTCGACACCGAAGGGTGAAGGCTGCGGGTGTCGACTTCAAGACAAGCTGCTTCTCACACGGACAACTGTACGCCGCTTGCTCCCAAGTCACCATTCCTGACTCTGTAATTTTGGCTGCTGAGAATAAAACTACAAACGTAGTATACACGGAAGTTTTAAAAAAATGTGGCTGTTATTGTAGTATATTGTGGTGTCTTACGACTTTTACGCGAACGAAGTCGCGGGCAGAAGATAGTAGGTAATTATCAATAAAGAATGACCTAGCAGATGTCCTCCATAAATTATTAGCTGCAGCACTGACTGGACTCCGTCACGGAATGGAAGTCTCCTATCTTACCAGGTTGAAATTTGGCCAAAGTAACTTCAGTGCGTCTTTTAACCGATGACCTTGAGAAGGCCGTAGGAATCCGCTTGATGCGAGAAGCACAGGTCTGGTCGATGTGGTGACGCTTGGGGGGCTTCTATATCCAGCAGTGGACGTCTTTTGGCTGAAACGATGATGATGATAACTGCGTCTTTGTGTCCAATGTTCAAAGGAAACCTTATGTTCGAACAGTTTTCGGGAGTTCTGGGTGATGACCAGTGGTTAAAAGCTTTTTAGCTATCAAGATAACAAATTAGAGCATCAATGGAATCAATCGGATCTACAAAACAAGTCGGGAGATTCATTTCTTGGGACATTTGATCATGATGTCTTGAAAACGAAATAAAACCGCAGTGTGATTACCTCAGACCATATTGGTCTGAGGTAATTAACTAAATGATTGCATGTCCGCCGCCACGCCGGTCGTTCCACATAGTCACACTGCGACACTAAATAATGCATTTCATATCGATTTTACGCCGCTGCAAGGTTTCATTGTTTTCAGTTTCGTTTAGGAAACTTCAAAATAGGTACCTAGGCTTGATAGCAGTGAAAATAAATGGCTTGTTGATTCAGCTGCAAGATGTGATATCCAATAGCATCCGAGTACTATAATTTCGTGGTTCCACGACATTTTTCGTACGTACCGGTACAATACGGCCGATATAACTTGGCAGAATTCCGCAGAAGACTGCGCATTAACATTTTTTAGGAACCAAATAGTGACATGAAGCGAGTGCGAGAACATGCGCGAAAGTTTGTAGTGCCCATGTTCAGAACTGCCAAGTTATATCGGCCGTATTGTAAATTGGAACTGTTTATTTGCACGTGAGCTACTAGGTACATATTTCACGATTGACGTCGTATCCATATCAGTTCAAATCAATACCTAGATCATCAGCCACACAGAACTGCAATCCATAACGTGTTCTTAGAAACTTATGACAAAGAAAAATTTCGAAACATGAGCTGACTTCCCAATATGAAAGTCTTGTAAGTATTCTTTCTCATATGCATAAACAATTTTATTAAGGTTTCCATCCAATCCGATCCTGAACAAGACGATTCATCGCATTTGTCGCGACTGTCCGCAATACGGTTTCTCTCGCCAACCGAGTGTGAAAAGTGTGTGGTCAATTGGTAGCGCAGTAGTATCAAATGTTGCAATACGTAACACCTTGTCGTAACAGACAGGGTAGCTGTGAGCAGTCGGTCAAGGTCGTGGTTACGACTGGATGGTGAATGGTGATTCTAAATCTCATGCGTCGATTTGGGACACTGGCTAGGATTGTTTTGGTATACGTATCTTTGATAGCTATACAGTCTCCCTGGAGGTATTTAAAGTTACTCTAGCGAAATTTTACCATGTGCTTTCAGAAAAACTTGCCAGAAAAAATCACAGATATTCTTATTAGTTTAAAAGATAGAGAATTTTATTAACAAGGTCTTACTTTTACAATTTTCCATATTTCAAATTTTAATTTGTTAAAGCTGAAATTTGTTGTAAGGTTAAATAAATGAAAATTTTAAACTTAGAAAATTGTAAAAATACGACCTCCTGGTTAATAAAGTTCTCTAACTTTTAAACTAATAAAATAAAACTTTATTTCAGACTGGGGTCCATAATTTTGTTAGTATATTAGTGTTAAATAAGAATATCCCAGTGATTTATACCTCCAAAGAATCTCTATGACTTGGGCAAGTTTATCTAGCACGTGGTAAATTTTCGCTAGTGTAACTTTTTCCCATGAAAATCGCTCGAATATTGAGTAAAATTTTACCAAACCGAAGCATTTGTAATAAATGTTTTTTCTTATTGAACACATGTCTTCTAGCTGCGTAAAAGTATTACCACAGGAAAAGCCCACTCCAAGAAAAGGTCCTAAAAAAAAAATGATAGCCCTGGTAGTTTTTTTAATGATTTTTTTCTTTGAGCACTATGCAATTGATTGAAAAAAACAAAATGTTCTTGTGAATTGCCAGGGCTGCATCTTCCGCTAAAGATGTCAGTAGGTATTTGTAGTAAGTACACTTTATGAAATAAAATGATAAGCTTTATAATGTTTAAGCATGTGCACGCCATGCACGCTTTTCTAACACTTGCACGCGTTAAAATAACGAACAATCGTATGAAAATAACATTAACAAAATAATAACGATACTAAATAGGTAATATTGAAAAATAATTTGCACAAAGTAGATTTTTGCTAAACGTAATTTTCAAATGACAGTTGTCAAATGGAGGTACTTATTTTTGACCTTACTATTGTTATCCCAGACGCATAGTAGAAGCACAGATTGCGTGGTAGAAGTAATTACGTAACTACCAATAAAATACAAAACATGAAACATGCAAGTTTAAATAATTTACCTACCTATTTAAATAACGACAGTAAAATAAATTAGATACTCGCATTTCTGTATCAGCAGGTAAACTGAAAAAAGATAAGTTTTATCACTTGCTGGATCTACATCCATCAACTACACACATAATACACCAGAACCAGCCATATCATAAGAATTTAATACTAAGTACGTCAGGTCGACCGAAATATATGCGTACGTACGCGCTTCGCGACTCAGCAACCCACTCAGAAATGGGTCGTGGCCACTCGTGGCCGGTAGGTAGTTAGCGCGCGCACATGGAGTGAATTATCTGGTAATCTGTGCTTATGGGTCAAAAAACGACGATCCTGACCTTCAAAGCCCGAATGAAGTTAAAAAATAAAAAACGTGTGGCACTCGGGGACTGCCGCGGTAAAGCTATTGCATAGCATTTGTAGCCTCCATGACAACATCACGTTGTTATGGGAACCGTCATTAAATGGTAGGCGGAGTGGGGGGTGTTAGGTTTTATTTTCGTTACGTTACGGAATTTTTTGATTCGGTCGCCGCGTTCAAAGCCCGCGATAAATACACTAAACGAGAAGACATACAAACAAGATACACACTCCGATACAAAACACGACTAAACTTACCAAAATCCCGCCTAAAAATACATTCAACAAGTCCTCTAGTTATGTCAATAAAAATATATAACAAATTACCTGAATCAATCAGAAAAGAAAAAAAACTCCATCTATTCACAAATAAATTAAAAATCTATTATTAAGTAAATGTTACTACAGTGTACAAGAATATTTAAATGATAAATCTCTAAAACTCAAATAAAATACACAATAAATGTTTTTTTTAGAATAAATTAGATTATAAGATAAACAATAAGTCCTCATCTCTACTATATTTCTTTTGCTGTGCCCAACAGGGTCCACGATTGTTTCTTTTCAAATGTTTACCACCTAAGCACATACATTGTGGAATGCAATAAAGTATTGAGTATTGAGTATTAAAAGCTATGCAATAGCTTAAAACCGGCCAAGTGCGTGTCGGACCGGACCACTCACAATGAAGGGTTCCGTAGTTGGGATGAATTTATCCCAAATAGTTGAAAAACATGTTCTTCCACACATCGATATACGTCACGGTCAATTCTCCAATTGCAAATGTAAGTTTCTGTAATAGTAAAAAAACGAGCGAGCCTCACAGTAAGTAGTCGCATAATATGATGTGAAACATCTCACCTTGGTAATGTAAAGCAACATTAAAGGGCCCAACTCTAGCACCGCGCACTCATTGGTCAAATCAGGGACTGAAAGCGGTTACGGTTAAAGGTGAAAATACCTCAAAAATATATCGGTACCGGTTTAAAATAGAGGTTGAGCTATACCGATTTCTTCATGAAAAAGGGTTGAGCTAAATAGTTATTTAACCTTTATACGATTTCGGTACCGAAACACATGCGAGACAAAATCAAACTCAAATCATTTATTTCAAATAGGCCCTTGTAAGGCACTTTTGAACGTCAAAATTTACAAAATAATAGAATTGATTCTAGTCGCCCCTTCCAAAAGGTAGTTTTCGTATGGAGAAGAATGAGCAAGAAACTCCACAGTTACTCTTTTAAAATGTTTTACAATATTTTGTAAAGGTACGTACCTACATTAGTTAAATAATTATATGTGAAGACAATGCATCTAAAATAAAATTACTATACCACAATAGGTAAAAAGAATTAAAAACCGGCCAAGTGCGAGTCGGACTCGCGCACGAAGGGTTCCGTACAATGGTACGGAACCCTTCGTGCGCGAGGCCGGAATCTATAAAAACGGCAAAAAAATCACGTTTGTTGTATGGGAGCCCCCCTTAAATATTTATTTTATTTTAATTTTATTATTTATTATTAAAGTAAAAATACAACTGAGTATTTTGTGAATATTTCAAGTGCCATTATTGATACCGAGCAAAAAAGGGCAAAAAAATCGCGTTTGTTGTATGCGAGCCCCCTTAAATATTTATTTTATTTTGTTTTTAGTATTTGTTGTTATAGCGGCAACAGAAATACATAATTTGTGAAAATTTCAACTGTCTAGCTGTAGCAGTTCTTGAGATACAGCCTGGTGATAGACAGACGGACGGACAGACAGCGAAGTCTTAGTAATAGGGTCCCGTTTTTACCCTTTGAGTACGGAACCCTAAAAATGAAGCAACGACAGATAATTTAATTATGTGATAGATACATAGTGCTCACATATTTACAAACATTGTAAAAGTAGACGATTTTCCTAAAATTTGATAATTAATAAGTCAGTGTGTGAGGAAGTAGGTTATCACAGAATGTAAAATCAATTTATTTATTTAATACTTTAAGCACAAAAATGTACAGAGGCGGACTTAATTCTATAGGCATTTTCTACCAGTCAACCTTTGGGTGATGCTGAGACAAACAGTAGTAGGTGCAATAACGAAAATTGTGGAATAAATATTTATCTAAATATAAGGATATACATATATCTATTAAAAACTATGAATATAATATATATACCTAATCATAAAAACATGAACATACATATAAATATTGTATACCCCATGGGTATGTTACAGTGATACAATAATGTTAACTGTAAGAACTGTCTTTTCACCTGTGACAAACAATGAATAAATGAATATGAAAATGAAGATCATATATAAAATTAGCACACATAAATACATAAATATACTAAAACAAATAAGACAAACAACGGGAAAACACTAACGTTGTAATGAAAGCTTCTTGCGAATGTGCTCGCGAACTTTAACTTTTAAAGGATAATCGGTTGGTTGCCATACTGATTTCCAGGGGAAGCGCATTCCACAGAGAGATAGATTGAACGAAGAAGCAAGAGTGAATGAAGTCAGTGCGGTGAGTGGGACATTGGTGCCGATTCTCTTGTACACCGAACTAAACTAACTAAACTATCACTAAAATTCCTTACTTTTGACTATGAGAATCTCAAAGCTATTCTGCAAAATAAATTCTCTAAATTTAAGAATAATTTTGACACATCTAAATCGAATTTGACAATCGCGACTCCACACGTGATACATAACCACGTGAATCTTTTTAGAGCCGGAGGCGCGCAGGGGGGGCAGCCTCGACGTGTTTTATATGGATTTTTCAGTTTTTGTATGGAAAATAAGAAAAAATATTACCTACATGTAGAGTGTTGGGGGTTTAAGGGTGATATAAAGGGTGTCGAAATTTTCATTATTTTTGCGATTGGACACACCGTTTTAGAGATATAAGCAAAACAAACAAAAAAAATCAGTACTGTTTTTTCATCTGAAGTCGAGGTGTTGGTGTGAATTTTAGTTCATGACAATCAATTTTATTCCACATGTTTTTAGTCGCGATTAAAAATAGTTATATTTAGTTAGAAAATCTGAATTTTAGGTTAACAACGTCAAATTCAGAATAGCAAAATTGCCATTTTCACTAAACTAATATCTCAGTGCCATCTTAGTGCTGTCAAACTAAAATATAGTTAAGTTGTGTCACTTTAGTCTATTTCAGGATGGGAAATCGTCGTTTGACAGGAATAAACTAAATTTTGGTTATTTTTAGTTTAGTTTAGAGGCATTTGTGACAAGAAAATCGGCACCATTGAAGAAGACGATTATGTGATGAGCGTAGATTTTTATCGTGGTTTGCGCAAATCTACTGGAAGTGGGGAGCTAGATAACTAGGGGAAGAGGGAGAGACAAGAAACGAAAACAAGGTGGTCAGCGCCCTTTGCTCTCTGCGCTGGCGTATGGGCGACCACTTCAGAAGCAATCGATGCGCAAAGACATGATCATATTTACGCAGATTGAATACGAATCGAATGCAATTATTGAGGAGACGGTCTAATTTGTTGAGGAGATCTGCATTCAGGTCATAATAGCACACATCACCATAATCGATGATTGGGAAAATTAAGAACTGCACAAGCATTGTCTTTGTACTCGATGATAATAAGTTTTTCAAGCGGTACAGAGCCCGAAGCGTTCCCTTTTGGCTGACCCTAGCGACGTGAGTACGCCAGTTAAGGGTAGTATCAATGCAGTGGCGTGCGTTTCATAAAGACAGAAAGACACTGCCTACCCTAGTTCTGATAATAGATCTAATATTATTTTATCAATAAACAAAACAAATCATAAATCAGCTCCACCTATCGAGTGCCGGTGGTATCATCATTCGAATTTCGCATCATCTCGATTCGCGCTGCACTAGCGCCGCCTCGCCTCTGCCACGGTAAAGACACAAACTATTCGTCTCTGAATGTTTTTATGTGTGCTCTCGTGGTAAGTCGTATTTAATGTGTGTGCGTTCCTATAGCTACGCGGGCTTTGCTGACACACAATGACAAAAATCACGCACACAACTGCAAGAAAAGCCAGTGTCTATTTGTAGTTATTCTATACAGCTAAGACGAAAAATTACGACTCGTACCGAACATTACCGAAGGAAAGTTAGCTATGCAATGCAAATATTTTAGGAAATAACGTTGTTTCATTGAATTTTATACATTTAGATGACCATAATTTTTTGTCGTATAACCTTTTTTACCCTTTATTGCCCGTTTTACTATAGTTGCCATATTGTTTGACGTGCGTTGTGTTTGTGAATACGCTATCAGGTAATTAGAATTTGATTGTTGTTATTAGTGTAAAATGGATAATATTGTCTGTGAAAGTTGTTCAGATGGTGTGTGTATTGAGAAAATAAAACATGATGCGTTTTCAAAACTATATTTCGGTGAAAAAAAAACAAGTTATCGAGATAGGTCGTGGTACACCGGATTTGCAATTAATACAAATTAAAGGTAAAGTCAATCGTAAATTCAATAAAAAACAATATGATTCATATCATTGGCTGACAGGTTGCATACACAGTACCTAATCGGTTATTTTGTTTCGTTTGTCTACTATTTTCAAATAATAAAACCGTCTGGAACGACACCGGTTACGCTGATATTCATAATTTTCCTACCGCCGCGAGAAAACATGAACAATCTGAAAAACACTTAGAAGCTTCCCTTAAATATCACACCTTTGGAAAAAATCGTATAGAGACGCGTTTAATCATCAATCGACAAGACGACGCGACGAACCAAAACCAACGTGCAGTATTTTTGGTGAGTAAAATTTTCTGCCTACCCTGTCTTAAAACTGTGTGCACGCCACTGTATCAATGTGCAAGCATAGGTCTTTCAAGTCATTGCTAAATGGAACAATCGTACCATTGAAGAGGATTGGTGGCAAGGTTGTACCATCTATCTTACTAATGCTACGAGGACTCCCAATGATGATCGCCTGACACTTTTTAGAGTTTACTGTTACCTAAAATCAATCAGACCAGGTTTTTATGGCTATCAAGTCCCTGTTTAATTTGTCGATGGCGTCAGGTAATTTATCAACCCTCCCCTCACAGTACAACTGCAAGTCATCTGCATACAAATGATACGAACACTGGAGTTCAGAAGTTATAAGATTTATGAAAATAGAAAACAGAAGAGGGGAAAGTTTACCGCCTTGAGGAACGCCAGCTTCTAAATCACACCAGCATAAAGAAGAATCCCCAGCATAAACAGACTGCTTACGTTCCTGAAGATAAGAGGAGAACCATTTCAGTGCTTCGGGAGAGACCACAATGTATGACAGAATGGCTAACAGGATGTCGTGACTGACGGTATTAAAGGCATTCGAGAAATCAACCAACACTAGAGCAGTAACTTCGGTATCTTCAAGTCCTGTCCTTATATCGCCAGTTACTTTCAAGAGGGCAGAAACAGTGCTGTAGCCAGACCTGAACCCAGATTGAAGAGGGCTAATGAGTAAATTACAATAAACAAAATTGGAGAATTGTTTGTGGACACAAGCCTCGAGCACTTCGGATAGGAAGAGAAGGATACAAATTGGACGAAAGTCGGTTGGGAGAGAGGGATTAGATACCTTAGGTACTGGACGGACATAGGCTTTACGCCACAGGGAAGGGAATACTCCGATGTAAAGGGAAAAATTAATTTTGTGGGTAATCACAGATAGTAGATGATCAAGAATGGTTAAGATCATACCACGGGTGATATTGTCACATCCCACTGCTTTTGATTTGACGGAGAGAATGATCTTTCTGATTTCTCCTCGTTCAACTGGAATTAAATTGTAACGATTAATATGAGGACGCGTTAGACCAAATATTAGAGACAGAGTTTGTTGCTTGGTTAGACGGTAGGAACATTGGAGAAATGTCGGTAAAGATCGTCTAAATCAATTGAGTTAGAAAGGTCTAGATATTGCGATTTGCCGATACCAAGAGTTCCAAGAAATTTCCAAATATCGGCAAAAGAGTAAGAATTGATAGTATTCAGAATGTGGCGGCGTTTAGCATTGCGTATCATCTGATTGTATCTATTCCTTGTAGCCTTGAACAAAGTCCAGTTCTTATCAGTACACTCCCATTTAAATTTACGGAACGCACGGTCCCTACATCGCATTGCCATCTGTATTCCTCTTGTCATCCATGGTGCAGGTGGGCGTTCTGTCTTAACTTTTTTGACGGGAGCATGGATGTTATAGAGGTTGACTACAACGTCATTAAAGAACGCAACCTTGTCGTCAACCAAATACAAAATTATTTACCGTAAACTAATCTTGGACTTGCAGAATAGAGCTATTCACGTCGTCAAGATTTTACGACCGTCGGTTTATTTTAAAGATCAATCATGTGTCATCTGCAAATAACACCATCTTCGGTTGATTTTGAAGTAATTGGCGTAAATCGTTCATGTAAACTAAAAAGAAGAATAGACCCAATATCGAACCTTCAGGAACGCCCATTGCCATTTCAGACTAATGAATTTACGCCGTTTACCTGAACTTTAACCTTTCTATCTTTCAGGTATGATCTAAGTAAATGAAGACCTGTATTCTTAATCCCATAGTACTCTAGTTTCAGCAGAAGTGTCTCATGGTCTATACAATCGAACGCTTTTGAGAGGTCGCAAAAGATTCCAATGGCATCTTGTGCTTCTTCTCAGGTATTAAAAATGTTCTTTATTAGGATGACTGGTACAACGCCCTTTGATGAAACCGAACTGTTGTTCATGAAAGATGGAATTTTTATTTAAGTGACGTAACATTTGATTGAGCATCAACTTTTCAAACACCTTATTGAGAACTGGCAGAATTGACACAGGCCTATAATTTTTGGGTTCTTTACTGTCACCGAACAATGGAACTACTTTACTGTGGTGTTTCATGAGATCCGGAAAGACTCCTTGGTCTTGGTTTACACTGGTGTTAAATATGGAAGCTAATAAATAGGGCGCAATGGTTTCGATAATAGATCTACAGACTTTTACAGACATTTCCCAGAGATCCTCTGTTGATTTAATTTTAAGATCTTTAAAAGCTTTTATAACAGCCTGGGGGTTTGTATGCCGAAACCTAAATTTTAAAGGGCATGCCTTCACATTCTGTCTAAGTAAGGCAGCAGAAAGCGCGGGTGAGTAATTTAAAGCTTCAGTAGTTTTAATGGGAATATTAGCAAAAAAGTTTTCAAATTCTTGAGTTATATTTATATCTGAGTTAATGGGGCCTTGTGCAGTCTCTAAATTAAATTCAGTATTTCGCTGGTTTTCCTACCTGTTTTATTATTTATTATTTGCCAGGTAGTTTTTATTGCTAATATAAAGAGCAGTCTATCTCTCTGTGGAATGCGCTCCCCCAGGAAATCAGGATGGCGACCAACCGATTATCTTTTAAAGTTAAAGTTCGCGAGCACATTTGCAGGAAGCTGGCAGTAGGTATCATCACAACGGTAATGATTTCCCATTGTTTGTCTTATTTGCTTTAGTAGTATTTTTATATATATTTAATTTTGTTTATATTTATATATAATTGGAAATATATGTTTATGTATATCTTTATATTTAAATAAATATTTATTCCTCAATTCTCGCTATTGCACCTACCACTGTTTGTCTCTGCATCACCCAAAGGTTGACTGGTAGAAAATGCCTTTGGCATTAAGTCCGCCTCTGTACATTTGTGTGCTTGAAGTATTAAATAAATAAAGAGCTTTGTGCTATTTTGCACACACTTTTAAAAGTTTTTGAATATTTTGCAGCATACTTATGAAAGCTTGTATTATTCATATGTTGCTTTAGGCCATAAAGTTCAAATAGTTTTTCCCTGCTTTTACGAATACCTGGAGTCGCCCAAGCACTAAATAAGAACTTTGTGTAAATACTTTTAATCTTTAATGGGAAAGTGTCATTAAATTGCGTGTTTAATAGTAAACAGAACTCAGTGTAAAACTCATTTAGGTCACCTATATTATTAAAACTCTGAACACATAATTTATTGGCCAAAGAATTATTTAATTTCTCTAAACTTTTAAATGTAATTGGCCTAAACCTTATTTGAATTTTTTGTAAAGGTATGTAGAAGCAAAATGTTATTGTTTGTCCACTGTGATCTGATGGCAACTTATTTACAATTTGTTTGTGTAAGTTATCACAGCTACAAAAAATATTATCTATACAAGTGGCAGAAGAACGGCGAAAGAAGACGGCGCGGCGCGGGTGCTTACACAGTCGTGTCCTTCCGATCGAAAATAAAAACCAATAGGTACTGAGTTACAATCAGCAAGTGAACGATAGACAGACTGTGGCGGCGGCGGTGCGTCAAAGTAAACCCCTATTTATTAAGGTTTAGGTACTGCTACCGATACATTTATAAAGGTTAATGGTACTGCTACCGAAATATACCGGTATGCATTACCAACCTCAAAATTCCGCTACTGAAAAAAATAAAAATATCGAAATATTTCGGTAACCCTTATATAACGGTATGACGTCATACTGAAATTTAAAGGTACCTTAATTTTTGGGTAATTCAGTCCCTGGGTCAAATTAAATAGCGCGCGTTTCCCCGGCTTCCTGTGACACACTTTCGTCCCTCACAAACGTAACCAGCTTCACGAAATCACTCCCTCAGATTTGATTATTTAGATTTTGATTGCAGGAAAGCGAGAGGAAAGATGTTACACATTTAAAAAAAAAAAACTATTTTTGGACTTCCTCCTTAAAGGCTCTTACAAACAGGCGCGACACGCGACGCGACATAAAGACACCGCTCGTCGCGCGACGAGTGGTGTCTTTGTGTCGCGTTGCGTGTCGCGCCTGTTTGAAGGAGCCTTTACTTGTGCTGTGAGTGAGACACCTTGCTTCTTGCTAAATTTCATGATTCTAGGTCAACGGGGAGTACCTAACTTATAGGTTTTGATTTATTTGCGAGTGTCAAAATATGTCACACAAATGGCCGTATTTGTTTATTGCGTTGACTTAGATGCTTGATTTTTTTAGAGCTTCAAGGGACGGTAGACTTACCGTAGTATTTTATATTAATTTCAACTTATACCTCCACGCGATCCGTTCGCAAAAGAGTCTTGACAGACAGACAGACGGACAACGAAGTGATCCTACAGGATTCCGTTTTTTCCTTTTTCCGAGGAACGGAATCCTAAAAAGAGGCATTACGTTAGAGTTTAAACAAGCCAAGTGCCGGAAATGCGTGGTTAACGATCCTGTGCTATTGGTGAATGTTCTTAAAATAGTTCAAATGCGCAGGAGTCGATCCCGTCAGAGCTATTCACAATGTGCAATCGGTATGATCAATAGAGGAGTGCGGTACTTCCTATTGGACCATCTTGGGAGATACGTACCTTGTCGTCTAAATGAGAGATACGTGTTCCTTGCTGTCTATAGTCTGCCGATCTAAGGAGTGTTTCAAATGGCCGTATGGTCACGTGTCTCAGAAATGCAGAGATGAGGATAATGATGAAGAACTTAAATGATCTTCATACGAGTAGTACCTGATGTCTAGTAATGATGTACCTATTACATTTTGTAAGATTTTTTTACTCTTATTGTTCAGAGATGCGCATAAATGTTTTTGTACATTATTTAAATTTAAGAGTACAAAGTACGGCGAGTGATGATAAGAAACTCACGTTTTATTTAGTATCGTTCGATTATTTACAACTCTGTTATTGCCGTCATCATAAACCATTATCAGTCAAATACAAGTAAATTACACAATCTCCGTAGATACTTAGAAGACAAAAATTTTTCATAACCCATTGTTCAAAGGCAGTTCTTGTGCTAAGTAAATAGTTACTAGATAATGTACTATGCAAACTTGTTCATTGTAATTATGACACTCAAGGCCGCCATTGTAAATAGGCACATTAATTACAAGTTGGTACAATAATATGTGTATTTGCAATGCAAAAAGAGGTCGTTCATTAATCACGTGATGTTTTTTACCATCTTATTAACACCCCTTGTGGTATTAAGTGATTTTTTCCGAAGCCCTGCCCCCCCCCTTTCGAGCCTCACGTGAATAAGGGTCGGTACATATCTGACGGAAGATGCGTCGGGCGTAACTTTGTTAGTTCCCCGCAGAAATGGGTCGTTGACGTATTTGGCGTTAGCGAAACTAGACCGTCCAATTTCGTTCATCGACTAATCGATTAACTAGTTGAATTCGTCGACTAGTTTACGCGTCCACTTGGATAAACTTTGCGACGAAGTCTACGGCGACGAGACGGCAGCGAACCATCGATTCGTTCACAGTACGTATTAACTAGTTCGTTGATTCAACGCCCATTACTAGTTCCCCGACTCACTGGGTCCGTGGCTTAGGCCCCCAGTGGTCGAGGCACCTGTGGCCGACGCCCCCGATTCGATTAATTTAATTCAAAGCAATTTTTGATCAAATGTACTATCAGGCACAAAAATGTTTTACAAAAATAATAAATGTATATTGATTGTAAGTATATGTATATATACTTATAATTTTATATATCATAATTGGACCCTGTTAAGCAGAATAGATCCAACCAACAATTTTTATGAAATTGAGTTACGTACATGACGAGAATCTACACATCGAGTTTTATATTCGCACAAAAGATCCTGGCGGTATGATGACATTGCCCTAACAAAAACTACTTAGTGATTATAACTTGGCCTGATATTTTGTTCACCCTTCTAAACTTCAAATCGTATTTACTCAAAATTAACAAAATGTTGGATCTATTCTGCTTAACAGGGTCCAATTATATTTATAACAGAAATGCTTTTATATTGGCTGTATGTTTTGAAAAACGAAAGTCTTAGTTATTTTTTATTATTAATTTATTTATCTCAAAGCCGTTGGTCCCGGCTGTCATTCGTGGATCTTTGACAGTCGTTACGGGTCGTGAGAAGCCCGAAAGTCTGACAACTAGTCTTACCAAGGGGTATCGTATTACCCAGTTACTGGGTTGTGGAGGTCAGATAGGCAGTCGCTCCATGTAAAATACTGGTATTCAGCTGCATCCGGTTAGACTGGAAGCCGACCCCAATATAGTTGGGAAAAGGCTAGGCAGATTGAATTTATTTATCTCAATAAGAAATCTAGTAAAAAATTGTATGTAAATCACAGTTTTCATCAACAAGAGAATCATTTAACTTAATTATAATAATCAGTCTCAAATGTAATAAAATAAGATAGTGATTTTAAATAATCAGTCTTAAAAATTACTGCAGACCAACTAACTGTTTACACAGTGAAATGTTCTTTTTATCTTTGTTATAATAATAATTAAACATAATCAACTGTGAAACCTTAAACAAATGAGAATAATTTTACCTAATTATAACAGTCAGTTTCAATGGCAATAACATAATAAAATAAGATAGTGATTTTAAATAATCAGGCTTAAAAAACAAAAGTACTCGTAGAGTAACAAATTTTTACATGTGAAATGTTTTGAAATTTTGTAAGCATAAAAATAATCAACTGTAAAAACTTAAACAAATATAAAAATTAAAACTTAAAAATAATTTACAAGCAAAGTCATCTCTTTTGACCAAGTAAGTTTAATTTAATTAATTTTTGAATGGCTTGCCACATATGCGGATTTGTTCTAAAAACATTATCAAGGTAGTTTTTTTGTTTTGTTTTTATACTGTTCAGTCAAATTGGCAATAATTTTTTCATTCTTTCTTGTGTTGTTCTTTCGTCTGCTCACAGGAATGTTTTTGGTTTTCAGTCTGAAGCATCTGAGCATGCTTAAGTTTTGTCCACTGGACATAATAAATATGCTTTTAATGGGGAAAAAGGTGTGTAAGAATAAGGTTAAGTGGCGATCTATTCTCTCTGCTATTTGGTAGATAACTTTTGTATAGCAAGGAAAAATGCTTTATTATTATGGTGAAACACTTTTCTCATTTACTTGTACTAAGTGAAAAAGCACAAAAAATTAAATTAATCGAATCGGGGGCGTCGGCCACATGTGCCTCGACCACTGGGGGCCTAAGCCACGGACCCGACTCACTAACGCATCATCGCATCGGTTGAGTGTGTAAGGTTGAATGTTTTATTATCTACATAACCTTTCTGGCGTTACGCGACGATAATACGCGATAACGCGACGCATTTTCCGTCAGATATGTACCGACCCTAATTGGACGATCCCTAAGGTCTTAACTGAAGTGGGTAACTTCAGTATTAATGACTCAATATTAACGTTTATGTATGGTATGAAAAGGCACCTAACGAGTGGAAGCAATCCTTAAGGAAAAGTATAGTAATGTACAAAGACATTTAAATATACCTACTGTAAATTAGAATTAAAATTGTGGTTTAAATGGCTAAGTCATTTAGGTAGAAAAACATGATTTGACTGAAATGTTCCTTTCAGTGCATGAATCAATCGTAGGTGTATTTTAGGAACCGCTCTTGGCAGTTAGTTCTTGACAATGAAAATATCATAAACTAGTAACCTAGTGTTTTACGATGCAACGTGTTATTTGTAGGTGCTGTCGACGGTTATTAAAAAGAGCGATTTCTTGCAAAATTTTCCTAAGCCGGATACCTATTTCTTAGCCAAAACTTAAAAAAAAAACTACGTTTGGTAAATCTTATTAGCAAAACTAAACAACGAACAACCTTGAATATTATAAATTTATGTTTGACTGATAAAGGTAAATAACTGTACCGCCTGTGTATTTTAGCACTCGTGTTCAAGTGTGTGGAGTGAGCACAGTCCGTTTATCTCTATTATTTTAAATTGCATAATATTCTGTCATACTACAGCTATAGGAAGCGCTAATTTGCGATGTAGGTTAATTCCAGCACATTTTTTTAGCAGTACCTAAGTAATCACAATTCGGAGCTGACAGCTGAAATTTAGATTTTCATTTGAAATATTGATGGAAAATGTCACCTCACATTGTATTAATAGTATTTCATAAAAGTTTTCTTTCACTTTACGCGACTGTAATTGTCGTAAAGCTGTATAAAAACGATACCCTACTCGAAAGGAAAATATCTTACGTAACTTTCTTCAGAGGGTCGAGATGCTACAAGAAAAAGTTATAAACCAGTTCAGCTTCGTTCAGTTCATTTCTTGTCCGACCGTACTTCAGTGTGGAAAAGAGATGAAGCTCTACAGGACGTATAGCTCCATCTCTTTCTCCCACTGCAGTAATATTAAAATAATACTGCTTTATGAGCTTGTGGTAGGCCCTCAGTTTTTACCCGACTACCTCAGAAGGAGGGTAAATTCTTCGGACATATGAAAGAAGGGCTTATTGGTGACACGCCCATTTTTAATAAATATTAGTTTTTCTTGAGGCAATTCACACGAATTCAATTTATTTGTGGACGAATCGACAACTCCAGTACGTATAGTAAAGTACACTGGCGCACAGAATAGTCATCGATCACTAATAAAGAACTAGATACACAATCAGCGCCAAAAAATGTCCTCACCGAATGAGCACCAAATTGAACATTTGGGTGCTCTTTTCATTTAGTAGCATTCGGACGCTCCGACTGTAAACAACTCGTAAAAAAATTGTAAAAATCACACATCCAGGACGCTGAAAAAGTGCGGTCCATGGCCCTTTACGGGGCGCTGGTGTGGGGTGCGGTCCATGGCCCTTTACGGGGCGCCGGTGTGGGCGCCTTCATTGAGGCGGCAGCCAGCCCGTCGGCTTAACGCGTCCCAAAGGGTCATGGCCATCCGGCTGGCCCGAGGATACCGCACGGTCTCTTGCGAGGCGGCGAGCCTCCTTGCCGGAGTACCGCCCTGGGATCTGGAGGCAAAGGTCCTCGCGCACATTTGGGAGTGGCGCGAGGAGGCGAAACGCCGGGGCTTAACTCCGACGCCGCAAGAAGTCGCGGCACAGCGGACAGAGCTCCGGCGGGATCTCATGGCGGAATGGAGAGTGCGATTGTCGCAACCCAGCGCTGGGCACGCCACAATTGCGGCGATAAGACCCCTCTTTGAGGAGTGGCTAGAGAGGCGCCACGGCGTCCTCACCTTCCGCCTGACACAGGTGCTCACCGGACACGGCTGTTTCGGGAGGTACCTGTTCAGGATAAAGCGGGAGGAAACGCCCGGGTGTCGTCACAGTGTGGATCGCCCGGAGGACACGGTGGAGCATACGGTGGAGGTCTGCCCGGCTTGGGCAGGGCATCGCCGTGTCCTCGTGGAAGCGATCGGCGGCGGTGATCTCTCGCGTCCGGTCCTGATTCGGGCCATGCTACGGAGCGAGAGGAAATGGGAGGCCGTCACCTCCTTCTGCGAAGCAGTAATGCTCGCGAAGGAGGAGACAGCGCGTGAGGGAGAGGCCAATTTCGCGCCCTCGCGCCCCTAACCACCGCAGGAGGAGACGCCCTGGGCGTCGGGAATCACAGGAAGATTTCCGGCCACCGTAGGCGCGGGCTTGCGGACGGTGACGGTGTTCCACGCGCGCCTCAAAGAGATGTCAGCAGAATTGACGGGGTCCGCTAGGGCCAATGCCTGCCGGGGGTTCGAAGAAAACCGATAGGGAAATCGTGGCCCCCCTGGCAACACGGCAACTGAAGGAACACGGGTGGGTTTTAGTCAGTAAGAGTCTGACACGAAGAGCGGGAGAAGTTATTTGATAATTTCCCACGCAAAAAAAAAAAAAGAGTTTCATATTTTCGATAAGTATTAATATTATTATATTTCCTTTATTTCGTTTTTAAGCATACTATTTACATTTTTAAATATTCTTATTAAAATAATTAAAAAAATCATTTAAAAATATAAAAAATAGTAGCCCACCGGTGTCGGGAACAGGGTCCAAGCCACCGGTGGTCAGGGCTCCTGAGAGAGGAACCTCCTAACGATACGCGCCGTGTCCAGGAGTACTGCTTTCTGGATCAAGCCCTTGATCCAGCTACCTAACGAGAGCCTCCTCAGGTGTTGGTCGAGGCTCTTAGCTATTATGCCATTGGCCGTAACGATTATCGGCACAATGATTGCTGTATCCACATCCCACAAGTCGACAACCTCGTGAGCCAGATCAAGATACTTAATCTGTTTATCTTTTTCAGCTTTCACGAGGTTCTCGTCATGCGGGACCGCTATATCAATAATCATTGTGCGACGCTCTAATCGATCTATCACCACTATGTCTGGCTTATTGGCAACAATAGTCCGGTCAGTGATGATAGATCGATCCCAATACAACGTGATATTGCCATTTTCGAGGACTGGGTCGGGCACATATCTATAGTACGGTACTTCCGATTCCACAAGACTGTATTTCAGAGCAAGTTGCTGGTGGATAATCCTGGCTACAAGGTTGTGCCTATGCAAGTAGTCTCCGTTAGCCAGACGAGAACAGCCAGAAATAATGTGTCTGATTGATTCTCCGGGACGGTGGCATGCCCGACAGATGTCAACCGTGCCGTCCTTCACAATATATTTCCGGTAGTTGTTCGTCATCATAACTTCATCCATAATCGCAAAGACAAAACCTTCGGTTTCCCCAAAGAGGTCACCGAATCGCAACCAGGATACGGACGCTAACAGGTCTACATCGGGCCCATGTAAGGCCCGGTAAAAGCGCCCGTGAAGCTCTTTGCTCTGCCATACCTCCCTGCGGTCATTAGTATCTAATACTATAGGTTTGCGCCAGTTCTCGTTAGCCAAGGATAGCGGGGTGAGGCCCTTGTCTACGGAGACCACATCTCGGTGCATCCCCACGTCGGTTTCTAGGAAGTATTCCCTGAGACTGCATACCTCACGGTTGTGCAGGGTCTTAGCATTTAAGAAGCCTCGACCTCCGCACTTCCGCGGGATATACAGTCTCATCACCGATGAACGTGGGTGATGCATCCGATTTGCGGTCAGCAATGTGCGGACCCTCCTATCCAGGGCGTCAAGTTCTGTCTGAGTCCATTTGAGTATGCCGAAAGAGTACATCAAAACCGGCATGACCCAACCGTTGAAGGCGCGCACCTTGTTTCCGCCTGATAGAATACTATTTAAAACTTTATTCAGGCGGCTAAAGAAGCGCTCCTTCAGCGATTGCTTCATGTCAGCAGCGTTGATACCTAACGCTTCCGACATACCCAAATACTTGTAGGTTTCGGTCGAGGAGAGGGATCTTAGGTGTATGGAATCCGAGAGGTGGGTTCCCACGGATTCCACAATCTTCCCTCGCTTTACATGCATGACCGCACATTTGTCCACACCAAATTCCATTCTGATAGCGCTACTGAAAGTTTCAGTTACCTTCAGTAGCTCCAGCAGTTGCAAATTGTTTATTTGCAATTATTATATTTATTGTTATCACTGTACCGTAAATGCTGATATTTTGCCAAGAAATCATCGTAAAAACTTTTTTAAATTAAGTCTTATTAAACAGCAGGAATTATAAAGCATCTCAATGGTAAAGACTCTTACTTAACCTATTAATCATACTATCGCATGCTCACTTAAATTGTTCTGGTTATGTGCGTTGACTCTGTTCCATTTGTTGGAGACGCTATTGTTTTTTAATTTTTTATTATTAAAGAAGGATTGTTTTTTGAAGTGAAAAATTCTTTAGGCGCGTTGGACATTTTTGAGATATGAAAAAACAATTGAACTCGCGACACCGTTACCAACACCTCATTAAAAGTATTTCCTGCACAGTAAAATTGTTCAAGTTTTCACTTCTATCAGCACTCCCAGAGTGACACTGTTTTTTTTTTAGTTTAATGAGACTTCTTTGCTGTTTCTATAAATATTATTGTAAGATTTTATACATTTAATTTTGACTAAGTACATGTAATAAAATTAAAGATGTGAGATATACTCACATTTTTTTTTAGCTTTCCTCGAGATCCAGTGAGGTATGGAAAATGAATATCAATTACGTATTAGCACGTCAAAAATGTTGTGTGTGAGACGATGTCCCTGCCGTCCTGTATACACCATGGAATAGAATAAAATATGCTTTCACAATTTTTTATACATTAAACTTAACGAAATTAAAAAAAGATCACACAGACAGTACAAACAAAAAATATTGGACAGTTCGACTCCACTCATTTCTTGTCCTAGCGGCGAGCCTGGGTCGTAAAACTTTATTGCTTTTTTTGGCAATTTGTAATTCTAACTTTAAAACATGCGTGTAAGGTTGAATTTGATTTGATGTGTGTTGACCAGTGAGTAGGTCGTAAAAATTTATTGCTTTTTGTACATAGCTTTGTGAAAACAACTTTAAACTTTGCGTTTAAGGTTGAATTTGCATGAATGTATATTTATTTCAACTAGAATTACCTAAACGCAATTTGATGACAGTTTTAAGAGAACTTTTGCTTGGCATTGGTGCAGATTCTCTTGTTCACAAACTAAATTTAAGTTCAGTGCATCTTTTTCTTTCTATTTCATTAAGAAAAGGACAGAAGATAAATTTTAGTTTAGTCCTGTTAAATTAATCAGCGCTTTAAAGAGATGCACTGAACTTAAATTTAGTTTAGTTTGTGAACAAGGAATCGGCACCATTGTGTATCTAGTTCTTTATTAGTGATCGATTTTATTAGGGTAAATTATATATTTAAATAAACAAGACGAAAAATGAATGAATTATTATTTAGATTAAAGGTAGCGTAATTAACTTGAAACTGTGAAAATAATACAGGGTGGCGATTTAGTCACCTGCATTCGTCTAGGGGGGCCATTCTACCCGTGATACTGAAAAACTTTCACTATGACATTCATAACCGATTCGTAAAAAAGAAAAAAAACTTTTTACAAAAAATACAACTGACTTCCAAACTACAAGTGAAAAATGACTTTATTTCGGAAGTCGATGTCAAAAAACAAAAATACAAAACCCAAGACACCGACTTCCGAAATTAAAGTTTTTTTTTTTTGTAAAAAGTTTTTATTTTTCACTTTTTAGTTGTGTTATTTACCCCACACAAATTCGAATAGGTACCACTACCTGCTATGTAAATAACAGTGAGAGGAACTTAACATATCATCCACATACTAAGTGGGAAAAAAATAGGTACGTATTATTGAAGCTAACTCAAAAACTGCCCAAGCAAAGTTATAAACATTTATATGGGACCACCTCTGAAGTATTTCCTACCAAAAAAAAGAATCATTAAAATCAATTCATAATTGGCCGAGTTATCGCGTAACAAACATACAAAAAAAAAAAACATACAGTTGAATTGAGAACCTCCTCTTTTTGGAAGTCGGTTAAAAATACCGGTGTACGTGTGCTCGTAATTCTTATCCTAAACGGCTTGACTGATTTAGATGTTTTTTAAAATTCTTTTTGTGTCACTTGGATGGTTCTTAGCTATAGTTGGACCCGGGTGGCGCTGTTGTCCCAGGACAACGTTTGCCTGTCGGGTTCGCTAGTTATATTTTGAATGCAGGTTTCATAGTTTTTTTTTAATGTGAAAACATCTTAAAGCGCGTTGAGTGATTTTTGGTAGGGGAAAAAGTTATGGGTTCGCGTCACCGACATGCCCGCGCCGATATGCTGTAGTAACAATAAGTGAAGTATGTTTTAAACGAAGTGCTTTAACGCTACTGAAGACTACTTTAAGTCAAAATAAAGATCCATGATGGCGACTGCGAACATTTTCAAATTTTACGTCATGGGTGTCGTTTTCATAGTTTTCTGCTAAAGCCGATAGTGAGGTCAAAATGTAAATCCAAGATGGCAGCTGCGAAGTTTCAAATTTTTGGCAATGGGTGTCGTTTTCATTGTATTCGAGGATGCTAAAGCTGATAGTGAGGTCAAAATGTAAATCCAAGATGGCGGCTGCGACAATTTACAAATTTTTCGAACTTTTCAAAGTTATTCTGCAAAAAAAATTATAAAATTAAAATCGTATTTGACAATCGCGGGTCCACGTGGTTCTGGTTGCCCTACACCGTGAATATTTTGGAGCTGAAGGCGCACAGGGGAGCAGCCTCGACGTGTTTTGTAATGACATGTGGTTAATAATTTTTCATATTTTCCATACAAATAGTAAAAAAATCCATATAAAACACGTCGAGGTTTACCCCAGTCGAGGCTGCCTTCGGCTCTAAAAAAAATTCACGGGTTAGGTCAAATTCGATTTTAGTTATGTCAAAATTACTTTCAAATTCAGAGTTTTTTTTTTTCAGAATAGCTTTAAGATTCTCATAGCCAAAAGTTAGGAATTCAAGTGATAGTTTAGTTCGGTGTACAAGAGACGGTCCTTACCGACCCTGACGACCACATTACCCTCCTCCTGGAGAGCAGTAGGGAAATCAGCACAGTGTACAAAAACAGACGCCTCCCGTCATTCCAACCTCGCCGCCGAGGTCCTTTGCGATCGCGACCGCGTCCCCGAGTAAATGATACTCCCCCCCGACCCTTGCTCGATAACGAGGTGCTAGCAGTTGTTGCAGCTGAGAACGTAGCCTTAAATTCCCCGACTAATAATCATGATCAAAACTTTGATCCAGCCCGTCTCATCCTTGATGTCCTCCCTCCGGTTGACGCCCTAAGCCGAGGTTCGTACCCCTCCGGGGGTGCCCTTAGCGAGCGTTCACCTAGTTTTAATTAGCATAGTTGAATAACCCCTGGCTGGAGGTTTTAAGTGTAGTAGCTTAAGGCACCCAGAGGTCAACTACGAGATGCCCTACCTAAAAAAAACAAGAGACGCCACCGAAAAACCACCACTGAAAACGCTTACCTCAATATTATTGAATGTCTAAATGAACCTGAATGCATCTTACACCAAATTGTAGCATTTTTATGTTGATTGTTAAAAATATACTAAATGAATGTACTCAAACATTCCAGACTTATTTCTTATCTGTACCTACGTAACTTAAGAAAATATCATCTATAGCAGGGCTGTCCAGACAACGGCCCGCGGGCCGTATGCTGCCCGCGGCTGGTTTTCGTGCGGCCCGCGACGCATGTTTTAATCAGAAAATAGTTTGGGTAATAGAATTCTTTATCAAAACATATAATCAATATTTGGTATAATTTTTGCGGCCCTCCAGCTTTTGTAGTAAATTTAATTAGCCCGCGAAGGTATGTAGTTTGCAGTTGATCTAAAAGATCAAAACTACTTAAGCGATCACTACGCACGTTCTTTAGGCGTGTGTGCGTGAACGGTTAGCATCGCAAGAATTTAACCAAACTCTGTCGAGTGAATTTTGTGTACGGAGCCTTAACTGAAAAGAGAAAAACAAGCAGATAAAAGTTACACCATGTTTCAGGTTATTGGTTTGTTATGTGGCCTGTTGTGTTTTTGCAGTCACGTTTTTTGTTTTTTGAAATAATTTCTGTTTCTGTTAGACAAACAACAGACACCCACCCTTCAAGTTAGAATCTTGATTGAAAGTTATACCTATTTGAGTAAAAAGAAGTTTTCTGTGAAGTTTGAATAGATTAGAGGTAGAAGCTTGAACATCGTTCTTGAATATGGGCCATGGTGTCATACATTAATTTTTTGTAATAATTTAATGTAGAATAATAAAAGTAGGTACATATATGGTTTAAATGAGTCTAGAATGAGTTTAGAATTTCTAAATTATGTCTGTAATTTTTATGGTGTACATAATAAAGAATATTCTATCTATCTATCTATCTAGACGGCAGAAGTTAGAGGCCGTTTCTAATCCAGCTTCATTGTAGAACCGCAAACATTGACTCTAACCGCCCACGAAAGAAAGGTCATCATTGTCACGTTGTGTCGCTACATGATATCATTGCTTACATCATGATGATTGATGTACTAGAACGTGGCATGTGTGCATGAAGATTTTCTCACAGAGTGGAGACGTACAACTAGGCACCTAAGAGGGGATTATTCTTGATGTCCTTTCATCCTTTGGAAAAACTTGGATAACAATAAAATAGGTAACTCTTTCATTCTCTGTTACAAGAACTGTAACATCGACTGTTAGAAGTTTTCATCATTTGAAAATATAGACTGTTCTATACTTGTTGTTTTGTCGCCAGGGAGCCCAGAAGCCGTTCAAGAGGGTGATCAAGGCAAACATCGGAGATGCGCACGCTATGGGGCAGAAGCCCATCACGTACGTCAGACAGGTATGCTCATCAACAAACCTTGAATTCAATAAGAACCCTGCTTCAAGAAAACTTGACTTTAACCAGTAGTTAATATCATAGAAGTCCTTTGATTGCTTGTTGTAATTATGGTCAGCCAATACCCAAAACAAATGTTGTAAATTTGGCAATAGATTTACTGAAAGCTTGAAAGCTATATATACTCTGTTCCAAAACAATTTGATGAAAATGTAAATACATGGGTCAGAAAACGTACGGATGTGAATGGCAAATTGTAGTGCCACTTCCAAATTGAGTGAATTGATTCGATTATTTATTTAATAACCATAATTTTCGTCGTTGATTTTTCACTTACAAATGTTATTCAAACAATAATTGTTGAAAAAAGTGGTAAAATCATCAAATAGCTTTGAAACAGAGTGTACCTAACTGCCTGAAAATAGTGAACATTAAAATAATTAGTGCAGTGCCTCAGATTAATACAGATGGTTCACTCCGCAAAATCGTTTAAACAAAAAGCAACTTTTGCCACGACACAATAAAGTGCAATTCAGATCGCACGGCGCTACAGCTATGTTCACCTAGAAGTTGCCTCTTCCGCGGTGCTGGACGTAGCGTACACACGATCGTGCACCCAGCGTGCTGTACACACGGCTACACACCAAGCTAAACATTTCCAGTAAGAGCTGACCTCGCATTGTACGGTAATCCTTTACAATGCGAGATCAGCATAAACTGGAAATGTATAGCTTGATGTGTAGCCGTGTGTACGTCCGCTCAAGGCCGCGGTCAGTGTTGAAAGATTGGGGATTTTTTTTGCAATTACCGCAAAATTCCCTAAATCCCTGTCAAAATAAAATAGCCCTAAGCCATGCATAATTAATAATTTCGTAGCAGTAATCGCACTCCCTGATTTATTTATTGATGTATATTTATATTAATAAAATGACGCCCGTCTGGTGCAAGCCGCCGCGTCAGCAAGACATGTACGAGTAGTGTAAGACTGTACAGTAATCGGATCGAACCCGTGGAATACTTAGTACTGAGTAGTTCCAGTGGCCAGCTTTCACAGTGCAACTGCACGAGTTACTATAAAAATACTCAAATTGCTATTATAGGTGTGCTTTTAATATTTAAAGAGTTCCCTCGATTTCTCCAGGATTCCATCATCAGATCCTGACCTGATGAAAATGGTTCCATTTTGGAAGTATACCCTTTCAAACAAAAAAAGAATTTTACAAATTCGTCTATATATATATGACCGAATTATGCCCGAACATACATAAGAAAACAATACATATAACTACTACTGTCGTGAATTTTTTGACATATCCAAAATCAACCATTTAACTGGCAAGGATAACACACATGACTCACAAAAATTAGCTCTTTAAAGCCTTTTAATCCAAAAATGATTTTCACAAACTCACAATATTTTTGAACCATTCCAACGACACCCCACACCATGGGATAGATGAGGAAAAAAAACATCCCCATTTTACGTGTAGGGGAGGTACCCTAAAAAAATCAAATTAAATAGACACGTTAAACACGAACGAACATTATTGCTCCAAAAATAGCGTAATCCACTAATATTAGTAAGAATTACGAGTTATTGCAACATAATAGCCGCGCCACAGGATGCGTGACTGAAACTCTGAGATTTGTCCGACCTTTATATTGCCAATACTGGGAGCGGATCTGTTTACCTGAGTACGAGTTATCCATGACTGTAACTAGTTAATCATTGGAGTAGACGCTTGTTCTAATGAATGTGTAGGTTGGTTTATGGGCATAAAAAATAAACAATTGATACATCGTCGAATTTGCCGGTTGACTGACGGTGTCAATCGGTCGACCCCACGACTCGCCATATTTGCACAATACATAACACAGAAAAAGAAGTTTAAAAAATACAAACAAATTCTACTTATCAACGCACAATTCAATAATTATCTAATACTAGCTGCGCCCCGCGGTTTCACCCGCATAAGTCTCGATTCCGTGGGATAAAAAAAAAGTATCCTATGTTCTTTTCCAGGGCATCATCTATATATGTGCCAAATTTCATCCAAATCCGTTCAGCCGTTTTAGCGTGAAGGCGTAACAAACAAACTTACTTTCGCATTTATAATATTAAGGATAATCTCAAGTTCTCAACTCTCAAAAACAGTAGGTACTCGCTAGCACAAAGGTAGTTGGTACTTGATACGTCAGTAGAGTACAACTAAAAATGTCAAATCAATGCACAGACAATGCACAGATTATAAAGTAACTAGTCGGGATTTAGGGATGCAATCGATAAACAAAAATCTTAGGGTATGAAAATCGATTTTGTGTCAATTAGAAATAAGCCAAACTAAATTGATTTAGTGTACTTAATTGTTGCTGAAAATCAAAGAACTCAAAGCAAAAACATATAATTTGTGAAATGTTTTTCAAGCAAATATTATATAATTATTTAATACACAAAAGAAACTATTACTGGTAAGTCGATTCATCAAAAATCAATTCTATTGCATTCTACATCTTTAAAGACTGGCTGTGAACAGCCAATTAACCATAGATAAAATAACGATATTCATACAATTAGATTCTATAAATTCTAGTTTTTTTTTTAATAATGTAGAATCGGCAAAGTATTCTTTTTTACAGTGAAAAAAAAAAACGAAGGACGCCAACGGTTGTCATAAAATGTTATGCTTGCAAACAAGGCATTTCGTAACATCTAATTTGTTGACAAGTCGACAGACAGGGGGCTGTTCATGTGAAACGGAACGTCAGTAATAGGGAGTAAAACAATTTCCATACTTTTAATCTCAAAAGTAAATTCCCTGTTCAAAAATCAAATCCCCGACGTATAATATCTTAAAAAATTATGAAAGTAATTACTATAAAATTTTGGTCTTGATGCGCGAGACTTTTTGGTACCAGATTTTGTCATGTCATTTGAAAGATAAAAATGGTTATTGTGGGTCATCCTTAGAAGATAGACATAATTATGCCATCGCAGAGTTTTTTGTTGAACTTTTTAAGATGAACAATACTGTAGAACATAAAATTTTATGTAACTTACGATTTCCGCGGCGCACTCCAATAAAGCTCCCAGTCGGCATGATTTTTTCCGACATCTTCAACAATAATCGTCACAGTTAATTTACACAAAACTATAATTAATTATACACTAAAACCACAAGAATAAAAAACGAGCAGAAGGCAAGCTTCCTACCAGAGGTCAAAATTCTTACCTACTTTCATAGGGCTGTCACTCGATAATTAAAAATTAAAAAACCGGGTAAGTGCGAGTCGAGATTCGGCGATGAGCACAGACGGACGGACGGATGGATAGACGGATGGACAGCTGGACAGCTGGACAGCTGGACAGACGGACAGACGGACGGACACGCACTGTGACTGAGGTGATCCCGTGAGTTTTCCGTTTTCCAATTACGGTACCGAACCGGTAATTATTTTAACAGTTTGTTTAAAATTAAGTAATACCTATTTAATTAATCATACTGTGAAATAATTATACACACAATGCGTGCATCGTTGTTGAACTGAGACCCTCCCATTTTTGAAGTCAGGTAATAAAATGAGCAGTGGTGGCCCAGTGGTAACGGTCGCGACTTACGAGTCTAGGGTTCGAACCCAAGCAGGCACTTTATATAAATTATTTCATTACCACTGCTCTCAAAACGGTAAAGAAAAACATCGTGAGGAAACCGGCATGTCCTAGTACCAATAATTCGAAAACATATGACATCCACCAACCCGCACTGAGCCCGCTTGGTGGATTACGGCCCACTCGCTCTCACAGAAAGAGGAGGCCTATTTCCCAACAGTAGGAATATTGTACCTTGGCTGATTAAGCTTATATGCTAATAAAACACGATTTTAAAGTATGTAAGTAATTATTTATACTGTCAAATAGTTATATATACATAGATGCATACGTTGCTTGCTTTTTTGAAGTTGGTTACTTATTAAAATACCGTGACTTATAGACGGACGGACAGACGGACATGGCGACACTATAAAGTTTCCTTTCTTGTTTTACTATTTCACGAACGTAAGTGGTACCTACAAACTATAGCGAGTCGTAATAAAAATAAGGCGTTGCCAGCTCGCGTCACCGCTCGGGTCCCTTCGACGCCACCGCCACCGACTCGGCGTTCGGCTCGCCTCCGCGCCCGCGCCGCTACTGCTCGCCCGAACAGTCCCGCATAGTCACCCAATCGCGAACACGCGCACGCGGTGCGCGCGCCAAACGCTGATCGTCGTCCGATATAGTTACCATAATAATATTATTTTGTGTCCATGTTCTATACAATAATTATAGATCACCACTAAAACCGTAGTTTCCTTGCACACACCAAGCCTCCTATAAAACCTACTAAAACAAAAATACGAAACAAATAGGAGACGAACAATAACTCGCTAATATAGGCGGTAAACCATAAGATTAATAAATAATCATTCTTATGGGAAAACTTTATGGCCATCTTTATTTAGGATACTACCTACCTCGTTACTAAATAATTCTGCAATAAGCATTAAAAATGAGTAGGTATGGGTAGATATAGATAATAACCTGACAAAATCCTTTGGATAAAAAAAATATACCTACCTTGCTTTTCCTACTATTATTGATACACAGTCACAGTACTTACAACAATTTGCCATTTTTATTAACCTAAATGTCCGCGTCACTCGTACCGCTGGCACACAGCGCGCGGCGTACCCCTGAATGTTGGCTTCCGAATGAGCCGGCTCAAACCAGTTTGCCTCTAGCGGGCGCCGGTGCACCCCCCGCGCGCCTTGTCTGTGACACTGCACGCACACAAAGCTGTGCGTGTAGTAGTGATCTCGCGCAAAGCGTTAGTATGAAGCTTGCAGTCTGTTCCTTTTTTAGTCTTGTGCTAAAACCTTCCGCATGAATCACTCCATCCATTGGTAAAAACCGTTTGAAAATCCGTTCGGTAGTTTTTGAGTTTATCGCGTTCAGACAGACAGACAGACAGACGCGGCGGGGGACTTTGTTTTATAATATGTTATAGTTATAATATGTAAGGCTAAGGATTTCGACGTACGTCTTCACACTGTCGTTTTTCGTCGTGAATCGTGCGTGGCCTTGGCGGAACGTACAGCAAGATGGATGGTGAATATGGCGCTTTACACTCACTGAGTAGGCCCAACAAGTCGAGCTCGCCGCGTACTTGTAGCTTCAAACCTAAAATGCGGACTGAACCATCTGTTTTCATCTATGGTAGTGCAGTATGAGTATTCATTTATCAATGCCCTTATAATATTAAGTATAATCTGAGAATAATTTACGGTAAATAAACATAGTGGTATGTGTGAATGAAATCTTTTGATAAGAAAGGTAATTACCGGAAAAGGTTTTCCATTATATGTATATAACAACGTAATACGAAATGAAATGTATCGCATAATATGGTAAGCTCATTTTCCTCTTAGGTAAATAATAGGACAATGTTATAATAATACTTATCATGTAGTTTACACAATAATGCTGTATTAGTAAACTACCTACTTAGAATTGGAATAATGAAAGCCGTAAAGAAACAATAGTTTAGTTCTAATACAGTGAAAAACCCTTCTATAGTTCACTACCTCTCTGAAGTTGACATGGCAAAAATAGCAGACAAACAAACGAAATATGGGATAAGAAATTTAACGCAGACAAAGTCGCGCGTAGAAGCTAGTCCTTACATATTATAAAACTAAGTCCCCCGCCGCGTCTGTCTGTCTGTCTGAACGGGATAAACTCAAAAACTACCGAACGGATTTTCAAACGGTTTTCACCAATGGACGGAGTGATTCATCCGGAAGGTTTTAGTGTGTAGTCCGCGCAATCCACGAAGACGCGCCCCACTCCGCTCCGCGCCGTACTAGAGTTCAGCTTACAGTACAGTAATCGCGGAGTGGGGCGCGTCGTCGTGGATTGCGCGGACTATTTATAATTCATTAAAGTTTTGTGTAAATTGGCTGTAATATGACGATTATTGTTGAAGATGTCGGAAAAAATCATGCCGACTGGGAACTTTACTGGCGTGCGCCGCGGAAATCGTTAAAGTTATTTACAATTTATGTTCTACAGTATTGTTCATCTTAAAAAGTTCAACAAAAAAGTCCGCGATGGCATAATTATGTTTATCTTCTAAGGATGACCCACAATAACCATTTTTATCTTTCAGAATTTGATAAAAATTTCATTGTTATTTCCGAAGCTATTTTGACCGGCATTATATTAATCTTTATCCAATACACTATGTTACTTAAATTGAGCATTTAATTTAGATTAAAAGTTGCCTTGACATTATTTCATTTAAATGAATGGTTTAAAAGATATTACAGATTCAAAATTACGCGTTACAAGATTTACATTTAAATTTTGGTTGATGGCAACGCGGGCGCAGCGGTAGGAGTCAACTACCTTTTCCTCGGCTATTAGGTATGTAATCCCGGTATTGGTAGTACCTACGTTCCCGTGGGATATTTCCCGACATCCACGCGGGCGAAGCCGCGGGCAAAAGCTAGTTCCATATAAAACACGTCGAGGCTGCCCCGCGCATGTGCGCCTGCGGCTCTAAAAAAAAAAAAGGGTTGGCAAGGCACGTTGAGTCGCGATTGTCAAATTCTATTTTGGTTGTGTCAAACAAAATTATATTTAAATTTAGAGATTATTTTGCGGAATAGCTTTAAGATTCTCATAGCCAAAAGTAAGGATTTTTTGTGATAGTTTCGTTACTTTAGTTCGGTGTACAAGAGAATCGGCATCATTAAGCTTTAAAGTGCTAATTTTTATAAGAGTCAGTGTCACTCTCCCGCCCTGCCAGCTAAATGGTTGGTTTATGTGAAAAAAAATCACAGTAGTATTTATAACGAAATTAAAAAGAAAACTATCACAGTTAAGTAGGCTATACAAGTTAACGAGTAATAATCAACCGACTTAAAATTGCGGTTGCAAAAACATGTTCTCCCACACATTCCGTATGGAAGAACATGTTTTTAACTACAATGTTAAGTTTGTTCTTGGGATAAATTCATCCCAACTACGGAACCCTTCATTGTGCGTGGTCCGACACGCACTTGTCTGGTTTTTATTTGATGTTTTTTAAAAACATTTAGCCCACATACGCACGGACGTGATAAAATCGCGGCGATTTTTTTTTCGTGCACTGGTTTTTCAGCGCTGTTTAGCGCCGAGAGTTGAAAATCCAACAGTGTGTTTTTCAACGCGCTGGGAAGAGAGTGCGTCCCAGCGCGATAAAATCCCGCCGCGATTTTATTACAAATTGAGCTGGCTAGTTTTCTTCCTCCATTTGATTAAAGTCGCTGATGCTGCCATCTGGCAGCATCAGCGACTCACTAATTTCCAGCAGAGACTGTAGTTTTACAACGCCATCTAGGAGTCGACTTAGATTCTTATGGCGTTTCTCTACATCAACTCTCGGTGTAAAGCCGATCGTTGAGAATCCAACGCGCTGGGACGCACTCTTGGCCCAGCGCGTTGAAAAACACACTGTTAGATTTTCAACTCTCGGCGCTAAGCAGAGCGTTGAAAATCCAATGCACGAAAAAAAATCGCCGCGATTTTATTACGTCCGTGCGATCGTTGGCTTAGGGAGGTATCATTTCTTTGTATGAGATTGGGTATCAGTACGTAAGTACTATTATCTGTGATACGGTATAGTAGGTACCTGGTGACTGATACTATGTTTTTTTTTGCGCAGGTTTTGTCATGCGTCATTAACCCCGAACTCATTAAAACTGGCAATTTCCCAGCCGACGTGCAGGAAAAGGCTCGTACGATATTGGGCGGTTGTGGGTAAGTTTACATCGTTTTTAAATTGAAGAAAAGACATATCCTAAAAGATTTAAAAGTTGCCACAGCCTGGAAGGTTTTATACACAAAATCACCCTGTATAGCAGGTAGTGGTATTCGAATTTGTGTGGGGTACAACACACAACTAGAAAATAACTTTTCCAAAAAAAAAATTGGTTGCCTGTAAAGTCGGTATACGGGCGAAAGTTTTACGTGACAACGACTTTGAGTGGTAAAATAATTTTAATGTGAATATTCATTCGTATAGTAGGAAGAAGGATGAAATAAAAGTAACAATTTAAAACATTTATTTATACAAAGAATTATATTTAAAACTCTCTCTCTCGCTCTGTCTCTCTCGCTCTTAGGCGGGCTAACTGTGCTCGAGTGGAAGGGACGCGTGCCTTTCACTTTTTATGTCTGTCTCTCTCGCTCTTAGGCGGGCTAACCATGCCCGAGTGGAAGGGACGCGTGCCTCTCACTCGCTCTCATTGTGAGCGCATAACGTGAGCGGAGCGTAACGCAGTTTCTTGAAGTGTCACCCGGCAAACCAATTTATAAGACGTTGTCACGTCAAAAAAAAAAAACATAACCGACTTTAAAAAAAGACATTCAGGCTGAGAATACACGTCCGATTTTTTCATCAGATAGTCGTATCCGATAGTCTGATCCGGCTATCAGAGCAATGCAAACTATCCGACTATCGGATTGGACGTGTGTTGAATGTTCAAACAAAATAATGGCTCCAACGCCTTCCGATAGCCAGATCATACTTTCGGATCCGACTATCTGATGAAAAAATCGGATGTATATTCCCAACAATTCCTAATTATTACGAATATTTTATATCTTTTTGTGAACTTACGCAGAAAAATAAGGTACCAAATTGTAATAATAGGCAGTTAGATTTAGTGCTATGTTCGTTGAGTATGGGTGAGAGTGTGTGTGTCAGGGAGGCAGATGAAGCGATAGTGCCAATAGACACGTATCACCCGCCGCTAGACATTGCGGTACCGCGTATAAGCAAACGCTCAGCTGTTAGTGGTTGTACTTTTAAAGATATACCTGTAAATATGCAAGAAAACGATTCTTGGCCACAGTGGAATTTTTATAAAGCGGATTACAGTAAGTTGTATAATATGATAATGAATCAGGACTGGTCGCCTATGTATAACATAAGCGAGCCAGAGGAGTGTGTGAGTTATTTCTATGATATTATGAATGGTATTATTGATGATTGCGTTCCCAGGAAAATGCGACGTAGCCGTGTTAGTTCAAGGTACCATTACCCTGAGTGGTGCACGGCAGATATTATTCGCGACATAAAATTAAAAGCACTGCTTCATAAGAAGTACAAAATTAGTGGATTAACGAGTGATTACGAAATGTTTTCTCAGTATAGAGCTAAGGTTAAAATGTTAATAGAATTGGCACACGACAAACACCTTGAGAATGTGCAATACAATCTCGCAAAGGATCCTAAATCCTTCTGGAATTATGTAAGGAGCAAAAAGGGTATGGGTGAACCGTAAAAAAATCACAAAAAATGGTCAAATTTTATCAGACACCGAATGTGTTCACGAATTTGCTAACTTTTTCAAGTCCGTGTACAGTCCCCTGAAAGCAAAACTAAACGTGCAAGCCGCCGTGGCCGAGAGTAACACAAGTAGTTCCCGAGTACATATAGAGAGTATTGATAGCAGCCAGGTAAGGGAGGCGCTAACTAAACTTAAACCTAAGCGTTCAGCGGGACCAGATGGCATCCCACCATTTATTTTTAGAGACTGCAGGGATTATTTAACACAACCGCTGGTATACGTATATGATGTATGTTTTGAGCAGTCATACTTTCCGGAACGCTGGAAAACTACGCGAGTAATACCAGTACCTAAGGGCGAAGCAGGGAGTGAAGTTAGTGGATATAGGCCGGTGGCGGTGTTGTCGGTACCAGCAAAGGTATTTGAGTCAGTTATCCATCATTGTGTATTGAACCAGGTTTCAGTCACGTTGTCTGACTCACAGCATGGGTTCAGGCCAGGTCGTAGCACGACTACAAATCTGCTGAATTTTATGGCATATGTGGTTCCTAGCGTTGATTTGGGAGTGCAGGTCGATGCTGCATACTTTGATTTTAAAAAAGCCTTTGATTTAGTCGATAATGACATTTTATTGACAAAGCTTGCGGCAATCGGATGCACTCCTAAATTGCTGAAATTCTTCGCTGATCATATGAATAACAGAAAGCAGTATGTAGAATATGCTGGGTACAGATCTGAGCCCTATTTTACGAGGTCAGGCGTAAGTCAGGGCAGTAATTTGGGACCATTCCAATTTATAGTGATGGTAAATGACTTGCCCGAGGTCGTCAAGAATGCCAAGTGCCTGTTGTTTGCTGACGATTTAAAATTGCTACTCTCTGTGAAAGAACAAAAGGACTTTGTGCGCTTACAGGAAGACATAGACAGGGTTGTGAAATGGGGAGAGAAGAATAAGTTGGTGTTTAATACGTCAAAGTGTTCGGCAATAACTTTTAGTAGGATGAAAATGCCCAAGAAATATGATTATAGAGTGGACAACACGTTATTGAAAAGAACAGAAACGGTGCGTGACTTAGGAGTACGCCTTGACTCGGACCTGGTATTTCATAATCACATCGTAAATGTTTGTAAAAAAGCCTACAGGAGCCTAGGGTTCGTCCTGAGAAGAGCTGAGGGTTTTACAAGCATCGCTGCACTAACTTCTTTGTATAATGCATTGGTAAGAAGTCAGCTCGAATGTAACGCAATCATATGGGCTCCGCATGAAGCTAAATACAGTCTCATGCTGGAGCGTATACAAAATAAATTTACTAGGTTTCTGTATTTAAGGTTATATGGTGTATATCCATTTTATCCATTGATGTATCCAACCTTGTTTGTTATAGGCATGGTGGGATACAATAAATTGGAAACAAGGAGGGACACAGCTCTTGCTACCTATATTTTTAAATTATTGCGTGGCAAGACTTCAAACCCGGGTATATTAAAAGAAATAAACCTGTGTGTGCCCGACAATTATGTATTGCGAAGGCGACGGCCACGTCTATTGGCGGTTCCCAGTAGTAGGACCAATCTACTGAGTAAAGCCCCTATAACACGTACCTTGCGTATACTTAATGACGTAGCAGACAGCATAGATCTTTTTACTTGTTCTCTGGGTGAGTTCACAAAAATCACTATGTACAGAATATGTTATGAATATGATAAATAATAAAACTGTAATTGTAGCCACACTGTTGAATTAGGACAATCCTGTAATGATAGTGATGATGAGTTGATAAATAAATAAATAAATAAATAACACAGTCCCAACCTAAAAAGTGAAAAATAACTTTAATTTCGGAAGTTGGTGGCAAGAAACGAAAATACAGAACCAAAGACACCGACTTCCAAAATTAAAGTTATTTTTCACTTTTTATTAGTGTTTTTTTTTTAATCTGTTGTTTTTAGGGTTCCGTACCTCAAAAGGTGAAAAACGGAACCCTTATAAGATCACTCTCTTGTCCGTCTGTCTGTCCGTGTGTCACCACCGATTTTATCAGGAACGGGTGGACCTAGCAAGTTGAAATTTATACCAGACTAGCTTCTGCCCGCGACTTCGTCCGCGTGGAATAGTTACTTTGAGCTAAAGCTAACTTTAACCCTCGACTTCGTTTACGTAAAAGGTGAAAATATATTTTTTAATAATACATACAGTCAACGGTCATAAATGGAGTGCCACCGGAATGATCATATTTGCGTGCACGCCAGGTCTGCGCCTATGTGTGTGTGATGTTTTAATGCAGACAGTTCATAACGCGCACACAGTATACGAAAGGGCGATGTTGGTTGGTCAGATGAATGTGTGGTCATTCCTACTTATACTTGTTTCTTTCCTAATTAATTATTGACAACAGCGCCTGTTTAAAAGCAATGCTAAAATTCAACGTAACAGTTGAATGTAACGATGGCAGGATCGTACGAGTAGGTCGGTATAGTTGTGTTTGCATGAGAATGGTGAAGGTTCGAACCTCAGTGCGAGCTCTCGCCTCTTTTTGCTTTTCTTTGTTTTCGTGTCAGAGTTCAATTATATAAATCTCGTTAATTTACAATTACTATAATTATGTTACGGAAGGTAAAAATAAAGTAGGGATTATAGGTCATTTAATAATAATAAAAAAAACACAATTTTTCATAGGGACGTTTATTTTGTTATTAGAACGATTACCAAACGTTGAAAATAAATTTATTTATTTGTTCATAAACCTACTATCCCAATATCATAATCTAAAACTGTTTAATAAAACCACATATTCATAATATTTCAGGGATAAGGAAAATAATATGCAACACCAAGATATTTTGTCAGTCATTTATATTTCTTTGCCAACATCAAATTCAATATTCTACACCATACAATCACATCTCCTATTCCCCACATAATATCACAATTTAATCGTATTCTAATATTTACCATTAAACTAATAGGTTACTTTAATTTACAGTAGATCTCCAACCAATACCATACCAATCTATCTTTTTACCGACACATCCACTAAGCACATCTTACCATCACGAGCGCCAGACCCAGAAGACCGGTTCCCGCGCTACTCTTGACACTTCGAATCTTTGGGTGTTGCCAGTAAAATATCCAACAATAATTACGTATTCATAAATTAAAACCTAACACTTATTACTCACTTTGAACCACCACAATATATGAGATTAACAAATAAAATTAATCACAAGAAAAAACTTACACATAAACCGGTTTCATTCGATATTTCAGATATTATATTAAATTCATTGTTATGCATGGCTACAATGTTCGCCCTTTTTTTTTTTGGGTGGGAAATCATCAAATAACTTCTCCCGCTCTGGGCGGAGCGGGAGGGCGTGTCAGACTCTTACTGACTAAAACCCACCCGTGTTCCTTCAGTTGCCGTGTTGCCAGGGGGCCACGATTTCCCTATCGGTTTTCTTCGAACCCCCGGCAGGCATTGGCCCTAGCGGACCCCGTCAATTCTGCTGACATCTCTTTGAGGCGCGCGTGGAACACAACGCGCCTTCGACCCGGGCTTGGTCCTTATCGGACGGCAAGCTGCCCATTGCTCACAGTCCGCAAGCCCGCGCCTACGGTGGCCGGAAATCTTCTTGTGATTCCCGATGCCCAGGGCGTCTCCTCCTGCTGCGGTTAGGGGTGCGACGGCGCGAAATTTGCCTCTCCCTCACGCGCTCCGTCTCCTCCTTCGCGAGCATTACTGCTTCGCAGAAGGAGGTGACGGCCTCCCATTTCCTCTCGCTCCGTAGCATGGCCCGAATCAGGGCCGGACGCGAGAGGTCACCGCCGCCGATCGCTTCTACAAGGACACGGCGATGCCCTGCCCAAGCCGGGCAGATCTCCACCGTATGCTCCACCGTGTCCTCCGGGCGATCCACACAGTGATGACACCCTGAACAGGTACCTCCCGAAACAGTCGTGTCCGGTGAGCACCTGTGTCAGGCGGAAGATGACGACGCCGTGGCGCCTCTCTAGCCACTCCTCAAAGAGGGGTCTTATCGCCGCAATTGTGGCGTGCCCAGCGCTGGGTTGCGACAATCGCACTCTCCATTCCGCCATGAGATCCCGCCGGAGCTCTGTCCGCTGTGCCGCGACTTCTTGCGGCATCGGAGTTAAGCCCCGGCGTTTCGCCTCCTCGCGCCACTCCCAAATGTGCGTGAGGACCTTTGCCTCCAGATCCCATGGCGGTACTCCGGCAAGGAGGCTCGCCGCCTCGCAGGAGACCGTGCGGTATCCTCGGGCCAGCCGGATGGCCATGACCCTTTGGGACGCGTTAAGCCGGCGGGCTGGCTGCCGCCTCAATGAAGGCGCCCACACCGTTCTGTTCTGCCTAGCCTTTTCCCAACTATATTGGGGTCGGCTTCCAGTCTAACCGGATGCAGCTGAATACCAGTATTTTACATGGAGCGACTGCCTATCTGACCTCCACAACCCAGTAACTGGGTAATACGATACCCCTTGGTAAGACTGGTTGTCAGACTTTCGGGCTTCTGACGACCCGTAACGACTGTCAGATCCACGAATGACAGCCGGGACCAACGGCTTAACGTGCTTTCCGAGGCACGGAGGAGTCTCGGTATGTAGAAATTGTCACCCATCCACGGACCAACCCCGGCAAGCGTAGCTTAACCTGACAGATCGACCCGAGCGGCTGTTAGTACTTAGCCACGAGCTCCTCAAGGCGCTCACACCGGCGCCCCGTAAAGGGCCATGGACCGCACGACCCCCGCGTAGAGCTTCCGGCAGGAGGCGTTTGGACCTCCCGGATTGGGCAGGAGCCGCTTCAAGGCAGCCCCGGCCCGGTCCAGTCTGGGAGCCAAACGTCGGAAATGCTCCACGAAGTTCCACCGGCTGTCGAGGACGAGTCCCAGATACTTCATCGTCGACTCGACGCCGATGTGAAACCCTCCCGCCATTACCTGGGAACCCGACGGTGGCGCACTACGAGGACCATAAAAACCCATGCCCTCGGACTTGTGCAGGGCCACCTCGAGTCCCAGCTGCCGGATTCAGTCGACGATTGTCGCAACCCCGCGTGTCGCTAAGTCGGCCGCTGCCTGGTACGACCTCCCCTGCGCCAGGACCAGCGTTTCGTCAGCGTAACAGACGACGCTGACGCCAGTAGGGAGATCGGCGCGCAGCATCCAGTCGTATCCGATGTCCCACAGATGCGGCCCCAGGACCGATCCCTGTGGGACACCGCACGATATCTCTCGCCGGTTCCACTCTCCTTGGTGACCGGGGTAGATGACAGCCCTGTCCGTCAAATAGGCCTCGACCACACGACAGAGGTAGGTCGGCATCTGGTGATACCGAAGTGCCTCCCTGATGCAACTCCAGGGCAGGGTGTTAAAGGCATTGGCGATGTCTAGAGACACCGCCAAGACGACCCCACCCCGGGCCACAGCATCCCCCGTCGTGAGGGCCCGCACGCGCATGATGACAATGTTCGCCCTGGCTTCAACATTTATATTAGCTTGCATTTTAGTATTTTAACTCAAAACCACTAATAGCAATACCACAAACGCTCGTAACTAAGTTCACCAACAACGTCATACGATTATATTACAGCCAGTAAATAAATTTTGTTTCAAATCTACCCTCAATTTTTGTGTTTTTATGTTGAATTGTTTAAAATATTGAATTAAAGATACTTACTCATTCCTCGACATTCGCAGTCTTTTTCTCATTTCTATAATCAGAAATAAAGACAGCGGGGCGCGATAAGCCTACGAACAAAGGGAAACTGTTATCTGTTATATACCGCGCTCTTTCTGTTTGGTTCATGATGAAAGAGTGCAATACACGGGTGTTTATGTGTGTGTATGAAATGCCTTATTAGAAGGTCTCAAGTGCGACGAGGTACGATGCGATAGCTTTGTAAGACTGGTACTGGACTTATGACCGGTACTGTACGTTAAGGAGCTATTTTAGGTACCTACCTACATCACGCTTTTATCAGTAAGAGTGGAACTTTAAAACGTTAGGTAAAAGTACTGGTTCTTATAATCTTATACCTATCATGTAGATTGTAGGTTATTCTCAAAAAAACTCAAAACTAAAGTTATTTTAAAGTACTTCTGCGTACACTATATTTTTAGTTTTGTTTTCTTCCGGCAGAAGTAGATTTTGATTTTCACCAGAACCAGATATCGATAGGGCAACATATAGTTGCCCGTGCGAAAAACACTCTTGGCGTAAATCTATTCCTACGTGCTTAAATGTTTGCCCCTGGGCCTTATTAATTGTTATCACAAACGATACCTTCACCGGAAATTGAATTCTTTTAAATGCGTGCGCAGTGCTTGATCATTATTTTGCTGCGATGTTATTTTAAAACTGCGATACCTCCTAAGATATTCATTGAAATTAAATATTTGTGATGAATAACATTTATTTGGATAAGGAGTAATATCATGTTTATAAAAATACTTTCGCAAATAACGCATTACTTTAGAACAAATTTGGTTAGCATAAAAAAGGTTAGAGTGAGACAACCTTACTTTTTTTTAGAACTTAAAGGGGAACAAAGAATTGTTCCCCTTTAAACGGTTAAAGTTTCGCAAAAACCATGTATGGCAGAAGCCATACATGGTTTTTGCGAAACTTTAACCGTTTACGCAGCGCACGCAGCGGAAGCTCTCAAAAGGAAAAAAAAAACCCGATTTTGAAACATTCTTGCTCCGCTCCTATTGGTCTTAGCGTGATGATATATAGCCTTCCTCGATAAATGGGTTATCTAACACTGAAATCATTTTTCAAATCGGTTCTGTAGTTTCTGAGATTAGCGCGTTCAAGCAAACAAACAAACAAACAAACTCTTCAGCTTTATATATTAAGTATAGATACTGAGGTCTATAGTCCCTATTAGTTGTATAAAAATCAAGGTCCTGAGTCAACACGATATAAAAAGATATGGGCAAATTTAGATTTTCGCGATAACTTGTAAGTACCAAAAACCTTAACTTTCAACTTTTTTTTTTTCGGAATTTTCTCTTTACTTGTGCTGTTAGACCTTCCTTTTAACCAAAATTGACAATTCTAGGTCAACCGGAAGTATCCTATAGGTTTTGGGTCGAAAACCTATATGGTAGTTCCCGTTGACCTAGAATCACGAAATTTGGCAAAAAGCAAGGTCTTACAGCACAAATAAAGAGAAAATTCCGAAAAATAATAAGTTGAAAATTAAGGTAAATTTTGTGTAGTTGATAGTGGGCAAAAATATATGGGAGCTGGTCCCACTGGCCGCTACAGTTAAAACCACTGTAGTTTTGAAGACATTACTTCTCCCTTTACTTAGGCCAAGGCGCATCAAAATCTGTCTCAGGGTTATTCAGTTCTGACATTGATAGGTTAGGTTAGGACTTAATGGGGGGAGTTTCAACAGCTGGTCCCACTACCGCCACAATTAAAACCACTGTGGTTTTGAAGACATTACTTCTCTCTTTACTCAGGCCAAGGCGCATCAAAATCTGTCCCTGGGTTATTCAGTTCTGACAATGTTAGGTTAGTTATTGTTAAATCATTCAATAGTAAACCGGGCAAGTACAAGTCTGACCACGCACAATGAAGGGTTCCGTAGTTGAGATGAATTTATCTCAAGAACAAACTTAACATTGTAGTTGAAAAATATGTTCTTTCATACGGAATGTAAGGGAGAACATGCTTTTGCAACTCTAAATATCTAAGCTGCAGAAAGAGAAAAATACTTTAGATACACGTAGCTCGGTTCCTTCGGGATAAATTTTGATGGCGTCATAACAAAAAAGATTCAGTGTTATTTGCTCTTCTAAGTAATTCACACTTAGTGGGTGACCGAACTGGGACCACTATCGCCCACCATCCTTTGCCCATACCTTTTTATCACCAATAAAAATGATACCAATTTTATTATGGCGGTATAATGGGGTAGGTACGGAACCCTCGGTGCGCGAGTCCGACTCGCTCTTGACCTTGTTTTTATACAAAGTTTTTTTTCGTATAACTATTGGGTGCACACATTAATCTGTAGGTCAGTCAGAACACAGCGTGACGCGGCACACTGATCTGATCTTGTAATAGTCACATTATGGGAAACTAAAGCCTGTTTACATGTGCCCCTAATCACTAGGCATGTTTGTGTAGTTGACGGCATAATTGCTTTATCACTATGTCTCAATGTCACTTGCACGTAATAAAATGACAAGGTCTATTTGTCTAGTCTATTTGTCTTTAGTAATAGATAGTTTCATTCGTACTAACTAAAGTGTAAATTTCTATGAATTGTTAAAAGTTGTAAGTACAGCAATTATGAGGTCGAGTATACGATGTTCTCGATCCCACTATCAAGCAGCAAAACCCTTACACATTATGAATCTAATGTATACTGTACTGTTACAGCGGCAAATCAGTGGGAGCATACTCGGTGTCGTACGGCATCGAGCTGATTCGGCGCCACGTGGCCGAGTTCATCGAGCGCCGTGACGGACACAAGGCGAACTGGGAGAACATCTGCCTCACCGGCGGAGCCTCCAATGGCATCAAGAACTGCCTCCAGATGTTGTGCAACAAAGTTGATGGAAAGAACTCCGGTTAGTACATTAGAATAATTGGTTCCAGTTGTACCAAAATGAATTAACCTACAATTTCTCAACAGTTGTGTTGGCTTCACTAAGTACACCTTACATTACTCTTACATTATACATTAAGTACACATATTTGATTTTTTTTCCGGGGCGTTTATTACTACCCAGTAATAAACGCCCCGGAAAAAAAATCAAATATGTGCATACTCAAAATATGAAATTTACTGCTATAAATACTAATTTACCGACAACTTATATGCGAATACAAATAAAGAAACGACCGAATAAAATACTGAAAATTCCGAAAAATCAATACAGAATTTGCTGACGTAATATTTTTCAAACATGCAAACAAGCATACACCATGCATGCAGCATGCAAGCGAGCATGAAATATGCAGCAGGCATTGTTTCTGTCACGGCTCCGGCGGTCCCACGCGAGCTTATCGTCGCAGATGGTTTTAACGCTCACCACCTGCTCCTCAGCTCGCGGGCCGCCTCGCCCCTCCGCGCCTACGCAGGCTTCAATTACACTCTGGGGTACGACAGACAAGACTATGTGGAGTCGGTTTTGCAGCGATTCGTTTCTAGAACTTGGTATTTTTTTCGGAAGTTTAGTATTTCTTTTTGGATTTTAGTATTACAGTCAACCACTGATTTTCGGAAGTTAATTTTTTTTTCGGAAGCTTTATTATTATTCATTAAGTACTTACTATCTAGCAATAATAGTCCATTATGCAGGTAAAACATCAGTTTTACATTTATGTGACTCTTCAAATCATATTTCTTTGCATCGGTAGACATTAGATTTAAACGTTAAAATTCTTGCAATAGGTACCTATGGACACTTGCGCGAAAGACATTTCCGCAAAAGACACTTGCGCGAACCCACTTGCGCGTACTTTCCGAGAATAGAGTTTCACGCAAAGGGACAATTGCGCGAAACGACAGTTCCGCGAAAAGACATTTCCGCAAATGGACTTTTGCGGAGAGTCTTTTGCGCAAATGGACTTTTGCGCGAATAGACATGTGCGACAGACACTTGCGCGAAAGACAGTTGCGCGAAGGACTGCGCGAATCCACTTGCCACAAAATACAGTTGCGCGAAAAAGTCGAGGTAGTGAGATTTCTTTAAAAAATCACGCCTGTATTCTTTCAAAGGGTTTGGGCAGGGTGTGTAGGTCATATCTTGCAAGCTGAATTAAAACCACTTCCCCTTATCCTACGCAGTTGAAATTTTACACGTTGGTTCAGTTTGGAATATAATGCATTTTTAAATGACGCATGACCTGATTCAGCACTCACGATTGGCTCCAGACGAGGGAACTCCTAAACGCTCAACAGTACAGACATGTATTTTATACATGCATTTAATTATGATAGTCCATTTCAAAGTTCACCATGATCTGACTGCTGCACCCAGGATTGGCTCCAGACGAGGAAACTGCTCATCGGTCAGCAGTAGATACAAGACAAATTTTATACGCATTTAATTATGATAGTCCACCATGACCTGGCTGCTGTACCCAGGATTGGCTCCTGAAGAGAGAACTCCTCAACGGTTATCAGTACAGACACGAAATTTTATAGACGTATTTAAGCGTCATCATAGGACAAGAGGAAGTGGTTCTAATTCAGCTTGTAATATTTGACCCACACACCCTGCCTTTGAAAGAAAAGCGGTAGTAGGTAATGAGATTTCTTCATAATACCACGCCTGGTGATATTATGAAGAAATCTCATTACCGCTTGTTGACTTTGGGGACTTAAACATAACTAGCGCAATGTGGGTGTACCTACTACAGGTACACCTCTGACCAACCCTTCAGGGAAACAAGGCGTGATGATGTTTATCTCATTACCACAACTTTTTCGTGCAAGTGGATTCGCGCAATTGCCCTTCGCGGAACTGCCTTTTGCGCAAGTGTATTTCGCGCATATGTCTATTTGCGCAAAAGTCCCTTCGCGGAAATGTCTTTTCGCGCAAGTGTCCCTATAAGGTTCGTACAGACAGCGCGATATCGCGGGCGCGCAAGTGTCTCAGATCCAGTACTTATCAAGTTACGACTAATCGAGATGAATAAAAACTATTTATTAAATGATAAATAATATTTTATTTCTGTAAGTAGGTTTGTACAAACAATTTTACACGTCAATTACCTATATTTAAAAAAAAAACCGGCCAAGCGCGAGTCGTACTCGCCCATGAAGGGTTCCGTAGCAGCAAGTAACATTGAATGAAAGGTAAATTGCGGTTTACGATTTATGACGTATTAAAAAAAAACTACTTGTTAGATCTCGTTCAAACCAATTTTCGGTGGAAGTTTACATGGTAATGTACATCATATATTTTTTTTAGTTTTATCATTCTCTTATTTTAGAAGTTACAGGGGGGGGGACACACATTTTACCACTTTGGAAGTGTCTCTCGCGCAAACTATTCAGTTTAGAAAAAAATGATATTAGAAACCTCAATATCATTTTTGAAGACCTATCCATAGATACCCCACACGTATGGGAATGATGAAAAAATTTTTTTTGAGTTTCAGTTCTAAGTATGGGGAACTCCAAAATTATTTGTTTTTTTTTCTATTTTTATGTGAAAATCTTAATGCGGTTCACAGAATACATCTACTTACCAAGTTTCAACAGCGTAGCTCTTATAGTTTCGGAAAAAAGTGGCTGTGACATACGGACGGACAGACAGACAGACAGACATGACGAATCTATAAGGGTTCCGTTTTTTGCCATTTGGCAACGGAACCCTAAAAACTAGACGAGGTTGGTATTAGAATTGCTCATTCAGTCCAAACAAAGTACCTAATACTTAACTTTCACATTAATAATCCTCATTTTGATAAGAAATGGCCATTATCTAGACACGCGGCAGCGTGTCGAGCCAAGTACTAGGCAAGACACGGCTGCATTGTGTTATATTACACGAACCATTTGGAGCCACTTTTGACCCCTTAATAACTCAAAATCTATGTAACATAGACTCATGAAATTTGGTTTATTTATAAAAACCCCTTAGATTAACTAGAACTCCAAATTTCATAAATAAAACTCAAACGGTTATTGAGATATTAACGTATAAAAATCGGCATTTTTATCAACGACCCTGTCACTAGACATCAAAAACATTTAACCCATTTCCGGGTGACCTAGAAAGTTGAAAAGAGATTTCCCGAAAGCAGGCCCATGGTATGATACTGTGTCAAAGCTTATTTATCAAAAATTATGTCGTATTTTTTTCAAGTCGTTTTATCAAAATTTATTTCTTCTAGCATTAGAGAACCTAATAAATATTTATTTTGTTGATACTTAATAAAGAACTACATCCGCCATTCAATCCTAACCTGAATGTTGCCAGATGACAGACTATTCCAATAAAATAATTTGTAATCGATTGAAAATATCGATACTAACCCACATGGAGTAGGTGGAGTATCCACTACACGAGTATGTTTTAAATGCTATTTATTATACTCAAATACTGTAAAACTATGATTTTACAATAAATAAAATATTATATGGTCTGAATATACTCAACAACTTAAAAGCGTTTCGAGGCAGTAATGTTATTTTATAAACTACCAGTGATCAGAGTAAGTAGATTGATTTGAGGTCAATGAACTGGCACGTATATTAGTATGGATACGCCTCCGGGATTCCGGGATTTTGAAATTATTAAGATTTTTTAAGGAATTTCAAATGTTGTAATGTGTAGAATAAAGAATACATCAATATGAATAAGAAATGTTCAACCCTTTTGCTGTCTGTTTAATAGTATATAGGTGATCGGACTCCAAGAAAAGGATAGATATACTATAAAACAATATAATATATTTTAAATATTTATCTATCGCATTCTATAAATTTCCAATGTAGTAGTTTAAAAATCCTTACTTTAACAATATTTGATTCAATCCCGTAAGTACCAAAATGAAATCCCGGAAAAAAGGCTTATCCATGTTATGATTTCTATGACTATTCATGATGCGAGTACGTAAAATCAATCGACCTACTCCGATCACTGATAATCACCCAATCGATTTCGTCAATCGATTACCAAAATAATTAAACCTGGTAACACTGACACCATGCATAATGTCAAACTGTCAAAAATAATCTGTCAGATCAATGGCATTGTTGGCTGTTTGTTTTACGTTGATTTGAATTTATTTTTCCGTATTTACTTTATACTTATATTACGTTACGATTTAATTCTGTCAATTTAAATTGAAGCCAGAGGAACTATTGCTTATCTTTCCATGGCCCTGGGTAAGTTTATTATGTTCTCTAAATATTTATAAACACCGTCGTATTGTATAACCTCATTGATTTTAGCAGGCTATTAGTAGAAAGCCTATGTTCAGTCAGGGGTACGTCGCGCGTCGTCAGCTGTAAATGTCTATAGTATGATGTAATTATATAGCATAAGTAAATACACTGAATTTTTTTACCTTTTTCAGGTATGACGATGACATGTGTTATTGCAAGACTTGACATTATTGATTATATTATCTACAACTCTATCCCAAGTATTACTTGCTCAGCAAAATCTAAGCATATTATGTTATGTATGTGGCATGTCAACTGCAAGTCACAGAAGTCATCAGGTTAGTGTTTTTAAAATGGCAGAAGTACTATGAGTGATATAATTATTATACAAAAGTAAATAAACAACAATAAGAGTATTTTCTTACTTTCTAGGTTAGGTATACATTTGGATAAAGTTTGTCATGCTTACTGAGAGAGGCTGCTACCAGAGATGTTTATAGGCAAGCAAGTGATGATAAAAACAGAGCCACCTTAGAGAGTAAAAGATTTACCCATAATAGATCAAAACAATAATCTGGTTAGGGCCAGAATCAAATCGTGACATGTGAGCAGCAGGACTTAGTGTACATAATTATTGATAAGTGAGCAAAATAGGACAAATTGTTTAAGAGATCATCATTGCTTATTACTGTTTTGTGGGAAAGCGTACATCTACCATCTACCGTACCTACGTTGCTTTTTTATGAGAATGAATTTGAAGCCGTTTTAAATTCTATGAGAAATAAAATGTTTTTAGTATTTAGGTATTGTTGTGTTATTTGTTAAAGTAAACCTTCCTATAGAAGCACTGAAAATGCTGCTGCCAATGAGATTATTCATCTTTAATTAAGAGAGTTGGCTAAAATAATGTTTATGCCATTAAATCTTTCATATTTAGCGCGCAAGATTATTAATTTACCTTTATAAAATTCAAGTCTGTAAATGCGATAATCGCCATTTTGATGACAGTCGAGGTCGAGGCTAAAAAACATAAAAATTGGGGATTGCGAACATCCAAACTCCACCATAAGGACAGCGACTATTACAACATTTAATTATTTGACGAATTCATCCATTTTTCAAGTTAAATAAGTAGTAGTAATGAAGTTTTTGATATCAAAAGTCGAAGATTCGCGCCAATCGTGCGTGTTTACATTTTAACTTTTCACAATTAACACACATACACATATCTGATACGACTTTAAATGTGACAAGTGTGATTAAAAATATTATAAGTAACTAGAAAATGCCCAGATCTTTACTTATTATACGAACACATGTTCAATAACACGTAATATTCATTACTACTACTCAATTTGTGTTAAAAATTGTCGATCATTGTTTTTTTTTATTGTAATGATGTGCGAAAACGATTATGCCAAACGTTTTTTTTTTTTCAATTTTGATTGTCTCGATTAATTTATAATTATGTCGAATGTCTGAAATCTATACTTGAAAATTAAAATAAAATTGTTTTAAGCATTAAATACAATAAACATTGTTTAAAATAATTATTTATACTTTTCTAGTGTTTAATCGTTTTTAGGACATTCAATATAAAACGAGTCAACATATAGAACGAGGATAGATACTTACTTCATTTATTGAATTTCGCGCCGAATTGTTTCTATTTATTTGAATTTAAATTCGGAACGTTGTTCAAAATTATTTTTAATTTATTGGACAATTATTTACTGTGGATTTTATTTTTGATACTTTCTGATATAGAATGCCTAGTATACATTTTTTAGGTAGGCTTAAGAAAATTTTGTTTGTGAATGATGTTAAATTAATTATATAAATTAGGTAGGTATTCCGCAAACACTTTTAAATGACGTCTATATTTTTAAATTGAAACTTTTATTACATCGTCTCAAACTTTTTCGTCTGTGTGTTGCATGTCGCGTGTCGGTCGGCCGCGGAGTAGGGATAAAGTGAAAGGCGATCGTCAGAGCAGCCAAGGCCGATATGGCGGCGCCTATAGTTCGCAGCAGCTGACCGTGTAAAGTTTCACTTTTACCGTGGTTTCATAAAACCAACAATCATTTTTTTTTAGTTGTATGAGTTTGATAGTATTTGTTTTTAATAGGATAATCTTACTCGAGTAATAGAAATTGTTTATTTTTGAGGTAGTTTCAAAACGAAATTTAAAAAAAACTGCCCAAGTGTATGTCGGACTACGCACAGTGAAGGGTTCCGTAATTGGGATGAATATTTACGCATAAACATTGCATAGTATCAATTTTATCGACTGCAAAAATAAGTTTGTATTTCTCGAAAAAACTATAACAAACAAAGTCAATTCTGCGGTTGTAACCGAAAATAAACTGTATCTCAAAAATTATTGACTTCAAAAGCAAAGTCACTTAGAAACATCTTAACATTTTAATTATGAGATCCAACAATACACGCTTTATATGCATAGATTTTTTTCATCTCTCGGTTATATGTAAGTATGGAGAATGCCACCCCCACTATTATGTTTATCGTAATTTCACTACACCATTGTTTAACGGTGCAAAAAATACACCTTTTTCAAAATTTTCATCGATAGAGTGTAAATAGTCTCCATGTTAAATGACTGTATGACATCCGGACGCACGGACAGACGAACTTGACGAAATTACGAGGTGCATTCAATAAGTACCTAGCCTCATCGCCAGAGGGCGCTGTACTTTCAAAAGAGTTTTACCACAGTGTAGCACATTCTTTTTTAATTCTTTTTTCAAATTTTCATTCCAATCCCTTCATTTGTTTTAATTTGACAACTTATGGAAGCGAACGTGTCGATCGGTTTTACAAAAATGGAAAAAGAGCAATATCGTTCGGTGATTCGATTCCTATTTTTGGAAGGGAAAACGCGCATCGAAATCAAAGAGCGCTTGGATGCTGTGTACGGTGACTCTTCTCCATCGATGGCCACCGTCAAGAATTGGTTCAACGAGTTTGCACGTGGCCGTACGTCGGTTTTTGATGAACCACGTCCAGGTGCACCGAAAACAGCTGCTACGGAGGAAAACATTAAAAAAATCCATGATCTCGTATTGGCAGATCGCCGATTGAAGGTTCGGGAGCTAGCTGAGACTGTAGGCATTTCAGAAGGAACAGTGCATCATATTCTTCACGAGGAACTCGGCATGAGAAAGCTGTCGGCGCGATGGGTGCCGCGTTTACTCACACCAGAAAACAAGCGCAACCGTGAGACCACATCGGAGACGTGTTTGGCGCTGTTTAAGCGGAATCCAGCGGAGTTTTTGCGTCGTTTTGTGACCGTCGATGAAACCTGGATCCACTGGTACACACCAGAGACCAAGGAGCAATCAAAACAATGGATCCAGACCGGGGAACGTGCTCCAAAGAAGGCGAAAACTGTAAAATCGGCCGGAAAAGTTAAGGCCACCGTTTTCTGGGATTCACAAGGTGTGATCTACATCGATTACCTCGAGAAGGGTAAAACAATTACAGGGCTTTACTATGCCGATTTATTGGGTCGATTCGACGCCGAATTAAAGAAAAAACGACCCCATCTGGCGAAGAAAAAAGTGCTGTTTCACCACGACAACGCACCGGTTCACACGTCTGCCGTTGCCATGGCCAAATTGATCGAATTACGCTACGAATTGCTGCCCCATCCACCGTATTCTCCAGATTTGGCCCCTTGTGACTTCTTTCTGTTTCCTAATCTGAAAAAATCACTCGCCGGGAATAGATATGGATCGAATGAGGAGGTCATCGCCGCCACGGAGGCCTATTTTGCAGAGTTTGACAAAAACTATTTTTCGGACGGGTTAAAAAAGTTGGAGCATCGCTGTGCTAAGTGTATCGAACTAAAAGGAGACTATGTTGAAAAATAAATTGCCACTTTTCCAAAATTTTCGTTTACTTTTTGTAGGCTAAGTATTTATTGAATGATCCTCGTAAGAGGTCCGTTTTTTTACGGATTTTGATTATCAAGTTTACAATTGGCATGAAATTGATGTCTATGACAATTGATCTACAATATTATTATTATTTGGAATAGCCGCCATCTTAAAATCCAGAATGTCCATCTAATTCGATATCAGCACTATCTCCCGAAAACTATGAAAATGACAGTCATGACGACAAATTTTCAAATGGGGTTAAAAACTGCCACTTGCTCACTTCAGATGGCGCTGATCTCCAGCGTCTTATAATTTGACAGCTAACTATACATTTTTGATTCGAATGCCAAAAGTTGATGTAAATTCCTGAATTTCATGACTGAATTCAAAACACCCCGTCGAGTCAACTGATGTGTCACGTGTCAAAATCTTGGTCCCTAATGTTAGGCGGCAGTGAATTCATTTCATTCATTCTCTGATCTCGAAAAACGTTGTTACAAACCTCAGGTCGGTATGTTCAAGGTAGTTGGTAGGTTGGTACTATGCTTGAGACGTTTTTGAATTGATAGATCGTATGACTATTGTTTTAGGGACTATTGTCGTTTAATTTTTAATATAAACTTACGAATAGTTAAGTCCATAGTGAGGTCAAAATGTAAATCCAAGGGGCGGCTGCAACGGCGACGGTGATCTCTCGCGTCCGGCCCTGGTTCAGGCCATGGTACGGAGCGAGAGGAAATGGCAGGTCGTCACCTCCTTCTGCGAAGCGGTAATGCTCGCGAAGGAGGAGGCGGAACGCGTGAGGTAGAGGCAAAGTTCGCGCCCTCACGCCCCTAACCGCTGCAGGAGGAGACGCCCGGGGCGGGAATCGCGAGCCGATTTCCGGCCACCGTAGGCGCGGGCTTGCGAACGGTGAGCAATGGGTAGCTCGCTGTCCGATAAGGACCAAGCCCGGGTCGACGGCGCGTTGTGTTCCACGCGCGCCTCAAAGAGATGTCAGCAGAAATGACGGGATCCGCTAGGGCCAATGCCTGCCGGGGGTTCGCAGAAAACCGATAGGGACATCGTGGCGCCCGGCAACAGGGCAACCGAAGGAACACGGGTGGGTTTTAGTCAGTAAGAGTCTGATACGCCCTCCCGCTCCGCCCAGAGCGGGAGAAGATACTTAAAAAAAAAAGGGGCGGCTGCAAAAATTAAATAATTAAATCATACGTGAGAAGGAACTTTGTTCCTGACGGGGTCAAAGTCAAAGTCAAATCATTAATTTCAAATAGGCCCATGTATGGCACTTCTGAACGTCAAAAATTACAAAATAATAAAATTGATTCTATTCGCCCCTTCTAAAAGGTAGTTTTCGTATGGAGAAGAATGGGCAAGAAACTCCACCGTTACTCTTTTAAAATGTTTTACATTGTTTGTATATGTACGTACATTTGTTAAATAATAATTATATGTGAAGACGGTGCACCTAGAATAAAATTACTATACCACAATAGGTAAAAAGAATTAAAAATGAAACAACGACAGATAATTTAATATGTGATAGATACATGGTGCTCACATATTTGCAAACATTGTAAAAGTAGACGATTTTCCTAAAATTTTACAATTAATAAGTCAGTGTGTGAGGAAGTAATCACAGAATGTAAAATCAATGTCATAAAACACAAAGTAATAAATTTTACAATTAAATTAGCAAACATTTTGATTTTGTTTTGATTCTAAATTTTCCTATGGAGCAGGACCAGCATGTTTCCAAGCACTCTTATCTTGGATATAATCCTCTAATTTGTAATATGCTTGTTTACAAAGTGTATTTTTAATATGAGTTTTAAATTTTCTTTCATTTAATTGCAAAATGTCACAAGGTATTTTGTTGTAACATTTAACACAGTACCCCATAAAAGATGTATGTACTTAAGATAATCTAAAAAATGGTTGATCTAGTTTATCTTTATTTCTAGTATTAAAATTATGTCTATCACTTATTTTATTAAAGAGATGTGGATTTTCCTTACATACATAATATTTTCATAAATGAATTGGCAAGGTACCGTCATAATATTAATCCTTTTAAAAAGTTTCGTGAGAGATTCGCGGCGACGTAGATTATAAATGGCTCTGATAGCTCTCTTTTGCAAAATAAAGATGGATTCAATGTCAGCAGCCCGACCCCACAGTAAAATGCCATACGACATGAGGCTCCCCGACTGCATACGTTTTTTTTAATAATAATACTTGCCGCGCCGGCTCAGCGATCTGACATCATTGCGGAAAATTGTAACAATTGTTACGAAAGAAATACCTACATTCTTACACAATATTGCTACGCATATTTACAAAAAGAATTTAATAGATCACGTTTGATTGACGAATAATAATAATTTCTTTACAAAAAGTAATGATATCCCATCAAAAACATAAATGTGAAAATGGGAGCCAAATTCCATAAATATGGTTGTCGACTTCGCCGACAAAAGAATTGAAATCTAAATGGGTGCCAAGTTCTGTAGATAATCCTGAAATTTATTTATAAGAACATGCAACTTTCTAAAATAAAATTAAAACACAAATTCTTGTTTTTTCTGCTATAACAATGTTTGCTATTTAAAAATATAACTTCTTAAATTTGAACAGTCGAATTATTTACACAAAGCACTTAGGATAAATTGAAGCTCAAGATTTGACTTGGCTAGTTTTTACCAGCAAGCTGAAATTTTAAAGAAAGAAGATATTTTGACCTTACAGTTACAATAAGAAACAGTAACTTGCGCATAACATAAAGAACAAATATATAAATACGCCTAGGTAGACAGTCAAAGCTGTAAACAGTTACAATAAGAAACAGTAACTTGCGCATAACATAAAGAACAAAGATATGAATATTTTACTTTATTTATTTGGCTCACCAACAATTAAGTACACCGATACAAAGATATGAGATACATGCAATAAACTTATAGACTAGTGTACAAATTTCTTACAGGTAAGCACATCATGAATTACTTATTTGATGTTGAGTGCCTACTTAAAATTAAATAATAATAATTAAATATGCCTAGGTAGACAGTCAAAGCTGTAAACTCGATAAAAAAATAGCGTCCAACTGTTAGCCGCTTAATGCACGCACACTAAAAAAGTAAAATTACAGCACAATGACGTGGCGCGAGTGTAAGACGTAGCTGTAATGCACACCAGCATAAAAAAGTTACCCTGTTTGTTTTAGTTCTTTTGCACAGCGACACTGTAGACAAATATAAAGATGATAAATTGATTAGCCAAATATAAGATAACTTGTATGTAAAAACTAGCCAAGTCAAATCTTGAGCTTCAATTTATCCTAAGTGCTTTGTGTAAATAATTCGACTGTTCAAATTTAAGAAGTTATATTTTTAAATAGCAAACATTGTTATAGCAGAAAAAAACAAGAATTTGTGTTTTAATTTTATTTTAGAAAGTTGCATGTTCTTATAAATAAATTTCAGGATTATCTACAGAACTTGGCACCCATTTAGATTTCAATTCTTTTGTCGGCGAAGTCGACAACCATATTTATGGAATTTGGCTCCCATTTTCACATTTATGTTTTTGATGGGATAGAGATATTACAGAAAAGCCTGTCTGATAAGATAGCGATGACTATCAGTGTATCACTCCCCAGCTACGCGCTTATCGAACGAGCCGATAGCCACTAAGATTAGACGATTACATCACTATCAGTGTATCACTCCCCAGCTACGCGCTTATCGAACGAGCCGATAGCCACTAAGATTAGACGATTACATCACAATAAACTCATGTTCATAGTCTGGAATGAAGTAATACTTAGTTATATTAATACCGAAGTTTAAAAATTGGTAATAGGTACCAATTGTGATACAGGTGATATTATGAAGAAATCTCATTACCGCTTGTTGACTTAAACATAACTTGGGGACTTAAACATAACTAGCGAAATGTGGGTGTACCTACTACAGGTACACCTCTGCCCAACCCTTCAGGGAAACAAGGCGTGATGATGTTTATCTCATTACTGCAACTTTTTCGTGCAAGTGGATTCGCGCAATTGCCCTTCGCGGAACTGTCTTTTGCGCAAGTGTATTTCGCGCATATGTCTATTTGCGCAAAAGTCCCTTCGCGGAAATGTCTTTTCGCGCAAGTGTCCCTATAAGGTTCGTACAGACCAGCGCGATATCGCGGGCGCGCAAGTGTCTCAGATCCAGTACTTATCAGTTCATTTTGGCATAACTAGGCCCAACTGAAGGCTTTCATAATAATATATTGTCAGCCTTCCTTTAGACCCGTCTGATCTGACGGTTTACGAGCTGACCACAACCTACTGTGTGTTTGTTATGGCCATTTCGTGGCCAGATCTTAGAATTGATAATTTCATGAAATGAACAACCATTTCATGAAATGGTTGCATTTCATCAAATAGAACATCGACTGCTGGCCACATCATGATGTGGTCTGGCCAGATCATTGAATACTCAACGTTTGACGATATGAACAATTAAACGCATGACTACTTCATGATGTGGCCAAACATTAGTGATCATATCGTAAAATAGTTAGATTTGTTTTTTTTGTGCATCATGGCGGCGAATGATAATTCGATTGGAAAAGCAATTATAAATATGCAAACGGAAGATGAAAGTGCAGTGAAGTATCGATATTTTACCAAGCTACGTGACTTTTATGAAATTTACTCGGAAAAACGAGCGCAATCTTAAAAAACCATGGAGTTTAGAACGTATTTCACAGGTTAGTATTTAACTATTCAAATCTTATTAATTATTATTTTTCTTTTGGAATGAAAGCTATTTAAAATGTTTTATTTATCCATTGACTCAGATTACTAAAAGTTAATGAATGCCAGTAATATTTGCATGGATACCCTAGTTAATGATATGACCAAACGTCGACTGACATATCATTAAACGTTGACGTTTGAACGATATGGTCAATTTTAGCTGGCTATTTCATTAAACACAACCATTTCATGAAATGGTCAATCATTTCTTGAAATGATCAATTCTAAGATCTGGCCACGACAGCCACAATACTATCGATGGCCCGACGCACGGCCGTAACGAGTAACGAGATAACATAATGCGGTATTCCCCGAAGGGTTTGGTCAGAGTCGTACCTCTGTAATATAGTACTAGTACATCCACATTTCGCAAATTATGTTTAAGTCCCATCCATGTAATAGGGGGCAAGCACAAATCCCGACTCCGGGATTAACAAGCTTATGGTAGGTATTTAATACCTATTTTGAGGAAAACGCAAGTGTATACATTGGCATCCATTCGATACGTTATTAATTACGTGTCGGACAGTAACTCTCGTTAGTGTAAATAACAAGGTTTGTTTACAATACCTACCGCTGCACTAGTAGGTACCAATTTTTAAACTTCGGTATTAATATAACTAAGTATTACTTCATTCCAGACTATGAACATGAGTTTATTGTGATGTAATCGTCTAATCTTAGTGGCTATCGGCTCGTTCGATAAGCGCGTAGCTGGGGAGTGATACACTGATAGTGATGTAATCGTCTAATCTTAGTGGCTATCGGCTCGTTCGATAAGCGCGTAGCTGGGGAGTGATACACTGATAGTGATGTAATCGTCTAATCTTAGTGGCTATCGGCTCGTTCGATAAGCGCGTAGCTGGGGAGTGATACACTGATAGTGATGTAATCGTCTAATCTTAGTGGCTATCGGCTCGTTCGATAAGCGCGTAGCTGGGGAGTGATACACTGATAGTCATCGCTATCTTATCAGACAGGCTTTTCTGTAATATCTCTATAATGGCCATTTCTTATCAAAATGAGGATTATTAATGTGAAAGTTAAGTATTAGGTACTTTGTTTGGTACTGAATGAGCAATTCTAATACCAACCTCGTCTAGTTTTTAAAATATGATTGCCGTGTAAAATTGTTTGTACAAACCTACTTACAGAAATAAAATATTATTTATCATTTAATAAATACCCTTTATTCATCTCGATATAGCCGTCGTAACTTGTCATCTTTTACTAGTTTCTGCCGTACTTCTGTCCGCGTGGAAGTCCAAATAGTGCAGGTTTTCATCAGTGAAATAATTTTTGTGATCGGATCTGTACTTTTAGAGATAACCTCACATAAACAAACTATTTTACTTCTTTATAATGAAAGAAAAGAAAGATGCAAATGAGTACATTAATCAATCCAGAGTCACCGGGAGCGTTACTCATAGAACCTCTCTCTGTTTATGTAACCACCCACGTTTCATAGAGCTCATACGCCATGCCGCCGTACATATTGAAAATGAACCCCCGGAGGGTCCCCGGCGTTACATTTGCACCAAGGTTAACCCCCGCGGACGGTCAACGGCATTAGGTTTGAAATGGTGTTATAAAACAGAGTAAAATAGTGTTTTCAGGGGGTCTGATCGCTATACGTAGTATCTCTGGGGATATTTTTATGTACTAGTGGGGTGGGGTCGTGAAATAATAAAAATTAGGAAAAGTAGGTATGTATAGTTTAAGTAGCATAAAAAAACATATGGAAACAGACAATTCTCACAGTATATAACTCGATCTGATGACAGGCAGACAGAGGTGTCCAACCTTTAAAATTTTTAGCGAATATTTGTAACTGTGAAAATAGTTTTCCGCCCCTGAAATAATGGCCTCCTAACACAAAATTTTAAAAAAGAATTGCTTGGGTTTTAAAACCACCTGATATACTTAGTAATAAATCATGTTAAATTATACATCAGATTTTATCTTCATAGTTTATAACGCTGTTAGTATACTTACGCTGAGTAAAACCTACACTCCGCCAGGTCTCCCGGTATCCCATATGCGACTAGAGTGAACCCTCCAGGAGGGTTCCCGCACTGAACGTGTTAATATTAGTTTATTTTGCTTTTGTTTTTATTATTTGTAAAATACAGATTGTTTTTAGAATGCCGTTAGGTATATTAATGTGAGTTGAGGGAAAATGAGGGTAATAGGTAAACTGTGGTAATAGTCCAATTTTTCCAATAATTATTGTTATTTGAAAGTATTGTAAAAGCCAATTATTTTTAAAAGAGTAACCGTGGAGTTTCTTGCCGGCTCTTCTCCATAGGAAGCGACCAATTGGAACCGTGCACCTAGCTTCTGACGTTTCATAAGTGCCCTTGTAGGTTTATGTGAAATAAAATATTTTGAATTTGAATTACACGTAAGTTGACGTCAACAACTTGTTTCTATGTGGAATGTAATTAGCAGCAACTAGTTCGGAATAATGAACAGTTGTGTGGATATCTAAATAATGTCACTGTATTCACATGCAAATTACCGTCTCTGCTATAAAACTGATGGAAAAAATGTTAAAATAACCGTCGTTAGTTTTGTCCCCCTTATCAGTAGGAGCGTGTTAGAAAGTGCGGTAAGCACTGTAAATGTATATATAGGTATTACCCAAATTAGCAAGCTTTGAGTGTCAGAATGACTTACTGGTATTTACTGTGTATGAAAGTTCTGATGAATATGTTTTGTAGGGAAAGGATTTCGTGAAGTAAAACACAGAAAGACAATGCTAAACATTTATTTAATTAGACTTGTAAGTATTAAATCAGAAAGCCAGTTGTCCGTTCGCAAAGCTAGGTCTTCATGGAGAAGAAGGACAAGAAACTCCATGGAAACAGTATTACAGTATTCTATCAATACATTTCCTTTATTTCCATAAATTATCGTTATCTCGATAACAGTTTAATTCTATGTCTTGAATAATAGCAACATAATAAAAATAGCAATATTGGCAATAATATACCATACACAACAACATAATCATAATAAGCAATAATTACTGTATAATATCAAATTACTTAACTTACATGACACCTGGTCCATCTATTCCACAAAACAACGGCACTAGAACCAATCAACTGAACATCTTATCAAGCAACTGACTCGATAACGCCATTACAATCCTTTTTACATCCTACCAAACGTCACTACGTTAAACATCTACCGCCATTTTGATTAAATCACAGATCGTCATACATTTTGGCTTAATAACTTCTAATACAGGTAATAATCAACAAATCTTATGTAGTGAAATCATTTTAAAATATTGTATGGTACTTAATTAAGCAATTTAATAAAAGCCGATTCTCAATTCTTAGATAAAATTCAATAGAATATCAACATCAACTGACAGGTTGGTGACAATCGTTTGAAACAGCTTATTATAGCTGCGCCCCGCGGTTTCACCCGCATAGGTCTCGATCCCGTGGGAAAAAAAAAAAGTATCCTATATTCTTTTCCAGAGCATCATCTATATATGTGCCAAATTTCATCCAAATCCGTTCAGCTGTTTTAGCGTGAAGGCGTAACAAACAAACTTACTTTCGCATTTATAATATTAAGGATTGATTCAGGCGTGACCTTGCGGAAATCCATTATAAAATTCAATAGACGTGGATATATTTAGTAACCTATGATGTGAGTATTTTATGACTCTTTAGAAATAGCTAAGCGGAACAGGTTACTAAATATATCCACTTCTATTGTATTTTACAGCTTATTATATTAAAATAGCAATGTAAAATCTAAGATATACTACAAGTATCATTAAATATTCCGTAATAATTTATATTAGAGAGAGAGAGTTGTGAGAGCAGTGGTGGCCCAGTGGTAACTGCCGCGATTTACGAGTTGTCGGTCGTAGGTTCGAACCCAGACAGGCGCTTTACTTTGTGTAAATTATTTCATCGCCACTGCTCTCAAAACGGTGAAGGAAAACATCTTGAGGAAACCGGCATGTCCTAGAACCGAAAATTCGAAGACATGTGACATCTACCAACCCGCACTGGGCCCGCGTGGTGGATTACGGCCCACTCCCTCTCACAGAGAGGAGGCCTGTGTCCCAGCAGTGGGAACATTTATAGGCTAATGATGATGATTTTATATTAATAAAAACTTTTTACAAAAAAAAACAACCTACTTCAAAAAAAAAACACTACAAAGTGAAAAATAACTTTAATTTCGGAAGTCGGTGTCTTTGGTTTTTAATTTTCGTTCTTTGTCACCGACTTCCGAAATTAGTTATTTTTCACTTTGTAGTGTTTTTTTTGAAGTCGGTTGTTTTTTTTTTGTAAAAAGTTTTTATTTTTCACTTTTTAGTTGTGATACCTACCCCACACAAATTCGAATACCACTACCTGCTATGTAAATAACAGTGACAGGAAGTTATCATAATATCATCCACATACTAAGTGAGGAAAAAATACGTATTATTGAAGCTAACTCAAAAACGACCCAAGCAAAGTTAATAAAATTTATATGGGACCACCTCTGAAGTATAATCTACCAAACATCAAGAACCATCAAAATCAATTCATAATTGACGGAGTAATCGCGTAAAAAACATAAAAAAAAAAAAAAACAACATACAGTCGAATTGAGAACCTCCTCCTTTTGGAAGTCGGTTAAAAACTAACATCTACCAACCCGCACTGGGCCCGCGTGGTAGGTTACGGCCCACTCCCTCTCACAGAGAGGAGGCCTGTGTCCCAGCAGTGGGAACATTTATAGGCTGATGATGATGATGATGATGAATAAAAACTAAATGAATTTTACAAGTTAAGTGTTATTTTTAGGTAAACACAATACCTAGTCAAATTAGGTACTTCTACATTAGTTCCAAGCTTCGTAAATGTGACAGATGTCCGTATCAAACAAACAATATTTTAATATTACACTAACCTCAAAACTAAATATCTAACAAGCGCATTTAAAAATGCTTAAGGGTACGTACAGGAAAAAGCCCTCTTTTGTCAATTACTTAGGTATCTAATTGTGAGAAAGCTTGAAATAATTAAAAGACTATAAAAGTACAGTTTTCATGGTGCTAATGCTAAATAAACCATTCGTGTCAGTCACAGCACCTGTTATAGTTGCATCAGTCTTGCGCTCTCGAAAATATGATATATTTCGCCTTTGATTTAAATACATTACAGACTGGGTTTATAAAAAAAAAACGTTATTTTTCTGCTATATTTTGTATGGAAGTTGAAAAAAATGGTTCAGCCACATGCAAGTAGACCATATAATGGTGTTTATGTTTTTTTTTTTTAAATGCAAAGTAGTTTCTTGTAACAAATCAAATGTCAAAAAATCAATCAAACGTCAGTCTCGCGTCATTTATCGGAAAACTTGTTGCGAATATTAGTGGTTTTTCATGAATACTTAATTTATTTGTAAAATACCTTTCAGCCACATGCAAAAAAAAACTCTGCTTTTCAAATCACAAATAGTTTTGTTTAAGAAAATTATTTTTCCCTTTCTCACAACAAATGAACAAAATTAATCAAAATCAGTCGATTTCCTGCACGGCCCCTTAATGTATACTATAAAAGTGAAAGAGAAGAACCAAAGTAATAACAATAATAGCTATTGTTTTCATACGCGCGAAATGAGAACCCGCGGTCCAAGTCAAGGTTAACTCTGAGATAAAACAAAACCAAGTTTTACGTAGGTATTAACAGGTAAGCATGCTAGAATTATGCGATCCGTGTTCCATCATGTTCATTTTAATGTCAAACCGTAGATATTGTATGACTGTTACGCAAATAGATTGGCTAATACAAGTGAATTTTCCTGACCATCCTTATTATAATCTGTTAGTGTCGCCTCAGACAGGCGATTGGCGCTAGCAATGTTTCCTACATGCTACTCGGATATTGTTGCCATGAGACCGACACATTTTATATGAAACGGCGACTTTTGAGCCACTAATATTATAATAAGTATTGTCTGTTCCAAAAGTATCTGATGAAAGTGTAAATAAGCCTTGTTTAGGTTAATTTATATTATATTCAAATTGTAAATAAATTATTATAGATTTGTGTATGACCGCACTGTCGCATTGGGTAAATACACCTGTAATGATGTAACGGAGATTTTAATATTATACATTTCTCACCTAGTCACTCACTAAGGAAGGATTAGCAACACATTTATCTGTATTTAGAAGGTTTCAACATTATATCTCACCTCTTTTTCCAAGAATTTTTGTTTTTATAACGCTTCGATCCACAATACCATTGTAGATCGAAGGAATAACGTTAATAAAAATAGTAATTGAAAAATCATCGATGAAAATTGAGGTTATAAAGTTAACCTAAAATCGATTTGTAAGTGACGCTACAAATTGGCATCCTGTACCTTTATTGTGTAATACACGATCAATTACATTCATTTGTTTCGATTTGTTTCATTCATAAGTTGGAAAAAAAAAACTGTTTTTTTTTAGACGCACCGAATGTTGTTGAACTGTCAAAATGAAACAAATTAGTCATAATCGTTTACGAAAATAAGTTACGCAGTTAGGGTACTGTTTACATTTTCATTAGATACTTTTGAAACAGATCATAGCTGCGATTGATGACGGCCATTAGTGGCTCAGTGGCGCGCTTTACTCACAAGATTTATTCTTGTGCTTTAGTATCGAGCGGCAATAGAGTAGTTTATGCCCCATTGTCACTGTTCGTATGCCACTTGACAGTATTCGTGGAACAGAAGCCTACGTACGGTACCTGTTTGATATGCTTATGTATTTCATGTCATACCATGATGTGGTATAGCTACTATAGTTTTGCACCAATACAGCCGTATTTCGTTCCGTGCCATTTACTTTAATGCTGGTACGTTTGTTCTATACATAATTATATCGTATGCGACTGAAGTCCACATCCGAACCTGTTGCTAATAACAGTCAAGGTTGAAACTCATATCCATTACATCTGCTAAATGCCTCGATGCATAATAATTCCATGTAAAAAATACTTTAAATTCCTGTGTCTCTTCATTGAGCCTTTTAAATTAACACTATGCCTGCCTACACCTATGATTTGAATTTCCCTCGTACGATAAAAACATTAGCCAGTCAGTAGGTAAAGCAAGATTGGAAAACCCAGTATCGTCATTTTTTCAATTCCGACCGTTGATTTCATGGTGACATGCGTAACACACGGCAGCCTTACTGCGACCGTTTTTTGGGAGGTACACGAGCAAAAAGTAATATTACCTCAAACCGAACTACATTTCTACATCATTACATATTATAAAACAAAGTCCCCCGCCGCGTCTGTCTGTCTGAACGCGATAAACTCAAAAACTACCGAACGGATTTTCAAACGATTTTCACCAATGGACGGAGTGATTCATGCGGACGGTTTTAATGTATAATTAATTATGGTTTTGTGTTGAATTAGCTGTGATGATTATTGTTGAAGATGTCGGAAAAAATCATGCCGACTCGGAACTTAATGGCGTGCGCCGCGGAAATTGTAAAAGTTACATAAAATTTATGTTCTACAGTATAGTTCATCTTAAAAAATTTAACAAAAAAGTCTGCGATGAAATATGTCTATCTTTTAAGGATGACCCACAATAACCATTTTTATCTTTTAGAATTTGATAAAAATTTGATTTTTATTTCCGAAGCTATTTTGACCGGTGTTGTATTAATCCTTATCCAATAATACTTAAATTGAGCATTTAATTTAGATTAAAATATGCTTACATCAGTTAATTTAATGAATGGTTTAAAAGATATCACAAATTCAAAATTACGTTTAACAAAATAATTATGTTTGACGGCAACGCGGGCGCAGCGGTAGGAGTCAATGACCTTTTCCTCGGCTATTAGGTATGTAATCCCGGTATCGGTAGTACGTTCCCGTGGGACATTTTCCGACATCCACGCGGGCGAAGCCGCGGGCAAAAGCTAGTTGAATGTTAATAATGTAGAACTCCAGGAGGTAGTCACGAACTCACGACCTGTCCACGAGTCGTCGCCGCGTCGTCAATTTGCCCAACAGTTACATGTGAGTTGGCAAGCTCACAACAGTAGTAGGTACGCCGCACGGTGGGCTGAAAATTGGCTTTCATAGACTTAGCTAAGGATTTCAATTTGCAAGTGCCGGATTTTTTGCCGGATATCACTTTTATTAGTTACTAGCTGCGCCCCGCGGTTTCACCCGCATAAGTCTCGATCCCGCGGGAAAAAAAAAGTATCCTATGTTCTTTTCCAGGGCATCATCTATATATGTGCCAAATTTCATCCAAATCCGTTCAGCTGTTTTAGCGTGAAGGCGTAACAAACAAACTTACTTTCGCATTTATAATATTAAGGATTAAGGATTACTATATACAAAAATGACACCCGAGCACAAAAACGAAGGAATAATAATTTTCCTAATCGAATCGCAATCGGTGAAATACTAATTATTGAGTAGTTCCGGTGACCATTTGTGGTCTTCATCATCAGCTCCACTTCACCAAATGGTGCTTTCCGAGAGCAACTGCACGAGTTACTATAAACAAGGTAGCTACTGTAAAACGTTGAGCAGTTCCCTTAACCAAGCCCAAACACCAGGTAATTGCTGTAAATCGTTGAGGAGTTCCCTCGACTGTCTTTCGGCTCCATCATCAGATCGACTCCAGACCTTCATTAAATAGTAGTACTTTACTTAATGAAAAAAATATATACGGTCGAATTGAGAAACCTCCTCCTTTTTTTGAAGTCGGTTAAAAATTAACGAACGCACTAGTCGCCATTACGATTTTCGAAGGTTCCCCTCGATTTCTCTGGGATGCCATCATCAGATCCTGGTTTCCTTATGGTACCACCCTTTCCAACAAAAAAATAATCATCAAAATCGGTTACTGAAATAATAAAAATAAAAAAATCTATGAATATTGACCATTCCCCCCATATCTCCGAAACATCTGGACCTCAAATTTTGAAAAATATAGTGCGTACAAACTAACATTTGCAGTTGGAATGTATGGGAAAACATGTATTTCAAGTAAGTACAATGTTAAGTTTGTATTTGGGATAAATTCATCCCAACTACAGAACCCTTCATTGTGCGTAGTCCGACACGCACTGAGCCGGTTTTTTTAAATAATTTTTTTAGTTGCACAATTCAATCAATTTAATGTGACGTCACATAGCCTATAACCAGCGGACAATCAATACGCTTCCAATGATGACCTCGTTTGTCAAATGATGATATGTAGTTTAGAAGTTATGAAGGATCAGATGAACATACATACATACCGGGCAAAAATATAAATTCAATGTAATTTATTGTAATTTAATTTTTAATATTGCTATGGGAATACCTGAAAATAAAATGAAATAATAATAATAATAAACCTCCTTTATGCTTCGCCGTTGTCGGGGAAAAAAAAAAGATCTTTTGTAAAATGGGCCTGTATTTGCTATAGATGGACTATTTGGCCTGGTCTCTACAACACCCAATTTTCCGTATTACGCGCTCAGTACGCCTCCTCCGCTTTTTTCGGACAGTATCCTCAAAATGCGCTCATTAACACCTAACCTGGTCTATGTTTTGTAGTTACTGAAGCAGAGCCATATTTCTGTAGCGTCGTGACGACGCCGACGCCGACGCTAGGTTTCATTGAACATTTATTGAAGCACACAATTCTAAATACCGCTGTCATAAAAATGCACATATCTTCTACTTAATAATAATCTTGAATTCATTCATTCACTGACAGACAACGCACAGCCAAACCGCTAGGTCTAGAAGCATACAAATTTGCACGAGAGTTCCTAACGAAAGTGAGCACTAAGGAAGGATTTTTGACAATGTATCCTCTATAGGGGTTAAATGCCGATGGGATACCATCGGGAACACAGCTTGTTAATAGATGAATTTCTTGTCAGGTGTGCTGATCCCGATCCCGCAGTACCCGCTGTACTCAGCTTCTTTGGCGGAGTACGGACTGGGTCAGATCGGATACTACCTGGACGAGGACAAGAACTGGGGCCTGGACGTAGCCGAGCTCGAGCGAGCCTTCCAGGAGGGAAGCGAACGCCATGCCGTGCGCGGGCTGGTAGTCATCAACCCAGGGAACCCTACGGGCCAGGTGGGTGGCGTACACACTACACAGCACTCAGGAACTCCATTAACCTTCGACAGATGTGCACTGCTGGTCGTGGGCATCCCCCGCACATCACGTTCACTGGTTCTGTGCTTCTCACATCTATCACATTCACAAGGTCATCGCTCCACCTACATTTATATCTTTATTTGCGTTGCGTTCCATAATGTTAATAAGATCAAATCAAATTACTGCCCCCGATAGTAAAAATGACGTATCTAACATTTTTTCCAAAATTGAGTTATATTATCATATTGCTGGAATGAGGAAAAAAGACTAATCTGCTGATTTTTTTTTATCTTATTTAGTTTTGGATTATCTCCATTATCATTGACATTTTAACTAAGATGAAAAGACACATTTTGATGGAAGTAAAATGAAAAGACGTATTTGCATAGATGAGTCAAATCTTTAACTACTTTGATCGAGAAGTAGAAAGGCGCATCCACTTATTAAGTTCCGCGTGTGACAATGAAAAGACGTAATTGGCTATTGCGCCTTTCAATTCATTTGAAAATTAGGGCTAATACTAGGAGAAAATGACCTATTTACCACTTGCGTCTTTTCAGTTTAGTACACCACTTCTTTCAATAGACGTATGTGGTAGCCGCAACAGCTAAGGTACTAAGGATGTAAATTCAAAAGTCATTTATTCAAACTAGGCTGAGATCAGCACTTTTCGAACGTCAAAATTACATAAGACAGTCCCCCAAAAACGCCCACCCTTCACCACTTCCTAGTGCCTTTAGCTGGGAAGAAGAAGTGGCGCAACAAACTCCCCAGCAGCACAGCTGTCTGTTCAAGTTAGAAAAAAAAAATGATTCTATACAAAAGTATGCAAAATAACTAACATTATGCAACACAAAACATAATTTAAATGATAAATTATTGGTCATATGTCAGCTAGCACACGCCAATATACCAACTTCGACCAAAATTTTGACCTCACTATCGACTTTAGCACCCTCAAAAACTATGAAAACGACGCCATGTTGAAAAATTTCAACATTTTTGCAGCCACCATCTTGGATTTACATTTTGTCCTCATTATCGGCTTTAGCACCCTTGAAAACTATGAAAATGACACCCATGACAAAAATTGTGAACATTTTCGCAATCCTCATCTTGGATTTTTATTTTGACCAAATTCACACTTTCTCTCGCTCCATCGAATTAGAAGAAGACAGTCGCAAGTATGAACGCTTTTTTCATGACGTGAAATGAGGTACCAACCGACGATTATCCCTGTCCGCACTACGTAAGTGCATCCAAGGACAACCTTCGGTTGGTGTAGGACTATTGCAGGATATGGAAACAAAGATATTGGGTTATGGGTTTGGATGGCTAAAGTGAACTGTTTATCTAGGACTATGGAAAGACTATGGCCCCTGCCTGATCAATGTTTTATATAAAATACACAGATAAAATGGCAGGGGGTGACCTGCACGCTCAATAATGGGCCCCCGAAAACGGTCGCTAGCACATAGTGTCGTAGCGACAAGGGGGCAACACGTCCAGAGGTGCTTATGAGGAGTGGAGAGGTATTCCACGGCTATCAGGACAATTCCGGAAGTACGGTCAAGATCCCTACGAGCACTTACTGGAATACTTCCTTCCTCGGAGCAAGTTTGCTCTTGCGAATCTCCACTCAAGCCGGCCAATTAAGGCAAGAATGAGGTGGGAGCTCCGTTCCTCGTCAGTGTTCACTCCAGCCGGCCAATAAAGGCAAGCCAGAGGTGAGGAATAAGACTTCTCCCGGGAGATAGGGTCCGTGGGGTCGCTACTGCCCAACAGCTCGCCACATGCTGCCCTGCGGGTTTTTTTTATCTCTCTTGGTCTGGCTCCTCATCCCAGACCTGTACTGGCAAACTCTACCGGCATAGGCCTAGAGTTTGGAGCGCGCAAGCCCCACCACGACGTCAACGTAGAGATACGGCGGTGGGGTTATTATTATTATTAATAAAATATTGCCTGAAGATACCTTTTTATTATTCTCTAATAATAATTGGTTATTTAAGATAAGATAATGTTTATTGCAATAAAAAAAAAATGATTACATAAGTTACAAATACAGTAGTATGGAACAACATAAAGTGCATTGGGTATTTGAAGGGGTAACTTCCATTGTCTTACTAACTAGTTTAAAAAGTTATCCGGAGTGAACTCCACAACTACAACTAAAGAGTCTAGAATGCCCGTATGAGTTCCAGCAGGAAGAGTATTCTCTTCCTGCTGGAACTCATACGGGCATTCGACTGGTAATGGCCTCCAAAGATGTTGGTATTATAGGTGGATCCTCCTTTGTACAACATGATGATTCAGAATTAATTACTATGTTGTTAGTATAATTCGTCATAGCAAACTTTCGAAGTTCCGTACATCGTGATTATGAACATTCTGAATTAAGTCATTCGTCATGGCGTACATTCTAACTCACGTAAATCGCACTTTTAAACTTTATAAATACAGTACATCGGTATTTTAAACATCGATTAGACAGGTCTCTGTCTAATAATAATTTGATACAAAGTGACTCGAACGATAGCAGTAGATGATAATTTCATCACAATTCATATGCTCGCTGGCTAGTTCGTCAAACTGCCGGTATGAGTATGACGATGTTCGGTGATGCGATGGTTCGAATCCAAGTCGAAACAATGACCTCTTCTTGGAGCATTCTTTAGATTATTCGTAACGAATTCAATGTTGTAGCAGTGTAACATTTTAAAACTTGAGGGGCTAGCACATACTGACGCTGCGTGTACCAGTCGCTACTCTAGGACCTGTCGGCCCCATCGCCCATCCGTTCTGCGACCAATGTGGCACACTGCCGCATAAGTTTAGCAATTCTTTGGATCATATCAGGTTTCTAGATTTGCCTGCGAATTGCCTAATTTCTGCTTACATTGCTTGCCAGGAAGTTGACATCGATCTTTGTAATACTTACTGGGATTTGTAAATATAAAAAAAAACCTCATTATTTTTGCTCACATGCAACTGATGCATCTATGGTGTAACATACAGAACGTACGTACTGTCTAGAATATTGTTATTGATTTGTGTCATAAGTGGGGACTTGTATTTGGCCTTAATTCTACTAAAAACCAGCCAAGTGCGAGTCGGACTCGCACATGAAGGGTTCCGTACCGTATTAAGATCGAGCAAAAAACGCTGAAAAAAACACGTTTCTTTTATGGGGACCCCCTTTAATTATTAACTTTTTTTATTTGTTGTTATAGCGGCAATAGAAATACACAATCTGTGAATATTTCCGCTGACAGACAGACGGACGGACGGATAACGGAGGTTTAGTAATAGGGTTCCGTTTGGCACCCTTCGGGTACGGAACCCTAATAAAAACTAACCATTCTTTGTTATTAGCTGTAAGTTTTCATAATAAAATAATTACATAGAAAACTATCTGTTTTAACTATCATAATAAAAGCCGTTGTTTTCGTCAGGTGCTGACTCGGTCGAACATCGAGGACATCCTGAAGTTCGCGCAGAAGCACAACCTGTTCGTGTTCGCGGACGAGGTGTACCAGGACAACGTGTACGACAAGGACAGCAAGTTCTTCTCTTTCAAAAAGGTAAGCGTACACTCATAACATTTGGAAACCTACGGGCTTGTGTTCTCTGGGCCTGATCTCATCATTTCAAAATGGAAAATACTCGGTTCACACTTAATATTTACTTAGTTTTAAGACTATTCATATCGATGGGTGATACTCATTGTGTACTTAAGTACTCAAAAGGACATTATTAAAAATGGCCTATGAATCAACACGTTTGAAACCTTTACAATAATGACTAGTTTTTTATAATTTACGTTACACTTATTACAATAGAACGGACACTTCTTATTTTCGAAAACATTTTAAAAAGTAATTCACTTCGGTCTTATTCCCTAGCGCCATTATTTTTTGTTTCAATTTGACGTTTTGAATAGGCTCTCTCAGCACTTGATCTATTCGTAAGGTTTTTAGTTACCTTACGAGGTTCCTGTTCAGGATAAGGCGGGAGGAAACACCCGGGTGTCACCATTGTGTGGATCGGCCTGAGGACACGGTGGAGCATACGGTGGAGGTCTGCCCGGCTTGGCCGGAGGAACGCCGTGTCCTCGTAGAGGCGATCGGCGGCGGTGATCTCTCGCGTCCGGCCCTGGTTCAGGCCATGGTACGGAGCGAGAGGAAATGGCAGGCCGTCACCTCCTTCTGCGAAGCGGTAATGCTCGCGAAGGAGGAGGCGGAACGCGTGAGGGAGAGGCAAATTTCGCGCCCTCACGCCCCTAACCGCCGCAATAGGAGACGCCCGGGGCGGGAATCGCGAGCCGATTTCCGGCCACCGTAGGCGCGGGCTTGCGGACGGTGAGCAATGGGTAGCTCGCCGTCCGATAAGGACCAAGCTCGGGTCGACGGCGCGTTGTGTTCCACGCGCGCCTCAAAGAGATGTCAGCAGAATTGACGGGGTCCGCTAGGGCCAGTGCCTGCCGGGGGTTCGAAGAAAACCGATAGGGAAATCGTGGCCCCCGGCAACAGGGCAACCGAAGGAACACGGGTGGGTTTTAGTCAGTAAGAGTCTGACACGCCCTCCCGCTCCACCCAGAGCGGGAGAAGTTATTTGATAATTTCCAACCCAAAAAAAAAGATTTTTAGTTACAAACAGAATAAAGCGATTGAAAGCGCTGCTTGAAACGAGCAACATCGACACTGACAGTCGATGAATTGACAGATGACTCTGACATTTGATGGTAATGACTGTGTCAATTTTGTCATTTTTCTGTATCAATGACTGCATGACAATGACAAATTCATCAGTGATTTTTATTTGAGTACTAGCTTTTGCCCGCGGCTGTGATATCTTTTAAACTATTCATTTAAATGAAATGATGTCAAGGGATATTTTAATCTAAATTAAATGCCCAATTTAAATGACATATTTATTTGGATAAGGATTAATACTATACCTGTCAAAAAAGCTTCGGAAATAACAATTCAATTTTTATCAAATTCTGAAAGATAAAAATGGTTATTGTGTGTCATTCTTAGAAGATAGACATATGCTATCGCGGTCTTTTTTGTTGAACTTTTTAAGATGAACAATACCGTAGAACATAAATTTAATGTATCTTTTTCGGTTAACGCAGCGCACGCCAGTAAAGCTCCCAGTCGGCATGATTTTTTCCGACTTCTTCAACAATAATCGTCAAATTTCAGCCAATTTACACAAAGCCTTAATGAATTATACACTAAAACCTTCCGCATGAATCACTCCGTCCATTGGTGGAAATCGTTTGAAAATCCGTTCGGTAGTTTTTGAGTTCATCGGGTTCAGACAGACAGATAGACGCGGCGGGGGATTTTGTTTTATAATTATGTAAGGATACGATTACGTCACTTTAATTATGAGTGCTGAAATGATCGCGGAACGACTTTCAATCAATCAATCAATCTTTATTTGTGAACACAGGTATTACAATAAAGGTCTTATGTATACATTTTAGTCGAGCTCTATGTCCTACCAATGAAATTGGTGTACAAATATATTAAGTTTTTAGCAATAATTCTGAATTTATACAATACAAAGTCACGTTCGAGTAAATAATGTCAATTAAATGTATTAATAAATAACTTTACACTTTGTGAATTATCATTAGATATTTAGTAGGCATGGGTCGTACTTGTCCTCCTTAAGGGTTATCGTCTAAGTTAGCCCGCCAAATTATTCTTTTCTTTGTTTGCGACGTTCATGGCAGTGTATATTAGTATTAATAATTATGGAAATCATCAATATGTTTCCATTTGCGATATTTGCTGCAAGATATGACTATTTAGTATTTCATGGCAATCTGGCGTTTTTGCAAGTAAATACCTGGTGTTAAAACTTAGTCGCGTAAATACGCACCTTCCCTACAAGTACAGAATAATATTCCAATCATACCTTCATGCTTTTTGTAGTGTGGTCGTTTAATGATTTACAAAATGAAGATAAATAGTACTTGCAACAATGCAAGTGACAGCATTGTTGCCGTTACGCGAGTCCAGCACCGCCACACCAACGCGCGTCACAGAATTCATAGAGTTTCGATAAAATGCCAATTTTATCGAAACTATGAATTCTGTTAATACAGACATTCCACCCAAACTAGTACAAAGTCTAAACAAAGCCATCTCTATTTGAAGTTGCGATTTACCCAGTAACAGAGTATTCCTGACAGATTCACACAGTACGCGGGACAAAGTTTAAAAAAATTGTTATTAAATAAATTTCGATACCTACCGCTTTTATGAATATTACCAATACTCTTTTTATGGTAATAATTTATTTAAGGTAGGTTGATATAGTATAAAATGAAATGATTTGATGTTTATTATAACGGAGTGGTACCAGGGACACATAGAGTTTGTAAGGAAAACCTTTCTGTTACCAAAAATTACCACAATGTTACTATTCAAAAAAACTAAAAAAGTCAAAACTATCTCTTTATTTTTGTTTTGAATGTTTATTAATGCGATGCATATGGTATTTAATATAAATTTTGAAAGAGGTTATATAATTATTACTAATAAATAAATAATCACAGTTGAGGGACAAGGTTACCTGCGCGAAATTTGACAATGACCCATGTACTTAATGAAACGTTTGAAGATAAAATCCAATGTATTTTCACTAATAAACGCTAAGTTAATATGTTTCTACTGACCTAATTATAACCCCAAAATCCGAAAGTGTTTTAGATTTTTTACAATTCTCAGCAGTGTCCGTGATTTTAATTTAGATTCAATCGAATAAATTATTTAGAACACAGAAAGTAAATTCACGTTTCTGTTGGTTCTTAGGTGAACGATGTATAGACGCCGAACAATGTCCTTTTAATTAAAATGCTATAGGATAGTTTTAAAAACGATTCTAAAATCGAGTTTCGAGCCAGAGACTGGCTTTTATGTTAATTTTTGCCGTCTTACACTTCTTGCTAATCTTTGGTGATATGTAACCTTGTGCTACTATACACATTGTATTCGACCCCAACTCAGTAAGTACCTATCTGAAACACGTGTCAACGTGATAGATTAGGTCTAGAGAACCGACTGGTAATGAAACAGAGTTCATCAATACCGCATTACGAAACCATGTTAATACAATAGTACTTCGCTGTTTGTTGATTAAGAACTGATTTAATCTCCATAACCGTTAAGAGTTATATTAAAATCAGTCTGGGTACTAATAAATAAACAAGTAGATGACGTTTATTTGTGCCGTATTGCTATTAAGAAGAATGCAACTTTATAGGTTCCTCACCGGGGAGCATTCGCGGTTTACTCCCGTCTGGCGAACGCTACATATACTTACCTATAGCGATGTGTCGCGTGCACCGTGCACAGTCAGTACCTACGTTAAGTCTAATTTTTAATTCAAATCATTTATTTCGAGTAACAAATAATAGAAAATAGTTTTAAGTACTGTAAATATTTGTTTGAAGTTAAAAAAGCATGTAAGTACCTATTTAAGATTTTTGCAGTGTAATTTATTTATGTATCATACAGGGTGGCAAGGACATCGACGCGAAATTTTTTACCATGGATTCAGTACATGATTCTGAAACCTCCCTGCGTTGAAATTTTCCGTCGGTCATTAAAAATAAAAATTTGCTGTTTCATAGAAAAGTTCAATACCAACGCGGTCAAAATGTATGGAACAGCAAAAAAATCTTCTACCCATTATAACAAATATTGATATTTTTTTATATGTTCTATTCTATTATAAAAATATGATATAATATGACTAGTAATTATTTAAACCAAGCAAAGCAAAATCAACAACATACGTTACTATAATATAATATAGGTAAACTTGTTTATCCATTATAAATGTGTGTATCTATTTGTAAATGACTACACAAACAAGTCGAAAATATAAAACTAGAACTGAACACAGCAAATATTAAATAAATTCGGCACTCTAGAACTTTTTACTCTGAACGTACTTTAACTTGTTACGCTCAGGTACGTAATATCTACAAACATAACCAATGTATATGTAGCGTTGTCAAACGGGAACTGTACCAGACGGGAGTAACCCGCATTCGCCTGTAATGAATAAATAAATAATCAATAATTTCTTTATTTGTATAGAATGCAGGTGTTACAATAATGGTGTTTCAGATATATTCCCAGTACAATTCTGCCTGTTGGCATACAAAAATATAGTCGTTCACTTACAGATAATTTAGAAATAATTCAAAATGAGATCATGAACCGGCTAAGTCTAAAATTATTTACGTAGTAATTTACATAATAAATGAGATAAAGTGAAGTAAATATTACAATTTATCATTTATAAAATCGGTAACAGAGTAGTAACATTTTTCTGTCAGCGACGACGACAGGAGTTTCTTGAATTTTACTAAGGGCTGATCCTTAATACAATTTGGCAATTTGTTAAATAATAGGTGCCATACCAATAATGTCTTTTTAAGCAAAGCAGTGTTGTATCTACCAGTACACAATAGAGTCTGATATTTTGATCTCATGGCAGTAGTTCGCATCCTCGTATCATTCAATGCAGGAAATTGATGCTTGTTAGTTTTAACGAATATAGCTACTTCGAGAATGTATATACTAGGAAAAGTTAGTATTTTATATTTCTTGAAAAAAGGAATGCAACTATGGGTAACCTTGAGGTTAAAAACACTATGCACTGAACAATTACCTCAGAATACTACACCAAACCTTAGAACAGAGACCGTGATATGCAATCATTAATGTATCAATGTTAACTTTCTTGGACAGATTGTACGGAGCATACGCAGACATCCTTAATCTTTTGCAAACTTCATCAGCCTGCGGTTTCCAAGTTAATTGACTGTCAATCAATATACCGAAGAATTTAGCCGCTATCGATAGTTTGTTCTTTATAATTAATTTTTAGGTTTAACGATTACACTAACGATTACACTTAGAGGTACTAATGCAAACCTCGCGACAAGCTTTTATGATCATATAAATTGTGTATAATGAGGTTATAAGTTGATAGTTAAAATTTTAAAAGAAAATTTTATTTTCTTCTTTTTAGAGCATTTAAATAAAAAGTTTTTTGCTTATAATTTATTTTTAACTTTTTAGTTATCGCTGGCTAGGTTTCCAATAGTAGGTAATCGAGGTCTCTACACCTTTCAGGTGGATTAGAGCGACGGAGCTTATAATCACCATCTTTTTTTAACCTGCATTTTTATTCTCAGCGATTCTCAGCCTTTCATTTAATACCCATACTCATCATCATCTGCCTAGCCTTTTCCCAACTATGTTGGGGTCGGCTTCCAGTCTAACCGGATGCAGCTGAATACCAGTATTTTACATGCAGCGACTGCCTATCTGACCTCCACAACCTAGTGACTAGGTAACACGATACCCCTTGGTAAGACTGGTTGTCAGACTTTTTGGGCTTCTAACTACCCGTAACGACTGTCAAAGATCTACAAATGACAGCCGGGACCAACGGCTTAACGTGCTTTCCGAGGCACGGAGGGGACTTGGTATGTAAAGATGGTCACCCATCCACGGACCAACCGCGGCAAGCGTAGCTTAACCTGATCGATCGACCCGTGCAGCTGTTATTACTTAGCCACAAGCAATACCCATACTATAGGAAAGCATAAAAAACTTCAAAAGTCCGCCATATTGGATTAAGAGTGATGTCAGAATATTTTTCTAATTATTCTCGGCAAGCCCTTTCATTTGATACCCATATTGCAGAAGTGCATAAAAAATAACTATTCCGCCATCTTGGATGTTCCGCCATATTGGATTTAGAATATCGTCACATTATTTTTCGAGTAACTCTCAACAAGGCCTTTCATTTGATAAACATATTGTAGAAATGCATTAAAAATAACTATTCCGCCATCTTGGATGGTCCGCCATATTGGATTTAGAATGACGTCACTAACTTATCGTGTATTGTCATCCAAACTAAACGTGTATACAAAATTTCAGCTCAATCAGTTGAAGATATCTGCTTCAAAATTGAGTTGCAAGAGTCCACCCGAACACACATACATACATTGCAAGTTAAATAAAAGCTTTTAAAAAAACCCTATATTCTATAAACAACTACAAACTAAGAAAAGTAAACGGGAACAATACATTTTATTAAATTTACGACTGCCAGTCAGTCATTGATATTTATCGTAAAGGGAAACATTAAAATGTTTGAAAAAACCATCGCGGCGTTTGTAATTTATAGTCACATCTGGGTGAGCACATATTTTCAAAACTTAACCTTGAAAAGTATGTTTCTTCACAAAGTAAATAGGTAATATGTCAAACGACATTCTAAAACTATGAATGCCGCCATCCTAATAAGATCGTACTAATTAGTTTTCAAATCTACTCTAAATAAGTAATTTCAGCTTATTAAACTATCTACTTACCCCAAATACCTAATTACAACGTACTTTACATTCACAACACACAAAACACCATGTTAATCATTCTCAAAACACTATGTTAATCACTGTCCTATAACTACAAACAAATATTAATACTAGTAGTAATGATAAACATATGAATTCAATTAATACTGAGCGAACAAAATGCAAATTAATATGGTTCTTATGCGATTACGTCAAAAAACAACCACACATTGTCATACGAATAATGAAATGTTTACGAACTCCGAACTCCTAGCCGAACGTATTACGAAATTCAACGAAAACTACCGAATCAAATTCGTGTGCCAGAAAGAGGTGGTGCGATAGCAATAATTCCTTCTCGCTCCTGCGTGCACGTTTCTGCTACTCTGCCTACCGTATATAACTCGTTACAGAACGGCTTACCCAGCTCAGAAACCGCGGTGTCACGTGACTGAAATGACGTCATGATGGACTTTATTTTGAAAGGAAATTGAATTTAGCATAAGCCGGATGCGCCTACGAGTTATTTTAGCGCAGTGTTTTGTTGTTGGGTTATTAAGACAATTTTTAATGTATGTAGGCGTTTTGTAATAGGTATTTTAATTTTATGGTGTATCAACACTTATAGTTTGATTTATTCTGTTGACATAATCTACTCATTACAATGTTTTTGTTATGAGTTTGTATTGCAATTTGTGGTTGGCTAGTGACCTCGACAATTGATTATATTATTTTTTACCTGAGCAACCGGCAGCAAGTTCGTCATGCTCCCTTAGATGTCAATGCTTGCGGTAGCGTCGGGAGTCGGGTTGCCTCCTTCCCTCAAATATGGCGAGGGGGTAATGGCTGATCTTTGCGTTATGCTCGTGAACGGGTGCTGCTTGTGGTGACTGGTCGTCTTGCTGATCATGGTTTTGTTATTGTTACTAGTAATTAACTGTACATTTATTTTACCTCGATGGTCCTAGTTTATCATTTATAACTTCCAATTTACAGCTTTATGTAAGCGGGCACGCCCTTTATGCCTGGAGGCTTTTATTTAGATATTTAGTTCTTTTTACGTTTATTTTTTATTTTTAAATTCTGCTTGAGTATAGTTCTCGATGTTTTTGGTTGGTATATCGGCGTGTGCTAGCTAACATATGGCCAATAATTTATACTTAATTAAAATAATGTTTTGTGTTGCATAATAATTTTGCATACTATTGTATAGAGTCATTTGTATTTTTTTCTAACTTGAACAGACAGCTGTGCTGCTGGGGAGTTTGTTGCGCCACTTCTTCTTCCCAGCTAAAGGCACTAGGAAGTGGTGAAGGGTGGGCGTTTTTGGGGGACTGTCTTATGTAATTTTGACGTTCGAAAAGTGCTGGTTCTCAGCCTAATTTGAATAAATGACTTTTGAATTTTGAATTGAATTTTTGAATTATTCAATAACGATAGAGTGGTTGTGTTCCGAATTTCCGAAGGGAAGCCGGTAGGAATCGGCTTATATGGACACTTCGCCTCTGATAGATACTGAGCAGGATCCAGTATCTGTCGAAAATCTGGGATGGGCAAAGCGTCTCTTAGCAAGGGGTTCCGAATACCGGTTTTTGTTTTCAATACCGGTATTAATACCGTATAGAAAATTTCCAATACCGGGATCCCGGTATTGGAAATTTAAATTTATACTCAAATTTTTTACTTACATATTTAACAAAAAAAATAATAAAACACTGTTTTTAAAATATAAAATTACTATTTTTATATAACTTTAAGTTGCAAACAGAATCTCTTAACAAAAATAACAAAATAATCTGACACATAGTAGGTATGAGAAAAGTTATATTAAATTTGAATAATCAGTATCTAAGTAATTACAATTTAACGAACTATTTATTTTTGTTTTACAAAATAAATCTCTTGGCCATGTAAGGGAGCCTCCCTTATATGGCCTATGTATAACTTATGTAGGTTCTTTCAACAAATCTCGGAGTTTGTTTCGGTGTTTCAGTGGGTTAGGAAACACCGACCTCATCTAGATTAAAAATATTGTTTTCAGGAATATCATCATTTATCGTTAAAAAAATGCTTTTCCAAACCACAGGTGATGACAGAAATGGGTGCTCCGTACAACGGGATCGAGCTGGCGTCCTTCATGTCCATCAGCAAGGGCTACGTGGGCGAGTGCGGCCTGCGCGGCGGCTGGATGGAGCTCGTGAACCTGCAGCCGGACGTGCAGGCACACCTGTACAAGGCCATCTCCGCTATGCTGTGTCCTACCACCCTTGGCCAGGCGGCTGTGGATTGTGTTGTGAGTATTTTTTTTTAAATAGTCTTGTGTCCCACTCCTTAGCAAATTTGTCCCGCTATTCCTTCCACTTCACTCAATATTGTGCTTCTCGCCAATTTACAAGGAAGCCATTCAAGGAGTCCCGCCATCTTCTCCTCGGTCGGTATTTAAACTTGCTACATGTACTTTTGATAAAACAGTAGCTTATTTAAGAGACTACATTCTAAATGTTCTAATAAATGATTCCGGTGGTATGGTCACCGGGTCACCATGACTGGGACACACAAATAAGTTGTCAAAAAAAGAAGAATAATACTGCTGATGGTATAAAGCGCGGCAAAAGAGCGGAGCCGGAGTTGTGAGCCGGAGCAAAGACTAAGTAGTACTCAGACGGTAATCTCCCATAGGAGAAAAATCGCTCTGAGCTTTGATTGTGACGATTTTATCATCTAAAATTTTGTCGCTCGTAGTGTTATGATACCGAAGTGTTGTCGCACCGAATAGGTAGTTTAGACTTAGTACACATGGTTACACCTCAAGCTATACATTTCTAGTTTATGCTGATCTCGCATTGTACAAGATTTCCGTACAATGCGAGGTCAGCTTATACTGGAAATGTATATCTTGATGTGTAGCCGTGTGTACAAGGCGTATCAAAAGTAGTGTTGGTACCATTACTAACAGTAATCAATGGTACCGGTGTCAAGTATACAGGGTGACTAGTAATTTGACGTAATCCTTCCAGGACGTGAAAATGTGACCTATTTGCAACAACTGAGCACCCCATAAAGCCTTGGCGAAAATACATGGATTCGAGAAAATACATTTTTTATGAATTTTTGCAAATTTCCCAGAATTCGTCATTAAATATCACTTTTCTACAGACTCTCAAATTGAATGGCCTTCATTACTATTCCATTGGATACCTAATACTTTAACAAACATTTCGATGTTACCAAATTTTCTAAAACATCAAACACTCTAAAGTTACAGGAAGGAGTTTATTAACCATTTTCAAAAAAAATCTTCGTATATGAACTTTGACACCAGTTACCTCAAAAGTTTACCGAGACATTAAGCGTACAAATTACGGGGAAAACTTCTTCATTTAATCAGCTATCTAACGAAGTACAAAAGTTCAAAAAATATTTAGAGGTACCGATGAAACAGTCGATAATGCTGGCAAAGGTCGAATTTGCAAATTGTTGAAATATTTCAAAATTGTGTGATAATCGAGTTAAATAACTGGTTTATGCCATCCCACTACTTTCTGACCTATCAGCAGTCCATTCCACGCTGGGTACCCAAGTCGTCATGACCAGGTCACAAGGTGCAAAACGACTTTTGAATTTTTATCATGACTCACGCAGTGATAGCCTAGTGGTGTGACCGTCGGACTGCCAAATCATAGGTCTCGAGTTCGAACCCAAGGCACGGACCTCGGACTTTTCGGATTCATGTGCGTATTGTATAGTATTACCACTTGCTTCAAAAACGGTGAAGGAAAACATCGTGAGGAATCCGGCCAGCATGTCTGAGAGATATTTCTCGCCGGCATGTGAATCCAAGTCAGAGGCCCATGGGTGGCTTTAAAACTGTGACACCAGGTTAATCGCTAACCACACGAAAAGAAGATCATGGCTTACGGTCTACTCGCTGGCCACGGTTCACTTGTCGCTTAATTTGCGTGTATTTTAACTAGTGATGAGCCGGATATCCGTATCCATATCCGCGAATATCCGAGGGAGAAAAAAGATCTGTATCCGTATCCGTTACTTTTTGGCGGATCTTGAACGGATCTTTTATGTTAATACATTTCATTACGTATATGAAATTTAAAGATATGTAGCAATGAAATACTGTTAACTTCAATCCAACCAGTAAATTAAGTGATAAGGTAGTTATTAAACTATCTTTGTAGTGAGATCAAACTTCTAATATTTGTGCTATGCTAATTGTTATAATTATGTGAGTTACACATCAATTAAAACTATGTTGTTTTCAAGAACTTAAAAAAATATATAATAATTTTGATATACCTACGGCATAATTAATATTGAGTAATGGTAAATTGTATTTCAAAAAGAGTAACTTGGCAGCTTTGTTCCCCAAAAGTCGATGAGGATCATAAATAATTCCTGCTGAACTTGAAGAAAGTTGAGATCCGTATCCGTATCCGGATTCGCAGATCTAGACCCTTAGGATCCGTAACCGTATCCGTGGATCACATTTTTAACGATCCGGCACATCACTAATTTTAACATACGGCGCACGTACATACTCTTTATAGTTTGAAATAAGTCGAACCAACTGAGGTTAGAGTACTTATTAGAAAAGTCACAAATCGCAAAAAACTTTTCCCACACCTACATTTCATAGTAATCGATCATCTTAGCCACGATATTTTACGTCGTTTGCTATTAATTATTAAAATTAAGGCGTAATGTGTTCATTCATTATCTGCTTAGCCATTTCCCAACTACGTAAGGGTCATCTTACAATCTACCGAGGTGCAGTTAAATATAAGTATTTTACAGTATAACTCCGAACGAACAAAGATTTAGAATTAGGTGTTCGAGTAACTTCTGTTCAGTTCAAAAAGAGCTGATGATGAGATGCATTACACGTGGCTATTGGAGGAGGGCACGTGAATGGGCATTATCCTTTACAGCATGTACTTGTAACTTTTATTTAATAACTTTTTGTTTAACTTTTGCTTAATAACTTTTGTTTTAATAACATGTTACACTAATAGCAAGATATAAAGGAGCGGCGCCTCCTGGCACAGGCATCTATATGCTTAAAAGGGGACGCCACCAACTGTATAACGTATGTACAACGTGTAATATTGAAATAAACATTTTTGTATTTGTATTGTATGTATCCGTTCGTTATTTATGTACCTACCTAATGTGTTTTTTATTTCACTGTTTTTGCGTGAATAGAGACCACTAAATAGACCTAAAACCAGTTAATACTAGTGATACCTACGACTGATACCTATTCACTTTATTACTGGAGCAAAAAAATAACTATTTCGCACACTGTAGTTATGTGGAGAATAACCCTAGAGCCTTAGTTTCACGGTAAAATATAGTAACTGTAATGTTTACTGGCATAAAAAGCTGTTACTATAATTAGATTACTTACTGTTATTCTTTTATCTAAAACATACTGAAAACAGTAATTTTCAAACTCGTATAACAGCGCAGGAAATAGCCCTACAGATTTGGTCCCATATTAAAAATTGAAGAGAATAACATGTTCTAGGAAAAAATATTTTTTTTTGTTTGGCCGGCTCTCACATTTAGCCCAAAAAAAATATGGACGGTGAATGTTTTCCTTTTCAAACATTCACAAAATTTGTATTTTCTCGAATCCCATGTATTTTCGCCTGGGCTTTATGGGGTGCTTAATTGTTGTAAATGGGTCACATTTCACATCCTGGAAGGAATACGTCAAATTACAAGTCAGCCTGTATATTTTATGCAAAAAATTGTAAATTTTTCTCCTACAACTAGGTGGCAAATACATTGTATAATTTGTCAGTTTGTAATCAGTAATAAATTGATTCAATCAATATATAAAAAACAGCGTCTCTGTGACGACAAGTCCTATTATAAATTAACATATTTAAATTATAAATGTGCCCATTTTGCTCATCAGACAAAAATATTGAGAATAAGGCAAGGCAAGAAAATAAATATGGACATTTTACATTTAATAATGTACTTTTTTCTTACAAATAAAGTATCCGTTATTGTTCCCAGGCGCGCCCCCCCGTGTCCGGCGAGCCGTCCTACGACCTCTGGCTCAAGGAGAAGACCGACACGCTGAACTCGCTGGCGGATCGCGCAAAGATGATCGTCGAAACCTTCAACAGCATCAAGGGCTTCAAGTGTAACGTCGTGCAAGTGAGAACCATTCAACCTTATTGCCGACTTGCGGATGACAATGCTCATTAATTCAAGAGTGTCATGGAGTTTCTTATTAGTTCTTCTCCATAGGAACCTACTATGATTGGGAATGGGCAACGATCTTCATCTTTTTGATAGATCGATAAACCTTGAAAATTCAGAAATGCCTACAATTGGTTTAATTTAAATAAAACATGCTTTTCTGACCCACTCATAACATTAATAAATAACCATCACGCCTGTATTCCCCGAAGAGTTAGACAGAAGTTTATAATAGTTATTTATGCTACAAGTGCGGAAAGTAGGTGATTTCCTACGAGTGTATAAGTCGACACGAGTCTGAAATCATCTTAAGCACGTGTATCATACAACGTTTTACTATGCATTGTGCGAGGAAATTAAACAAACGAGCGAATCTTACAGTAGTCGCATATGATGTGTAACATCTGACATCTTAATAATATAAAAGATATTCTTCATCATCATCATCGCCATTACCATCGTCATCGCCACTGACGCCATCGTCATCATCATCATCTAATTTAAAACGTTTCTCAAATAATAAAAACTCTGCGTCGGGCCGACGAACGAGTTAAAAATAAAAAATAAACAGAAAAGTAAAAAAAGAAAGAAGTAGAAGAAGTTTCCATAGAAATAAGCATCATCTGTACACGTATTTTTCTGTTCCTTTCTTCTTATCTGTTTATGTGTGTACATAAACTTTACTGTTAAATAAATAAATAAATAGCACTAGTCAAAAAAAGTGACACTTTCCGCCCAGTTTGGCTGCTTGGTAAACGCTCTTTTCGAGCACATGCATTGTAAAAGTCCTTTTTGAATTTTTAATTAATCATATTCTGGCCAGGATATTTTTTGCCAACCCACTCGCGATATATTTTTTAACATACTAAAGGGAATTGCTCAGTTTGTTAGGGCGATCTGGCTAAGCGTGGACAAGATATTTATTAACAGAAGACTTGTATTTTAAAAACAAGTTATCTATAGGAAAGCAAATATTATAATAAAGTTGTAGCAAGATGTAAGAATATGCTTCAACTGGCATGTGAAAAATTGAAACCTTGCCGGGTAAAATCTTTGTAATAGCTGCAACGTGTGTGTGTCTTCTGCAATGCATTACATCACGCCACAATCAACATATCGCATTGGTTCCTCATTCTTACTCGAAGTACGTGTAGCAGAGAAGACGGAGTTTGTGCCGTGGTTGTCATTTAAACTGGTTCGAGGTCCATAATAGCGCAACGTTCAACGTGAGTTGCAGATTCAGTGTTCAAGGGTAGGGCCAGGCCGTCATAAGGAGCGGTATCGGAGTCCATGACAAGAAAAACAAACGTTCGAAGCAGCGAGTAAATAAAATAACATCCATAGTGCGCAAAAGCAAGTGAATAGTTTTTTCATTGTTATCAGATGTCATTTCACTTGACGTAAGAAAAGAAAGAAAAAGAAAGAAAAATTGTTTATTCTGCACAAAATAAACGCATATTACACAAAAAAAAAACAATATTACATAAAATACACATTCACCAATAGCCAAAAGCCTCGTATCCAATTTTCGAAAACTAATAAAAAGTTCGACAAATTTTAAGGAGGTTTTTAAGGGATGTTTGATATGTATCGATACTCAAGTGGGTCGGTACAACGGGATTTGATCAATTTTTACATCGATCCAAAAATATACCTAGACGATCCACTACTGTAAATTGATGATGGTCGGAGGATCGATCAAATAATCGTATTACTGTACAATCGTACTGTAAAATCGTAGAGGTCAGATCTATGTACATTTGTTTAATTAAATGAGAAAATATGAAAATCTCGGGAAAAATACTATTATTATGGCGGGCCGTTATTTTCCATAAACACGCTTCTCAAGCACTACTGGCATTTGCAGTATTGTACGGGCAAAACCAGGACTTTGTTTGCCAATGTAGTAAGAAATTGAATTGAATTAAAGGCAAACATATAAAAAATTATTAATTGAAAAAAAAAATATATCTATACTCGGAGAGAAATAATCCATTGCTAAGCAGAATACCGATACAAAGCTACCAGATCGATCATCTCTATAAGCGATACAGTAGGAGTTGCCAGGAAAAAGATAAAAAATATATAAAAAATAATCGATAAAAAAACCGATGGTACAGAGACTTCTCTTTCCGGGCTCGAATAAAACAATAGCTATTGTTCTTTTTCGTAGAAGCTACCGCGTCCCCCGCCAAAAGTGACAGACTTTTTTGTTCGGAATATTGCGCTTATGGCTTCTCCAGTGCAGGGATGTAACGGATATCCGTATCCGCATCCGTAACTGCGGAGCATCCGCATAAATTTTGATATTCGCAAAATATCCGCTTACTCAACTTTTGATTTTAAAAGCTCCGCATCCTCATAATTTCTATGGGGATGTGACTCCACGTTGTTCGCTCAAATAGTGAATTTTGTTAAACTCGCTCCGAGCTAAATGTGCGGGCCGGAGTGTGAGTGACGCGTTCCTATTACCTGAATTCGCAGTGTCTCTGTCCTATGACAAGATCGGCCGCACGTGTCAGTGGTGGCATGATTGTGATGTCAGGTGTCAAAAACAAGGGCTATTTTTCATACGACATCTGCATATTTTCTGGTCTGGCTGGCCAACTATGACAAGTGCTAGGCTCTCTGCTACATTCCGCCGGGCGATAAATTGACAAGGAGGAGTGTCGCTTCTTTATGTAGTAATTTAGTATTAAACACATCAACACCGTCTGGGGATATTGCTGATTTTCTCAATTTACTCAAAATTTGTTATAAATAACATACAATATGTATATATATATATTTTTATAGCCCATTTATCAGACTAGACTTCAGAGTAAAACAAAAATATTTTTTTGCGTAAATAAAATTTTATTTACATCTCTCATATTCGGTAAGTAGGTCCTTATTACCCCCAAATGGGGCTTGTAGGTAACCAATTAGCGCTCTAGGGTAATATTGTAGCTAGAAAAGCCCTAGGGCGGTAATTAAAAAAAAAAACTCTTCACTCTTTCAAAAAGTTCGCGTACATCTAACCATCATACTGGCAATAGACATCATGCATTCAGCCCAATGACAAAAGAGGTCGCTTCGCTATTCAGCCTTGTCTTCGTATGAGTATAATAGTCATCAATTTTAAATATCGAACGGCGAAGCTCAATTTCGTTCTTGAAAAAAAAAAAGATGAGAAAAGGCGGGAATAGAAAACTTTTACTTTAAATATTGTTTGTTTTTGGGATTTTTTTATAATTACGTGCTAATTAGGAAAAAAACATGAGTTCTGCAAGTGATGAAGATATAAGCTGCACTCCCGATTCAATGAAAATGGAAGCTGAAGCAGCAATTAACAATATTTTGCCTGAAAGATCTAAAGATAGATATTTGAAAACTTACGACGAGTTCATGAAGTGGCGAAAAGAAAAACGAGTAAAGTCTTTATCTGAGACTGTATTCTTAACATGCTTTAGTGAGCTATCAAAAAAGCTGCAGCCATCTAGTTTGTGGTGCATTTATTCAATGTTAAAAGCAACCATGAGTACTAAACACGACATCAATATCAAGAACTTTTCAAAATTATCATCTTTTCTAAAAAGACAATCAGCTGGGCACAAAAGCAAAAAGTCAAAGGTTTTTACAGCGCAAGACGTGAAAACATTCATAAATGAAGCCCCTGATGACATATATTTAGCTGTTAAGGTACGTAAAATAACAAATCACATAATGGTAATACTTCATCATTTATCTTTTAAATTCTTACAATCCTATAAAACATACTTATTTTTATATTTCGCTTGTTTTAGGTGGTTCTTATCTTCGGTATAACTGGCGCATGCCGAGGTATTGAATTGACAAATATAACAATAGAGAACATAGAACAACAGGGTCAGTTGTTAGTAATTAAACTACCGAACACAAAAACTAAAATTGACCGAACATTTGTAGTTCCTCAAGAATTTTCTGAATTCGTACAAAAATACAGAAATGTTGAAACCACTGCCTTCCTATCAAGGACGTGGTACCTCCCTCTATAACAAGTAACTGTAATTGTTTCTCTATATTTCCATAACTTACTATTGGTTGGACCTATATATTGGTCGGATCAAAAATTAAACCTTTAGGTATCATACCTCAAGGTTTAATTTTTGAACTTTAAAACTGTGTTATCGTTCTCTATTGGTATATGATCAAAATTAGTATCATAAATGATTTTATTTATACATGAAATTGCAGTTCCAGTGTCAACTTCCATACCAATAACAATGTTATCCACAAAAATGGGTAAACTCACCGCCTTATAGCTATTTAATGATAGTAGATTTAAGTCTTCAATGTCTTCATCTTCCTCGCTTGTTCCTTCTCCGGAATCACCAAAATGATGCACCCGGCTTGCTTCTTTACCGTGCTTGTCACTTTTCCCTTGCAGCCTTTGCCCGTTCCGTTCCGGGCACACCCGCCGCAATGACAAAGAATTTATTAATTTGGCTAACAATATTTTTTTCTACAATTTTATCAATGGCAGACAATATGGCTATGGGTCTATAATCTACATATTCCAGGTGGCTTCCAGACTTATGAATAGGGCGAATAATTGCATTCTTTAACTCATCAGGATATGAACTCTCAGTCAAGCACATGTTCCTGAATTTTGCTTAATTGTTTTCGTAGGTATTTAATGTCTTTTACCCTCACTCCATCCAGACCAGCAGTGCTATTCTGTAAAAATCTCACCGTGAACGCTAAGGTGAAGTGAGCTGTCATTTAACCAAATACTAGGGATTGACATTGTTGACAGCTCACTTTCAAGCTCACTTCACTTATGTGTTCACGGTGAGATTTTTACAGAATAGCACTGCTGGTGCTTTTTCGCACGAAAACATATTGATTACTTTTTCTATGTCTGTTGAACTTACAGGAATATACCTAAAACTCACCTCACTCGGCTTAACATAATTCTTTCTATCCAAAAATGTTAATGTCACAAATGTGTTTAAATACCTTGAATTTCCTCAGTAAAAGTTTTTGCAAAATTTGTACAGATTTCAGTAATGCTGTCTGTATTCCCTAAATGCCTCAATATCACATCGTCTAAACTAGTTTTTTTTCGACCCAACCACGAGTTTGTTTACCCATATTTTTCTAAATTCCCCATTACACTTTAAATCTCAAATCTCAAATTCTTTATTGCGTACCATAATGTATATAGTTGGTAGAGAAATAATTATATTAGTCACAATTATGGACCCTGTCGGGCACAGCATAGATCAAGTAGGAGAGAGGAGGAAGAGCACTGGTCGTTTAATGTAACAATTGTATTATTAGTTAAATAGTTAGTAAGTTATATATTTAGTAATACAGAATTCAATTTACGAATTAATATTATTATTTTATAAATTATATACGTTTATTTATTTATTAATACAGAATTCAATTTACGAATTAATATTTTAATATTATTATTTTATAAATTATATACGTTTATTTATTAGTAACATTATAATAACCATTTATTTTTTAAATTATTCATTATTGTTTGTTTACTTATTATTGTTTATTACGTAATTAATATTTATTATCCCTAAGTTAAGTTATTTATTGAAAGATTATTTATTTTTTAAATTATATATTTTTCGTAATAAGAAAGTGTGAGTAGTGAGTATTTGTAGATAAAAATGGATAGTATGAAGTTACCTATAATTTATCATTTAAGTATTCACTTATACTATAGTAGGATTTGTTTACAAGGAAAAGCTTCAATTTATTGATAAAGATGTTATATTTATTTAAATTCTTTATTATTTCGGGCAACTTATTATAAATTTTTATAGACATTACAAAGGTACTATTGGAGTGCATTTTTAGTCGCGATTTTGGTAAGTTTAGTCTATTTTTGTGTCTTAAAATAATTTTCGTTTGGATGTCCTCTCTTTTTGTAAAGAATTCTGGGTACTTACGCACGAACTTACAGACTTCAAAAATATAGAGACAGGGTAGGGATAAAATATTTAATTCCTGAAAATAGGGTTTACAGCTATCGGTGACTTCACTATTTACTAAGATTCTAATTAGTTTTTTTTGAAGGGTAAATAGCGTGGGCGCGTCAGTGCTGTTGCCCCATAAAATGACACCGTATTTGAGCCATGCGTAGGCGTACGCGTAGTATGTTACTAGTGCAGTTTTAAAGTCTGTGGTTTTTTTGATCTCGCGGAGGGCGTATGAAAATTTAGATATTTTTGCTCTTACTTTCTGAATGTGTGACTTCCAATTTATATGTGTATCAATGTTTAGGCCTAATAGTGTGAATTTATCAACTACTTCTAATTTATTATTTTGAAAGCTAAAGTTTATATTTATTGGTGTTTTTTGGCAAGGGTGGAATGAAATTATTTTAGTTTTATTGAAGTTAATTTCTAGGTTGTGTTCAGTCATCCAATTTGTTGTAGAATCTAGTATGGAATTTAATTTATCATTTAGATTGATGTTATTTTCGCATGAAGTAAGTATAGATATGTCATCCGCAAATAGGACACATGGCTCATTAATGTTATTAGGAAGGTCGTTTACGTAAACAAGAAATAAGAAACACCCTATTACGCTTCCTTGTGGGATTGAGGCGGTTATTTGTTTACTGTCGGATCTAATTAATTCTATTTCATTTTTGCTGTTGTTGTAATGTTCGATTTCAACCATTTGTTCCCTATGTTTTAAATAAGATACAAACCAGTCATAGCATTTGCCGCGGAGTCCTATACTATGTAGTTTATTTAATAATATTTCAAATTGAACTTTATCATATGCTTTAGTCATATCAAGCAGAAGTCCTACTGCGTACTTTTTATCATTAATAATATCAAGGGCTTTTTGAATATATTTGTAAACGGCTAAGATAGTGGAACGGTTTTTTCGGAAACCATTTTGGCAGTCATTAAATATATGATACATACATACATACACTCACGCCTTCTTCCCATGGGGGTAGGCAGAAACTACAGAACGCCACCTGCTACGATCCTTACATAGTCCTTTTGCCTCGTTTAATCTATGATATTTTTCACAAAACGCATAAACTCGATTACACATGGCTTTTTCGAATATTTTGGAAGCTGTCGGTACGAGGGCAATGGGGCGGATCAGTTTTCAAATTCTTTTTGTGTATAGGTTTTATAAGAGCTTTTTTTAAAAGGTTGGGGAAAGCTCCTTCTTCAAATGATTGTTTTAATAATTTATAAAAAGGTAAAGTTAATTCATCTGCGCATTGTCTTAATAAAGTAGGTGGAAATTCATCAAGGCCGTGACTTTTTTTATTTTTCAAATTTTTTATTAGTGTGTTCACCTCGTAAGGATCAATTGGACTGAGGAAGATTGAATTCTCTGTAGGGCATACAACTGGAGATCTTTTTGGTTTTCCGGTTGAGTTGTTCGTAGCCTCTCCGATAGAAGCAAAAAAATCATTAAATATGTTTGCTACCTTTTTTATTTCTGCTTGTTTACCTATGTCTATTTCTTGCCTTATTTACAATTTTATTTACCTTATTTCTAAAGGGAATCGCCAGTTTCGGCTAAGCGTGGACAAGATGCCCGGTAAAAAACATTTTTACCAAACAGTGTTATTAATTCTGAAAGAAATATTTTTGCACATCGCATCACTGCCAGGTACACGTACAAAAAGTCGAAATAAAGAGTATTCAAACTGTAGCAAAAAGCATAGCCATTTGTTTGACGCAGTGATACCAGCACGGAAATAAAAAATCTTTTTAGTTTAATCGATTAGATAATCAACTATGGTCACCAAAAAAAAGTGTTTGTCTGCAAAACGAGTACTATCAATACTGTCTATCTGTGTATCGAATACTGAGAAGATTATACTCATTTACATTCGAATCGTTTAGGTATATTGTTGAATTGATGTAAAAATCGATCAAATCCCGTTGTACCGACCCACTTGAATATCGACATATCGAACATCCCTAACGTTAGGTGAAATGACAACATTGACAACTGACAACAGTGAAAAAACTATTTGCTTTGGTTTCGTGCACTGTGGATGTTATTTTGTTTACTCGCAGCTTCGAACGTTTGTTTTTCTTATCATGCACTCCAATACCGCTCCTCATGACGACCCGGCCTTACTCTTGGACACTGAATCTGTACCTCACGTTGAATCTGGCGCTATTATAGACCTCGAACCGGCTTTAAATGACAACCACGGCACGAACTCGGACTCCTGTGCTACACGTACTTCGAGTGAGAATGAGGAACTAATGCGATGTGTTAATTGTGGCGTGATGTAATTCATTGCAGAAGACACATGTTGCAGCTATTACAAAGATTTTACCCGGCAAGGTTTCAATTTTTCACATGCCAGTTGAAGCATATTCTTACATCTTGCTGCAACTTTATTATAATATTTGCTTTCCTATGGATAAGTGGTTTTTAAAATGCAAGTCTTTTATTAATAAAGATCTTGTCCACGCTTAGCCAGATCACCCGAACAAACTGAGTGTTATATCTTTGGGGATATAATGGTGCAAAAAAAGGCCCAAGAATTGCAGTCTTTAAATATTTAATTTACGACAACCATATTACAAGTCTTTCTCTTAAGGGTATTGGCGGCAAAAGTGTCCACAGATAAAATTATAAAAAGTCACAATGTCACTTTGAAGTTGACAGCGAAGGAGATGTTGTTATTGTAAAAACACTGAAATGTTGCCACTTTTGAAGGTCTTTTGTAAAGCCTGAACATATTCCGGGGCGTTGAAAGATCACTTTCAACAGCTATTGAGCTCGTCCGCCGTAGGTAGTTTGCAGAGCCGCACTAGAGAGCGTCGCACGCAGCCTTTGTTGGTGAGAATGTCGGCCACACGGGCTATCCCATCGGGTCCAGTTATGAGTTTTACAACACGGCCGAGCTTCCAAGCCAGAGGGGGGGTGCCATCATCTGCTAAGAGCACCATGTCTCCAACTTCCAGCCTTGAAGTATTCGTTCGCCATTTGGTTCGATGCTGTAACTCGGCCAGATATTCCTTCTGCCACCGTTTCCAAAATTGTCTTCGGATTGCTTCTAGACGTTCATAACGCCGCAGCTGACTTTCCTTGATGTCCGTCAGATCTGGTGTCGGCAGAGCGGTCAACGGCCTCCCAATGATGAAATGCCCAGGGGAAAGGGAGAGGAGGTCGTCAGGACTGGAGGAAAGGGGGGATAAGGGACGACTATTGAGAATAGCTTCCACTTGCGCAAATAAAGTAGAAATTTCTTCAAAAGTTAAATGGCTGTCACCGATGACACGCCTTAAAAAATATTTTGCCGATTTAACGCCGGCTTCCCAAATGCCACCGAAATGAGGAGTGTAAACCGGAATGAACGTGAATTTAATTGATTGCTGACTTGCAAAATCAGACAAAGGCTCCTGATTATCCTTTAGGAAGGATCCAATATCCTTAGCGGCGGCAACAAAGTTGCTTCCATTGTCGCTAAATATTTCCGTCGGTTTGCCGCGACGAGCGATGAAACGCCTAAGTGTCAGTATAAATGCATCTTTCGATAAGTCACTGACTGCTTCGAGATGAATGCATTTATACCGCAAGCAGACGAAAAGGCATAAATAACATTTGACTACACGACTGCCACGACCTTTGCGATTCACAATATAAAATGGACCAGCAAAGTCCAAACCAACGGATATAAAAGGATAGTCGGGCGTTATACGTTGAGATGGCAAATTACCCATCTTGGGTTGCAGAGTCAAACCTCGTGTTCGCCTACATCGTACGCAATTATTGACTGTACGTCTTGCAAGATGCCTACCATTTATTGGCCACACTATTTCTCTTACAGTCGCTAACAACAGTTGTGGACCAGCATGCAAATGGTTTATGTGTTCCCTTTCAAAATATAATTTAGTTAGCCTATGTGAAGCATGAATTAGAATCGGATGTTTCTTTGAATAGGAATGTGCTGACGCATCAATTCGTCCACCGACACGAATAAGTTTGTTATCGTCTAGAAACGGTGACAACGATAATAATTTACTATTACTATTCAAAGATTTACCTTTCTTTAGAAGATCATACTCAACAGGGAACGCTTGACTCTGGGCAATAACACAAAGAGAATGGAGTGACTCTCGCAGTTCATTAACAGACAATATACCTACACGCTTACTATTTTTATTTTTAACATTATATATGAATCTGTGAACGTAAGCAAACGATCTTTGTAATTTAGTTAAAGATGAATATTTATCAAAGTCAATGATAGGTTCATTAACTATCGCCGAATGTACCTTTACTTCCGGTAACTCTTCGGAATCATTGACGCCTAACTTAGGCCATTCAGACTCATTTTTAAATAAATAACTAGGCCCTGTCCACCACAGCGCCATTGCTACTAAGCGTTTAGCATCTACTCCCCGTGATATTAAGTCAGCAGGGTTAGAATCCGTGGGAACATATCGCCACGCTGAACAAGAAGTTAATTCTTTAATTTCACTAATACGATTAGCTACAAATACTTTTAATTTACTGACGTCACTACGAATCCAACCTAATACTACTGTGGAGTCACACCAGTGAACTAGCTTATTAGGCTTGCAACGGAGCGAGTCTGTTACAGAATTGGTGAGTTTAGCTGCGAGCAAGGCCCCACAGAGTTCTAGGCGGGGAATGGTGGTAGGCTTCAAAGGCGCCACCTTAGATTTGGCACATAGCAGTCTGACCGTGACGTCCCCATTATGACTAATCGTTCTTACATAAACACACGCACCATATGCGTAATTCGAGGCATCGCTAAATGAATGTATTTCAATAAATTGAGGCGATAAACCTATAACTAATCTAGGTACTTTTAAATTAGATAAATACTTTACATTTTCAGAAAACTTAGTCCAATCATCTTTTATTTCCTGAGGGACTGGCTGATCCCAGTCCAACTTATGCTGCCAAAGTCTTTGTATCATTATTTTTGGTATCACTACGACTGGACTTAAGATACCCAATGGGTCAAATATTTTGAAAGCGTTTGACATAATAAATCGTTTTGTTATGGTTTGACTATTATCATGTGAGAATCCTTTTATAGGAAAATGCAATGTATCACTAGATGGAGTCCAGCCCAACCCTAGCGTACTAGACGACTCGCTAAATATTAAACTATCTTGTTCATTCATATCTACATTATCAAAAATAGAAGAATGATTTGTTTTAAATTTTCTTAAATTAAAACAACTTGCCCTTAACGCTTCAGATACAGCTTTATGTATATAAATTAATTGCTGTGAATCATTTGAACCCGTTATGAGATCGTCAACATAAAAGTCTTTCTGGATGATGCACTTTATGAGCTCATCATCCTGTTCCTGTCCTACCTGCCATAGACAGCGTGTACTCAGGTAACTCGCACATGCTGTTCCATAGGTCAAAGTATTGAGCATAAGTGTCTGAATGGGTTCAGATTCCTCTTTTCTCCACAAGATAAGTTGCAAGTACCTATCATCTTCGTGTACTAAGACTTGACGATACATCTTTTCGATGTCTCCAGTAAGCAAATACTTGTATTGCCTAGAGCGTATCAAAATAGAGAAAAGAGTATCCTGTACGGTGGGACCTACCCTTAATATGTCATTCAAAGAACAACCGGAAGTGGAAGAAGCAGAACCATCAAATACTACACGAAGCTTGGTAGATTCACTTTCCTGTTTAAGAACTGCGTGATGACACAAGTAATAACTTGGACCTATACTATCTCTAAAATTGTCATTTAACACAGATAGATGCCCTAGCTCTGCATACTCATTAATAAACTTAGTATACTCTAATTTTAACATAGGGTTTCGTTTTAACCGTTTTTCTATGTTAATAAAGCGTCTCTTAGCTAACTTGTAAGTATCGCCTAAACAATCAGCAGTATCCTTAAGTGGTAATTTTACACAAAATCTACCTATATTGGTTTTAGTTGTGTGAGTGAGAAAATGTTTTTCACATTCATTTTCGCTTGTAATTAATTTTCCAGGAATTTCTTCCAAATCCCAGAATTTACTCAGCATTTTATCAATGCTATCATCACTACTATCACATTTGGAAACTAAACTGTGATTACAGTGAACATTTTTATCTGGCTTCACAGATTCCATGGGACCAGACACAATCCAACCTAACTGTGAACTTCTTAACTTAGGATTTTTGACACCTAATGAGAATTGTTCGTTACCTAGAATGTCCCAGAATAAGTCTGCGCCTATCAAGACATCTATGTCGCCTGGTTTGTGAAACATGGGATCAGCCAGTTGAATATTTTCAGGTAACTTCAAAGAACCAATATAGATGGGGACCTTTGGCAGTCTACCTGTTAATTCCTTCAACACAAGACATGAGCAGCTTATGTTAAACTTACTATTTATTGATTGTAATTTAATATTACAACTTTCAATAACATTATTTGTTGATGTGTTTCCTATGCCAATGACCTTTAGAGTGTCAATGGGATGTGACATCAATGATAACCTGATCTTTAGGGATTCAGTTATAAAAGATGATTGGCTGCCACAGTCCAATAGTGCACGAACTTTGACCTTTTGCTGGCCAAATGGATTCGATACCTCCACCATGGCTGTTGACAATAAAATTTGACTTGTATTTTTATTAGAATAATTTGCTACTATCTCACCTGGCTCATCAACCGAAGCGAGACTTGCCGACGTTTGCGGACGGTGTAGCAAGCTATTATGCCTCTCAGTGCAGCCAGACTCTTGGCATGACCTGAATCGACAATCCTTAACGGAGTGACCCTGTCTCAAACAGTTAATGCAAAGTTTATACCTTGTCACATCCGTCATTCTATCATCAATACCCTTAGCCTTAAATGTTGGACAGTCATAAATTCTATGACGTTCGTCGCAAACAATACATGAAAAACCCTTTAGTCCTTTATTCTTATTATTATCACTAGTGCTTGCAAAAGATTTTATATTATTATTCTGACTCTTTCTTTGACTTTGTTTATTTGGAGTCAAACGATGAGGAGTTGTAGGTTTCTTTGAATCTATGTTGCTGGAATTATTATTACTGCGATTTGCAGATTCGAGCACACTAGCACGATCCATAATAAATTTAAAAAACTGCTCCAAATTTGGTAGCTGACTTCCTAAACTACTGCGATATTCCTCCCATTTCAATAAGGTTTGACTATCGAACTTAGCTGACAACATGAATATAATAATGACATCCCAATTATCCGTTGGCTGGCCCAAGCTGACCAAGGCACGTAAGTTTTTAGTAATATGGTCAACTAAATATCTTAAAGATTTTTCTGACTCACCTGGAAGCTGTTTCATATTCAGTAATGAATCAAGATGATGATCAATTAATATTCTGTTGTTATCATACCGTTGACAAAGCAGCTTCCAAGCTTCAGTATAATTTTTAGCAGAAACTTCAAGATTGGAAACAATTCTGGCTGCGTCACCTTGTAAATATGAATTTAAATAATAAAACTTATTAATTTCAGAAATACGGTCATTTTTATGTATTAAACTTTCAAAGGTATCTCTAAACTCTAACCAACGGAAATATTCACCATTAAATTTAGCTATTTGTATTTGTGGGAGCTTTAATCCTAAATTGTGATGATCTTCCGGACAACATGAAGCATAGTGATCAGAACCATGTCTCTGTTCGCATTCATTTTTCTGAGAAAACATGACTAATAAGTTTTTGGCAGTGGCTATGTTGATTATTATGTCTTGCTCAATGACATCACGTTCATCAATTTCAGCATCAATGTTGTCAGAACTCAGAACCTCTATTTCACTTTGCAAGTCATCAACTTTTACGGATAATGCCTCAAACTTTGCAAGCTTTAAATTTAACTCTGTCAATTGAATATTATTCAATTCCTCTTGTTTAGAAATAATACATAAATAGTTTTTAAACTTAGTAATTTGCCCTTTAGCGGACGCTCTTTTTGTTAACAATTCTTTATAACGGTGCTTAGCTTCAGCCATTGCAACCAAAGATTTTTATGAAAGTTGAGGAATTATCACGAACACAATAAAAAGAATGGGCTCACGTTCCTCGTCTCGGTGTCACCTGCCGATCAGGAAGCCGGGTGCGCACGATCAGCAGAGCGCCAGTCGGACAGCTATGCGGTCTCGATCAGGCAAAGAAGCTCGCACGGGTGACCTGAAATAGTCGGCAGACTACTAAATATCGAGACACTAATATTTTGTAAATTGGGGGTACCTAGTGTAAAGTTGAACTGAGACCGGAAAGTTTGCAATTCTTGTAATCACTTTATTCACACAAATGGATGCTTTTTAGGGATATTTTGATAATAGGAAAGGTAATTAGGGGTATTCAATGACGGAAAGGCACTTAACTTCGGGGCGACGCGTTGATGCTCTCGATTCTCGACTTGGCGGACTTAGGGCTTCGGCGTCGATTTCCTCGTATGTAGGTAGGTAGCGATTCCGACGAAGAATTTTTCTTAGTGGTCGCGGATTTCTTATTTTAGTTCCCCTCATGGGCCACCATGTTATATCTTTGGGGATATAATGGTGCAAAAAAAGGCCCAAGAATTGCAGTCTTTAAATATTTAATTTACGACAACCATATTACAAGTCTTTCTCTTAAGGGTATTGGCGGCAAAAGTGTCCACAGATAAAATTATAAAAAGTCACAATGTCACTTTGAAGTTGACAGCGAAGGAGATGTTGTTATTGTAAAAACACTGAAATGTTGCCACTTTTGAAGGTCTTTTGTAAAGCCTGAACACTGAGCAATCCCCTTTTGTATATTCTAATCGCTTATTCATGTTTTTTGGTGATGCTTTCCAGATTCAAATAAGTGGTCCCTATGACACAACATTTTATACAAATTTTTATCTATCCATGGCTGTGTTATTCTTTTATCATAGTTTGGGACTGTAACTTCCTTATAAATTTGGCAATATACTGCACACAACTTTTGAAACAACATTAATGGGCATGACACTACGAGCAGTTGCGTCCAGTCATATGCATCTAGCTTTTGTTTTACAAGTTTGTCACTAATAACCAGTGATAGGAATAGGTAGTGCCTATTTGCCTAAACTTCGAAGAACAGAGACGAGACTTCCTTAGGACTCAATTTTTTCCGGGACATCTGTCCCGAAATTCGAGACAACACTTTTAAATACAATAAAAAAATATGTTATTTGGAATAAGTAATTTGTCTATATTTACCTAAAGTTTGCGACTAGACATAACATTTATAATTTATAACTCCATAATAATAACTTATCCTCAAGAGTACTTTTAATGTGAGTTTTAAATTTTCTTTCAGTTAATTTTTTTTTTTTTTTTTAATAATGGCTTCTCGCAGTTTTGACCACTAAGGTCGTGGCTGCTTAACCGGACTTTCCTGTGGGTGCCATAAGCTTCTACACTTAGAGCCTCCAGCCAGGAGCTTTTTCAACTATTCTAAATTAAAATTAAGCGAATGCTCGCTAAGGGCACCCCCTGTGGGGTACGGACCTCGGCTTAGGGCATCGCTGACGGGAGGACAGCAAGAGGGGACAGGCTGGATCAAATTTATATTTATATCATGATTATTGTTCGGGGTATTTAAAGCTACGTGCTCAGCTGCAACAACTGCTGGCACCTCGTTATCGAGCAAGGGTCGGGGGGGGGATTCGTTTACTCGGGGAGTAGATCGCGTACGTAAAGGACCTCGGCGGCGAGGTCGGAATGACGGGAGGCGTCTGTGTTTGTGCACTGTACTGGTGGCCCTATTCTGCTCCTGGAGGAGTGTAATGGGGTCATCTGGGTCGGAGAGTACATGCCTCGGACGGCGGATCTGACTGATTTGGGACGGGACATAATTGGCTGCCTCGACTATCAGAGGGTTCCGATGTCGAGGAGCGGACTCAAAGTGGCGCTTTGCCATGCGTTTGAGGAACTGGTGGATCGTAGGGATCTTACAGTCGAGATGGAGGGTCTCGTTTCTGACGTACCACGGGGCTCCCGTGGCCTTGTGAAGGAATCTGTTTTGGAGGGTCTGCATCCTATGGATATGACGGGGTTTGGCGTGGGCGAAGACTGCTCCCGCATAGGTCATTATGGGACGGACACACGCTGTGTAGATACGCAATTTGCACTTTAGTGACAATTTGCTGCGTGAGTTTAGGATACAGTGAAGCCTACCTAGAGCGAAAGCGGCTCGCGAACGAACCGTCTTTATGTGCTCTGAAAAGGAGAGACGCTGGTCTAAGATCACACCTAGGTACTTGGCTCGCTTCTCCCAAGGGATCGGCTTGCCGAACAGGGTGATCGTTCGGGGGGGAGGGGGGGGTCTAGATCTCGGTTTCGAGAATGAAACCGCTTGACTTTTTTCGGGATTAACTTCGATCCTCCACCGTCTAAACCAGGCGCCAAGGTTATTGACGGCCCGTTGTAGATTTAGGAGAGACGAAGGGGCGTTGCCTTTACAGATGATCGCAGTGTCGTCTGCGAACAGAGCGAGCTGCGTCCCTCTGTGTCTGGGGATGTCGCTGGTGAACAGCGTGAACGCGAGGGGGGCTATCACTGAGCCCTGAGGGACTCCTGCCCTTATGGGGCGAGGGGAGGATAGGGCACCTTCGATACGGTAGCGGAAGGTGCGATTCGACAAGTAGTCTCGTATGATGAGTACGAGACGATCCGGCACTCCGAGTTTGTATAGCTTGTATACTAAGCCGTTGTGCCAGACTTTGTCGAAAGCTTTCGCTATGTCGAAGAAGACTGCGCATGTCGGATAGCCGCGGGTGAGACCACCTTTGACCAGCTCGACTATGCGGTGGACCTGATGCACGCTAGAGTGCTGAGTTCTGAAGCCGAACTGCTCGTCGGGTATGAGGCCCTTAGTCTCGGCGTAGTCTCTGAGACGCTTATAAATAAGCCTCTCGTAGATTTTTCCGAGAACTTTGAGCAGACTGATTGGGCGGTAACTAGAGGGCTCGTTTTTAGGCTTGCCGGGCTTTGGGATACCTATGACCGTGGCCTCTTTCCACGTCTGGGGAAAGATGTTATTGCTTAGAGCACCATTGAAGATGGTGGTCAGTAGCATGATTAAGTGGGCTGGGAAGAGCTGGACCACCCTATTGGTGAGTCCGTCTGAACCGGGGGCTTTGCGCGTATGCAGACCTTTGATTATCTCGTGCACCTCATCTGGTTCGATGGGGGGCAGGGGAAAATCAGGGTCTTCTACGGGAGGAAGGGAGGCTCTACGTTCGACTTCGGCGTCGACCTCATCGAGGTGAGCTTTGTCTACTGGTAGGGTGCTGGGAGAGCATTGAGCTTCTAGACTGTCGGCTAGGCACTCGGCTTTGTCGATGTCGTCGAAGGCAATGGTTTTATCGGGGCGGACTAACGGGGGTACGGGGGCCGACTGGGGGGACCTGAGTTTCCTCTGGAGTTCCCAGAAGGCTAGATGAGAGGGCTCTAGATCGCTCAACATCTTATCCCATCCCGCTTCACGCAGCTCCGCTATACGTGTCCTAACAGATCTCTGATAGTAGCGCATATGGGCTTTGTTGGCGGCACAGGGGAAGACGCTGTAGGCTCGAGTCGCCGCGTTCTTCTCAGTCATCAGGGCACGCACATCGTCGGGGAGGTTCAAGTAACAGGGTTCTGTTGCTGGAACCTCCCTGGAGCATTCGCTCAGGACGGTCTGTACGTGCTCCGTGAGTGAGTCGATCGCGGCAGTCGTGTCAGCGACTGAGTCGAAGTTGTCGGGGATCGAGTCTAGTAAGGGGGATGTGTTGGATTTCAGCTGAGTGCTTACTTTCCTCCAGTCCGTCACCTTTTTAGTGGGGAGGGGTTGGTCAGGGTCGGAGGGACCTATGCGGGAGGTTAGTTTAACAATAACCGGTCGGTGGTCAGAGGTAAGCTCGTGCACCGTTTCTATTGAATCTAATCTTAGATTAACGTTCTTAAGGAGCGTTACGTCTAGTACGTCAGGGGTATGACTGATGGTATGGGGATAGTGAGTGGGACTCATCGGAGCGATGATGTCGAAGTTTAGGGAGGAGGAGAGGTCGAACAAGTGCCGACCTCTGGTGTTGGTGGTGGAGCTATTCCAAGAGGGATGTTTCGCATTGAGATCCCCCGCCAAGATGACGGAGTCACTCATGTTTAACAACAGTTGGATATCGTCCGAGAGATTTTGGAAATTTTCCGAAGCGTTGATAGTAATGGGAGGGATATAGACCGACACTAGAGTGATCGGTGCGTGACCGGTCATGCCCAAATGGCATGCTGATACTTCTAATCGTGAGAGGGGGGGAGGATCCATTGGGATGCAGTACAGATCCTTTTTGTAATAAATGAGGGTGCCGCCCCCATGACAACGCGTTCTATCGTTCCGAACGATACGATAGTTAGCTAAGGAGGGATTGCCTCTGTGGGGCTTTAAAAAAGTTTCCTGGATGAGGAGGATATCTAGTTGATGAACGCGGAGGAAGTCCGCGATTTCATCTTTTTGTTGATTTAAGCCATTGGCATTGAAGGTGCCAAGCTTGAGGGATCGGGGTTTAAACCTAGCCTGAGTGGTGTTAGACATGATGGGGGGTAGAGAAAGAGGTGAGGGCTTGCGTGATCTCGGGATACGCATTGAAGACGTTACGGATAGCCGCTAGGCTACCCGATTTCTGGGCTGTAGAGATGTCCAGGGCCATCTGTGTAGCCCTGGGGGAACAGAAAAGTTCGAACGCGGTACTGATTACGTCGAAACGATCGTCCACGGGTTTAATTGGGGCCACGGGAGTGGGAGCGGGGCGCGGGGGTTTTAGAGCGGTGGCGGGTTTCGCGGGGGGCGCAGAGGGCGCGAAAGAGGGGCCGCGGAAGCCGGGGGGAGGGGGGAGGTGATGGACTCGCGGGTCCATCATTGTATAGAGAGGGGTATGAGGGGGGGGGGGGGGCGCGGAATACCCAGGGCTGGGAAAGCCTGCTGGTGATTGAGCATAGTCCATGGACTAGGCCTCTGAGGGCTTAGCCGCTCAGGAATCTGGGAGGAGGGGAGGGGATGGAAGTCCCTCTGTTTTTGCTGCCTCACGTCTAGACGTTTGGTCAGCTTGCCGGATGTAGCCTTAGGGGCTTTAGAGCAGCCGCGGTAGTTGGCTGTGTGGCCCTCGAGGCCGCACAACACGCAACTAGGCGGGCTGTTGCACTGGCTACGGTCTTTGGGACGCGAGCAGTCAGCGGTGCCGTGGTCACCCAGGCACTTTACGCACCTGGGTTTTGCATGGCAATTCTTTTGAGAATGGCCATACAATTGACAGCGGTGACACTGTCCGATCGCGCTGTTCTTCCAGGGCTTCTCGATCGAGAAGCCCATAAGGTTGCACAAGGTCTTGATATTGAATATGGGGTGATGCCCCTCGGTGGGGGAGCACACGACTAATACCATGTCGTATGCTTCCCTGCCGCGCGAACGATGCATGCGGTGCACCTCATCTACGGGGATATTTTGCGACTGAAGGTCGGCTAAAATTTCGGCGGGAGAGATTTCCTTGGGGATCTTTTTGATCACCACACGGATCTGCCTATCTTCTGGGAGGGAGTAGGTGTGGAATGACACACCTCTCTCTCTCAGAACTCTGGTAAGGTCCCTGTAGTCTTTCGACGTAGGGACTAGAACCTTGATACCCTGTTGGGTAGATCGGGCATTTGTGTAGGAGATTTTCATCTCCATACACCACTTTGATACAGCCGTCCACTTCTCCTTGTCTTGTATGAAGACAGGAGGTGGAGGCGCGACCTTCTTAGGGCCGGAACTAATGGGCGCGGAGCAATCCATCGCGGTGGATGATGCGGACGGGGAGGCAGAGGGCGCGGGGGCATCCTTTGCGGAGGATGACGCGGTTCGGGGGGCGAGGGGCGCGGGGGGGGCCTTCGCGGAGGACGTAAACGAGATCGGTGGGGAGGGGGAGGGGGAAGCTACGGTAGCGCAAGTCGCGACGGTAGCTCGCTGTTTGACCACAGCTGGTTTGATGGTGACGGTGGATGAAGAGGAGTCCGAGTCCTCTATTGCGGCGACCTTACTGGCCTGCGCAGAGGTCTGCTTCCTGTTCTTCCTCTTTCTTCCCTTTCCTTGGACGGCTATGAAGCCGTCGTCGGAAGGGGAGGAAGAGGTAGAGGACGCAGCGGACTTTGGCTCGTCTTCCTCTTCCGAGCCAGAAGGGTAGGAGGGTTGCTTTGAAGAAGCAGCGGGGGCGTCGGTGTCCATTGATTCCGACGAGGGGGAGGGGGAGGGGGGTCTGGGCGACTCTACAGCCGGAGGGGTGTCAAGAGCGTCGCTGAACGTAGCGACGCTGACATCTTGGTCGGGGTTTTCGCCCCTTGAGATGCTCAAGAGGCTAGAGAGCTGATCCTTATACTTCCCTCTGAGGGAAGGCTCCGATTCGAGTATATACTCGAGAAATAAGGTTAATTTCTTCGAGAGAAGCTCGAGATCTACCTTTTTGGTGGCCATAATGGCGGGGGGGGGAGGGAATGGCCTAACTAAGCCTATCTCCCCGGTGGGAATGCCGGGGATGTGTACAATCCCTCCCTGTCGGGTAAGACAGGGAGGATGAGTGCCTAATGGTGAGCCCTAAGCTTGATTTGGCCCGTTGCCTATCTTAATGTGCAACGGGGTCCTGACCAGTCTAGTGTGAAGGGTATGAAGATACCCGACCACGCTAGGTGAGTTGCTGTGGAAGCAAAACTGTCACCACGTGTTGACTAGGAGATCCCCCAAGGCCAAACACTGGGACCCGGCCAATTCACTGCCTTACCCTGAAGGGGATCGGCGGGTGTGTTGGGTCAACACCCCACTCGGCTTCGTTGGCACCGTATGGTATCCACCGAGTGACCACGAAACTGTGGTTTTGCCCGGAAGGGGCCTGGTGAATTTACAGACGAAAATCTCTTGTTAAAGAAATAAGATAGCCTTGAAAAAGGCCTTTTTGGGATCTATGCCCGATCGATAAACGATCGGAGATCGGGTGTAGTCGAGCGACTACGAAAATCGTTACGTAATGCAACGAATATATGACTCAGAGCAATGAGTCAAGAGCGGGAGAGCGCAAGCACACAACCGTTCGCGACCGATGCCGGAGCGTATATATGTCTTTCAGTTAACTGTTAACTGTAGTATATGTGATACTGCGACATACCATCATTAAATAATGATATAGCTTCCAATGGAGGGTGCTATCATATTTTTCATTTGAACATGACGCACCCTTAGTATAATAAGGGCACAACTCAAAGTATTGAGGTTTTGAGTTTTTGTGTTGGATGGGCTCAATATCACATATACACAAAAACTCAAAACCTCAATATTTCGAGTTGTGCCCTTATATTACTAAGGGTGCGACAAGGTCAATTCGGAAACTAGTCTTGTTGGAACAAAGTAAATATAAAATGGATATAATAATACTGAGTGAAATAAATATCAAGAAGGAAGAACTATCATTCTATCAAATACCGGGGTATTACACACAAGAGAAACTACCAGAGGGGGAGGAATATTGATTGATTTATGCAAAAGAAAGTCTTAGTTTCAATGCTCAAAGAGTGGAGACGGAAGCCGTAGAAATACTGCATGGCCAGCTTAGGACAGAAAAAACAACGCATATAATTTCTTTATACAGACCACCTAAGAAAAATAAGTTACTTTTCTAGAAGAATTAGAGACTATCATCAGATCTATTTCTGTATCTCAAAATATTATTGTGATTGGTGACACAAATATAGACATTTTGAATGATGTAGTAAATCCAACTTCAGCTAAGTACAAAAACACCTTGTGTGGATGCGGCCTACAGTGCGTAATACCCAATGCAGAGATAACACGCGAGGCAATCGTGGACGAGCATCGTCAGGCGTCGTGCTTGGATCACGTATGGGTGCGAGCGGGACGTAACGAGTATAGTTCGTTGTCGTATGTGCTCGAGACGCACATCTCCGATCATCATGCCGTTGGATTAGCGCTGGCTACGAATCAGGGATGTAACGGATATCCGTATCCGCATCCGCAACTGCGGAGCATCCGCATAAATTTTGGTATCCGCTAAACATCCGCATCCTCAACTTTTAATTTGAAAAGCTCCGCATCCTCATCCGCATTCTCATAATTTCTATGGCGAGATTTTAATAATTCACTATTTGTGCGAACAACGAGGGTCACATCCTCGTTGTTCGCACAAATAGTGAATTATTAAAATCTCGCGCCGAGCTAAATGAGCGGGCTGATAAGTAAGTTACGCGTTCCTATTGGCTGAATTCGCAATGTCCTTGTCCTATGACAGACGATCGGCCGCACGTGGCAGTGGTGTCACGACTGTGGTGTTACATGTCACAATTTGAGTTACTGGGTGCTGGGTGGCGTGTTATTTTTTACTTTTTGTTTGCTCGTAGAAGTTTTTTGCAGGCGAATGGGTTTAAAAACTGCCACTTACTCACTTCAGATGGCGCTGATCTCCAGCGTCTTATAATTTGACAGCTAGCCATACATTTCTTGTAAACAAGCGACTTCTTTTACGTATAATTAATTATTGAGCCCAGTTGCGCAGCAATTTACTACAAAAATACGGGGCCCCATGTATTTGCCAAAGATGTTATAAGGAGAAAGCTCTCCGAAAAAAATTGGAATCCGATATTTCGTCGAGACAATGCGCTATCCTTTAAGCCTTTTATGGGAGAAAGTGGTTTATCGGCGATGCTCCCAAGAGAACTAAGTCTGTTTTCATTACATACAAGCACCTGTGATGTGATATTAAGTAAATTATGTGTGTGTTTATCGTATTAGATCAGTGCTATCTCTGAGGTTTTTCAGTTAGGAAGATCAAGCCCAAGTTGGTTTTCAACTCTGAGTTCAAAAGTGCCTTTTTGTGCCTAATTGAAATAAATTATTTGACTTTGACTTTATCTTTTAAATGCAACATCATTAGGAAAATCATATGTTCTATCGAATGTTAATATTGAGAAGAAATCACCTAATGTGTGTTCTGTGTTCATCTGTTTAAACAGGCGGGTGATGGTCGTTCCTCTGCGGATCTTAGGATATAAGTAGTATAGAAGTTATGAGGGAACAGATGAACTTACATACCGAACAAAATCATAAACCTTTTGTTTGCTTCGCCGTAGTCGAGTATAAAGTGCGGATTGTCAGCACAATTTGTCAAATGTCAGATGGGATAGGAGCAGGAGAAGATGATTTTAATTGAATTTTGTTGTTTTCAGGGCGCAATGTATGCGTTCCCGTGTATCGAAATGCCGCCCAAGGCGTTAGAGGCTGCGAAGGCTGCGAACAAGCCGGCCGACACGTTCTACGCCTTCAAGCTGCTTGAGGAGACTGGTGAGCTGAATATAATACACCTAATTCGATTGGACATACTTAAGTTTTTATCATTTAGTGATATCACACGTTGCCGCGCCGTGCCTATGCCATATACTGGCCAAACTGTTGTAGGAGAATTAAGGGCCTTACCATATACTCTTATAGCAGGTCAATGTTAAACGAACATTGAAAGTGTCATGGACGACCTTACTTAGTCAATAAATTGAGTTTATTGCCCATTCTTCTCCATACGAAAATAAATACCGTTTGAAAGGGGCGACTAGAATCGATTCTATTTTTTGTAAATTTTGACGTTCAAAAGTGCCTTTTATGTACCTAATTGAAATAAAGTATTTGACTTTAAAATACCACTTTTTGATTGTAAAAAAAAGAAAAAATCGCTGTCCCCGGCCAATAAAATCGTAATCGTGAAAACCAAATTTTACAACAAAAATATAAAACTGTTTTTTGTGAAAATTTTATTAACTTAATATACATAGTCGTAACTTCTGAAATAACCATAGGAAATGAATGAAAAAAATTGACAGTGTAATCGGACCTCTAAATATCAAATATGCAGTAAAGTTAAAACTATCGTAATAGCATATTACCATTTTATTCGCCGGAGACAGCGAAATTATTTTTAAAGATAAAGATAAATTTATTTGTTCAAACATGTGTAATATGATACATTAATATGCATATATAGATGGAAACATAATTTTACCGGACCAACATGTTTTGCCTCACTCGGCGTACAAAATGTTTGTGTTATTAATTAAATTAGCAATTATAATGATTAATGTCAGTTTCATATATAAAATTAGAGTCAGTGCAAAATATTGACAATAATTAAACATATAATCAGAGACAGTACAAAAAGTAGTCAATATTAATTACAGACAAAATATGTCAATATAATTATAACAAAATTAAATAACAATAAAATCAAATTCGGTGGAGTTTCTTGCCTATTCCCATACGAAAACTACCTTTTGGAAGGGGCGTAATAGGCCGTTAGTAAGGTGTTTGTATTGACAGTAGGAACACTTTTTATAGAGGGCAAACGACGAGCAATAGATTTTTTGACTAAGAACATTAATCTGTTTTTCTAATTTAATTTCAGATCAATTATTAATCCCAGAAATCGGGCTATATCTGTTTCTTGTATATTATTGTCATTGTAAGATAAATTGAATTTTGATCAATTATGCAATTTTCCCATTGTCTAATATGCATTATGTTAGTTTTGTTAATTTTCAAATCATTGTTGCTAAGCCAGGTAATTATAGAGTTAAATGAATTATTTGCGTCAAAATTATAGTCAGATACATTTTGGATGCTATATTACAGTACTGTCATCAGCGAATAATGTCATGGGTTATTTCGTTGCATTTGGTAGGCCATTAATAAATAATACGAACAAGGGAGGACCCAATACACTTCACTGGGGCACACCATGCGTAATAAGACGCTTTTGAGAGGAGACGACTTGTGCCTTTTTAGCTTTTTAATATTTAATTTAGATATTTGAGTTATTTGCTATCGGTCTGTTAGATATGATTTTAATAATTCCAGGACATTACCTCTTATACCGTAGGCTTCAAGTTTATCTAGCAGAATATTGTGCTGTACATAATCGAATGCTTGGGATATGTCACAGTAAATAGAACAAACAGGTAAAGATTTGTAAACATGTGTTGAGACAGTGTATATAAAGTCGTAAACCGCCATATTAATATTTCTATTTTTCAGAAACTTTTCTGTTCATCACATAGGATCATCCTATGTGATGAACATGTTGTTCTAAGTATCCGTTGAGTTCGTTGTATATATATTTCTTATTTTATTTTTGAGAATACGGAAATTAATGCTATGGGTCTATAGATATCCATTAAATATTTATCTTCTTTTGAAAATAAAGGTTTAATTATTGTCAACTTGAGATCTTTTGGAAATGTCCCACTTAGTATACAAACAAAGGTTCATAATATGGCTTAAGTGTCGAAAAATATCTTCATTCTCTGCTTTGATCACGTTCGTTGAAATACCGTCATACCCTACACTACTCGTGTTTTTTAGATTTGTTAAAATCTTCTGCACATGATAAGGTAAACTTGGTGATAAAAACATTGAGTTCGGACGGTGATTGATTAGAGCTGTAGCATCCTTACCAGCACCTGGGAGAGGTTTTACTTTTTCAATAAAATAGTTATTAAATGCATTGGCAAATTTTTTAGGATTTTTTGTTAATTTATCGTTAATTCTTAATTCGACTGTCGACTCCTTAGGTATATTTTAATTTATTAATAGTTTTGACTGCCTCGTTGGTCTAGTGGTCGCAAGCGCTACTGCTGAGTATGAGGTCCTGGGTTCGATTCCCGGGTCGGGCAAAGTGTTATTGGGTTTTTCCATCTGGAATTTCTCAGTAACATCCCGGAGTCTGGATTTGTGCCCGGTTGACGGCAATAGGCTCGCTCCCTATTACATGGGACTTAAACATAACTGGCAAAATGTGGGTGTACTATAGCTACATCTCTGCCTAACCCTGCGGTGATTACGGGCGTGATGTTATTTGTTATTATTTATAATTTGCCATGTCGTTCTACTTTTATTAGTCGATGTATTTATTTTGTAATTGTTTTATGAGCGCTTAGTAAGATTTACAATTCGTTTAAGCAGTTTAGAATAGCTAGTATATTTTTGTTTTGTTTATTATTTATTTGTTGTGATCTCGGTATGTTGTTATGTGCGCACCTGCTTTAAAACTGCCACTAGACAGCAGCTCACGAGACAGAAACACCCACCCATACAATATACGATAAAATACCACGAACAACAATTATCATGAACAACACCCCTACTTCCACAGGTATCTGCATAGTCCCGGGCTCCGGGTTCCGCCAGAAGCCCGGCACGTACCACTTCCGCACCACCATCCTGCCGCAGCCCGCGATGCTGCAGGAGATGCTGGACATCTTCAAGACCTTCCACGCGAAGTTCCTCCAGGAATACTCGTAAACATACGTCTGTCTCGCTCACACACCATTACTAAAGCTGAGAAGGCGATAGTTACAATTTTGACTTGTATTAATTTTGTAAGGAGTTTTTTAGCTGCGATGTAGGACTTAACAAGTCTTCGCGAAGGAATCGCACTTCCATGGTAACAGTTTGACATCGTCACCGCCTCTATTTCGTATCAATGAGGGTGGTTTTCTTAGAGCTAGTGTTACCACTGACGTGCGGTTCACTGTACTTGTAAAGACAGCCTTTAGTTTGATATTCACAATAATATCATAAAGTATTCTAGAAAAGACGTAGATAAAAGACATAAAATAATCCAACAAAATGGCGTCCTTCAAATGTCTCTCACAAATCTATATTTAAATTTACCTTATCAAAATCGTTGCTTGTGTTTTACATATTTGTGCAAAATAAATATTTATCTAGTAGGTAACGGTATCTAACCAGATGATGTAACATATGCAAGCCTTGAGTATGATTTGTGAAAGTATATCAATCCTATTCATTTCGCAGCTTTAAACTTCTAAACAAATTATCAGTATCTGCTGTTGTAGGGTTATGTTCCTTGTACTATAATTAAATTATACAAATTCGGCGCGATATAGCATGATAGTATCATCAAGCCATGCAAGCATGATAGTATATTGTGCCGCATTTTTATAGTTTGTACTAGTGAGCTGTATGTAGACTAGCCAATTGTAATATTATACCTTGCCATTTAATAAGCAAGCTAACTTTGAGATTATCTATAGCGCAGACAAACGCGCATTTTTTTTTTAAGTTACCGCGCTTTCTCATAAATGATGAATATCAGATTTACATACAATTTTAGTAGTCGCTACCGTCAATTACACGAATTTGTAGCTAAGGCGTTGTTCACACTGTCTCGCGCCACCTGACCAGGGAGTCATACATATTACTTGTTCCCTTGTCAGCACTTTACAAGCATGATTTATTATTTGATTTATTTTTTTATTTGATTTATAATAATGTGCCATTTCGGGACTATTCTCACTTTATAGTCAATGTATTTACTTTCGTCCCAAAAACACTACTATCCTGACGATACAATTGTATTTTTGTATGTAATTTTGTATTATACACACTTAACTGAACTTTTATAATTTTTTTAATCTACTGAGTTTGTCTCCTTCGTTTAATTTTCAAAGATATCAGTAATTATTCGAATCTGTGTATTTTGTATAGGTACATATTATGTGTATGTATGGTACGGGAATACTCCGGTGAATGTGTTATTCGATGCTAAGTTCTGTTTACAGGAACTCCTAGTTTGACAACATTGTAATGCTATAATATATGTCATGTTTCAAAGTATTTTTTTTACAATTAAGGCATTTAAAGTATGCTAGTTTAAACGAAAATCCCGCGCCGCTTGTTTTACAAAATGAAAGTAAGTATTTGTTGCATCCCTGTGCAGCTGAATTACAATCAAATTATTTATTCTCCAAACAACGACTGATGGAAATCAAATCAAGGAAACAAACAATGCATTTTATTGTTTATGTTTGATAATTATATTTTTTTTACCTTTCTTTTAGCTTTTTCGTTATGTAATATTATTTAAAAATATTGTATAATAATAACGTTTTGAATGTATTTTTGCTGCTTAAATTATGTCTTAACGTTTATTCTGTACGAAAATACTAAGCGAATTAACAATGGTTTATAGTGATTGTTTTGTAATAAATTCTCATCGAATGGTGCAATAAATGAAGTTATTTGGTGACATTCCGTACAGGAATAGCGGTGTAATGCAAGTTATGTGATTTCGTTATTACACATAGTGATGTGATTGTTATGCGTTGTTATAAATCGAATAAAGTGGAAAAATACACAAATCTTTGTTTCATTAAAATGCTCTCAACGTACGTTGTGGCGAAAGTTCAAGCTTTTGTGTAGAAGGGTTAAAAAAATTACAATGTTTTTATTTATGCTTCAGTTTTCAAAAAAGAGTTTAGTGTTTGGAGTCTCCTTTTAAGCAAACAACGCCTGTGTTAAGAGACTCCGCTCTTCCGTAGTATAGCATAATCTTAATCTATTAAAATAAATCCGTAGGTACTTAAAATATCAAATAAAAACAAGTATGTTGGTGAGTGTATGATTCTAGTGTAAATACCAGTGCGTAGTGTGTCTGTATGTGAGAGTGAATGAGAGAGTGTGTCAAACCGAAACTAGTCCATGAAAGAAGAAAGAAAATAAATTTATGTAGCACAGACAAAAAGGCATACAACACAACATAATTATAACATGAGTAAAATATAGAAGTAAAAAAGTAAACAAAAAACAGTGTGTAAAATAATAATTTAACATGAAAGTTAGTGTAATATTGATTGATTGATTGATTGATTGTACCTCGCGGCTGCGCCAAATAGGCCCAGTGTAGCAAAAATGCCAGACAACTAGTGCCTGACGCTGGTTTTCAACTGGACCTGAAATGTGAGGTGACGGATGTAAATCAGTTTTATACTAGGGTGTGTGTGTATACATATATATAATAGATAAAATAAATTAGTGTAAGATAGTAATAATAATAACAAATCATTCGTTTTAAACTGCAATGTGTGTATGTATCTATACTTAAATACTTAAAATAAATTTGTGTAATAATAATAACGAATATTCCATTACATTGTGTCAAATAAAATAAAATTGTAAAACAACAAAACTGACAAATAAATGAGACGGATGCATGTTGTATCTTTCGAAACAAACAAACCTTTTGTGAACGTTACCAGACTGCCATGTTCCAGCAAATATACTAATTTATGAAGGATCAATAATGTTCTAAAATAGGTTGGCAAAGGGTAAGACGAGCTTGACGCCTTCAGACAGGATTGGTCCACACTCGCCCAGAACACCTGGCGTCATCAGCGCGTCATCGGTACAGCTGAGGTGCGGCGCCACAGCGACACGGCTCGGCCCGATGACCACTCGCGTCCACGGACTCCACCGCCACGGACGATTCTCCTCTCATAATAACTGTTTGTCCGGGACATTTTATAATTATAAATAAGTACCATTGGCATTAAACCATTGCCTAAAATACAGTCCACTATTGCTCCACGCGCTAACAGAGTGGAAAGGAGAAAGGGAGGTTTTTGCCGTGCAGTGGGACAACAGGCTAAAAATAAATAAAGAACAAAATGAAACATTATAAGACTATGTCCTACCATACGTGAATTAAATTAGAATTCAGTGTAAGAAACTCCTGATCAAATGAACATAGCAAACGTGTTGCAGTAGAAATTACTAAATTAAAACCGGCCAAGTGCGTGTCGGACCACGCACAACGAAGGGTTCCGTAATTGGGATGAATTTGTCCCAAAAACAAACTTAACTTTGTAGTTGAAAAACATGTTCTCCTCCTATACGGAATGTACGGAAAATATATTTTTGCAACTGCAAATATAAGTTGGTCGATTATTACTCGTTAACTTGTAGAGCCTACTGTTAGGTTTCAATTTATTAATACGTAATTGTTGGATATTGTACTGGCAACACCCAAAGATTTGATATGTGAAAATGGGAGTAATAACGGGCTTCTGGGTCTGGCGCTCGTGACGGTAAGATGTGCTTAGTGGCTGTGTCGGTAAAAAGATAGATTGGCATGGTATTGGTTGGAAATCTACTGTAAATTAAGATAACCTGTTAGTTTCATGATAAATATTAGAATACGGATTGAATTGTAATATTATGTGGGGAATAGGAGATGTGATAGTATGGTGTAGAATATTGAATTTGATGTTGGCAAAGAAATATAAATGACTGACAAAATATCTTGGTGTTTCATATTATTTTCCTTATCCCTGAAATATTAATATAAAGTTTTAGATTATGATATTGGGGTAACGACTTTAAGGTTCATTCGGGGATTGGTATCTATTTTGAGGTTAAATAATTATATTCGAAATTAAATTAGTAATTTTAGAGTAAGGAAGGTTCTTATTACACTACTTAGCTGCGATTGTTTTCCTTTTAATTTCGTTATATAAACTACTGCTATGATTTTTTTCACACATCCAAAACCCATTTAGCTGGCGGGGGACACACTTGACTCTAACAAAAATTCGCACTTTAAAGCTTAATATTTCGAAAACGGATCCCTGAATCCAAAAAATAGTTTCCACATACTCACAATGTTTTTGAAGGACCTTTCCAATGATCCCCACACCATGGGATAGAAAAAAACATTACCATTTTACGTGTAGGGAGGTAGACTAAAAAAAGTTTTTTTCATCGTTTTGTTTTACCACTCACTGTCGGCGTAATTAATATATATTGTATACCCATGCCAAATTACATCTTTCTGGTAGGTACTAAGAGTCTCGGAGCTAGACCGCGGACAGACAGACAGACGGACATGACGAAACTATAAGGGTTCCTTGTTTACTACGGAACCCTAAAAAACCGGTCAAGAGCGTGCGTTACCCAGCCAGGTAATGTCGAAAATCGCCATCTAAGTGCAATAGATACTTAAATATACAGCTTCTGTAATTGGTAAGCAGATTTTTTAATTTGGTAAGTTGGTAGTTTTTTAATTAAGTATTTGATAAAAACACTTCCGGCTGGAGTAACGTTACCGCAGCCAGATCTTTTGTTTTCTAACGGGTAGTATGTATAGTTTGTACTATAAATATAATATATAGGCCTAATTACATATATAAAATAAGCACAAACAAATATACATAAATACATGAATATATTAAATCAAATAAGACAGACAATGGGAAAACATTAACGTTGTGATGATACTGCCAGCTTCTTACGAATGTGCTCGCGAACTTTAACTTTAAAGGATAATCGGTTGGTTGCCATCCTGATTTCTAGGGGGAGCGCATTCCACAGAGAAATTGACTGAACGAAGAAGGAAGAGTGAATGAAGTCTGTGCGGTGAGTGGGACATTGAAGAACGCGATTATTAATTTGATGACCGTAGATTCTTATTGTTGTTGTTACAAATGTACCTACTGAAAGTGGGGTGCTAGATAACTAGGGGAAGTGGGAGAGTCAAGAAATGAAAACAAGGTGGTTTGCGCCCTTTGCTCTCTGCGCTGGCGTATGGGCAACCACTTTAGAAGCGACCGATGCGCAGAGACATGATCATATTTACGTAGATTGAAAACGAATCGAATGCAGTTATTGAGAAGACGGTCAAGTTTGTCGAGGAAGATCTGCATTCAGGTCATAATAGCACACATCACCATAATCGATGATAGGGAAAATTAAGGACTGCACAAGCATTGTCTTCGTACTTGTTGGTAGTAGGTTTTTCAGTCGGTACATTGCCCGCAGCGTTCCAGTAACCTTCTGGCTGACCCTTGTGACTTGAGTACGCCAGTTTAGAGTACTGTCAATGTGCAAGCCTAGGTCCTTCACATCAGTACTAAATGGGACAACCGTACCATTAAAGAGAACTGGTGGCAAGGTTGTACCATCCACCTTACTCATACTGCGAGAACTTCCGATGATGATCGCCTGACACTTATTAGGGTTTACTGCTACGCCAAATCTAACTGCTACGCCAAATCTACAGGGTGTTTGGCAGAACATTGAACATATGAAAATGGTGGATAGGTGGGGTCATTTGCTACTTACTCAGCCCTAATTTATTTGGCCTTGGCCACCTGGATATTTAAAAAAAAAATTTTTGCTTTCTTCTAGTTTCACCACTTTCTTAACTTTAATGTGTATTTTTTATTAAAAATGGGTAAAACAGACAATATTTTTGTATTTTTTTTTAATCTTTAATGTTGGTAGATTCTTACAAAATTATTGCTTTATTCAGATGTTAGCTAGAAAAAAAGTTATGAGTCCTCAAACTTACAGAAAGATGTAAAAAATACTTAAATCTTAATTTCAACCAGCATTAAAAAAAAAAAAATAGGGGGCCAGGGCCGAATACATTAAGGCTGAGTAAGTAGCAGATGACCCCACCTATCCACCATTTTCGTATGTTCAACGTTCTGCCAAACACCCTGTATATAAGAAATAAGATTAGACATTTAAATAAACCTTTTTTACAGTCCGTTCAACCGATTTTGACTCTATTGCGTTGGTGGCATGACAAATGGCAGCTGCAGTAAACAGTTGGTATTAGTTGTAACCACTTTTGCTGTTTTTAATGCCATCCTATGCCTACGGTATAGAAGTCAAAATCTGTTGAACGGACTGTAAAGTTTGTGTAAATGACTAATCTTATTTAAAATGGAGTATAAGTAAATAAAAATAAGTTGGTTGTTGGCAATAATTTGTTTAAGAAAAATTTTATTTGTTTTATTTATTTAATTAAAATTGGTATAGATTAGCCGCTTTTTTATAAAATTCTAGATTTGGTTGGGTTACCACGCATAAATATTTTTTTTCGATTATCTCGTTAATTAATTAGTGCACAAGTCTGAAATACAGGTATATAATTGAACTGTATATCTAATTATCGATAAGTATAAGATTCAGTCACCACTACTACGGAAACTCTGTTAATCCGGGTTAATCGGTCGTCAAATAACTCGCTGCGCGCCGTGGCCGGAACAAATTTAAGTTTCATCATAACTTTTTAATTACGTATAGGATACTAATGAAACTTCAGTTCCATTTATAAGCAGTAATTACCTACATAATAACGTTTCAAGCTAGTCTTTGGAGCGCTTACTGGAAGTGCTAGGACCTATTAAAGCATATTTCTATTTACTAAAATAACTTCAAAACGGTGCATTATTGTGGATTCTTTTGTTGCGTAACAAATTATAACTAATTAGTCAGATTTTCTATACAAAACTTATAATCATCCGTTTAGTCAATTCCGAGATGCAGCAATCTTGCAAACGTTACCGCAGCACGATTTTAAATATCTTCGCAACCATAGCAAATACAAATTGAGTTGTAACATTTATTTCAAACTGATACCTAATTATTTAGATAACACTTATTTCAGCATACTTATCCGTTAAAAAACAAAAGATCTGGCTGCGGTAACGTTACTCCAGCCGGAACGGTTTTTAATAATTAAAAAACTACCAGCTTACCAAATTAAAAAATCTGCTTACCAATTTCAGAAGCTATTATATCTAATTATCTATTGCACTAGATGACGATTTTCAACATTTTCTGGCTGGCGCACCCGTTCCGTACCATTTTAAATCTTCATCGGCGAGGCCTATATTCGTCAGAGAATGTAAACACTACACACTGCAGTGTAGAATATTGCAGTTTTAGGTCAGCACCATCTCTTGACCGATAGTGGAACAATTTTTGTTAATGATTTCTGAAAAAGTGTGCTATTTAGATACCTACTTCGTTTTATTTTTCCTGTAATCTTTAAATAAACTTTTATCACATAGAATAATTTCAGATTTTTCTCTATTCAAACTTCCCCGAAGTTATAGTTTATAAGGGCGGGAACGGTATTTTTAAAAATTTTCGTCAAAAATTCAGTCCCTGTTGCAAAAAAAAATTCTTTCTTATTTGCAAAATAGTTGGGTAAACGTTATCTAAAACTTTTCCAAATTTCAAGTTGATAGCATTAGTTAGTTCTTGAGATATCCAGCTGTGACAGACAGACGGACAGACTGAGTCCATACGGGTAGGCAGCACCATAAGGGTTCCTTTTTACCATTTTGGTATGGAACCTTATAAAGGCGGAAACTGGGTAAAACTGAAAACTATGGTTTTTCATAAAAGTGGAAGAATATTTCAATGCCTGCTGAGTGCGAAATAACGCCACCTTACTTTGCCCTTTCGAAGCTCTTTGAAATCGAGAGGTTGCGAAAGAATTAATTCCTAAGCTACGAATATAGAGGACGCTAGTAGGCACGAGTTGGACTCATTTCCCAGGCCAAGGATGCCGTGCGGCCCTGCCCAGTGGTTTTTGTACTCTTGCGAAGATTCGGTTCTTTACCTAACTACTTAAGGAGTAGGTCAACTTAATCGATTATAGTAATGAACGACTCTGAATGCAGCTAAACTTCACGGGACATTTATTTTTCATTATTGTGAAAACCGTCCAATAGAAAACAGTTTTTTTTTTTTAATTTTTTGCTTGGTTTTTAATTGCTAAGTTTATTAGAAGATCTAAAGTAGGTACTAGACTTCATGATGATTTCTGAATGTCTGATTGATTATACACTTCTAAAATCAAACACCTATAAATGAAGTTGTAAAATAAATATGAAACAGTAGTTGCTGTGTTGCCCCTAGATGGAGCTGTAAGTACCGGAAACTGCTGAAATTTGCGCTTAATTTGCGCTCCCTCCCTAATCCACTTTTGGACTCGACCTTTTCCAACCGTTGACATTAAATAAAATAAATTTATGAGTAATTCATTAGAGAATTATTTAATTTAGACTAACAAATTGCGGTGCGAGTTGTAATATACTTATTACAAGCGCCTCTCGATCGCCCGATAGCCGTAAATCCCCGGACACTCGATGAGTAGGTCGAGTTCACTGTACCTACTACGAGTAGGTACAGTGAACCGTACCTATAAGAAAACGTAGTAAGTAGTAACGTATCGAATGCAACGAGAGCGGCGAACCCCGCGGGAGTGGTGAACAAACTCGATTTGTGTTCGGTTCCAGAGTAACTGCATCGCCACAACGATGATGTTTCGTCTTGCTCCTATATTGCAAGATAGATATGTACGATATATATATACCTCTATCATATCATACATATATACATGCTGAGTGGAAGCCTTCTTGTCGCAGTCATGTCGTGCAGCTGCCGACTAATTTCTGTTTTATGCTCGTGTTTTATTATGTACCTACTTTTTTAGGGTTCCGTAGTAAACAAGGAGCCCTTATAGTTTCGTCATGTCCGTCTGTCTGTCTGTCTGTCCGTCTGTCTGTCTGTCTGTCCGCGGTCTAGCTCCGAGACCCTTAGTACTAGAAAGCTGTAATTTAGCATAGGTATACATATTAATTACGCCAACAAAGTGGTAAAACAAAATTATGAAAAACATTTTTTTTAGAGTACCTCCCTTACACGTAAAGTGGTGATGTTTATTTTTTTATCCCATAGTGTGGGATATCATTGGAAAGGTCCTTTAAAACATTGTGGGTTTGTGCAAACCATTTTCAGATTCAGGGATCCGTTTGCGAAATATTAAGCTTTAAAGTGCTAATTTTTGTTAGAGTCAAGTGTCCCCCCCCTGCCAGCTAAATGATTGGTTTTGAGTATGTGAAAAAAATCACAGCAGTAGTTTATATAACGAAATTAAAAGGAAAACTATCACAGCTACGTAGGCTCTACAAGTTAACGAGTAATAATCGACCAAATTAACTTTGCAGTTGCAAAAACATGTTTTCCCATACATTCCGTATGGGAGAACATATTTTTCAACTACAAAGTTAAGTTTGTTTTTGGGATAAATTCATCCCAACTACAGAACACTTCATTGTGCGTGGTCCGACACGCACTTGGCCGGTTTTTGTTGTTTTCTGATTACTCAAATGTCTTTCTTGTATGCACGTGTTTCTGTGACAAATAAATCTATTTTTCTTTCTTTCTCTGTATCATATTGTGAACTCCTTGGAGTAGGTGTTTATATAATAAATAATATAATCATTTATTTATTTAATACTTCAAGTACAGAAATGTACAGAGGCGGACTTAATGCCACAGGCATTTTCTACCAGTCAACCTTTGGGTGATGCAGAGACAAACTGTGGTAGGTGCAATTACGAAAATGGAGGAAAAAAAAAACTCAAATATAAGGATACACATATACTTATTACAGACTAAATATAATAATACATATAGGCCTAATTACATATATAAAATAAGCACAAATAAATACACATAAATACATGAATATGCTAAATCCCACAAAAACAATGATCTCCTAAAACAGGGCTTCCTCTCTCCTACCCTTTTTGCTGTGCCCTACAGGGTCCATAATGATCTAAATTATATAATTACCACCTAAGTACACATTATGGTAAAGAAATAAAGATATTGAGTATTGAGTAAAATAATAAGACAAACAACGGGAAAACATTAGCGTTCATAAGCCCTTTATTTAAATAAAAACTAGCAGACGCCTGCGACTTCGTCTGCGTATATTTTGTAATTCCATAATGATCGGTTCAGTGGTCAAGGAGTAAGAACTGAGAAGGTAACAGACAGAGTTATTTTCGCATTTATGATAGGGACATCGTGGCCCCCGGCAACAGGGCAACCGAAGGTAGACGGGTGGGTTTTAGTTAGTAAGAGTCTGACACGCCCTCCCGCTCCGCCCAGAGCGGGAGAATTTATTTAATAATTTCCCACCCAAAAAAAAAATGGTACATGGATTTAGGGGGTAATATCTACTGCCTAAGCTTATAAGTGCCTTTAAAATCTAAGGCTATCCACATATAGCTGTAGTTATCCTTGTACCTAGCTGTCCTGCTCTTGGGGAAATAGGCCAGTTTTCATATAAAAAATTATCATACATGACTTGCTTGAGTGCGTCTTGGCAACTTATCGAACCGTGTAAACCGAATCCAGGATTCGTCTAGGTCCAAGTTTTGAAACTGCCAGGCTTTTTTTTTTAGGTGTGAAATTATCAAATAACTTCTCCCATTCTGGGCGGAGCGGGAGGGCATGTCAGACTCTTACTGACTAAAACCCACCCGTGTTCCTTCATTTGCCGTGTTGCCAGGGTCCACGATTTCCCTTTCGGCCCGTATTCGCAGCCCCGGCAGGCATTGGCCCTAGTGGACCCCGTCAATTTAGCTGACATCTCTTTGAGGTGCGCGTGGAACACAACGCGCCGTCGACCCGGGCTTGGTCCTTATCGGACGGCGAGCTATCCATTGCTCACCGTTCGCAAGCCCGCGCCTACGGTGGCCGGAAATCTGCCTGTAATTGCCGACGCCCAGGGCGTCTCCTCCTGCGGCGGTTAGGGGCGCGAGGGCGCGAAATTTGCCTTTCCCTCCAGCGTTCTGCCTCCTCCTTCACGAGCATTACTGCTTCGCAGAAGGAGGTGATGGCCTCCCATTTCCTCTCGCTCCGTAGCATGGCCTGAATCAGGGCCGGATGCGAGAGATCACCACCTCCGATCGCCTCCACGAGGACACGGCGATGCCCTGCCCAAGCCGGGCAGACCTCCACCATATGCTCCACCAAGGCTACAGTTGCTCGAGTATAACCTAACATCTAAGTGCACAATCTCGCTTGCCGCGCAAATGTAAGTATAACCTTTACTATGTGCCGGGATCCAGAACAAGCCTCGGACACTTCGCCGTTTTGCTAAGGCTCTATAGGCAATATAATAAAGTATTGAAGCATTTAATTAATTGGATACATACATACACATACATAAACTCACGCCTTCTTCCCATGCGGGTAGGCAGAAACTATAGAACGCCACCTATTACGATCCTTACATAGTAGTCCTTTTGCCTCGTTTATGTTCATACATCTGGTCCAGTGGCGGGGCAAGACCAAAATTTGATGTGGGCGAGGTACATTTCGCGAGTCCCTCTGGTGGCACAAGAAGACGAAAAAAAAAAAAAAACAGTTAAACAGTTGTCAAATTTTTTGGTATAGGTCGAGTTATAGGAAAGGCCGTTCAAAAATATTGCGAGTTTGTAAAAACTTTATATTCAGGGATCCGTTTGCGTAATATTTAGCTTTAACACTTTTTTTTAGTGCCAGGAGCCCTCCGCCCTCCTGGAGGGCTCATGTCAATTTATCGTTTTAGTACGAGTATATTTTTTTCGACGCGTTCACGGCTTTTATGTAATGCATAAACCTCGAGGTGCGAGGCCCCTCGGACTGCGAGGCCGTAGGCGGTGGCCTACGTCGCCCACGCCTTACGCCGCCTCTGATCTGATCATACACGCACGCCGGTTGCGAGTAGTAATTGGATATTACATACAAAATATCAAAGTTTAAAAAAGAAAAGACAAAAGTCATAGTCATCTTCATCATCATCATCATCATCTGCCTTGCCTTTTCCCAACTATGTTGGGGTCGGCTAACCGGATGCAGCTAAATACCAGTATTTTACATGGAGCGACTGCCTATCGGACCTCCACAACCCAGTTACTGGGTAATACGATACCCCTTGGTAAGACTGGTTGTCAGACGTTCGGGCTTCTGACGACCCGTAACAACTGTCAAAGATCAACAAATGACAGCCGGGACCAACGGCTTAACGTGCTTTCCGAGGTACGGAGGGGTCTTGTTATGTAAAGATGGTCACCCATCCACGGACCAACCGCGGCAAGCGTAGCTTAAACTGTTAGATCGACCCGTGCTGCTGTCATTACTTAGCCACAAGCATACTTAGCAAAAGTCACAGTATCCAAGGCATAATAATTTTGTTATGTTTTTCTGTTGACTTGATGACTGATTTGTAATTTTTTAATTATTTTTTGTGTACCTAATATATTTTGCTTACATTTTAAGATAGATACCAGTGAATGATGTGCTGGTCTCCTATAATTGGAAGCGCACACTTGTATTGTCCCTGTTTATGTTAACATGCATGTATCCCCTGTTATCAGATAAAGGAATTCGGAATAGACGCGACAATAGCTAACTTTGCATTCCTAGATCCAGGACAGCTCTATTGCGTAAAAGTATAATATGTATGGCACCAATCCTTTATAATACGTTGCCAAAATCTTGGAGGGAATATCCAACGGAAAAATTAAGAAGTAGGTTGAAAAGCCTTCTGTTAGAGAAAGCCTATTACAGCACTGACGAATTTCTAAATGATAAATTAATCGAATTCTTGTAACTCTGTGTTTCTACTTTGACATTAAATATATTTTTAAGAACACTATCTTTCCACTTCGTCATAGTTGCATAATATGTATTTATTATTGTAGAAAGTAATTTTATTTAAGTATTTTAGTGATATGTATTTTAGAAGTATGTATTTAAGTATATTCTTATGTTGTATGTTTATATTTAAATTAGTGTATAGTTAAGTTTTAGTAATAGTTAAGTTTTATTTTATGTATTCTGTTTTCTCTTTTACTCTTACACACGTTGTCTACATCTCTTTAATTACTTTCCTATCGCAGGTATGCTGGAAGAGATTTCTATAGAAATAAGCATCACCTTTGTACGTATTTTTCTGTTCCTTTCTTCTTGTCTGTTTATATGTGTGTACATAAACGGTTAAATAAATAAATAAATAGATTATAATTATATGATTAAATGTAATAAACCTACTACTTATATTTTGTACGCCGTTAAGGCAAAACATGACTGATATAATTTAATTGTAACATCTGGCATGCCATGTGTGTGTATACCATTTATCTTTAACTAATTGTGTAGGTAGCCTCTGTTGGCGATCCAAGAAAGAAAGAAAAAGAAATAAAATAATCTACGTAAGTATAGGTATGTATTCAGTTCCAGTCACCGCTGCATAGACGCCACACGAGGGAGTGAACTGCCTACATACATTATTTTCCTGTAGGTTTTCGAAGAAATCAAGTATCGCTCCTACGACTGTTTACATTTCTATTTAGCATTCGTTTATTGCATGCAATTTAGTAGCTACCTAGGTTGTAACTACCTCTTTTTTTGAAAGTCATACATTAAAGATGCCACGATTTACCTGTATGTATTATGCCAGTAGGTACAGTCCCTACCTACCTACTCACCTACATGGTACCTACCGTCATCGTTTTCAAAAATGTGGGGATCCCCGTCCGATGCACACGTAGGTAAGTAATTGGTTATTAGAACTGATAGTAACTTTTATAATGTGAGGAAAATCTTGTTTTCCTTGTCGCCTGTTACCAAAAGATTACTGATCATTGTAGCGTGACCGCCATATTATCTACATGTCAAAGACTATCGTTGTTAGGGAATTGGGATTTACAAAAGCCTGTTGGCTATCGCGACCGAAGAATTATTTGCAATTAGTATATTTTATTATTAAGTAGGTAAACAATATCAGGGAATCACCTTGCTGGCTGATAACACGGGGGTTCGCCTCTTGAAGGTCTGCACACACTAATTTACGTATCTATTAATATTTTGCTGTTACATTAAATCTGCAAATTTTATTCTAGACTAGCTTTCGCCCGCGGCTTCGTCCGCGTGGATGTGGAAAGTTATCCCACGGGAACGTACCTACTACCGGGATAAAAAAATATTCAATATAATAATTTCCAAACACACAAACTTTCACATTTATAATATAATAGAAGGATTATGGTTGGTATAAGTACAAGAATTAGTCGTGTCATCGTGTGGTATGAGGTTTCTACTAACTTGGCATGTCTTGAAAAATTACAAAACTTATCGCAGGAAGTCGTGCAAGGCTTAAGTTCGGGTGCTATTTGGTAAAAAATTTGCGGAGCCCCAAACCTCGTGTTGATAAAGTGGCGGGTGGCCGGCGTCAGGCGAGATTGATGACCGAGGATAGCGGCATACCGTCGTCAAATGAGCTGGGAAAGTGCTATGATTTGCCTGGAATGTTTATAAAACTGGACTTATGTGAAACAGGACTTGTGTGACTGTGTGTGCATAAGAAAAACAAAAATCTTCTTCCTTTCGTGTCACCATGAGTTTTGTGACATGAATCTTTTGCTGTGGTGACCTAAAACGACTTTGGGTTGTGGGTCATCCTGGGCAGGAACTCGACAAGCAGTCTCGGTTTTTCTTTGTAAATTAGTCATCAGTCTAATAACCTATTTTCCGTGGAGCTCAAAATTTAAACCGCACCAGAACCATTTTTTTTTTTTGGTTGGCAGAATATAGATTTGGCTTATGATAAGATTGTATGGTAAATCTCACATGAAGCCGTATCGAGAATAGCGGGATATCCTTACTGCGGCAACATTACCAATATCCCTTGCTGGGAAATGCTTATATCTCTTGTATGGGATAAAGACGGGTAGCTGGTACATTACGATAGGATCACTGAATGCCACGGTTAGATAATAACGTAGGTACCTATAACAGAGTTTGATGCCTGTACTAGGATGGCAGCATTTGAGTTCTTACATACAAAGTATTAGAACAACATATTTCATAACAATAATTTAACATTAGAAAAAAGAGTGACATAGATACGAGTAGAAGACATCAGATTCTTTTATGAATAAAATGCGATAAATTTACACATTTTTAGATCTTATTTCGATACATTCTTATTCATAGAACGAGGTCTATACATAGTGTAGCATTATGAGGAGTCTCAACGGTAAATAATCGGGTGATGCTTAATATTAAGCACAGTTTGTAAGTTCATAAAAACATCACTAAAATCATTGAATAACACAAATTTTCTAAGAATAGGTACCGACTCGTCCATTTCATTGGAGAGCCACTTGCTGCTACCAGAAGCTATTCCCTGACCCTCAGGATTGTGTGTGCTCCAACCTAGGGTGAGTTCTTTTTGATGTGAAACATCTATAGCGGCGGATCAGACCGACTGTTCATGTTGGTGCCAATGCCAAACCAACGCCAACGTCAATGTTGGCGTCGCTAAACAATCTTTTTATGCATATCCCCTGTACATAATAATTTCGATGTTTCACATCTGCTAGGCTTCCCGCGACGGTTCATTTTTATACCAGACTCTCTGCGCTGGATAACCTATGTTAATATCATCACCTAGTAGTATCTTAACTCGCGGGTGTCATGGTGAACCACACGGCTGAAGGTTATCCAGTGCACAGGAGTCTGAAATATGTACGTTCCTTGTTCGCTGAAAGAGGGATGAAGCTGGGCACATCGTATGCGGCTTGCTGCTTTTGCACTGCAACTAACATGTGCTCTCTAACGTGTGTTACAATGTTTTACATCCGGGCGGAGGGCAGGACATCTATACATTGTTGTACGTCCGGGCGGAGGACAGAACATCTACACATTGCACGCTGCTCCGATCTGCACGCTGCGCCAAAGTACGCGCTGCCCAACGCTGCACGCGTAGCTGAACTGTGCGCTACCGGGCGGCGTTCTCGAGATATACAATATTTTGAATTTGAATTTATGACCTGCTACCAACGCACGCTACCAGAGGTCTTGGGAAGGCCACACCGGCCTCTTGCTAACCCATGTGTTGCCAAGGACGGTTAAATCCTTCTTAGTTTAAAGTATATAAGTGCTCAGAACAGTGTGTGAGCTTACCCTGACCTAAGCCTTCTACTGTATGTAGAAATTATTATGTATGAACCTTAAATACGTGTGTCTTATAACTCTTTACACTAATCTGAAAGCGGGCTGCGCAGCCTACCTGCAAAGCCCTAGCCGTTACAATAGGTATAGAAATAACTACTTATTTAATCTGCTTCTCAGTTAACAGGTTGTCAAAATCTCTGCGTGTTTGTTCAATCTAGCCCGTTATCCAGCTGTTAGCCTGTCAACAGGTTTTATTGAAATATAAATCGTATGATATCCGCACAACAGAAATGCCAGCCATAATGTGAGCAAACCTTAATACGACCATATATCACGCGCGGGGTACATTTAAATAATATCGTTGGCTGCGTTTGGGCAGTGCATTCCACCGTTGCGTTGACTGCGCATGCGTTAACTGTAACTACTACAATTAAATAGTACCATGAAGCTGGACAACAGCCTGACCCTCGAGAACATCAACCAGAACCTGCTGAACATACAGTATGCGGTGCGGGGACCCATCTTGCAGAGGGCCGTGCAGATTGAGAGGGAGCTGCAAAAGGTAGGATTACAGAAATTGTGTTTGTTTGTGTATATATCTAGGTTTTTAAGTGTTTAAGACACTTATTTATATACAGTGTTATTATGTTGATAAGCAAGTAGGTTGGTACTCAAAATAAATGAGAAGAACTTGCAAAGGGCTTCGAATCGAACAGTCAGCCATTAACATTTAAGTTGATTTAACATTGCATGAGAATCCGTGAAATTGATTTCTTACAGCCGATAAAATTGATGGGGCTGTGAGAAAATGACAATGGCAATTAATGTTGGAGATTTATATGGAAAATGAAGAATATTTAACGGTGTTTATTTACATACCTAGGGGCAAGAACAAAAAAAAATTGTTTAAGGAGAGAGATAGTGTCTTTATCATAATTTAAAAATGGACAAAGATTGAGCACGCCTTATCGACACGGGCACGGGCGGATTAGAAATAAAAGAAAGAAAGAAAATGCGGTACAGCATGCCGCACAGACGCGCGGATGCTGTTATAGTTACGCAGATCATAAAAATGATTGTTCCATGCGGGAATCGAACCCGTAATTTAGCGAAGAAGCGAGTATTACCACCGTACCATTCGAACCATCTCATGGCATATTCATTCCTATGCTTATGCCAAGAGATGGTTCGAAACCCAGTCCAACGGACTTTCCAAGAAAAGCTTGTATGTAATTGTGGCCACGCTGTCACTAATAGAACGTGATATTTAACGTCGATGTAATTGAGAAACCTAATCGTGTAATAAGCTAATAATTAAACACGAACAAAGGCGTTCAATTTAATGCACAGCACCTAAGTATTTATTTACTCATCGACGCTGCGGACGAAACTCATTTGATTATTGCCTACTTGACGCCAAATTGCCGATAGTTAATTATTATAAGGTTTTGTTTGAAGTGCTCTTTATTTATTGAAAAACTATAATTAATAACCAAGTTCTTAATAAACGTTTTTCGTCATAAAATTTGATGGAACGCACGGCTTTAGAGAAACACGATTATTCATTTAGATCTGGCCGAGTCCAGAAAATCTGTCAGATATTCTCAAGTTTTCTTTTATTTTACTATCTGTAGGTAGGTACTTTATTTACGCGTGTTTTAACTCAACACTTTCCATCACCATTCAGAACCTTTCCATAATACATTGAAATGGCTTTTCTAAGTTAAACAGTTTCTTTACTAAAGGTCGCATAGTGGGCGTTTCACAAAAAATATAGCGTGTGATTGGGACCGTCATAAACCCGGCAGGTACGGGTTACTACGGGTTAATCTGGGGCTGGGGTCGCGGGTCCCCGGGACCCCAGCCTGCTCTGTGCTCGGGAATGATAAAGGTTTATTTCTTATTGGATTCCCTATAAATAAGTATTACTGGGCCGTGTGGCCGTGTGCACGTCGCGCGTCGTTCTCTCGCAGTTTACCGATATTAGGCGTATTTTTTTTCGTTTAATGTTTATGTTAAGTTCAAACACATATGTATGTTAACACCTTTTTATAACTAAGCTGCGTAGTGTTTTCTATCGATTCAAGATTATGATAATGATGCTATCTGTTGTACTGTAGACGTAGGTAGGTAGTTTTTAAGTGCTGTATATGTACAGTCAGCGCAAAAGTCAATTACCTAACAACACCTTAGTTTTTTTAATCTTATTTGTTGAGCTAACTGTATAGGGTCAAATTAAACTAGCTAGCGAAATTTTTCAGACATGATGGTACTGGGTAGGTATCGATATCTAAACATGATAAAACAAGAATCAAACCGTGCAATGTAAGAAATTTCACTCGAATACAAATAAAAACTATACTTACTAACATCCAGGCTACTAAACTTATTCAAACCATATAAATCGTATAGTCTCGCTCTACTTTTATAACTACCTGAAGTAGCCCAATGGTTGAAGCCAACGGACCTCCATTGGCTTCCATTGTCATTGATGGTTTTGGTCTTGAAAGTAGATTGGTAGGTACTCTTTTTGCACAACATTAAAAAGGGCTCACCATAGGTTTCGTTAGGATTCTTGAGTTGTATTAAATCTGGTATAATATGAAGAGTTGTATTACTTTTAAACTTTGTGCAATGACTAGCTGTATAAGGTTTGTATTATTCTATTTGTGCAGCTTTTTGCGTAATGGTATAGGGAAATTACTTAGTTGGATTAACCCATAGTGATAAACACTACTTCATGTTCATTAAACCAGTGTTCAGTTTAACATAACACCTAAACATCTTTACATATGAAATTAACTCTAGCTCTTTCCCGAAGAGACCCTTCATGAAAAATTACGAAGGAAAAATAAAAAGAAATGCCATGAAAAAAGAAAAACAAGTGTACGGACGTAAAAATTTAGCCAAAGAAGGGAATCGTAATATAATAACAAACAATAGTATCTACAAGGTCGCGTCTACACCGCAGTTTCTCAAGGACAACCCCCCACCGCCACGGAGTGTCCTCGAACGATTGCCATTGAACTATCACAATGACACTACTCGCAACTTGCTAGTTTACTGGTGCTCGGTTACCTTCGTGATGAGATGGCGTGCAAATGTCAGGTATTCTATACTTAAGCGTTCGTGAACGGGCGCCGTCAGTTGAGACTGGTCATCTCTTATCTGCCAGGGCTTATTTTTAATCTTATATTTTCAATTGCTTTGATTATTTTTTGTACATTGTTGTCACATATAGAAGCAACAAGAATAATGTACCCAGAATTTTGTAATATCTATATTTAAAAGAGTCTTGGAGTTTGTTGCCCGTTCTTCTCCATAGAGATCTACGTTTTGGAATGGGCAACTAGCTTCAACTTTCTGACTAACTGACCGATTCTTTGACAGTTCAAAAGTGCCTGTAAATGGTTTAATTGAAATAAATGCTTTGAGTTTGAGTTTAAGGAACATCATCATCATCATCAGTGGCTGCCTTGTTCCACAGCTGAGCATAGGCCTCCTTCCCTTTGTGCCATTCTTCCCTGGTCTGTGTGCGTCTCATCCAGGTCTTCCATAGCAAAGAATATAACAAGCCTTAAACGAGCTGTCCACCGCCAGCTAAACTATGTTAGTTTAGTTTACCTTGCCAGTTTTTCATACATGTGGGTGGACGCACGCATCGGTCTTGTGTATCTACGCCTGGTGCTGGTGTATTCGACTCCCAGCAGGGTCAGTGTACCAGCACAGTGACGCGCGCGCATCGCGGGGATGATCGCTTTACATAGTATCAGTGACGAGTGGCGAGCTTGTTACAAGAGCAGTGACTCTTCATTCATTATTTAATAAATCATAACGGCATTTATAAACAACTGCTACAAATTAGCTGATAAACTACTCTCTTCTATTCGTGAAACGGAAAACAAATATGTAAGACAAAACTCTTTCGAAAAACGTAACTTTATTTCACCAAAAACCCAGATTACAAGGCAACACCGTGAAACACTAGTGAACAGGCAATTTGAGCTGAAAAATAACAAAATTAACGCGACTGGCAACATTGTGAATCCTGTGATGTAATATGATACCGCGGAAAACACGGAAGGGGTGAGCCACACTGCTTGTAACTATAGAAGGTTTACCTCTGCAAAAACAAGTCTGATTTCGAAGTAATAATACCAACATTTAGCACTAGTGGCATTTATTTTATAGCTTGGCATACGCATCCATATCCTTACATATATTATAAAACAAAGTCCCCCGCCGCGTCTATCTGTCTGTCTGCTGAACGCGATAAACTCAAAAACTACCGAACGGATTTTCAAACGGTTTTCACCAATGGATGGAGTGATTCTTGCGAAAGGTTTTAGTGTATAATTAATTAAGGTTTTATGTAAATTGGCTGAATTATGACGATTATTGTCGTCGGAAAAAAATCATGCCGACTGGGAGCTTTACTGGCATGCGCCGCGTAAACAGTTACAGATACATCAAATTTATGTTCTACAGGATTGAAGATCTTCAAAAGTTCAACAAAAAAGTCCGCGATAGCATATGTCTATCTTATAAGGATGATCCACAGTAATTATTTTTATCTTTCAGAATTTGATAAAAATTCCATTGTTATTTCCGAAGCTACATTGACAAGTATATATCATATTAATCCTTTTCCAATAAAATATGTTATTTAAATTGGGCATTTAATTGGATTAAAATATGCCTTAATATTATTTCATTTTAATGAATGGTTTAAGAGATATCACAAATTCAAAATTACGCGTAACAAAATAATTATGGTTGGGGCGCAGCGGTAGGAGTCAATAAGTTTTTCCTGGACTATTAGGTATGTAATCCCGGTACTGCCCGGAAGTACGTTCCCGTGGTATATTTTCCGACATCCACGCGGGCGAAGCCGCGGGCAAAAGCTAGTTATATTATAATATAAACAATTACACCACCGACGTATCACTACGTTGTCCCCGTGATGGGGCTTGCGCGCTTCTGAACTTTAGGGCTGTGTCGGTAGAGTTTACTTTGCCACTCAAACCCATAGCCCAATATGTTTTGTTTCCATGTTCTGCAATAGTCGTGTACCGACCGGGGGTTGTCTTTGAGTGCATACAGGGATTATCGTCGGTTGGCCTCCCATAGAAAAATAACAAACAGGAGAAGTGGCATGGGGGCGTGTCTGTGTCCGCGCGTCATGGTCAAAATGCTCATAGCATAGGCAAACGACCGTCTCCGCGAACTAGTGCGCTTTCGACTGCGATCGTGACAACATTTAAGAATAACGTATTGTTCAGTGGTTTCTTGTAAAAATCAAAGCCAAACTAAAATCTTTGTAAATCATAGAACCATTTATCATTTAATAGGACAAGTATTTTACTCTCCAAATCTGTGATTTTACTACAATTATCTTAAAAAATCATGAAAAACAACTATCTAAACAAAAATCGTAAAATATTTCTTGCCTTTACTACGTTATATTTGTTTTCATATATCACAGCGACTGTACTATTTTTGCAGCAAATACATGCTTCTTAACCATTACCTAAGTATGTCGCTTACTGACTGGACAAGCAATGTAAAAATCACAAAACTTTAGTAATGCGGTTGCATCGCGTAGTACGGCCGCTGTATCTTGCGCCGAGCTAGTGATGTGCTTGTGCAGATCCACTAACGTAGGATATTGACAACAATGTCGATTGTCGTATGAATTTATATTACTTTGAAAGTTTATTCTTCAATTTGTCAACAGTTATAATAAGGTTAATACATATATCAAATTCCTGGTTGGAAGACCGATGGGAAATCTTGTTTTATACTCATTTAGATTTTCTAATAATATTGAAATTAATTGATTTACTTAACATTTTTTTTTTTGTGTCGTTTTGTTTATTTATTTATATCATCTTTTTGTGTGTTCACTTTATGTATTGTTCTGGATGTGTGCATGGAGAGAAATTAAATGTTGGATTGATTTTGAATACTTCTTTTAATCACATTACGTATTACAATGGAGGTACTTATGCCTATGACGTAAGCGCGTCTATAGTGAATGAAGGTTACGAGCCAACTGGCGTCGTGGGTCGCTGCACGTACGAATGAATACAAAATGATTGTGTCAGCGTTCCTACAATCTTATTATATGTAAATCTTCTTTTTTTTTAATTTCAGGAACTCCCAAAATGTTTAATGCAATAATTAATGGGAGAATCCATAAGTTTCTGATTTAGTCAATCACTAGCGCAGTTCAACTGTCACGAAAACTCATTGAGATCGATAACAATTAAAATTCCCTTCTTTCTTCTTTCTATCTATGGTGCCTCGAGTGCCTCCTCATCATTTAAAATTGTTTAAGGGGCCTCTGCGAGTTGGCTTCGGTCCCTCGTACGCCCTTCCAAAGGTACGGGACCCCAAGGTCCCGAGATATGTCAAATACTTTTTTAAATAAATAATTACCTACTTATACATAACATCGCAGTTAACCACACACATTTATTATAAATAAGTAATTTTGTGGTAATTTAATAAAAAGTAATTCAATAAATTACAAATGAAATGAACTGCTAAAAACATACTCAAAGATAAGCTGTGCATAATATTGTGATCCAAACATATTTAATTTTCAATAACATCTCTTTTGATTCATGACGAAAATGTATGAATTTTATTAAACATTGAATTAAAAAAGACTTACCCTGTGACGTTTCGCAATTTTTTATCCAAATTAAGAAATCATTTACTGAATGAAAAGGCTGAGAACCAGCATTTTTCGATAATTAAAGAGAACCCCCTAACCGCTCGCCATTCCTATTGATGATATATGACGCTGAGACAAAAATTCATAAAACACGTAATTATAAAATTCTTACTTAGGTAGGCTTGGGGATCCAGCCGGCTAGAGATTTGCGACAGCATTAATTTCAAATCTTAAGTTAGATTGTATCTGCCCTATGGAACTGAAGTATCTGCTATAAATATCTGCCCTTATCGATTTGCGGGCTCAGTTTGGAGGATGGCTATGAACACTCCTTGTTGGTAGATTTGTTGTTATTGAGTGTTATATTGGTTTTCTCTATAGCTACTTACAGTACCTACGACACAACTTAGATTGTAGCATCGGCAAAATTCATAATACCGATCACCATCCGAACTGAATACGCTTTCAAAATCATCAATCTTTATTACTACTTTAGGTGAAAATGCTCTTTACGCAAACACAATAACTTGTAAAGTCAGTATAACCAAATACATTCGTAAAATTGTAATGAATGAATGCACATGTTCAAATTCATGCTACAACTAAGTTGCGTCACACTGTACCAAGTTCATAATCATCGTCGAGCGATATTCAAAGTGAGCCTTCTGTATCTATGTTCTGTGTAAATGGTGGATGTAGGATTATTTTTTGCTCCATTGTTGGTCGTCAGGGCTGGCGGTGGGCAATAAAAACATATTTTCGTCCAGGGTTGTCTCGCATGTGTTCAGCAATAAGGGAGATTTATCGCACTGTTTGTTACTTGTTACCGCACGACGAGGGGTCGCGAGGGATGTAGCCATGGCGTAGCTACGTTGTGGTTAATCGGATCAAATCGACTGGAAAATACGGAACTCTAAAAAGACAAAGTAGATAACATGTCGAAATATCTTCTTGTTGTCACACAAATACCTTGCTTCATACAGCAACAAGCATAATCAAGAGAGAATTTGAGCCGATTTGAATAGTGTACCGACTTATACATACACAGTCGTCGAATTGTATCGAGTCTGAGTGCAGATCGAGTTTGGTCCACCTGATCACTGCGGGCCCATCTCTATTGCGCCTGATGAATGTCTTTGTAGCTCCTAATGGGGATAGTTGGACACAATAGCGGCTTCACATACCTTGCCCTATAGATAACGTTATCTATGCCATATAGCTCAATTTTCCTCTTACTAATGTTTTGGTGGTTTCGTATAACATCATTGTTATGGATCTAGGAATGCCTGTACAATGTCGCTCACGGGCATGTGACCGCTCGTATTTTTCTGAATATTCATGAAAATTTATGAAAAATTAGCCATGACATTGCTAAAATCACGAAAAAAAATCAGCTGTTCCCTTTATTTATGTTCGCATATCTCATCAAAATGTAGGGAACAGCTGATTTTTTTTAGCGTTCGTCCCATAGTGAAAGTTGTTCATAATGATGAGTAAAATGACCCCTTAAGAGGTTTAGGGTAAACAAAAACTAAGGTTGTATAAGAGGAAATATTCAGGAAAAAACAAAATTTATTTATTTCAGACATCATTCTAGTCCATAGTTATCACTCTTACATTTAAATTATAAACTCAGAGATAAAAACCCAAAGTACAATAACTTTTAAATATTCAACTCATTAAAAAACAAAAACAACCATTTTATACCTGTACCTACATTGTTGGCAAAATAAATCTGAATCTGAAAAAACACTTAAATAAAATTGTTAATAATTATAAAAATATCAGAATGGAAAAATAAAATAAAATGTTAAATATAAAATTCAATAGACGTCGATATATTTAGTAACCTGTTCCGCTTTGCAAAAAGTTATAAAAATGTCAGAATGGAAAAATAAAATAAAATGTTAAGTATAATTAGGAGTAAAATTTTATAAGAATGTCAAAATACTTTTAAAACTAAAAATAAAAATTATAAGAAATCATATCATTATTTTGCATTTTTACCTGCCCCAAGCCCGATATACGGGTGCATGTAAGGCCTGCCAGTGCTGCATGAAAGGCCCGTCCAACCTGTTGGCAACAACGGTAAGAAGCCCAGCCCGTCCCATCCTTGATGTCCTCCCTCCGGTTGACGCCCTAAGCTGAGGTTCGTACCCCACAGGGGGTGCCCTTAGCGAGCGTTCACCTAGTTTTAATTAGCATAGTTGAAGAACCCCTGGCTGGAGGTTTTAAGTGTAGTAGCTTAAGGCACCCACAGGAAAGCCCGGTTAAGTAGTCATGATCTCAGAGGTCAACTACGAGATGCCCTAACTAAAAAAAAAAAAAACGGTAAGAAGACTGTTCCCGCTGCCCCGCACTCTACTCGCTATTGAGGTCGGCCTCTTGCGCATGCTGGCATAAAAACAGTCAATGCGGACGCTCGCGAACATTCCCGATGTGCTGCAGAAGCGAGGCAACCGCAGCAGCGCCCTCAGCGCGTTATTATATAGAAAGAGGAGAGCGCTGTTAAAAAAAAAAAAAAATCCCCACATTATTTAATTTTTTTTGACGCCACGAAAAAAAACCTGAAAAGCGAAAAATAAAAAAATACTTTTTAGTGTAACTAACTCCTAAACTTAGTTTTTTTCGTAGGTTTAATTTTTTGTAAAAAAGGTTTTTATTTTTCGCTTTTGAGTTACCATTTATTGTTTTTCTCAAGTAAGAAATTACCTCAACAGCCTTCCGTCTCCATCGTCAGACCCTCGATGACAGTCATACCCAGCTAGGTCTAAAGTTCTCATCGAGGTGCATGAAATAAGCCCAAACACGATGTAGCTGCTGTAAACTGCTGAGGACCTCTCGCGACTGTCTTTCGTCTCCATCATCAGATCAACTCCAGTATGTGGTCGTGTCATCAGAATTACTTATGTGTGCAAAATTACAACAGAATCGCTTCAGATTTGAAAATTCAGTACGTGAAAAATCAATCGACCCCATTGTTTTTATACCCTTTGGGGTAGATTTGAGTTTTGAATTTTACATGGGACCAACTTCGAGGTATACCCTTTCTAATAAAACCAGAGTCGTTCAAATCGGACCACTCAGTAAAAAGTTATGCGTGGTTATACAAAAAAATAATAATATACATAATATACGTGTCGACTTGAGAACCTCCTTTTTTTCGTCGGTTATAAAAGCACGCCGATTGGGAGTTTTACTGGCGTGCGCCTCGTAAATCGCAAAAGATACATAAAATTTATGTTCTACAGTATTGTTCATCTTAAAAAGTTCAACAAAAAAGTCCGCGATGACATTTATGTCTATCTTCTAAGGATGATCCACAGTAACCATTATTATCTTACAAAATTTGATAGATTTGAAGCTATTTTGACCGGTATTTTATTAATCCTTATCCAATAAAATATGTTAGTTAAATTGGGCATTGAATGAATGATATATTTATTTGCAAGAATAAAAAATAAAGACAAATGAGATTAAAATATGCCTGACATCATACCATTTGAATGAAAGTTTAAAAGATATCACAGATTCAAAATTACGCGTAACTACATAATTATGGTTGACGGCAACGCAGGCGCAGCGGTAATTAGTCAATGTCCTTTCCTCGGTTATTAGGTCTGTAATCCCTGTAGTACGTTCTTGTGGGATATTTTACGACATCCACGCGGGTGAAGCCGCGAGCAAAAGCTAGTAGGAAATAAAAATTAAGAGCTTATGTGAATAATCGTAAACTGAAACAGATTTCATAAAAGAATCTCCGAATGAAACCACCATACACTACTGTAACGTGCTTTAGGTAGAGGTACTAGGTAACAATAGGCATACACAGTGAAACACATATGAGAACTTGTGAGGCGACAACGACACAAAAAGAAATGTTATCCAGTCGGTACTCGCCACCGTCGCCGTCGGCGTCGCCACTCAGCACACTAATACACAACAATAACAAAGTGTTGGTTCTGTTTCTACTGTTCTAAGAAATTACCACGACGATGATTAAATAATATGTTTGGTTTAGTAGGCGCTAATAAGTAATCGTAGACAAATAAAAATGTTAAACTTGCTTTATAGACAAGACACGGAACAAAGTTCTCTGGTGATAGAATTTTCATCATTTTATTTATTTATTTAGGTTAACCAACAATTGCTTACACCTATACATTTCTAACTTAATTACTAGGGTAACATTTACAAGTGCAACAATTAATTATCATCATCATCATTCATCATTTCAGCCGAAAGATGTCCACTGCTGGACACAGGCCTCCCCCAAGCACCTCCACTTCGACCGATTCTGTGCTTTCTGCATCCAGCGGATTCCTGCGGCCTTCACAAGGTCATCGGTCTATCTTGTGGGAGGCCTTCCAACGCTACGTCTTCCGGTATGCAGTCGCCACTCCAGAACCTTTCGGCCCCATCGGCCATCCGTTCTGCGAGCAATGTGCCCTGCCCATTGCCACTTAAGTTTGGCAATTCTTTTGGCCATGTCGGTTACCTTGGTTCTCCTGCGGATCTCTTTATTTCTGATCCGATCACGTAGGGAAACTCCAAGCATAGCCCTTTCCATTGCCCTTTGGATGACTTTTAGTCTTCTGATAAGGCTCATTGAGAGCGACCATGTTTCAGTACCATAGGTCATCACTGGCAACACGCACTGGTCAAAGACTTTCATCTTGAGACACTGTGGTATGTGAGACGAAAAAATATTGCGTAGCTTCCCGAACGCTGCCCAGCCGAGTCGGATTCGGCGATTGACCTCTTTCTCGAAGTTGGACCTACCTAGCTGGACAGTTTGTCCTAGGTAAACATACTCGTCCACAACTTCGAGCGTAGTGTCTCCGATCTTCATGAGAGTGGGTGTCACATGGGCATTTGACGTGACCTTTGTCTTGTCCATGTTCATTTTAAATCAAATCAAATTAAATCAAAAATATTTATTTGCTAGAATATGGTACATAAGGTGTTACAGTAAATTTGTTTCAGCATATCCTGCCATAACCTGGCGTGCAAATGTATTCACAATCAGCAATGTCAATTAATCTAACTTACAAATTACAGATTCTATTGATTTGTCTTCTAAAATATAGTCCTTAATAGTATCTTTTAAATAGCAGTAATTTAAAAAGTATTTTTTAAACATAGACAGCGGTAAGTCTTGAAAACTATTTGGTAAATGATTGTAAACAATAATCGACATGCAGTATAAATTTTTCTTAAATAATTTTAGGTTTATTGAAGGTAGCCGAAGTCTATCTTTATGCCGTGTACGGCTATTTGGCCTGTCAGTGCTTGTTTCAAATAAATTGTAGTTTTTTTTTAACAAAAATACATATTTCAAAAATATATAAACACGGCAAAGGTACAATTTTAAGTTTTTCAAATAGCCACTCTTTCGGAGGCTCTACTGAGGTCATCGAGCATTGTACTGAGGTCCTCCATGGTCTCAGCCATGTTAACTATGTCGTCGGCAAACCAAAGGTTAGTGATATACTCGCCATTGATGTTGATGCCTAGCCCTTTCCAATCCAGAACCTTGAAGACATCCTTCATTGCAGCGGTGAACAGTTTCGGAGAGATAACGTCTCCCTGTCTCACACCTCGCTGCAGAAGAATAGGTTTCGAGGTCTGGTCCTGGAGTCGGACTAACCTAGTGTCGTTTTCGTACAGACATTTCAGCACCTCGATGTACCGATAGTCGATCTGGCACCGTTGAAGAGACTGTAGCACAGCCCATGTCTCGATCGAATCGAAGGCTTTCTCGTAGTCCATAAACGCTAAGCAGAGAGGCAGGTTATACTCTTCGGTCTTCTGTATAACCTGCCGCAGCGTATGTATGTGGTCTACGGTGCTAAAGTCTTTACGGAATCCGGCTTGTTCGGGAGGCTGGAAGTCGTCAAACCTGCGCGCGAGACGGTTCGTGATAATTTTCGAAAACAGATGGTAGACATGGCTCAGAAGTGTGATGGGCCTATAATTTTTAAGCAGGGCTAGAATTTTAACACCAGAGAATCTTGTTTACTATAGATGATTTACCTTTAGCCTAGGGTAAAGCCTTTGCATGAAGAAGTAGTAAAATTCTACTGATGGTAATTGCAAAATTCAGTATACCTACATATCTACATCAGCTGCAGTGGCGGATTTGCAGTCTTAGCCGCCCTAGGCCCCAGGCCACGTAGTAAGTATCATCTGTCCCTTTCTCAGCACTCATCATATCGCCGGCGTAGGTGGAGAACTAAATAACTGCGATTTTGGTCAAATTTACTTTTCACCATTTTCGTAACACACAAATCATGCCGTATATTTATGCGGCATGATTTGGGTGTTCAAATCGCAATTTTCTCCAAACAAGATTTGCATTGCTCCAAACAAGATTTGTGATTTGTGTTTTATTTTGTTATTTAGTACTCCACTAGTCTATATCGTAGCCAACGATATAGACTACATAATGAATTTACTTTATTGCCAATTTTTATCGAAATCAGTTCAGAGTTTCAAACTAATAAGTTGCTGGTTTATAATATTTTCCGAGGTTTCAGAGTTAAATCTGGTTTTAAGTTATTATTGTTATACGATGCGGTGCAGTGCGGCCCTCCCCATAATGTGCGCGAACTATTTCTTGTTATCATCAGTGAATTTTTTGTCACGATTTGCCGCCCCTAATATCTGGCCGCCCTAGGCCCGGAGTTCTAGCCCGACCCACCTTGATGTCCTCCCTCCGGTTTACGCCCTAAGCCGAGGTTCGTACCCCACAGGGGTTGCCCTTAGCGAGCGTTCACCTAGTTTTAATTAGCATAGTTGAATAACCCCTGGCTGGAGGTTTCAAGTGTAGTAGCTTAAGGCACCCACAGGAAAGCCCGGTTAAGTAGTCATGATCTCAAAGGTCAACTACGAGATGCCCTACCTAAAAAAAAAACCTAGGCCCGGGCCTACAGGGCCTTAGGGCAAATCCGCCACTGATCAGCTGCACGATATTATCCTCAGCGATAAATCTTTCAGCAATGTTTATTTGCTACATATTCCGTGGCTATTTTATTTTACGTTTCGCAATTCAGTTAATCTTATTGTGGATCATGTGCAGTTTAATATTTATTATCTATCCACATAATTATTTATTAATGAATATGGTCTCTAGAAAGTAGGAACCTTTGGAAGAGCTAGAAAGAAGAAAGATCATTTTTGTACATTTACTTACAATCACATGATTAAAAATAAGTTATTTTATTTGTTAGGTATTATGGCTGTTTCTGTTGTGATATTTGACGACGCCGCCTCAGCCAGCAGTTCTATACCGACCCAACAAAAGAAAACGTATAACAGTAAACAGAACATAACTTAGATGTTATTATTGTGACGTAACGAGCCGACCGGCCTCTTGTAACTCGGCGGATAGCATCAAAACAAGTAGTCAATCTAGTTGATCTGAGCCATGAGCCCCACTTGCGGCCCACAGGGGCTCAGAGGGGCTCGCTACACATATTTTATGGCTAGTGTAAGTGTTATTTGTAAGCAATAACCGTTTGGGAGGCAGTTGTCAACATCGACACCACAGAGAAGGGAGGTACAGAAGGCCGAAATTACACGCGCAGCAAGGGAACGTAAGAAATGCTCGAAAAACAGAACTCTTGTTTGTCAACTTCTCGAACTGACTCCGACAAGGTATCGTCATGGTCAGGAAGGGATCGGGTTCAGGGGATGTTGTTATATTAAGTAAAGCCAGGAAAATTAATTGTTAAAAGCAAATTGACAATCTACTTAAATTGTCCATATATTTTCAACTCATTTTGACAGTTGTAAGTAATCGCTGTTACACGGCAAATAGCCGAAAGATGTTTATTTGCTTAACTATTAATTTCCCTGACTGTATAATCGATTTGCAAACAAACTATACTCCATTTGAAATAAGATTAGTCATTTAACTAAACCTTTTTTACAGTCCGTTCAACCGATTTTGACTTCTATTGCGTTGGTACATGACAAATGGCAGCTGCAGTAAAAAGTTGGTTTGTAACCACTTTTTTTGCTTTTAATGCCATCCTTATGCCTACGGTATAGAAGTCAAAATCGGTTGAACGGACTGTAAAAAAGGTTTGTTTAAATGTCTAATCTTATTTCAAACGGAGTATAGGTAAATTCGTCCAGTACGATATTTACCGCTTATTTAATGCGTATACTTTCGTATGGTGTGGATTTTCTGTAACTTATACTAGTGTATAAGTTAGGCCGTAGTAAATAGAGTGCGGTAGAAGATGGCCGCATGTTCCCAGATTTACATAGGCCCGGGGTCGGGACCGGGGCTGTCGAGGACTTACTACGAGAGAATGTGTTGTCAAACGTTTGGGTCACCATTGTATCTTACGATAAACGTCTGTTTACTCAATTTCCTATTCATAATACCTACATTATATTTTTCGGGTTACCAGACGTTTGATTTTCATAATATTAACACTCATTTTAATGTCCTTAGTCCTAGAGGTCGCACATCTCCCAGAATATTGTCAAGGATTATAAAATGCACGAAATACATCAACTTGCAACTAACATTATCTTTCTCTCTGTCCATTCTTTCGGGAAATATGTACGTTCGGGCATAAAGCTGAACGACTATATCTCACTTTTGCAAAAATCCGCGGTTTTATAATTATGTTGCACATGACGCTCTCGTCCTTTTAGCTAGGTGTTGGCTGATAGTTGATACTAATGTGTCGGGCCTATGTCGGGCATGTGTCAGGTGACCGCGTTTGACCGACCACCATAAAACACAACACAAGCTCGTAAAAAAATAGTTTTAAGGCTAGTTAGAGATAGATAACAACATCTTGAAACTGTGAATTTACCTATACCTGACACAACAGCAGCATTTTCCTTAGATTTCGACTTCACAGCATTTTACAAGTTAGTATAAAAAGTGAATCAAAAAGAACAAAGTGTGTGTTCTGAAAAAAATAGTCGGATCGCGGAATTAACTAACGAGTCCCGTAGTTTTGAATGTTAGGTGTCAAACTACGCTCCAACATTCTCACTGCATTCTCATTTCAAATTCGGGAGGATGTTATAAATTCTAAGGTAATTAGCTGACGACAGCACTATTGTTCATTTATGTTGACATCGGTTTTATACTTACAGACGAAAAAATACATACGTAAAAATTGTCTAGTCAGGCAAAAGCCCTAATAATGAGACAAATCTGTCTGTTGCTGTACATACAGCGGATTGAATTGTATTCTCTCCGTAAACAGAAACTTTCCACCTTACCTGCGGCTGCTCAAAGTTGTACATCAAATAAAAAAGTGTCAGATTCTCAGATTGCACTCAACTCTCTTTCTGCGCCGCGCAGCAATTATAGCGCCACCTATCCACGGAGTGATTTACAAAAAGTCTTGGTTGGCGAGCACCCGAGCACACCAGCACCTGTGTATCGTGTATTTCCATTATCCTATCTGGGTATTCACAAAAACCCCAGCTCAGGGGGGTAGGGGGGTGGAAAGGCAGCCTGTGTATGGCAGCTACGTAATGCGGTTTTTGCTCCGCGCTTCGAAACAGCCAACAGCCCCGGTATACCCGAATATTGTTGAGCTTTCCGACGGTGTAAATAACGTTAAGTATACCTACTGTGAAATTGTCTGATAATAGTTTGTATTTCACTTTAAATAGGGATCAAGCTTCCAAGAACCGATTATTTTAAATCAACTACTTAACACTTTTACAGAACCCACATTCCATAGCGATTTCCGAAAACACAATCCATAGCTAATATTTGATCGTATAAATAGAAAAGCCTTTAAACAAAATAATAGTTCTGTAACGGTGAACCATCAGTCAATTCCACAAAACCGTTTTGTTTACATTGTAGAAAGAGAAACAATAAAACTGGCCGGACTTTGTTGCCTTGTTATTTCGTGTGCATATTATTGTTATAGTGCTGACATACGTTTCAGAAGCAGTGGCCAACTGACCATGATGTGGAAGCTCTCGAGTTGATAAGCGAGTGGTGCTAATGTTTTTGTTTTTAACCTGGCTTGGTGGTCCTTTTCAACTAAGCGAAACATGCTTGACATAATCTCGATGACACTGTTACTGTTATAAAAAGACCTAGTGAATTCAACCAAGCTTGAAATAATTTCACTGTCTGTTTTAAATCTTAATAATTTTAATGTAACATTATTTCCGAAGACCTATTTTAGTCATCGTCTTCCTAACCTCGGGTTTTATCGATTCATTTGAACATTTAAGGGGACCAACACTTGTCCTAAGCCCGAGGTCGTACAGTTATGTTCATGTGCGAGCTGGTCGTTTCCTCGAGGCTCCTGCTAGTGGCCAGTATTGGGCACCTGTCCAACATGGCGGCAGTTCGTTTCGCGCCCATCGTTTGGCTCGGCTCAGCGAAGTAGCTGCAAGCCTGGAGATTACCGCAGCGATCCATTTCCTTTGAACCAATGATAACTTTTTATTGAAATGGCACGGAAACTGTTAAGTATCTTCCGGGTGATATTTTCTTCTGTTTGAGGCAAAGTTGTAGGAAATGGCATTGGATACTCTGCACTTTTGCCTACAACTTATAACGTATAGTGAGTATTCTGTTATGCCAGAAATGAGTTTAAGAACCCTATTTCTAATTATGACTAGAATGTTACTAGATACTAATTATAACATAGCAGCGGTAGTCCGCTGTCCACTTTCATATCAGTGGAAGAGAAGTAGACTAATTACTAATGATATATTACGAATAAATAAAGATTAAAAAATGCATATCAGTCATTACAAAGATACGTAAGTGGATGGTCTATCTAGTAACTGTTCATAAAATGTATGAAGGTGGAGCAGATGTTACGCCCGCGCGCAGGAGGATCGCTCTGTCTGGAAAAAGCGTGAGTTTATTGAATGTATAAAGTATGTATTGTACCGCAATATTAGCGACCTGCGACGTGGCGACGCGACGGCCGGGTTCAGAAGTGGCCGGCGCGGCGGCGGCGCGGCGCCCTCAGTTGGTTAGTTATTATAATGAGTAGGTACATTTGCTTGCGAAACATTTACTTAAGTAACCGATGTAAATCTCGCTCAGTAACACGTTTATTTTCTTGTAAGGGAGTGCATCCGCTGCCGGCCCGGCTCCCGAATTGCATGCCGGCACCGGTTGCTGAATTGGCTGCCGGCGATGAGTTTGGAAAAAAAAGCGGAAAACGGGGTTGGCAATTTGGCATATTGGAGTAATTCAATTCAATTCAATTCATTTATTAATTTTGTGAAGATAGGGTAAAAATTATATAAATGTTTTACAAAGAAATATTGGTCTATACTACGTCCCGCCAGAAGGCATACAAAATTGTTGCGGTAATCATAATGTCACATTAATAAAATAAAAAATATAAAGTCAAGAAAATTACATGTCACAATTTCATGCCAAACACTAGGCTAATAATAATAATAAAATGTCAATAAATTAAGACGTCACATAAACAAATAGGTAGTATTTAGTCACAATTTCGTATACAATAACAAATTAAATAGGGACATTTTAAACAGAGAGATGTAAAATTATAAAAATATTATTTAAATTTGTCTTAAGATGTCATTAACAGAATAATACGCCTTGTTACATATGCTGTTGCTTGACACAATTTCATTAGTAATTTGTTGTAAAGTTTTGGTGCCATTGCGAATATGCTATTGTATAGAAATTTGGTTTTTGTGCCTAACGGGTGCAACTTTTTGAGTGTCGTTGACTTTCGACAGCTTTAAATAAATACATGTTGTTCTTTACAAAGATACAGGCTTCATAGACATAAAGTGATGGTACCTACAGTCAATATTTTTAAGTTTTGGAAATTTTAATGTGGCTTGCATGAATTCGTTCGTTTGATTTTACATATAGCTCGAATACATTTTTAAATGTAAATAGGCGGGGTAGGCATAATTAAAAAGACATGTGATAAAGCATTACTTTTTTCAGTTTGTATTTCCATAATCAATGATTTTCATATTCCAGTTATCAGGTACCCGGAACCGAAATAGTTAGATTAGTTTACTCGCAAAAAAGGTTAGGTTAGGTTAGAACTGTGAGCTTGTAACCGTAACCTTACGTAACCTTACGCACGAGCCGAGCGAGCGAAGCGAGCGGTGCCGCGGCAGCGGCCGGCGAGTGGCAAAAACGTCTATACTCCGTTTGAAATAAGATTAGACATTTAAACAAACCTTTTTTACAGTCCGTTCAACCGATTTTGACTTCTATACCGTAGGTATAAGGATGGCATTAAAAGCAAAAAAAGTGGTTACAAACCAACTGTTTACTGCAGCTGTCATTTGTCATGCCACCAACACAATAGAAGTCAAAATCGGTTGAACGGACTGTAAAAAAGGTTTAGTTAAATGTCTAATCTTATTTCAAACGGAGTATAGAATATATAGAAAAAAATACTTTAGTTAGAGTTAGTTAGTTGGAGTTCTGAATACTGGAAAGGTTTTCATAAACGCCGCGCCATCTGTGTCCATTATTGAAGCCGGCCACAGAGTATGTAATGTGCCGGTAGCCGATGTTTTTAATCTCGGCTGCCGGCAGTAATGTCATGCCGGTTCCCAATGGCGTTATTATTGGGAGCCGGCGCCGGCAGCGGAGGCACTCCCTTCTTATAGTTACTTAGCAAATGATAAAAATGATTAACGGTACCCTAATTGCGTAATACACGATAAATCAGAATCTGAATCCATTGCCTCATAAGTTCGAAAAAAAAAAATCTGTTCAACAACGTAAATAACGCAATGAATGTTATTGAACTGTCAAAATGAAACAGATTAGTCGTAATCGTTTACGAAAATGTGTTACGTAATTAGGTAGCTGGTTTCATCAGCCTATGAACTTACTAATTCAAAGCAGATCATTGTTTTATTTTGAAAATCTGACACCTAAAACCATGACTTAATTGGGAAATAATTCCACGTAGGAGAAATGATCAATTGCAATAGTCAATTTTTAGGTGATTGATACACATTGATGCGCAATTTGACCGTCTACCAAATGCAATTGAAGCGCCTGACAATATTACTGCAATAGAAATTGATCGTTTCGGGGAGCCGTTAATCTGTGGCAGTAGATCCAATAGCCAGTGCACCTCCCGCTCTCACTCAATCTAATTGGATATTTATATTTGGACTTCTAGTAGAAGTAAATTAAAATAAAGATTATTTATTTATTTATTTAAACTACACACACTATCTTTACAGGATGACCTCAATACAATAGTGGTTTGCAAACACACAACAAATAAATTGAAAAAAAACAAAAACTTACGGCTAATACACAAAAATTTAAACTTTTAAATTCAGAACAACTCTAAACTAAACAAAATCTGAAGTTAGACTACAGAGTTATACGTACCGAACAATAAAATATAAAATCAGACTTAACACAGAATATTTAAATATAACTAACAAAATTCAACAAAACTCTTGCGAATTCACTCAGATTGCACGAAAATACGTCAATTCTCTCATGCACTTCGTTTAGTGCACATATTGTGCGGGTGAGGGGTGTTTTTGACAGCAGGTTGGTTCTGGCAGCAGGCACGGTCAGCAGTGGCGGTCGCCGCCGCCTCCACACATACCGGTCTGGCACGCACAGCTTCAGGTGACGCAACACACCCGGGTTATGAGCTACTCCACGCAGGAGCTTTAGCACATACGCCGCAAGTGTAAATTCCCGGCGCACTCTGAGTTCGTTGTACTCCACCATACCCAGTACAAATAGTGTCGGATACATCAGCGAGTAAAAAGGGTACACCCCATAAAGTTTAAAATACAAGTGTCTTGTAAATTTATTCTTTACTCGTTCCAGCATGACATTGTATTTCGCTTCATGAGGAGCCCAAATCACCGCACTGTGTTCCAAGTGACTCCTTACCAAAGCGTCATACAGCACCCTAAGCGTAGTAACGTTTGTGAATCCCTGCGACTGTCTCAGCACGAAACCCAGGTTTCTGTACGCCTTCTTGCAAATCTTAATTATATGATCCCGGAAAGTTAAATCCGGGGTAAGCAGTACTCCTAGATCTCGTACCTGCGACACTCGCTAAATCGGTGCTTCCTCTACTTTGTATTCGTAGGCTAAGTCTAAGTCTTCGTGCGCGTAAATGTCATCACTGAGCATTTCGCTGTGTTGAAATAGAGTTTATTTCTATGGCTCCACTCTACCACTCTATCTATGTCTTCCTGCAATCTCTCACAGTCCGACTCACCCTTGACCTCGAGCACCAACTTGAGGTCATCTGCAAACAATAAGCATAAACTATGTTTGACTACGTCTGGTAAGTCATTTATCATTAAAATAAATTCGAGAGGACCCAAATTGCTGCCCTGGCTCACGCCCGCCCTGGTATAGTATGGCTCGGATTCGAACCCGTTGTAGTCAACGTACTGCTGATTGCATTGCATTGCATTATGTGTGATGTTATGTTAATTGATGGACACAACGCTTCCGAGACATTGCTCCATTAAACTTTAATTAAGTCTGCGGAAAAATAATTCACCATGGATTTATAATTTAGATTCTTGGAACAAGGTAAATAACATTATAGATTGATTTAACTTGAAGATATCCTACCTATAATATTAGAAATCCGAAAGTGAGTTTGTTGATTACGCTTTCACGCTAAAACGGCTGAACGGATTTGGATGGAATTTGGCACATGCGTTAACCATGGCCTGGGTTAGGACATATAATACTTTTAATCCTGGTAGTACGTTCCAGTGGGGTAATCTCCGACTTCCACGCGGTCAAGCCGCGGCCAAAAGCTATAAGTAATACAGGGTTTAAGCAGATGCTTGAACATACCAAAATGGCGGATCCGTGGGGCCGTCTGCTACATGTGTTTAGGCCCCAAGAATTTTATTAATTACTAATTTTTTTAAATTATTCGAAATACGTCGTATATTTTCGTTTAGAATAATTGTAAAATATTTGTATTTGACGCAGATGATTGCTAGAAAATTAAACACGAACCCATAAACTATAAAAAAATTAAAAATAAATACCGAAAGCCGGACTTTGAACTGCGTTAAAAATGAGCCGTCGCAGGACGCCTGGCAGATGTGTTACATCGAAATTATAAAAAAAAACAAAAAAAAAACATTTTATTTCAGATAACAAAAAGATCCATAAATTGTTATGCATAAACGCCAATATTGGCATCTGTAAACTATCCTTATAGTTTACAGATGCCAATATTGGCGTTGGCGTCAGTTTGGCATTGGCATTGCAACAATATAAAGTGTGTGAGTCGATGTTTCTTAAGCGCTAAAACCCTCCACAACCGCGAGATTTGCAGTCTCAGGGAAAATTTCCTTCAAACCGACGTGGGTATGCACTAAGATGCAGTGGATGAGGGCCTCACCCCGCTCTTCTTGGCGAAAGAGAACTGGAGCAAACCTGCAGTACTTGGTACTAACAATCATAAGAAAGTATGGCAGGGCAAAGTGCTACACGGACGCTTTTTCCGGGTCCTCCACGGGCCTGATGTAGACTGTTTGGCGTATGTATCCTGGCTGCGTTTCGGCAACCTCTTCGGGAAAATCGAATGTTTTGTCTGTGCGATTGTGGATGAAGTTATCATGACGAATAGGTAATTATCGGAAATACATTGTCAAGGACGGTACGGTTGACATCTGTTGGGCATGCCACCGTCCTGGTGAATCAATCCGACATTGTTGCCGGTTGTTCTCGTCTTGCTGACGGCGAGTACTTGCACAGACACAATCTAGTGGCTAAGATTATCCACCAGCAACTTGCCTTGCAGTACAACCTTGTGGAGTCCGAAGTACCATACTACATGTATGTGCCCGACCCAGTTCTCGAGAATGGTCACGCCACATTGTACTGGGATCGATCTATCATCACTGACAGGACCATTGTAGCCAATAAGCCTGATATTGTGGTGATAGATCGACGAGAGCGCCGTGCAATGATTGTTGATATCGCTGTCCCTCATGACGAGAATCTCGTGAAAGCTGAGAAAGATAAAAAAAACAAGTATTTTGTTTTTTTTTGCACACGAGGTTGTCGACATGTGGGACGTGGATTCAGCAATAATTGTACCGATAATCGTTACGGTTAATGGTCTAATAGCGAAGAGCCTCGACTAACACCTCAGGAGGCTTTCATTGCGTGGCTGGATCAAGGGCTTGATTCAGAAAACAGTACTTCTAGACACGATATGCATAGTGAGGAGATTCCTCTCTCTAGAGCCCTGACCATCCGCAGCTTAGACCCTGTTCCTGATGCCGATGGGCCACTATTTTTTTATATTTTTAAATGTTTTTTTAATGTTTTATAAAATATTTAAAAATGTATTAAAATTTTAGTTCAAAAAAAAATTCAAAACTCATTTATTCAAACTAGGCTGAGAATCAGCACTTTTCGAACGTCAAAATTACATAAAACAATGAAATTTAATCGATCTGCCTAGCCTTTTCCCAACTATATTGGGGTCGGCTTCCAGTCTAACCGGATGCAGCTGAATACCAGTATTTTACATGGTGCGACTGCCTATCTGACCTCCACAACCCAGTACCTGGGTAATACGATACCCCTTGGTAAGACTGGTTGTCAGACTCTTGGGCTTCTGACGACCCGTAACGACTGTCAAAGATCCACGAATGACAGCCGGGAACAACGGCTTAACGTGCTTTCCAAGGCACGGAGGAGTCTCGGTATGTAAAGATATAAACTCCACATATAATTTTCAATAAATACACACAGATAACGTTTATTACGTTATCTGTACATATATTGTCATAAATATAACACAAACATTCACATTATACATACACAAACGTCGAATTAGGTAATCGGCGTGTGGTAGGATTGCCAACTTATTATGTAGGGGGCTGTGGTTCCATTTTCGTACCGCGGCCACCAAACAATTGGCCGATCGATGTATGGCGGTGCGTGCGGCGGTCGATCGGCTCCTCAGCAGCGTCTGCTAGCAGGGCGCGTGGCCCGCACAGAACATGGCGCTCGCGCTGCACCACCGAGGCAGTCGAAACATCGTACGCTAGGCGGAGCATGTCGCTCAGTGCCGCCTTGGTCTAGTTTGTCCGCAATTCGCTTGCGTAGACGCTTGTGCCGTACCAGGTAAATAGCTGGGCTTTCACAACGTCGCTACAGCGGCTAAACCGGCATATCAGCATTACATAAAAGTAGTTCCAATTGTTTTTGATAATTTCACAGAAAATAATATAGCTACCTACCTTTATTGGGACTACGGTACCCAAGCTTTGAAGAATTTAAAGGAGACGGAAACGATTACATACACTCTTGGGCCTGAATGTAACGAGATGAAAATGGTGTGAATTTATAGATTCAAACATACATTACTGTATTGCAGTGACTAGTTGCTAACTCACAATTCACATAGCGATCTATAGTTTCAACAATGTAAAATCCAAAATAACAATTCCAAGTCAATCGTGTGAGCGATCTTCGGTGTCCAGTGTGAAAGCAGGGTAGCAGTAAGCAGGTAGGCAGGGTCAGAATCCGTAAAAATCAAAGCAGTGGTCGTTGAAACTGAAAAATAATTGGGAAAGCACTCAAAACACATCGGAAAACACGAAACTAGTGACAGCTGTCTAGTAGGGGTGGGCGTTGCGACAACGAACCGTTTACAAAGACCGTTTTGTGTTTTGTGATGATGAAACCGTTTTACGTCCTAGGTTCAATTTCAAACAGTCTTCATTGCACAAACCAGTCTTCGAATTACGATTTTTTATTTTACATCTAAGAAAATACAGTCGGGTACAATGATTAAACTATCTATCACACTCGTAAAACAGACCTTCCAAAAAATAAAAAGCTTTTTAAAAGTGAACTCTTTGAAATTAAATACAGTCAATAATGTATTACTAGTTGTCAATGCTGTCGTTCGTGATGCGAAAAAACCATTTCATACATTTCAAATCGTTAATAATTGTAAGAAACTGCGCTCGACGAAAACGCAATTTTATTCCATGTTGTTCCAGTTTCGTCCTTTAACCGTTTTCTGCAACCGTTTTCGTCGTCGGGAAAACGGTTTCGTCCGTCAAAAATTCGAGAATGACCCACCACTAATGTCTAGTGTCAAATTGTTAATGTTAGTCCAGCTCATGCCAGTGCAGAACATGCACTGCCAGTGACATGGACCAAAAAATATAAGACTGATTTTAATCGATATGAAAAATTGATAATCATTATTTTGGTTTTTCAGTAATTAATGATGTTTTATTTAAATTAAATGCACTATATTGTATAAAAGTATATGTAGTGCATTTAATTACTTTGAGTTAATTATATTACCTAGTGCTACCTAGTGGGTACTTAGGTTTTCTTTTTGTAGTTGTGTAATCGATTACTTTAATTGATAATCTCACGAAAACTATCTTTATCATATTTCTCCGCTTCCAGACTGAGAATTGAGCAGATTTTTGATATTCAACGGTAAAAATATGACAAATTTTTTAGATCATATCTCAACTTATTACATTTGGGCCCAAAATTTTCCATCTCCTTTTCTCGTGAATTATCTTAATTTTAGATTCTTCTTCTCTTACAATTCCATTTTCCTCATATAATTAATGGTTTATGTAATTGGAAGACCTCAAATACAAAGGATTAAAGAACATTGCGAAGTATTGGTTGGTTGGTTCATTGAAGTAATTATTGGTTTGTTATATAAAAAAAAAAAAATTGTACGTCTCGTTAGGCAAAACATGTACGGACTTTTTACCTAGTTAAGATGTTGCATGCTAGATTTGTATGTAAACGCATGTTTGACAAATAAATTATCTTTATCTTTATTGCGAGACTCAGTAGCCCATAATAGGTACGTTGGATGTGACCACGTCTTTTGATCTACCACATATTGGCAGCGCAAGCGCTTTTCCCGATAGCAACACAAAAACGAGTGCGGTCGCCCCCGACTGCACTCGTTTTTATGTTGCCCCCAACCCCACCCCCGTCAGGAACGAAGTTCTTTCTCACGTATGATTTAGAACAAAAACAAAACTTTTGCAGCCGTCATCTTGGATTTACATTTCGACCAAAATCACAATTTCTCTGTCTGCATTCAGTGTACTCGGCCTGATGTGTACAATTTTATCCCATGACACTGTAATTACTTTACTGTATTCGTTTGTTTTTCTTTTGTTTTTTCTGCCGGCGTCCTATCTCTCTCTCTTTCTTTCTCATTGAATTAGAAGAAGACAGTTGCAAGTATTAACACTCTGCGTGACGATTTCTGAAAGTTTACAAGCCGCGTTAAAGAACTTCGTTCCAATAAGCATCAATTGCAACAATAGCAACTTATAAGGATTTTGTTGAATATTGTTACCTATAATAGTCATGGGTATATGTACCTATGACTATTATAGGTAACAATATTCAACCTATAATAGTCGTGCGTGCCGTACATACACGCAGGTCCTTGCACCAGACTATCATTATGACGTACTACTTCTTATTATTATCGTTTTCCTCGCACGTTTAGATAAATCCTAGTCAAAATGCAACGAGTTGCATTGAACTTAGGTTTATCAGTCACAGTCGCTAGTTCTTATTTAGCATATTGATTGTGTCTCGTCTACTTATAACTATTTCTTAGTAGGTAAGTACTATTAACTTTCACTAGTGTTATATAATATAATTAATTATCAATCCCTAGATTAAACGTATCTAAACATAACATAATGACAAAAAGCGTTTGTTAGGAACTGGTTATCAAATCTACACACTGGAACTGGTTATCTTACCAGCTAGGTGCCAGAGTTTCACTGAGAGATTTTTTCAAAGACATTGGTATCCTTACAGTGGCATCGCAATTCATCTTCGCCAACATTTTATATATTAGGCAAAATATACACTTATACACTAAAAACACTGATTTACACAATGTTAACACTAGAAATAAGCAACAAATTACGAGCTCCCTTTCACCGGCTGCATAAGGTACATAACTCATTTGTTGGGCTTGGTATAGACTTTTATAACAAGCTACCCTCTTCTTTGCTAGATTTGCCTTTTAATGCGTTTAAAATTAAAGTAAAATCCAACCTTTGTTCAAAGGCATACTATAGTATCAACGACTACTTAAATGATAAGAATAGTTGGTCGCTGTGATTAACTCAAGACAATACTTATGTTCTTTCTCCAGAATTAGTTTACCTATTGACAGTTTATTTTATTTGAATGTATAAGTCAATTTATTTTTATTTTATTTTATTGTTGACATAATCTACTCATTACAATGTTTTTGTTATTTATTTATTTATTTATTTATTTATTAAATATGGATGACTTACAGCTAAAACAAACAGAATAAAAAAATTGTATGCGAGACTGACAGCCAATTAAAAGTCTTCACTTCTAAAAACAGATTGGAAAGAAAAAGTGTGAACAACACAACACAGCTACCAAAGAAAAAGAAGAGCGAAAAAAAAACAGTATAACATTCAATTTTAAACTAAATTCACATTACATTATGAGTTGTATTGCAATTTGTGGTTAGCTAGCGACCTCGACAGTTGATCATATTTTTTTTTTTGCCTTATCAACCAGCCGCAAGTTCGTCATGCTCCCTTAGATGTCACTGCTTGTGGTAGCGTCGGGGGTCGGGTTACCTCCTTCCCTCAAATATGGCGAGGGGGGTAATGGCTGATCTTTGCGTTATGCTCGTGAACGGGTGCTGCTTGTGGTGACTGGTCGTCTTGCTGATCATGGTTTTGTTATTGTAACTAGTAACTAACTGTTTATTTATTTTACCTCGATGGTCCTAGTTTATCATTTATAATAACTACCAATTATAGCTTTAAATAGCTTTATGTAAGCGGGCACGCCCTTTATGCCTGGAGGCTTTTATTTAGATACGAGTAATTAGTTCTGTTTACGTTTAGTTTTATTTTTTATTTCTGCTTGAGTATAGTTCTCGATGTTTTTGGTTGGTATATTGGCGTGTGCTAGCTGACATATGGCGAATAATTTATTTATTTATGTTTTGTTTTGCTTAATGAACTTACATTATGCATTTTGCATACTATTGTATAGAATCATTTTTTCTAACTTGAACAGACAGCTGTGCTGCTGGGGAGTTTGTTGCGCCACTTCTTCTTCCCAGCTAAAGGCACTAGGAAGTGGTGAAGGGTGGGCGTTTTGGGGGACTGTCTTATGTAATTTTGTCGTTCGAATAGTGCTGATTCTCAGCCTAGTTTGAATAAATGACTTTTGAATTTTGAATTTGAATTTTTGACACAAGGCAGCATTATGCCAACAAACAATAATTTATTAGAAACATTCTTAATCGTCTGGACTGTTTTGTATTTAGGCACTCCCAGGTGGTTTATAAGTTTTATTTATTTATTCATACCCTGTGGTTTATTTTTATGAGGAAAAATATGGATGTACTTAATTGATTTGTATTGTAATCTCTTATAAAATCTGTTACAGCAAATAACCCCTACCATACCTACATCATATTAAATTCATCGAGCTCTGTAATACTGTTCTGATTTCCTCACGATAAAATATAATACTAGCTGTGTGATGTTTATCTATTAATTCCTACCGGTTTAAGGAATTCTTTTGTTTTTACTCCCTTTGAACAACCAATTATTATAAATACTTCTCCTACTCTAAAACAAAGCAGAATCTCTAATTTTTATCATTACTAGCTTCTGCCCGCAACTTCTTCGTTCGCGTGGAAAGACATGACACAACAATATACTAAAAAAATAGCTACATTTTTATAAAACTTCCCTATAGAATAGACAGTTGAAATATTCACAGATTGTGTATTTCTATTGCCGCTATAACAACGAATACTAAAAATTAAATAAAGTAAAAAATTATAGGGGTCCCCCATACAATAAACTTTTTTTTAAATCTTACCCTGGCATGTGGGGTGTCTAGAACTCATCGAGTAGAGTATAAATATTTTTTTCTTCAAAAATGAAGAAATAGGGGGCCGTAAAAGTTGTCAGTTTTTAAACCATTTTTGTACGAGCTCTATCGCAACAACTAAACAAGTTAGGAATTTGAAACTTGTGTATATCACGTAGGTACCATACAATTTATTTACACACACGTATTTAGATGATTTAAAAACGAACAGACTTAAAATAATAACAACAATATGTACAAGTATATAAAAAAGGGGGGGGGGGGGAGAAATAAACAAAGGGCATCAAAAAATTCGTCCGCATCGCTGTCAATAGGAAGTGTCCAAAAGGCTAGCAGCATTGCTATGTTGTATGGCAATGCTGGCAGCATTGCCATGTTGTATGCAAAAACAAAAAATTGGTTTTTACAGATTTGAGGAAAGGAATCTATTTAATTAATTGCGGTCATTTAAAAATTCCGATATGGTGTAATAGCATTTGCCCATGAGATATTTTTTTAAATGTATTTTAAACAGAGCAGTAGGCATTTGTCTAATAGGTTTGTTTGGTTAGCGTTTCTGGAGAGTAAGGCGCAACCACATCGCTGCTGAACAGTATCCTGGCCGCTCCCCTGATGTCACCTTCACTTAATTTCGATTTCACATGTGAACATAAGCCTTTTTGTGATTGGTTATTGAATGCAGGTAATTTTGGATCTAAAATTAGGGTCGAATTGTTACAGTTTTCTTTAATTTGGTTCGTCAAGGTTTTTTGCTGTTAAATTTTTTTAGACATGCAGAATCCTATATGGGAATATAAGTAATTCTCCCAGGCACTTTGTGAGTTCTCCTAGGTCGTAAGATGGAGATATTGCGACAGACTGTCTCGCGCCCCGGGAACTCTCTTTAACACTGGGGTAGATTTTTTTTAATTTTGCAAGCGTTTTCCACAAAGTTTTTCTAGAGGTATTCATGTTGGGGATGTGGCTGGAGGGCACAATGGTACACTATGTGGTTTGTGGATCTTGCCATAGTGTATCCTCAGGCCCCGTTCCCCTTAAAAAAAAACGTGCCTGTGAGCAACGTGGACACCTTACCAGCTGGACATCAAGCGATGTGGCAGGTGGACTGGCATAGGTCCCGACGTCGCTACAGCCGGCATTGAACATATAATATTAAAAACTCTTAAACTTACAGTTAAACTTACCTAAAAAATTATAGTAACAAACTGTATATACACGCACATACAACAAAAATAAACTAAGAACCCACTTTTCCTATATTTACAGAATGTCACGTAATTATTGTAAATATTTGCACACCATAATAGGTAATGATACAGATTACTTCATATTTATTTGTAACATCTGTTTATACCTACCTGTATTAAGCAAATAAATAATTTAATTTGATTTGATTTGATTTATATGAAATTGTCGTTATTATTTTTTTGACGACTGCGGTGCAGCCACGCTCTAGGCCTGGGGCGCAGCCTTCGCACCCGTTGTCTAGGTTGCAGGCGTCGCCTCTTCGTCGTTGTCTTGATGATTTTTCGAAGTTAAATGGAATAAATCAAAATGACGACTGCACTTGGTATTTGGTGAAAATTAATAACAGTCACAACACATAGTGGATAAAGTGTTGTTTTGTGGTCACCAGAACTTTAACATCGATTGTAAATTCGGGTTCATGTAGTCACTGGACAGAGTTCTCGGTGGTCAGCAACGATAGGTCGGCTGTTAACAGGAAGGTGTATTTAAATTAATAACAATTCTTATTTGAATGCAGAACTTGTTTCATGAAATATTATATTCATTTATCATATTTTATTTATTTTATTTAGTAGGCATAAAATGTCATGAAGTCCTGCTTGCACTTTATTGCGTAGAAAACGATAATATTCTAATTATTGCATTATTGATAAAAATAAAAACAGCGAAATATTTGACAGCAGATGAGTCTTCCGTTGTCGATCAACCATAAACTGAAGACTGTGATACTGTGAATTACAAAGTTATTTTGTTTTTGCAGTTGCAGAAAATCGCACATATTTAAATAAAATAGGTACCTTATGAATCGGCGATTTTAATATTTGTTGATTAAATATGGTATGGTACATCGGTACATATTATGTACCGATTGTGCGATTTTCTGCAACTGGATAAAAGATATATGACTTTGTAATTCACAGTATCATTCATCATCTGCCTTTTCCCAACTATGTTGGGGTCGGCTTCCAGTCTAAAAATATAACTTGAAAACTATCAAGAATCGCGGAACTTACATGGGGTATTTTCGGATACCCCTGGGCATCAGACATCTATGACGTCATTTATATTTCGACCACCCTGTATATTAGGTAAATAAAACAAAAAAGCTTGAAATAAATAAAGCAAATAATAAAAACAAAAATACAAATAAACTTGTTTTTTCTCTTTAAAGTTATGTGTTTTTGTAGTCGAGTCTTTTGGTCCGTACATACCTACAACAATAATTTATCAATCGAATCTGCGATCTACAGCGTACCAACCTAAACGATTACCTCCAGTAAGTTCGTCGGAAATCTTCCCAACTTACCTACCGTACGACTTTCTCTGAGAGTAATTGCCGCCATATTAATTCAGTCCCATTGGTATAATTCCTGCGCTGCCTCTCACGACTCCCGGGGGCTCAGGAGGTTGGTCTTCACTCTAATTTATATTCCCGTTGTTTTTCCACTGCTTCTGTCAAACTAACTTACTGCTGTCATTATTTTCCTCACGGTAAGGTGGTTTAGAGACGAATAAAGTTTTTCTCAAGTGACTCAACGTTAGGAGCAGCTTCACTACTTGCTTGAGTAGACTTAAGGTCTTATGTAATGCTACTGTTAAAAGTATTTACCCTTTTCACATTTTTTTTTTAAACTACTGGTGTAGGTACCAGTACTTTATTATTTGTATAAGACTTATATATTTCTTTCTTTAGTAATACGATGTTTATTTGTAGAGGTAGAAAAACATACATAGTACACAAGGATTAATATATATTACTTAATATATTTGCCTTAACAGGGTGTCCCGAAGCCGTTCGACCGGGTAGTTCGCGCCAACATTGGGGACTGCCACGCTCTGGAGCAGAAACCCATCACCTTCATCAGACAGGTCAGTCTACTTAGCTTATCATCATCTTTTAGGTAAAGAGAAACTTTGTACACGGAAACACTGCAAAATAATCAAGCGACATTCTCGTAGAGTATTGGTTCAGTTGTTAAAATGTAATACAGTTTACAAAAGCATGTGAAAATGATGAACAATACCTTCATTTTCGTCTTTATCATCATTGTCTTGCCCTTATCACAACTTATTTGTGGTCGGCGCAACATGTCTTTTACTTTCATACTTCTCAATTGACGTCATATTGGTCATCCCCATTTCTAGCTATATCATCTGTCACACAGTCGATCCATCGATAAACTACAATTCATAATTGCAATCAATATTTTCGGAGAAAATTGCTGTTAGTGTGATCACAGTAAGTATGGTGGTGTATTTTATTTTTGTCCTTGACTGTATGTACACAGTGGGTGGAATAAATACATGTTGAGCGAATATTTACGGTGTGAACGCATTCTTATCGGAAATAGAAAGGGTTCCGCATGTAGATGCTATGGGATCGGAATTCGGAGATAATGATCGTATTAGCATACCGCATATAGGAGGCGGATTGTACACAAATGGGATCAGAATGATATACGGGGTTTTACTAAACTAAAACTAAGACATAAGGAAAAGGGAAAAAATAATATTTGTAATAGATGCTGAACAATATTTATGCTTCCAAAACGTGTCCTCGAGTGGAGATCGGCAACTGTGGAGTGAGACCGACGAATTGAATTCGAAAAACAGAGAATCGAATGTTGTACCGCGAATTGGGAAAGGCGTATCTAAGTACATCCAGTATGCGTAGCATGGTCACCGTAGAAACGAAACACACGCTTACAGATGGTACATAGATTTCTACAGCACGATGTCGACAATGAAGAAAATAAATTAATATCTCTATGAAAGAGATAATACATCCATTCTTCGTAGAGTAGAGATAAGAGGGGGCATGCTGCGCGTGCGGCGGTGGACTGCAGCAGGCTGTACATTAACTGATTGATGGTTCCAACTTACCTTGTCAGCTTCGGCCAAAAAAGACGTCTTCTTTATTAGTTTGTATGACTAAATAAACATAATTATGTTTGTACTAGGTGCTCGCTCTGGCGGCATGCCCCGAGCTGGCCAGTTCGGCAGACGTGCCGGACGATGTGCGTCAGAGAGCGAAGGAGATATTGGATGACTGCACGTGAGTACATAGCACATTTTGATACAGAGCCCGATGATATATCGAGCTAGCAATAATAATATAAATTATGTAAAAACCTTCATTTTCTTTTTTTTTCTAAGGCTTTTGAAAATTATTATTTGAATTTAGGTTCTACAGTCTGTAGTAGCTTGAAGTTGTTGTTCTTACGTAGACTGCCTATAAACAGGCTAAGTGGATAACTAAAACTATCGACAAATTACTAGAAGTCTGTTTATCAATTAAAACCCTGTGGAATAAAATGAAGTAGGTTGTAGAATGTAGTAGGTAGGAAAAGGTTGAACTAAGAAGCGTTATTATTCTTAAATTGATCTGGTTTTACATAAAGGAAAACAGAGGCATTTAAAGTGAACCGCAAGGCGTTCGTCTACTTTTCAGTACTAAACCATGACACGTGCCTTTCAAAAATGAATCAACCCTGAGAGAATAAATCTTCATATAAACACATCTCAGGCTCAGCACGCATTGTGATTAAACGCACTCTGTTTTTATTTATTTATTAACTTATTTATTTACTTATTAAGGCACCAAGTCCCAATACACCAATCACAAATACATACAATTCAATTCAATTCAGTTTTGGAATAGCTGAAAACGCCAAATCACGTACAAACACACTGCGTCTGGCGTTTACTCGATTTTATTTCAGTATCACCATGATTTCTGGTGAGCAGCGTGTGTTGTGGTTTTATTTAAAAAATTAGAAATCATAAACAAAGCCTCCACCATAGGTACTGGGTACATCCACTAACTAATCAAATACATTTAAAATCGAAATTTGAATAAAAAACCGAGTGCGGTTAACTACTGTGCGTGTAGATAGATAGATAGAATATTCTTTATTATGTACACCATAAAAATTACAGACATTAATTTAGAAATTGTGTAGCACTATACTATTGCTATGGGGTCCACCCTTTATAGCAGAACTTTTTATGTCATAATATTATTTTGCATAACAGCGGATAGCATAAACTTCATTTCGCAGAAAATCTTTTGGCAGACACTCATTTATCATACCTTCAAAATTCATAATTTTGTAAGTCATAATCATCTTTAGGCACAAATTTCATATCCATAATAATTAAAAAGTAGAACCATCATATCGCAGAAAGTTCACAGTCAGAATCGTCGTTTGGCATACATTTCATATCGATAATCATTAAAAGGCAGAACTATCATATTTCAGAAAGTTTACAGATAGAATCATCTTTTGGCATACATTCCATATCCATAATAATTGAAAAACTCATCTATCACATACAAAAAATTAATGGTTAGGATAATTTTGTATTTGTTACCAATTACTACAACCACCAAAAACTAAAACAGTTGATTGTGAACGTATGTGGTTTTTATTTCCCTGTAAGAAGCATGCAAACAAGCATGCAACATGCAGCAGGCATGGTTTCTGTCACGGCTCCGGCGCTGCGGAGCTCCGGCGGTCCCACGCGAGCTTATCGTTGCAGATGGTTTTAGCGCTCACGTTAAAGCGCAGCATGCATTAACAGCGTTAAAACCACCTGCTCCTCAGCTCGCGGGCCGCCTGGCCCTTCCGCGCCTACGTGGGTTTAAATTACACTCTAGGGGTAGGGCAGACAAGCTACGTGGAGTCAGCTTTGTAACGATTCGTTTCTGTCACTAAATTTTGTAGCACAACATATTGACTTTTTAAGACAATATTTTAATTTTTTATTTAAGGTTAAAAATGCTATTTTATAGAAATGGCAATATGCTTAATAAAATTATTCCAAATTAAATTCTGCCATCTTCATAGTATGCCAAGTGAAACTGTACCAAATAATTGTCTAAATAAACGTTATGCTAAACGAAATTATGCGGAATTTTAACTTTGCCAAAGGTAATTATGCGAAATAAAATTCTGCCATCTTAAAAGTATGCCATTGTAAAATCCGGACATATAAAAATTCGGTCAAACAATAATTATATTAAAAAAAAATTATGCCTTTAAAATATTCGTTTAAAGAAGATTATGCCAAGTGTGTTATGCCAAATGAATTTCGGAGCATTAAGATTCTGCCAGAGGGAACCCATTGCTATGGGATACAAAGAGATAGCGCGTTTTCAAATCGCTAGCCAAATTACGTTTTAAAAATCACTAGTGAGTGCACTTGTATATAAAGCTATACGTAAAAAAAATTGAACGTTTGGAACCGGTGGTGTTTAATCGCAGTGCGTGCTAAGCCTTAGTCCCTAATGGCATGAGTAGGTACCACGTTCACTAATGATTTCGTAATTACATAAAATACACAGATCATTAGCCAAACTACACATTCCTCCAGACACATCACTGTGGTAATACCCGCTACCTGCACTGATTGATTCCAACTGATTCCAATGATTGATTGATTGACATCCATATTCGATTTAGATTGATTCGCTCGACGTTTATGGCAGCCGGTCGCATTAGCGTTTCAGATCCAATTGATATTGTTGTTCAAATAACAGACAGCTACTGGACGCGAAATTATATTGTTTCTCATTGGATTACGTGAAATGGAATCTGTGAAAAGGTGGTACGTTTTCATTCGTTTTAATACTCTTAATCTATTTTTTCATTGTTTTGTTCTGTTTGTGAGAACAAATTGGTCATGTTTTCATATTGCGGGATTAAAATGTAATTTGAATGATGAGTTTCTGCTTTTGCACTGAAATAATTGAATAGTTTATTGTATCTGCGTTGTTGTCTTGCACAGTAGATAGAGTTAGTACACCCTACTATGCAGGGAAGATAAGGTGTAACCAAAGACAAGTAAATGTACTGGGTACCTACGCTGGTAAACAACCTGGAGCTTTTTTATAGTTTGTTGAATTCTGCTTCTTGTAAGCGATTACAAGAAGAATAATCCCTCAAATCCTCTAATTATTCTAATACATAATTTGGAAATAGTATTGTACCCACGGGGAATATAAATATTAATGAAACGTCATCGCTACGTGAATCAATGCCCTGTCTTATTAATCTGAGTATTAATAAAGTAGTTAGTGTGTCGGTGTCTGTCAGCTATATGAAGCGGACGTTTATTAGACCTTCGTCACCTGGACGTGACGTCATTATGTCAGCGGCCCTTCATTACTGAACACGCTTGATATCTACGAGGGAGTCGGATTAATGGCAGGGATATTGACAGTGATTGCTACAGTAGGATATGTTATCGGCACTACTAAATACACCGACAGTAACACTACCACCTGAATGACCAAGCTCTAGTCTAAGATCGACCAGACACTTATTCATAGTATCACATAATTAATTGTGCCTCATTAGTCAAGGCTTGATAGGTTACTTTTCGCGGTGATTGAGACGTCAATATCACAATCAAAATCGCGTCTAATAGCATTAAAGATTTACCGGATGATTTCATACGATGCCAGAGTAAGACACACATTTATGCTTGTTCACACTATGACTAGGTACTAAAAAAATCGTATATTTTTTCACCATTCACCACTTGTTTCCAGCAAAGGTTCAGTAGGCGCCTACTCCCCATCACCCGGCCTCAGGATCGTCCGCGCTCGCGTGGCTCAGTACATAGAGGCTCGTGACGGAGTGCCGGCCAGCCCTGATGACGTGTACCTGGGCTCAGGGGCTTCTGACGTCATCAAGGCCGTGCTCACCATGCTGGTTGAGGATGTGGACGGGAAACCACCTGGTATGTTGGTTGAAGGAGCTTGATGTTTGTTTACGAAAATAGTTAATTGATTCAGGCGTGACCTTGTGGAAATCCATTATAAAATATAATAGACGTGATAATAGATATCTACAAAATGAGTCCTCGTACGTCCCTTGGAAATAAATTCAAAGAAATTGATATACTGACTGACTCAGCCTGCTCTGTATATCTTAGAAAGTATTTTGAACGTTCGCAAAAACTTAGGACTTTTCAAAATAAAAAGCGATTTCTATAATAGAAATACACGTAGTAAACATTAAATTGTGATACCCAAATTTAGATTAACTGAAACTAGTAAGTCATTTCTTATAAACAGTATCCGCTTTCATAACAAGTTGCCAAAGTCGGTAACAGAACTAAGCGATGGAAAGTTCAAAACCCACATCAAACGTATCTTTATCAAAAAAGCATATTATAAGATTAACGTTACATAGTCTACGTTGAAGACAAGGAAGTTTGGCAATAATTCCTTCTGCACATGTGGCTGCCCTGGTGCCTCATTAACGGCATAATAATGTAAATAACGGCTCCCAAATTACGATGATTATTTTATTTTACTTTTTTGATGTACTTCATTGACATAATTTCTTCATTATTTGACATTATTTACCTACAATTTTCTATATTAAAAAAAAATCAAATTAGATTTATTACAGCTGTAGTGGCAATCATGTCATTTGGTTTAAATAGGTCCTTCTTTTCATCATAGATTCTTTTCTTTTAGATTTTGTGAATGTGAGAACGTTGTAGGCTGTAGACTTGTGAACCATTTTCTATTTTACTAAATACCTGGTACTTTTTGATAGGCCTACACTGTCCCCCCATGCCTATTAACACTGTAATTTGAAAACATTGTGGAAACCATTTATTTTTAAAAGAGTAGCCGTGTAGTTTCTCGCCGGCTCTTCTCCATAGGAAACGACCAATTGGAACCGTGCACCTAGCTTCTGACGTTACATAAGTGCCCATGTAGGTTTATGTGAAATAAAATATTTTGAATTTTGATATATTTAGTAACCTGTTCCGCTTAACTGTTCCTAAAGATCCATAAAAAACCCTGTTAGAAATCGACACGTGTTTCACCTCTCAACGAGGCATCCTCAGGATGACGATTGACTGGTCGCGAACCCGAACACGGCGTGTTGCCACACCGAGCGCTGGACGCAGAGTAAATCTGTGAGTACTCTGCGTCCAGCGGTCGGTGTAGCAACATGCCGATCTATTTATTTGCTAGAATATAGGTTATTGCATGGTGGTGGGAATTTATTTACTTAATGTCAGCCTATATTCGACGTTTCGGTCATGTAAATATTCCCTAAGGTAAAGACCTTAGGGAATATTTGCATGACCGAAACGTCCAAACGACCAAAGGGTCTAGTGATCTAGTGATTGCAAAAGCGACTGCTGAGCAGTGTCCTGGGTGGATACGATCCCCAGATTGAAAAAATTGTCATTGGGTTTGTGGCGGCATCTACATCACCACATGCGAACTACGCATCACACTGACGTCACGCAAAATCCTGCATCGCGCAAGCAGGGTTAACCGCGTGACTAGCGACTATACTATGTCCCGACATCAATCGTAGGGCAGTTGCCCATCAGACACAACACTCATCTGATCAGAAATCCTCCCTTTTATATGGAGGATGAGTAAACTTTACAGCTTGTTCTTCATACGTCAACCATTTCATGACATGGTTGTATTTTATGAAATAGAACATCGACCGCTGGTCATATCATGATGTGATCTGGCCAAATCATTGAATACTCAACGTTTGACGATATGAATAATTAAACGCACGACTACTTCATGATGTGTCCATACATTAGTGATCATATCGACACTGGAAATTTCAAATGTCGTAAAGGACAGGGAATACAATGTCCTTTACGACAATTGAAATTTCCAGTATCGATATCGTAAAATAGTTCTGTTAGTTTATCCACCGGTAGAGGTGTTGAAGTCGCTTTGTTTTTGTAGTGCATCGTGGCGGCGGTATACAACAAATCAAATAAAGTACGGTGACCACACAAAAACGTCGAATGACTTATGATGGATTTTCAAATTAAGATATTATGGAAAACGTTAGGCTTGGAAGTAGCGCTCGCTTCGCTCGCTCGGCTTGTCCGCGGTTAGTCACAGTTCTAAACATACTTAACCGCTTCTTGTAGCACCCCGACCAAATGGGTTAGTTTAGGTTAGAACTGTGACCAACCGCTACTTCCAAGTTGGTCGCAGTTACTTGGCAATTTTTACTACACCTTAAACCATGGATACCCTACATTAATGATATGGCCAAACGTCGATTGACATATCATTAAACGTTGACGTTTATTAAACGTTAGGGTCAATTTAAGCTGGCCATTTCATGACTTATATATTAATTTAATAATAGTGGTTATTTTCAACGATCATAAGAAGCCAGGACCATAACTATCTGCCGGGGGTTCGAAGAAAACCGATAGGGAAATCGTGGCCCCCTGGCAACACGGCAACTGAAGGAACACGGGTGGGTTTTAGTCAGTAAGAGTCTGACACGCCCTCCCGCTCCGCCTAGAGCGGGAGAAGTTATTTGATGATTTCCCACCCAAAAAAAAAAAAAAAAAAAAGGACCATAACTATGTCACTTGTGACAACACACGACTGGGACATGTTTCCCAGAACCAAGTCAAAAGCTCGATTTCAATGTACATAATTGTGGCTTGTAATAAAGCCAATTAATAAAATAAACTAGGCCGTAGCGATGTTCCACAAAACATGTCACTCCATAGATTGCAAAGATAAATGAATGTGCCCGTTATTCCAGTAAGTTTCCAGTAAACGTGACTCTCTTCAGAAATAAATTACTAGTCTGGTCGTATTTATACGCCATGACACTCTATTAATACAATACCTTATTGTATTGACACAAGAGGGAACTCACCCTTTGTGGGTACTCCAGGGGAACGGTAAAAGGGTAAAGAGGTTTATAATACTGAATGTGAGGATAACAAAAGCAATCTATTTTAAAATAAGTGTTCTAGAGCTATGTAACCACAGCGGAATTTATGTAAGTCTGTTTTATTAATGTCAATGCATTGGCAATTGGCCTTGCATTATACTCACCGGCTACTTTGCGAATATGAATTTATGTTAATGTAAAGTGAGGTCTAAATTCAGGAATGAGTGATAGGTGGGTGGGCACCTGATCCATACTATCCAATTATGCAGTTGTCATTTGTTCCTGCCATTTAGCTTTCTTATGTTCCAGTTTCAAGTGCATTAATTTTGATGAATACCATAATGGCCATTGTGGTCAGAAGCGTGACTGCTTAGTATGGGGTCTTAGGTTTGATACCCAAGTCGGGCAAAGTATTCAATAACATTTCCCAACCTGGGACCTGGGAATTTCCATCAAGAATTTATCTTTAACAGCTTCGAGTCTAGCTTTAAGATTGGTTGAGTGGTAAGAGGCTCTGGCTTGGGAAAATTAACTGGCAAAATGTGGTTGTACTATGCATCTTTAAAACCCTTCGGGGAATTCAGACGTGAGGAATCCTTCATCAACGAGTAGTTCTAACTTACCGTTCTATTCTGTCCCCAGCGGTGATGATCCCGATCCCTCAATACCCGCTGTTCTCCGGGACGTTGTCGGAGCTAGGTCTGCGCCAAGCGAACTACTACCTGGATGAAGAGCACGAGTGGGCCCTGCAGGCCAGCGAGCTGGAGCGGTGCTGGCGGCAGGCCAGCGAGGAAAGCCACGTCAGGGCGATCGTCGTCATCAATCCTGGGAACCCCACGGGGCAGGTAAGAGATGAGGGAGTAATGGATACTTGGGTCGCATGAGCAGTGAATTTTCTGAAAAACAGACGATTTATATGTCAATTCCTTTAAAAAATAATATCCTTTTCTTTATCATCAGATACTATCATTATTATTATTTTTATATATTTTAACAAATCTCGGGACCATGGATCCCGGTCCTTTGGAAGGCGTACGAGGGGCCGAAGCCAACTCGCAGAGGCCCCTTAGACATTAATAAGTGGTTAGGCACCAACCGACGATTATCCCTGTATGCACCATACAAGTGCACCCAAGGACAACCCCCGGTTAGTGTAGGACTATTGCAGAACATGGAAACAAAACATATTGGGCTATGGATTTGGATGGCTATAATGGATTGGTTAATTGGAACTATGGAAAGACTATGGCCCCTGCCTGATCAATGTTTTAAATGCACACGGATAAAATGGCAGGGGGTGACTTGCACACTCAATAATGGGCCCCCGAAAACGGTCGCTAGCACAAAGTGTCGTAGCGATAAGGGGACAACATGTCCTGAGGTGCTTGAGGAGTGGAGAGGTATTCCACGGCTTTCAGAACAATCCCAGAGCCCGGAAGATGGTCAAAATCCCTACGAGCACTTACTGGAATACTTCCTTCCTCCAAGCACGTTTGCTCTTGCGAATCTCCACTCAAGCCGGCCAATTAAGGCAAGAATGAGGCGGGAGCTCTGTTCCTCGTCAGTGTTCACTCCAGCCGGCCAATGAAGGCAAGCCAGAGGTGAAGAACAAGACTTCTCCCGGGAGATAGGGTCCGTGGGGTCGCTACTGCCCATCAGCTCGCCACATGCTGCCCTGCGGGTTTTTGTATCTCTCTTGGTCTGGCTCCTCATCCTAGACCTGTTCCGGCAAAGTAAACTCTACCGGCACAGACATAGAGTTCGGAGCGCGCAAGCCCCACCACGACGTCAACGTAGAGATACGGCGGTGGGGTCATTATTATTATAATTATAGTTATTTTCTTTTGAATAACGACTCAGTCACTTAGGACATCGAGTTTGCTGTCCGAGTCATTATTATCTTGTCCCCCATCCCAAAGTGTATCTTCCAGAAAAAAGAAAAGAAAGAAAGGGCTTTAAATACAAAAAAATATTCCCATGTGAATGTGAACCATATTTCCATATCATATTTCTATTGAAACAGCACAATACCATATAAATTGAAAAACCGAAAAATTGACGTGCAAACTATATTTAGCCGTTATTCATACAATATCCGTGAACACGCCGGCAGTTTGCGGGCGACATGTATTAATCAGCTGGCATTCAGGCGATTCGCGCGCAATTTGATCGACCGCCGCCCGCAGCCGCCCGCCGCCCGCCGCCATTGCAAATATTGGGAACTATTCCAAAGCGCGACAAATAAATAGCATTGATATACAATTTGTGGTAGCGATGATGACAGGTTTTAAATAACTTTGAATATTCTGTGATTCGGTATTATGCAGTTACAGTTATTAGGACCACAGGTTGCTAAATAGTATTACCTACCTCGTATAGACCATTGTACTGGTGCTTTATGTTGCACACGATGTCGTTTTCGTATCAGACTCAATTGTTGACAAATTGAAGAATAATGAAATGAAAATGAAAATAGTTTATTATTTTAACAAGTAAACCTTAACACCTAGTGATTGGAGCCTCCTTTTAAGCAAATAAGCCTGTTTTAGGAGACTCCACAGGCTTATTTGCTTAAAAATAAACTTTAATAGTAACATAAATTTATACGACAATCGACATTGTTGTCGATAGCCTACGTTAGTGGATCTGCACAAGCACATCACTAACTCGTCGCAAGATACAGCGGCCGTACTACGCGATGCAACCGCATTACTAAAGTATCGTTTTGTGATTTTTACATTGCTTGTCCAGTCAGTAAGTGACATACTTAGGTAGTGGTTAAGAAGCAATGTATTTGCTGCAAAAATAGTACAGTCGCTGTGATTAGTGATGTTCAAATCCGCTAGAAACTATAGACGTGTTATATAGAATATGAAATATATTTTTCTAGCGCGTTATTTTATACGCTATCATTATAACACGTTGTTACAAAACTCGTCCACAGTCTCAACGCAGAGACGTTGTCATTTTATTTGCCAACACCCTAGATGGACTTAATGTTGCGCGGTGAATGTTACCTATCTCACAACGCGCTGTACATGAAAGAATATAATATTTTTCTCATGAAGCGTTAGAAATCAATGAACATTTATGTGAAAAGTGTAAAAATTTTGATTGTCCAACTAAATCTGAATATTACTAATCGCGATTTACAAAAAAAACGTGTGGAATAAAATTGGTTGTCATGAACTTTAAATTCACACCAACACCTCGGTGCAAAAACAGTACTATTTCTTTTTTTCTTTTGCTTATATCTCGTAAACGGTGTGTCCAATCGCAAAAATAATGAAAATTTCGACCCCCTTTATAAAACTCTTAAACCCCTTACACTCTACATGTAGGTAATATTTTTCTTATTTTCCATACAAAAAGTGAAAAATTCCATATAAAACACGTCGAGGCCGCCCCCCTGCGCGCCTCTGGCTCTAAAAAGATTCACGTGGTTAGTATCACGTGTGGAGTCGCGATTGTCAAATTCGATTTACTTGTATCAAAATTATTTTTAAATTTAGAGAATTTATTTTGCAAAATAACAGACGACGCGGGCCGACTGCCGCCCGAGTTCACCCGACGCGCTGTGCCAGACTATAAAACTTTATTGCTATCCCATTCTGGCTTCGCTGTGCACGTTTAACTAACGTTTAGTTTGTTGAAGTAATATATTTCTAGCGCGAAGTCATAGTCGATCTAGCAAACGCTAGATGCTTTGTACAATATCGTGTTATTTTTTGGCGCTATACGTTTTATTAACCACCACTAGCTGTGATATATGAAAACAAAAATAACTTAGTAAATGCAAATAATATTTAGAGGTTGATAAGTAGTTTTTTTTATAGTAATGTTTTACGATTTGTTGTTATATTAAATGATAAAATACTTGTCTTGTTAAACTGATAAATGGTTTCATGATTTATAAAGATTTTAGTTTGGCTTCGATTTTTACGAGAAACCACTGAACAATACGTTATTCATAAATGTTGTCACGATCGCGGTCGAAAACGCACTAGTTCGCGGAGACGGCCATTTGCCTGTAACATGAGCATCTTGATCATGATTCGCGGACATAGACCCCATGCCACTTCTCCTGTTTTTTAGGGTTCCGTAGTAAACAAGGAACCCTTATAGTTTCGTCATGTCCGTCTGTCTGTCTGTCTGTCCGCAGTCTAGCTCCGAGACCCTTAGTACTAGAAAACTGTAATTTGGCATAAGTATACATATTAATTACGTCGACAAAGTGGTAAAACAAAATTATGAAAAACATTTTTTTTTAGGGTACCTCTCATACACGTAAAGTGGTTATGTTTATTTTTTATTTTTTTACCCCATGGTGGGGGATATCATTGGAAAGGTCCTTCAAAAATATTGTGAGTTTGTGAAAACCATTTTTGGATTCAGGGATCCGTTTGCGAAATATTAAGCTTTAAAGTGCTAATTTTTGTTAGAGTCAAGTGTCTCCCCCCCCTGCCGGCTAAATGGTTGATTTTGGGTGTGTGAAAAAAATCACAACAGTAGTTTATATAACGAAATTAAAAGGAAAACTATCACAGCTAAGTAGGCTCTACAGGTTAACGAGTAATAATCGACCAACTTAATTTTGCAGTTGCAAAAACATATTTTCCCATACATTCCGTATGGGAGAACATATTTTTCAACTACAAAGTTAAGTTTGTTTTTGGGATAAATTCATCCCAACTACGGAACCCTTCATTGTGCGTGGTCCGACACGCACTTGGCCGTTTTTATATTTCTATGGCTGCCTGCCCATAGCAATATGTTTGCATTTGCCACTTATTGACTACTTTATGGGTTGCAGGTGTTGACGCGGCAGAACATGGAGGAGATCGTGAAGTTCGCGTACGAACACAACCTGTTTCTGATGGCGGACGAGGTGTACCAAGAGAACGTCGTCTGCAAGCCCTTCTACTCTTTCAAGAAGGTGAGAATTAAGAAGTGTTGGGATCTTTTGAGACTGGCAGGATTTTTTGTAGTCATAGAACTTTTGTGAAATACAGGTTAAAGAAAAATTGTATTTACGATCGATATTCATGACAAATCTCATGTAAATGAAATTTTTTGCTGGTGTGTTGCACCTTACAGCAGCTGCAGCTTAGATAAGATTTGAGAGGAGATTAACCGATCAAGACTTGATAAGAAGTCGAGATTCTGTCATACATCGGTGTGATAGATACTTGATTAGGTACCTGAACGCAAAGATGTTTTGTATGTCTCATTAATAATTTCAAAATATTTTTGGAAGAATTTGATTTGGTTTTACTGAATGAATGATGTTTCTTCTTCAGGTGATGCACGAAATGGGAGCTCCCTACTCCGGCATGGAGCTGGCCAGCTTCGTGACGGCGTCCAAGGGTTGGGCGGCGGAGTGCGGGCTGCGCGCGGGGTACGCCGAGCTGGCGCGCCTGGCGCCGCTCGTGCGCGCCGCGTTCGGCACGGCGCGCGCCGTTATGCAGTGCCCCACGGTGCTGGGGCAGTGCATACTGGACTGTGTGGTCAGTATACTCATTAGTAGACATAGTAACTGTTGCATCATCATCAACACTATCATCACCATCATCATTTAGTCGAAAGACGTCCACTGCTGCAATCATCGCCACAAAGACCTATCCTTAGTATCTATCTTTTTTGTCACAGTCATGACGTGCACCTACCGACTATTTTTGTTTCATGCTCGTGATTTCATATTATGTGCTTAGATCTATTTTGTTTCCTGATTACTTTTGTCTTTTTGTATGCACGTGTTTTCGTGACAATTAAACCAATATTTCTTTTTTCGTTTTTCTTTCTTTCTATCCTGTGCTTCTTGCATCCATCGGATTCTCGAAGTCACGAATTATTTCTAGTCTACAATTTTTTTTAAAACTTTCGTGGCTCTTAATCTTTCTAAGAGTAAATGTTCAAAGCTGTTCAACAATAATAAGATAAGTTTGAACTTGTGGATTTACCTTCTACAGACAACATTGCAGAGCTGACTAGCAATAAGCTTCTGACTTTGATAGCGTTGAGGATTTCCACACCACCAAAAAAATTTTGTATTGATAAGATTTAATTAATGGTGGTCCATTAATTAAATCTTATCAATACAAAATTTAGCGGGGGGATTAGCCCCGTCTAAATGGTTTTAGACGGGGCTAATCCCCGAGACAGTCCACTAAGACTATCCGACATCAATTGTTGGGCAGTTGCCCGCCAGACACGACACCCGTCTGGTCGGAGGATCCTCCCTTTTCTAACGAGGTTGAGTGAACTTTACACCCTGTTCCTCATACTTCATAAAAGCCAGTAAAATGAAAAGGCAAAATGGCTTGAGAATAATCCAATGCAGTAGACTGTCTCTATTTACACGAAACTATTGTTGGATTGGCTTAGTGGATTGTCTCGGGGATTGGCCCCGTCTAAATAGTCCACAAGATAGATTGAAATAAGGTATAAAGCCCAAGATACAAGACCTACATACAAGCGGTGGTTGGAGAAAGCCGCGTAAATGTTTTAATTTTAATGTACAAGCAGAAGAAAGGCGTGAGTTTATGTTTGTGTGTATGTATGCCATTTAATTGTAAATTATTGTTTTTAAATTGGTATTTTTATGGATCATGTGGTCTGCAATAGAGATTTTTATTTATTTATTTGATTTAGTTGAAAAGATGATAAACTTATTAATCCCCAATCTTCTACTTTCCAGATGAAGCCTCCGTCTCCTGGCGAGCCCTCGTACCCTCAGTTTGCTCGTGAGCTGAAGGAAATCCAGCAGGTGCTCGCCGAGCGCACGGAGACTGCGTATAAGACTTTCAATACCATCCCCGGATACTTCTGCAACCCTATTGATGTGAGTGGATGAATGTGCAGAACATTATTTGTAATTTTAGCATACCTAGAACTTCATACTGCAGCAAGTCTAGTAAAAACTTGACTAAGGAATGTGCTTGTCCTACGTGATGTTTATTAGATACCTTTTTTGTTTGATCATGATTAGTCACAATCTTTTGTCCTGTGTCGAATATTTCAGCCTATGCCTTGTTTGACGGAATCGGTACTGGAAACAGTAATTCTGTCTGCACAAATTTTAAATTCATAGATTCTACTTAACTACTTAAAATATTTTAAACTATTTGTGAAATCTTTTTGTAGTTCATCAAAGTTCTAATATAATTATGTATCCATATGATGTTTGCTGTTCCCCAGGGATCGATGTTCGCGTACCCGCGCGTGGACATCCCAGAGGCGGCGCAGGCGGCAGCCAAGGACCTCGGACTGAGTCCCGACGAGTTCTATTGCCTGCGACTGCTTGAAGAAACAGGTACTAAACAAATACTTATAAACCTTCTATAAAATAAGACAAAATTGTGATAAATGTTTGTAATTATTATATTTAAATTAACAAGCAACAAGACTCAGAAATGTTAGTAATAATATATCTTAACAACTATGTTAGTAAACATAACCTATACATTTAATACACGCTCAACACAGATGAGGAAAGCTTGCAGCAGCGATTCATACACAAACTGTCTAGTCTGCTCCCGATACACTGCAGTATATTGTCGGGGCTGGCCCGCGTTTTCTGAAATAACGTTCACTAGGTGGCAGCAGTGAGACGTCAGATCCGGGCACCTGTCAAAAGTGTCAAAGCGCCTATATTTTCTTTAGTCGTGACTGAATGATGAACGAATGAATGAAATAAATGATGAACGTCATCATATATTTAATTTTTATGGTCGAAATGGAAGACCTCTTGTCGGCACGGTTGGCGCAGTGGTTAAGCGATTGACTGCTGCGCTGCGTGTCGCGGGTTCGATTCCCGCACGGAACAAATATTTGTATGACCTACAAGTAGTTGTTCCGGGTCTGGCTGTTTGTGTATGTGAGTTTAAATGTTTGTAATCGCACCACGATACAGGAGAAATTCCTAGTGTGGGGCAACGTATTAAAAAAAAAATATATATAAATATATATATAAAGTGGCACAGACTGCAGGCGTGAATTTTCATGAAACCTTCATCGAATATGCTGTAAGCATAGGTTCAGCTGCTGCTCATTCTGTTTTCATAATTCGTACGGTTTCCTCTACATATCGTCTGACTTGCTCAAAGAGTTCAATAATTGTCAGTGTGTAGCAAGTATATCTACCGCACCTTTACCATCAGCAATCTTTTAAAAGTTTGACCACACCAATTTCTCCCAGCACGACCGGAGTTATTAAACAGGCGGAAGTCACTTCAGATCTAATAATAGAGCCTTAACTTTAACAGTCCCCACGACTAAGGCAAGATACAGGGTGTTTAAGTTCCCCACGACGCTCCAAGGAAACATACAAGGTGTTTAAGTACCCCAGGCCCGTCACTAATGACTCACACTTATTAATTAGCCGCTGCAAGGTAAGCGGCTCCCGGTAATGTGTTGTAACTCCAAGTTGCATACTTAACTACAAGTCGTACGAGCTCCAACTTGCGGTGCATAACTTGAGAGTTCCTGCTTTAACTTGTGGACTATCGCGTATGTAGGGATGTTTGTTAGTAACTGTAGGGTGAACTTGGTCAGGACTTTTATGTGTTCAAGTTTGGTTGATTTTGTCTGGTCAAAAGGACAAGGAAATATTGTCATGAAAGATTGGTGTTTCAGTTTGAAAAAAATCAGTTGTAGTTTCTTTTAAAACGCTTCAAAGAAAAGGAGGTTCTCAATTCCTTTGAATATATTTTATCTGCAAATTGGATGTATATTTGGATATAACTCCTACAAGTATAAACCACTATTTGGATTTTTATTTAGGGTTCTGTACCTCAAAAGGAAAAAAACGAAACTCTTATAGGATCACTCGTGTGTCTGTTTGTCACAGCCAATTTATGTATTTCTATGACCCAAGCACGAACGTGTAACGTAAATAAATCAATTTTGAATATAGGGGTCACTTTTAGGGGGCAAATAAGAAAATTAAAAAAGTTTATCAAACTGTGTTGTGTGACATATCAAACGAAAAGGGTTGTTGACATAACCAATATTTTTTTTTAATAATTTTAAAAGAAATACTTTTAAAGATATTACAAAATAGATGAAAACTGACCATTCCTACCCTTAGGTATCTCCGAAACCACTGAGCCTAAAATTTTGAAAAGAAAAAAAATGGTTCTTTAATCATAGATTACAGGAAAATATAATTATAATAAGCCTATGGTTTTAGAATTACATGGTAAATCTCTCAATATTGTGCGTACAAACTTACATTTGCAGTTGGAATGTATGGGAGAACATGTTTTTCAACTACAATGTTAAGTTTGTATTTGAGATAAATTCATCCTAACTACGGAACCCTCCATTGTGTGTGGTCCGACACGCACTTCGCCACTATTTTTTGTTTGTTTTAAAATAAAATGTAACTACAACCACATTCGATTAGCTTGTGATGCGCACGATTTCTCGCTGACATTAGAAAAGGTCTTGAAAACTTCGCAACTCCTTCACTATAAAGATCTTTTGTTTCCAGGAGTGTGTGTGATCCCGGGCACTGGGTTCGGTCAGCTGCCGGGCACCTTCCACTTCCGCACCACCATCCTGCATCCTCGCGAGGAGTTCCAGTACATGATGGACAGCATCCGAAGGTTCCACCACAACTTCTTGGAATTATACTCGTAGTATAGTGGTTATTGTCAGTTTTATGTATTACTTATATAATGTGAAGAAGAACCTGAGAGTTTCATGCGCGTAATAGTTAACCAACGATGGAAACATGACTTATATGATCAGAATCTCAAGTCGTAGCCGAAGCAAGTCCGTGCAGCGACGCAGGCAGCAGCAGCAGGCGACGTGTCATCGCGACACTACTGGTTTCAAGTGCCGTGTCGAGCTACGGAAGGTATTTTATAGGAATACTAGAAACCAGTAGTGTCGCGACGACACGTCGCCTGCTGCTGCCTGCAGTCGCTGCACGGACTTGTACCTTTAGGATTAAATAAATTATGTATTATTGATGTTATAAAAGTATTTTGTTATGATATAATATTAGTAATAATAAACTACAAATCATCTTTTATTCGAACAACGAACCGTACTTCAGTAAGTACCAACATGGTCTTATTCGATGACCTTTCATAGTAGGTCAAGAAATAAAAAGACAGAACGACTTGTACAACCTACCTACTGGGTAGAAAGCAATGTGTTGAAATTCCAAGTATGACTGAGAATAAAGAACTGGAAGGAATTAGGTCTCTTTCAAGATTCAACAACTCGGGTGTACCACAAGGGAACGTTTTGGGACCCCCTTTGTTCTTTTTATATATTAACGATCTTCCTGAACACACACCTAATGCACGCACATTAATTGCGGATGACATTTCGATATTATGTCATCACCAATTAATACTGACTTGAATAATTACGGAATTGATATTTATAATACAATTGAATCAACAATTTCTTGGTTAAGATTTAATAATTTGCATGTAATATAAGTAAAACAATAATTGTTCAATTTAAGACATACGGTCGTAAGCGAGAGAAACTTAACACTAATTATAATGGACAACCTCTATTAGAGGCAGAGGAAACTACTTTTCTGGGAGTTGCATTGGACGGCTACTTCTCCTGGAAACCATATGTAGAAAAAGAATGCAATAAATTAAACAAATTCGTTTATGTTCTCTACACACTGCGAAAGACCTCGTCGCAGAGTACGATGTTAACTGCGTACCTATCACGGCTGCGTTGCATCCACTCTACAATACGGCCTTATACTATGGAGTAACTCAACAGACGTAGACAAAGCCTTAAGGGTACACCAAAAATGCATTCGAGCCATTCCACAATGGGAATCTTTAAACCATTGTTTCTTAAATTAAAATTCCTGACATTACCCAGTATGTATATATTTTAGAATGTGCAAAATTTATCCGACGGCACTTTGACCTGTTTGAAAAGGCTTAAGACCGTTGCCCTCGAAAAGTAAGAGATCCAGATAGAATAGTTCTGCCTAGGGCTCCAAGGACTTCTCTGTATCAAAAGAACTGTTATCATAAGTGTGGACTTATCTATAACAAAATACCAAAGAACTTTAAAGAGTTACCTAATAATTTGTTTTTTATAAAATTAAAATTATGGCTACTGGAAAAACGATTTTATTCTATAAATGAACTTTTAAATAATGTTAATAATCTATTTAAAAAAATTATGTGACGATAATATTAATAATGAATGTATTGTAAAATTAAAAAATAATAGAAACATGTGAAGCATGCCATTGGACATAAATATAATACTCTAGCATTAAATACATTGTAATGTTTTGCAAGTCAAATGTCTGACTTTGTATTAGGAACTTATTACTGACTATAAGACCAACACTGTACCAATACTTATTGCAAATAAAATGATTATGATTATGTACAAAACAGACTGGCTACTAGTCATTCATACAAACAATGCAATGTTCACAGCATTGTTGCGTGCCTGATTGCCTTACCACAATAACTTTCCCTGAACTACGGCGTTATTTCTCCGGACAAATTAATCATTTACCTAACGAGCCACGACCGCTGCCCACCCCCTTACAACACACATAACAACAACAAGTCTAACTGAAGGTCTACTTGATAAGCAGTGCGAAGACATACTCAGGCGCGCAAGTTTTGAAAGAAAGGTATTATAACGGAAACGTGATCAACTCGTTACAATACTTTGTACAATACTGATACTATGGCGGCGATTTAGCAGCAATCCCAAGGATTTTAAACGTGGAGCTTCTGATTCTGCCCGCTGTGTGTCCACAGTCACGCGATTCATCACTGTTTATTACGCGGGAAGCGAACCCGGGCCACTGTGCCTAATTAATGTTAGTACGTGCGCCAGTTCCTGTAAAAATGTTATTAACCGGCTTGTGAGATAAGAAATTAAGTATTGTTCCGTTGTTAGAAGGTTGACATTCTAGTTTTTAATCAAGGACGAACATTTTACACGATAACCGTGGAAATGTTTTTAAAAAGATTTTTATTTTTACCTGACTACGGCGAAGCAAAAAGAAAGGTTATGTTTTTGACCGGTATTGATCTAACCTAACCTAACCTAACCTAACTTCTTAACTACCGATCATAATTTGACAAATGAGGTATTATTGGAAGCGTTTTGATCGTCCGATGAGACGTCACATTAAATGCAATATGGCGCCCTCTAGAGAAGTCAGGATATTAAAAAAAAATTGTGCAAATAAGGATATATATATCTTATTGTCTAAGTGCTACGTACGGCGCGGCTGTAAAATTAATACCTCATAACATAATACGAAAAAACCCAAACAAAAAAACAAAGACAGCTGCTCTGCAAGTACTTTATCACGAAATTATTACCTCAACATAATTTAAATAAAAAGTAAGTTCAAAAACTAAAACCCGACTACTGAAAAATCACGCACAGTCATACGAAATAGAGGAGCGCAGACGGCCGTTCGCCACCGCATAAGCATAAAGTACTCTGTGGCCACCGCACGCTCGCGCATACTACGCTAGCCGAGGGCGAGGTGAAAGAATTTCGAACCGGCCGGCTGTATCATCACGCTCTCACAACGTAGGGAGCGCGGCTGATTCTACCTACATTGCCAAATTGTGCTAGTCCTAAATTTATAAATGTACCTTATTTATTTTGATAAATGTGAACTAGTACTGCATAATGAGCAGCGTTCCCTAATAAATGACACAGATCGTTATTCGCCTTCTTACTCGCAACAACCTCCCCTAAAGTATGAAACAAGAAAATATTTCTGACAGAAATCATAGGTACATAAATGGCCAAGGTAAAGTCGTAGTCGCATGCCTGTATACATACGAAATTATAATGGCACGGAAATAAATTTCTTGTTTCATACTTTTTATAGTGTGATTTTTCAGTAGTCGGGTTTTAGTTTTTGAACTTACTTTTTTATTAATACCATACATAGGTACCTAAGTTCAACTATCATTACAAAATAATGTAATTTCAAATAGGTACATCATTTCAACAGATCGTTGTAGCACAACTGGTAAGTATCACACAGCATGTTGAGTTGGTAGGCGCGTACCTTGCTGAGCTCCGTTTTGAGATACTGTTTCAAGCGCTCACGCATCTACGAGAAGAGAAAGAAATAAAAGTTATTTATTCTGAGAGTTATTAACGCCCGTTTTGCAAAATGCCACTGGTTTTCCAATAGGAATTTCTCAATAGCAGCCCGGAGTCTGGAGTTGTCCCGGCTAGTGGCGATAGGTCCGCTCCCTATTACTTGCGATCTTATACTAGCGCCAACGCGTGCTATCCTTCACGGAAGACAGAGTCCATGTTATGTTCTGCCAGAAGGACCTGTGCCTCTTCCTCTGCGGGCGTGTCTCGCAGGCACTCGTCAACGCAGCGCTGCGCGGCAGTACGCAGGGTCGCCTGTGCGTTCTGCAGAAGGTCGCGCCACACCTGCTTCACCTCGGCCTGGTGGTAGCAAGGGTAGCGCCCTGATCGGTTCACCAGCTTGGTTGTGGCGTTGTAGAACTTTCTGAAAGGTTTTGTTTATTTATATATGTCACCGTATAATTATGAACTTCGTTAGTTTATAATCTATCGGTATTATTTCCGTTAAATTATAAACTGTCGAAAAATTGTGAACTGCAATGAACCATTTACAATTTAACGCATTATTTTTCGCTAGTTTATAATCTTTCCACGGGAAACCGACAAATTGTGAACTGGTATCAAACTTGCTTGCGACGTAACGCACTTTGCGCTAGTATTAAATAGCCTACCTGGCTACGAGCAACTTGGAAGTAGCGCTCGCCGGCCGCTGCCGCGGCACCGCTCGCTTCGCTCGCTCGGCTCGCGCGCGTTTGGTCACAGTTCTAACCTAACCTAACCCAATTCACAATTTTTCGACAGTTTATAATCTAACGGAAATAATTCCGACAGATTATAAACTAACGGTTCTCACAATCTTACGGTGACATATACATAGCTATTACTTCGTTGGTCAGTAGTCGCGACTGTGGAGCACCGTGTTAGGGCCGGAGAAGGTCGTCTACTCAATAGTGAATGGACGTGGATTGAAACTATATGATAACTATAAGGCAGAACTGCTCAGCTTCAATCCCGGAATCTAAGTAATTACCTATACTCGTTGGTCATGTTATTTTAAATACGTTCGAAGAATGGCTTCTGCTTTTTATCAATCACCCTGAACCGGGTGGGTTCTCTTAAGTCCTCCTTCATAGCCTCATTCTTCTCCTCCTCCGTAGGCTTCGTGTTTCCTCTCATCACAAACATCACATCCACGGCGAAGTCTTCACGACGCGGTTTCTTCAGTTCAGTCTCATTCAGTCGCGTCTCAAAGCCATTCACGTATTCGTTGGCTCGCACGAACTACTAGAAGTTGTATGAAACATATTTAGGTTAAAGAAACTGGTGATTTCAAAATAGTTACCCACGAAAATTGCTTGTGAAACGATCAGATTGAATCAAATTCAACTTATTTGTACGACGTGTAGAGATTATTGAATGACCAATAATAAATAGCAATACTTTTAGGGGAAAATTCTTAAACCAAAATTCTCCAACCAATAATATCTCTGTCTCGTGCCAGGTACCAGAACCTGTGCTCCGAAATAATTCCGTCAACAACTTCATGAATCGATACACGTCAACTACTTCCACAGAATTCAACTTTGTCAAAGGATTTTAACTCAAAATATGAGCGAACTAAACTGGACCGGTATCAATCAATGTAACGTTCAAACAAACTGTGATTGCTTTACTGGATAAATCTAGATTACTGCAGATAAACTCTCTCGCTGCTGAAAAATGAATCTTTTTAGTAAACTTTTCGACTCAAAATATTAGTAACAAGTATTTTAAATTGAATGGTTGCAGCGCCAAGGTAGGTATTGAATTTATTTAATTTTGCTGTGTAGAAATGTAATCAATATAACATTGAAAACATAGTTAATTTTCTACAACCAGTTCTATTATTTCTCTAAGACGATACTTACTGAGCCCGAGGATCAGCAGACCACCACCACCACCACCTAAATACACATTATGGTAAAGCAATGAAGATATTGAGTATCATGACATCTCATTTGAGAGATGTTAGTAATTAGTTTCATCAATAAAGTGATAACTCTCCTTCGAGAAGGTGTACTACTAAAAATGGTACACTTTTGACCTAGGTATAGGGTTGCCAGGACCAAAAATACATAATTATTTAGCCGGACATTTTGCTCTGAAAGCCTGACACACTGGTTATTAAATTTAAAAAAGTTAAGTATTCTTTTATTTGTGCATTTTTTTAAAACTTACTCTACTTTAATTATGAATCATATTGTTGCATTGAAAGTAACTAAAACAATCGATAATCAGCCTTCTTCATTGCATTAAAAGTAATGAAAACAATTCGATCAAAAGCCTAACAAAAGCCGGACAGGCCTGACTTGTGTATATTTGGTCGGACACGATTATAAAAAGCCGGACAGCTGGCAACCCTACCTAGGTAGCTTGTTGTCAATAGATAAACTTACAATTTATTATGCTCGACTGGCCTCTGCTTGCGGCTTCGCCCTCGTGGAGGTCACAAATTATCCCACGGAAACGTACTACCGGGATTAAAGTATCCCCCATGTGTTAAACCAGGTTAAAAAATCAACTATTTGTGTACCTACCAAATGTCATCCAAATCCGTTCAGTTATTTTTTCTATCGTAGTAATAGCCGAGTTAACACAGGAGCGCGGCGCTAACACAGGAGTCAATGACCTTTTGTCATTGACTTCTGTGTTAGCGCCGCGCTGCGCCACCGCCGTCAACCATAATAGAAAGTCAACCGAACTTACCTGTAAGTGACGTTCGATGACTTTAAACGATGTGATTCGCCCGAGAGATTACACTCCCTCCCTGACCCTGATCTAGATCCTTCAAAATACCACAAAATTAATTTACGAATAGAAAATTACGTGCACGATGGCAACCACACAAAACGTGTATGAGATACCCACATTAGGCCGCATAAAATAATCTTTGAATTGTTGCTCTAAAATAGTGTAAGATGGCAGCACATGTCCTTGCTACTACAAGTAATAAGTGTAATCTCGAAAGGCGAATCACTGAAGTTTAATGGGGTTAAAAACTGAAAGCTCATAGCAGATGGCAGCACAGTTGTGCGTCTTTAGTCCGCCATTGTTGTTTATGTTTTCACTGTTGTGTCGATATCGTTTATACGAAAACTAGACAAAAATGTATGCGATTTGGAGTGTAGTACAATTAAAAGCGGAGTTAAGGAAAAGAGATGCGTCTACCACGGATAAAAAGCAGCTTTAGTGGAAAATTAAATAAATAATGACCATTTTATATTTGATAGATTGTTTTGTTTACATTATTTAAAAGTCCTTTTTTTGTTGAAGACTGGAGGCATACGACAGAAATAACTTGATCGGGGTTGAAGAAGAGCTTGGGGATGATAACCCTAACATTCCTGCCCTGGAAAAGTTCAGGGATGTCAATTCTAGCACTGATCTTCCAGCGCTATCTAAAACCCACATTCAAGAGTTTGCTGAAGGTAAGTTTTCATACAGTGATCAACTGATGATGCATTCATCTTCCTTTGTGAGTTCAACTATAAAAAAGCGTGTAATATACTTAAATTAATGTTAATATTATTCCAGGTTTCAAATACCTCCTAAAGGGAAAATCCTCGATGAAAATAGGAGCTTAGTCAAGCTAATGATCGTAACTATGCGTATTTTCATGCACAATGCTAGGCACAAATGAAAAGATTAATGTATAATGTTATACTCAAGATGAATAAAACTGGTATGGTATGTGAAAGTCATTGTGAATGTGCAGCTGGAAGTGGCTTGGAAGCACACTGTAAACATATCTTCAAAGTCCTCCACGGTATAGAGGATATAGTATGTACAAAGATTATAATTACCTATGCATAAAATATGCACAGAAAAATTAATGATGTTCAAATAACCAAAAACAACATCATTTTATACTGAGTATCTCCAACCAGCAATTTACGATGAATACTTGTATAAATACTATGATACTGTAATAAAACCAAATTAATATTATATACAATGTTTTATTTATCCCCTTATACACAATGCATATTACATAATACATTCTCTAAAGTTACAGCACATAAGACAAACAAAAAATATCTTTGATGCGAGGGGCACAAAACTGTAATTTTTTTGTCAATCCTAACAAACATTCAACATGAACGCGTTGACTTATTTATTTATTAATTAATAGGTTAGCCTACAATTGTTTACACATTACATTTCTTTTAAAATTACACAATATACATTTATAAGTGCAACAATTACTTAAAAGCTAACACCACATGCACTGTATATTAGAATTTTACATTTTTATGACTGCAATTAATTTCTAATAACGGCTGATTTAGAATTATGTAAAAACAAAGCAATAATGAAATAAACTAGGATCAAATATTTGGTTTACATTAAATAAAAAATTAAATTACATTGAAATAAATAACATTTTCAATAGTAATATTCTTCACATGACTTCCATAATACTTTATTTTGTACACTTAATGTTGAACACACAAAATAGAACTTTTGATAGGTTTCAAAACCTGTGTAGAAAGCAATGATACTGTCATTGTTTTTATAGTTCTTTATAGATCCATAAATGTACACAAAATTCACTTGAGTATGTCTTGATGATACAGTATGTTGGTCCCGCTCTGGCCCATCATCTGGCTCCAATGGTGTGCTAGGAAAAATTTATATTTCGTTAAACATTGTAAGTTCCTCGTCTTTATATTGCTCTTCATAACTATCACAGGTTTGAACATAGCTAGGTCCAGCAATTTGATTACTGTATGTATCAAAACATTGTTTTTTCTCATTTCTCTGTAAGTCTATTTGCTCTGTCTTCAGCTAAGGGGTTGACTGGTTTGACTTTAGTAAAAGAAAAAATAGAGGGTACAGCAGTCTTCCTGAGCCTTTTGTAAATATTTTCATCACCTAGAACAGACAAAAAGGATCTATGATCTACTTATCTATGTGCGAAACATAAAATACAAATATGATGAGTGGAAGATATATTTATCTATTTAGCCCGTAATGTCCCACAGCTAGGCAAAGGCCTCCCATTCCCTTTTCCACACACGTTTGTCCACTGCCACTGCGGGCCAGTCCTTTCGGTAGGATTCAGTGCAGGATATGTGTTAATATTAGGCAGTAGGTAGTTTGGTATCATCATCATCATCAGCCTATAAATGTTCCCACTGCTGGGACACAGGCCTCCTCTCTGTGAGAGGGAGTGGGCCGTAATCCACCACGCGGGCCCAGTGCGGGTTGGTAGATGTCACATGTCTTCGAATTTTCGGTTCTAGGACATGCCGGTTTCCTCACGATGTTTTCCTTCACCGTTTTGAGAGCAGTGGTGATGAAATAATTTACACAAAGTAAAGCGCCTGTCTGGGTTCGAACCTACGACCTACAACTCGTAAGTCGCGGCCGTTACCACTGGGCCACCACTGCTCGGTAGTTTGGTATGAAGGTATTAAATACAATGCAATAAAGCGAATGCTGCATAGATGCTTGCTACTTAGACATACGAGTATTTACTTTGGTCGATTAAAAGATAATCTTAACAAAACAACCTTAGTATAATGTATATAAATAAATATCCACAAATGCCTATAATGAAAACACACTTAAGTTCTCTGTATTATGAAAAAGAGCATCACCTGTATACGCATTTGTCTGATAGAAGTCTTCAGGTTTAAAATGTATAGCACATAACCTCGACGAATTATTTGGTTTCCAATTTTTTCTTCGGAGAGCTCTCTCCCACATTTTTCTTCTTTTAAGATCTTTGGGGAATACATGGGTCCCCGGATTTTTGCAGTCAACAGCTGCGCAAAGGGGCATATTAATTAATAAGGCGTAAAAGAAGTTGATTGTTTACAAAAAATGTATGGATATTGACAGCTAGCTGTCAAATTTACGGACGGACAATGATAGCGACATCTGAAGTGAGCAAATGGCAGTTTTTATCCCCATTGTACTGTCACGCGTAATTTTTAGTCTGTGATATGCTTTAAAGTAGTCGAATATGAAAGAATGTCATGACAATTTTTTGAAAAAAAAATTATGTGGTTATCTCAGCAATTGGCATTTTGTTTTTACCCGACTACGGCAAAGCCAAAAGGAAGGGTTATGATTTTAGCAGTCTATGTATGTATGTTTATATGTTTGTATGTATGTATGTATGTTTGTTTGCTTTTACGTGTGTTCCACCGTAGCGCCTAAACTACTGAACCGATTTTAATGAATGAGGTATCAATAGATTTGTAATAATGGTCCGGGTGATATAGGCTATATAAATTTTCCCTAAATTTAATATGGTGGACTTTACACGTAAATTTCTAACCTCGAAAAAAATTAATATGAGATGATCATGACATGTTTGGTATCAAAAGAAAGGTCTTGACGAGCACATTACAAATATGTGTATAATGTTATACTTTCAAAGTAAATAAATATGTTTAAAGTGTTAAAACAAGCAAAAATGAGACTGCGCTACGAAGTATCGCAAGATGAAACCAACGTGCAGGTAATCAAATCTTAATAAATAGTAACGATTTGTAATTCCACTTTTATGAAGAAAAACAAGTACAACGAAATATTTGTATTTTGGATTTCTTCGAAGCTCGATATCGATATACATGGGGCACTCAGAAAATTTTGCGATAGGTATTAAAAAAAATATACTACAGGTTATGTTTTTTTTATTAAATCTTTTCAAATAACTCTCCATTGGCGTCTATACACAGTTTCATGCGTCTAAACCAATTTTCATTACACATTTTCCAGTCCGCATCAGACACCTCCCACCTTTAATCCCCTTCTCAAATGCAGCCAGTGCATCTTCCGGTGATGAAAACTGTTTTCCCTTGAGTTGATTTTTTTATTTTAGGGAACAAAAATTATAAATTCATGATTTTCACCCGGAATGAAATCGTAAATGCGCCGAGACGAGCCTGCTTCAAATTTTGCTATCATGTCTCGGTACCGTTCTACCCGAACCTCCTTCTGAGCCTGCGTTAGATTGTGCGGTATCAAATGCAGCCAGTGTATCTTCCGGTGATAAAAACTGTTTTCCCTAGAGTTGATTTTTTATTTTGGGGAACAAAAATGATAAATTCATGATTTTCACCCGTACTGAAATCATAAACGCACCGAGACAAGCCTGCTTCAAATTTTGCTATCATGTCTCGGCACCATTCTACCCGAACCTCCTTCTGAGCCTGCGTTGGATTGTGCGGTACCCAGCGTGAAACTATCTTCCTTACCCGAAGATGCCCGTGTAGAATTTCATGCACACTTCCCGATCCAATCTGCAGTATATACTGAATCTCTTCATATGTAATTCACCTATTCTCTTAAATTAAATTTTTCACAACCAGCACGTTTTCTTATGTAACAGCCGTCATAGCCCTATGACGGCCACTTCTTTATTCGTCCGCCAAAGTTACTTGACCACACTTAAATTCGTTGAACCAGCGGAAAACAGTCGCTTTAGAAGGGCTTTTTTCTATGAACACCATTCGAAGTCTTTCAAACGATTCTTCTGGTTTTAGACGACATTTGAAATCGTACAAAATCATCACGCGAATATTATATGTTCTCGTTGTAAATTAAATTTTTAGTGAGAGTATTTTGATTTTGCTTTTAAAAAAATGTGGAGGGAATTTCGAATTTGGAATGTTGTGTTTTGTTTTTTAAATAAAGAGTCATAGTTTTAATCGTTATCAAAACTAGCCAGTGTCCCATAGACAAAAACTGTTAGTCGTTAAACTTTCTGAATATGGTGTTGGCGTCGAAATAAATCGCGCTATGGTTTCGTCTAAAGCACTATGCACTGCTATTGGAATTTAAAATAGGTTAATTACTGACCTATTGCATTAATCTTATTTACGTTGTCGGAACGTTTAGCAAGCGTAAAAACCGAAAAGTATAAAATAAAAAATTAAGTTTAATAATAAACTGTAACCCGACTACGGGAAAATAAAAAATGATCTAAAAAGTACGAAACAAGCAAATATTTCAGACAAAAATCAAGACATAGGTACAAAAATGGTCAAGGTAAAGCAGTCGTCGCATGCCTGTATGCCATGTGGGTGCCAAGAACACTTACAAAATTATAATGGCATGCGACGACAGCTTTACCTTGACCATTTTTGTACCTATGTCTTGATTTTTGTCTGAAATATTTGCTTGTTTCGTACTTTTTAGATCATTTTTATTTTCCCGTAGTCGGGTTACAGTTTTTTATTAAACTTAATTTTTTATTTTATACTTTTTTGTATATGTTGTCATTTGCCAATTTCGCAACAGTAGGTAATTACGCAATATTGTCTTTGGGCCGTGGCCTTGCCTTGACATCAACCAATGAACCAGTGTTTTATTTATGCTATGAACAACATTGTCAAACTTTTATTGATTGAATACGAGGTTTATGGCTACTTTTGTATATTATGTGTATTTTATGTCTAGTTTTTTTTTTTAAATGTTCGTTTTGTTTGTGCAGAATAAACAAGTTTTCTTTTTTCTTTCTTTTTTTCTGTCTAATCTTAAATGCCCAATTTAAATAACATATTTTATTGGATAAGGTTAATAACATACCGATCAAAACAACCTCGAAAATAACTCAAATTCTGAAAGATAAAAAGGGTTACTGTGGGTCATCCTTAGAAGATAAACATTAAATATAGGTATGCTATCGCGGACTTTTTCGTTAAACTTTTTAAGATGTACAATCTTATAGAAAATTAATTTTAAATATTTCTTACGGTTTACGTGGTGCACGCCAGTAAAGCTCCCATTGGACATGATTTTTTCCAACATCTTCAACATTTCATATTCAGCCAATTTACACAAAACCTTAATGAATTATAATATACACTTAAACCTTCCGCATGAATCACACCGTCCATCGGTGAAAACCGAATGAAAATCCGTTCAGTAGTTTCTGAGTTTATTACGTTCAGACAAACAGACAGACGCGGCGGAGGGACTTTGTTTTACACATAATTGTTTTATATAATATGTAGTGATAGTGATAATATATATTTATATAACTTTTAATATAATTCACCCTAAAAAGAGAAATGAAAAAAAAAAACAACGTCTCACCTTGGTCAGCTCATTCATCATATTGCTGAGCAGAGCATCCACTTGTTTCTTCTCCGGGTACTGGTAGGCGCACTCCACCTGCGGTGACACCGTCACGTTGTTCTGCATCTGCCTCATTCTGAACACCAGCTCGTGGACCTGGCTGCCGGCCTCCCAGCCCACGCGTAGCCAGCGCCCCTTGCTGCTGGGCCTGTTGGGGACCCGCAAGTCGAAGGCCAGGTTGCCCTCCACTTGCACGTCCAAGCATGCCACGACGTGTAGCAGAGCCAAGTGAACAAGCAACATTGTTATTGACGTCTCTTATACATGCACATAGGCGCCATGTTTGTTTGTACATCAGCCGGCAAATACGACTCCACATTCCCACTCAGCAATATTCATGTTTCGGAGGCTGTCTCATTTGCTCCAGTTCCGTTTTATTGTAACAAATCTCAGTGTTATTTGAAGAATATTTCATAATGCTTGTTTGCCGTAGTTTGGTCGCACCAAGAACGCCAACATTTTTAGTAAATAACCTCCACCCGGAGTAACGAGTAATAAAATAAATAGTACGCTCACTAAAATTAAAGGTCTGAATGTGGCGTAGTGGCGTAGTGTTCCAACAAAAAGTCCGATATGGGATGAATGTAACAAGCTGTTTATTTAACATGCAGTTGTGAATGTCGGCTAAACTCACTTCACTCATACCGGTTATTTCAAAGATATTTGAGAAATTCATCTACAAAGAATTGTATAACTACATTGAAAAAAATAACATACTTTGTGAAAAACAAAAAGGATTTAGACAGCACAGAAACATTAATATGGCAATTTATGACTTTTTGAATACCATTATTAGACATATGGATAAACGATCCCCCATATGTGCCATATTTTGTGATATGACTCAAGCGTTTGATTATGTCCATTACAATACATTGCTAAATAAATTAGAAGTCTATGGCATAAGAGGTAACGTGCTCGAACTTATAAAATCATATTTAAAAAACAGAACACAAATAACCGAAATTAGTCGCATTAATGTAGTTAATAAACATGAGGAGATATCAAGATCACGAGAACGTAAAATTGCATTCGGTGTACCACAGGGAACGGTTCTGGGCCCTTTTTTAGGGTTCCGTAGTAAACAAGGAACCCTTATAGTTTCGTCATGTCCGTCTGTCTGTAAGTCTGTCTGTCCGCGATCTAGCTCCGAGACCCTTAGTACTAGAACGCTGTAATTTGGCATAGGTATACATATTAATTACGCCGACAAAGTGGTAAAACAAAATTATGAAAAACATTTTTTTTTAGGGTACCTCTCATACACGTAAAGTGGTGATGTTTATTTTTTATTTTTTAACCCATAGTGGGGGGTATCATTGGAAAGGTCCTTCAAAAACATTGGGAGTTTGTGAAAACCATTTTTGGATTCAGGGATCCGTTTGCAAAATATTAAGCTTTAAAGTGCTAATTTTTGTTAGAGTCAAGTGTCCCCCCCCCCCTGCCGGCTAAATGGTTGGTTTCGGGTGTGTGAAAAAAATCACAACAGTAGTTTATATAACGAAATTAAAAGGAAAACTATCACAGCTAAGTTGGCTTTACAGGTTAACGAGTAATAATTGACCAACTTAACTTTGCAGTTGCAAAAACATGTTTTCCCATATGGGAGAACATATTTTTCAACTACAAAGTTAAGTTTGTTTTTGAGATAAATTCATCCCAACTACGGAACCCTTCATTGTGCGTGGTCCGACACGCACTTGGCCGGTTTTTTTTATTTATATTATATGTAAATGACATGCCCTTATCCATTGACCAACCTTAAACTATGTTTGCTGATGATAGCACCATAACGATCCCTTGTAAAAATTCAATTACATATGAAAATGACATAAATAATTCTCTTGACTGTATAATTAAATGGCTAGACAAAAATAGTTTGAATATAAATTTAAGTAAGACAAAGATAATGCACTTTAGACAACGTACGCCCAGCGTAATTAATTTTTACAAAAATTATAATATTGACGAAGCAAGTGATACTAAATTTCTGGGATTACAGATAGATTACAACTTAAATTGGAAAGGACATATAGATAAATTGTGTAAAAAATTAAGTTCATCTGCATATGCTTTATATAGATTATCCTCCATAGCAGATACCAAAACACTTCTTACAGCTTACCACGGTATAGTTGAATCTCAAATGCGCTATGGTGTCATTTTTTGGGCGAACTCAACGGATAAAGAAACAGTTTTTAAGGCCCAAAAAAGATGTCTCCGGTCAATGTTTAAACTTAAAACTACAGACAGTTGCAAGCCTTATTTTAAGCAGTACAATATCTTGACACTGCCTTGTCTATATATTTTCGAAGTAGCTATGTTTGTCAAACAAAATCCAAGTCGTTTCGAACGTTTAGCTGATGTATTTCCAAGAAATAGGCATGACAATAGTAAATTACGTTAATTGCCGTGTCAAACTACTTTGGTGCGCAAAAGTGTATACCGTATGGCTCCAATTATTTACAATAAATTCCCAAGTGGTTGGAAAGACTTGACAACAGTGCTGTTTAAGAGTAGACTACATAATTTTTTAAAGGATAAGGCGTACTACAGTGTGACTGAGTTTTTATCGGAGAAATTCTTTTGCTGAAATGTTGCTCCCTTATGGTAATATTCTAATAATTATTTCATATTGACATTTTTATTCTTTTTATTTAATTTATTATTTTAGAAGAGAACGTGACTAAATACCTATCTGTTTATGTGCCATCTTAATTTATTGACATTTTATTATTATTGGCATGAAATTGTGACATGTACCTTGACTTTTTATTTTCATTTTCATTTTGTTAATGTTACATTTGATTATCTATCTATTTACCTAAACAATTTTGTATGCCTTCTGGCGGGACGTTTTTTTTTTTTTTTTTTTTTTTTGAATGGCTTCTCGCAGTTTTGACCACTAAGGTCTTGGCTGCTTAACCGGACTTTCCTGTGGGTGCCATAAGCTTCTACACTTAGAGCCTCCAGCCAGGAGCTTTTTCAACTATTCTAAATTAAAATTAAGCGAATGCTCGCTAAGGGCACCCCCTGTGGGGTACGGACCTCGGCTTAGGGCATCGCTGACGGGAGGACAGCAAGAGGGGACAGGCTGGATCAAATTTATATTTATATCATGATTATTATTCGGGGTATTTAAAGCTACGTGCTCAGCTGCAACAACTGCTGGCACCTCGTTATCGAGCAAGGGTCGGGGGGGGGATTCGTTTACTCGGGGAGTAGATCGCGTACGTAAAGGACCTCGGCGGCGAGGTCGGAATGACGGGAGGCGTCTGTGTTTGTGCACTGTACTGGTGGCCCTATTCTGCTCCTGGAGGAGTGTAATGGGGTCATCTGGGTCGGAGAGTACATGCCTCGGACGGCGGATCTGACTGATTTGGGACGGGACATAATTGGCTGCCTCGACTATCAGAGGGTTCCGATGTCGAGGAGCGGACTCAAAGTGGCGCTTTGCCATGCGTTTGAGGAACTGGTGGATCGTAGGGATCTTACAGTCGAGATGGAGGGTCTCGTTTCTGACGTACCACGGGGCTCCCGTGGCCTTGTGAAGGAATCTGTTTTGGAGGGTCTGCATCCTATGGATATGACGGGGTTTGGCGTGGGCGAAGACTGCTCCCGCATAGGTCATTATGGGACGGACACACGCTGTGTAGATACGCAATTTGCACTTTAGTGACAATTTGCTGCGTGAATTTAGGATACAGTGAAGCCTACCTAGAGCGAAAGCGGCTCGCGAACGAACCGTCTTTATGTGCTCTGAAAAGGAGAGACGCTGGTCTAAGATCACACCTAGGTACTTGGCTCGCTTCTCCCAAGGGATCGGCTTGCCGAACAGGGTGATCGTTCGGGGGGGAGGGGGGGGTCTAGATCTCGGTTTCGAGAATGAAACCGCTTGACTTTTGTCGGGATTAACTTCGATCCTCCACCGTCTAAACCAGGCGCCAAGGTTATTGACGGCCCGTTGTAGATTTAGGAGAGACGAAGGGGCGTTGCCTTTGCAGGTGATCGCAGTGTCGTCTGCGAACAGAGCGAGCTGCGTCCCTCTGTGTCTGGGGATGTCGCTGGTGAACAGCGTGAACGCGAGGGGGGCTATCACTGAGCCCTGAGGGACTCCTGCCCTTATGGGGCGAGGGGAGGATAGGGCACCTTCGATACGGTAGCGGAAGGTGCGATTCGACAAGTAGTCTCGTATGATGAGTACGAGACGATCCGGCACTCCGAGTTTGTATAGCTTGTATACTAAGCCGTTGTGCCAGACTTTGTCGAAAGCTTTCGCTATGTCGAAGAAGACTGCGCATGTCGGATAGCCGCGGGTGAGACCACCTTTGACCAGCTCGACTATGCGGTGGACCTGATGCACGCTAGAGTGCTGAGTTCTGAAGCCGAACTGCTCGTCGGGTATGAGGCCCTTTGTCTCGGCGTAGTCTCTGAGACGCTTATAAATAAGCCTCTCGTAGATTTTTCCGAGAACTTTGAGCAGACTGATTGGGCGGTAACTAGAGGGCTCGTTTTTAGGCTTGCCGGGCTTTGGGATACCTATGACCGTGGCCTCTTTCCACGTCTGGGGAAAGATGTTATTGCTTAGAGCACCATTGAAGATGGTGGTCAGTAGCATGATCAAGTGGGCTGGGAAGAGCTGGACCACCCTATTGGTGAGTCCGTCTGAACCGGGGGCTTTGCGCGTATGCAGACCTTTGATTATCTCGTGCACCTCATCTGGTTCGATGGGGGGCAGGGGAAAATCAGGGTCTTCAACGGGAGGAAGGGAGGCTCTACGTTCGACTTCGGCGTCGACCTCGTCGAGGTGAGCTTTGTCTACTGGTAGGGTGCTGGGAGAGCATTGAGCTTCTAGACTGTCGGCTAGGCACTCGGCTTTGTCGATGTCGTCGAAGGCAATGGTTTTATCGGGGCGGACTAACGGGGGAACGGGGGCCGACTGGGGGGACCTGAGTTTCCTCTGGAGTTCCCAGAAGGCTAGATGAGAGGGCTCTAGTTCGCTCACCATCTTGTCCCATCCCGCTTCACGCAGCTCCGCTATACGTGTCCTAACAGATCTCTGATAGTAGCGCATATGGGCTTTGTTGGCGGCACAGGGGAAGACGCTGTAGGCTCGAGTAGCCGCGTTCTTCTCAGTCATCAGGGCACGCACATCGTCGGGGAGATTCAAGTAACAGGGTTCTGTTGCTGGAACCTCCCTGGAGCATTCGCTCAGGACGGTCTGTACGTGCTCCGTGAGTGAGTCGATCGCGGCAGTCGTGTCAGCGACTGAGTCGAAATTGTCGGGGATCGAGTCTAGTAAGGGGGATGTGTTGGATTTCAGCTGAGTGCTTACTTTCCTCCAGTCCGTCACCTTTTTAGTGGGGAGGGGTTGGTCAGGGTCGGAGGGACCTGTGCGGGAGGTGAGTTTGATGATTACCGGTCGGTGGTCAGAGGTAAGCTCGTACACCGTTTCTATTGAATCTAGTCTTAGATTAACGTTCTTAAGGAGCGTTACGTCGAGTACGTCAGGGGTATGACTGATGGCATGGGGATAGTGAGTGGGACTCATCGGAGCGATGATGTCGAAGTTTAGGGAGGAGGAGAGGTCGAACAAGTGCCGTCCTCTGGTGTTGGTGGTGGAGCTATTCCAAGAGGGATGTTTCGCATTGAGATCCCCCGCCAAGATGACGGAGTCACTCATGTTTAACAACAGTTGGATATCGTCCGAGAGATTTTGGAAATTTTCCGAAGCGATGGTAGTAATGGGAGGGATATAGACCGACACTAGAGTGATCGGTGCGTGACCGGTCATGCCCAGATGGCATGCTGATACTTCTAATCGTGAGAGGGGGGGAGGATCCATTGGGATGCAGTACAGATCCTTTTTGTAATAAATGAGGGTGCCGCCCCCATGACAACGCGTTCTATCGTTCCGAACGATACGATAGTTAGCTAAGGAGGGATTGCCTCTGTGGGGCTTTAAAAAAGTTTCCTGGATGAGGAGGATATCTAGTTGATGAACGCGGAGGAAGTCCGCGATTTCATCTTTTTGTTGATTTAAGCCATTGGCATTGAAGGTGCCAAGCTTGAGGGATCGGGGTTTAAACCTAGCCTGAGTGGTGTTAGACATGATGGGGGGTAGAGAAAGAGGTGAGGGCTTGCGTGATCTCGGGATACGCATTGAAGACGTTACGGATTGCCGCTAGGCTACCCGATTTCTGGGCTGTAGAGATGTCCAGGGCCATCTGTGTAGCCCTGGGGGAACAGAAAAGTTCGAACGCGGTACTGATTACGTCGAAACGATCGTCCACGGGTTTAATTGGGGCCACGGGAGTGGGAGCGGGGCGCGGGGGTTTTAGAGCGGTGGCGGGTTTCGCGGGGGGCGCAGAGGGCGCGAAAGAGGGGCCGCGGAAGCCGGGGGGAGGGGGGAGGTGATGGACTCGCGGGTCCATCATTGTATAGAGAGGGGTATGAGGGGGGGGGGGCGCGGAATACCCAGGGCTGGGAAAGCCTGCTGGTGATTGAGCATAGTCCATGGACTAGGCCTCTGAGGGCTTAGCCGCTCAGGAATCTGGGAGGAGGGGAGGGGATGGAAGTCCCTCTGTTTTTGCTGCCTCACGTCTAGACGTTTGGTCAGCTTATTGGATGTAGCCTTAGGGGCTTTAGAGCAGCCGCGGTAGTTGGCTGTGTGGCCCTCGAGGCCGCACAACACGCAACTAGGCGGGCTGTTGCACTGGCTACGGTCTTTGGGACGCGAGCAGTCAGCGGTACCGTGGTCACCCAGGCACTTTACGCACCTGGGTTTTGCATGGCAATTCTTTTGAGAATGGCCATACAATTGACAGCGGTGACACTGTCCGATCGCGCTGTTCTTCCAGGGCTTCTCGATCGAGAAGCCCATGAGGTTACATAACGTCTTTATGTTGAATATGGGGTGATGCCCCTCGGTGGGGGAGCACACGACTAGTACCATGTCGTATGCTTCCCTGCCGCGCGAACGATGCATGCGGTGCACCTCATCTACGGGGATATTTTGCGACTGAAGGTCGGCTAAAATTTCGGCGGGAGAGATTTCCTTGGGGATCTTTTTGATCACCACACGGATCTGCCTATCTTCTGGGAGGGAGTAGGTGTGGAATGACACACCTCTCTCTCTCAGAACTCTGGTAAGGTCCCTGTAGTCTTTCGACGTAGGGACTAGAACCTTGATACCCTGTTGGGTAGATCGGGCATTGGTGTAGGAGATTTTCATCTCCATACACCACTTGGATACAGCCGTCCACTTCTCCTTGTCTTGTATGAAGACAGGAGGTGGAGGCGCGACCTTCTTAGGGCCGGAACTAATGGGCGCGGAGCAATCCATCGCGGTGGATGATGCGGACGAGGAGGCAGAGGGCGCGGGGGCATCCTTTGCGGAGGATGACGCGGTACGGGGGGCGAGGGGCGCGGGGGGGGCCTTCGCGGAGGACGTAAACGAGATCGGTGGGGCGGTGGAGGGGGAGGGGGAAGCTACGGTAGCGCAAGTCGCGACGGTAGCACGCTGTTTAACCACAGCTGGTTTGATGGTGACGGTGGAAGAAGAGGAGTCCGAGTCCTCTATTGCGGCGACCTTACTGGCCTGCGCAGAGGTCTGCTTCCTGTTCTTCCTCTTTCTTCCCTTTCCTTGGACGGCTATGAAGCCGTCGTCGGAGGGGGAGGAAGAGGTAGAGGACGCAGCGGACTTTGGCTCGTCTTCCTCCTCCGAGCCAGAAGGGTAGGAGGGTTGCTTTGAAGAAGCAGCGGGGGCGTCGGTGTCCATTGACTCCGACGAGGGGGAGGGGGAGGGGGGTCTGGGCGACTCTACAGCCGGAGGGGTGTCAAGAGCGTCGCTGAACGTAGCGACGCTGACATCTTGGTCGGGGTTTTCGCCCCTTGAGATGCTCAAGAGGCTAGAGAGCTGATCCTTATACTTCCCTCTGAGGGAAGGCTCCGATTCGAGTATATACTCGAGAAATAAGGTTAATTTCTTCGAGAGAAGCTCGAGATCTACCTTTTTGGTGGCCATAATGGCGGGGGGGGGAGGGAATGGCCTAACTAAGCCTATCTCCCCGGTGGGAATGCCGGGGATGTGTACAATCCCTCCCTGTCGGGTAAGACAGGGAGGATGAGTGCCTAATGGTGAGCCCTAAGCTTGATTTGGCCCGTTGCCTATCTTAATGTGCAACGGGGTCCTGACCAGTCTAGTGTGAAGGGTATGAAGATACCCGACCACGCTAGGTGAGTTGCTGTGGAAGCAAAACTGTCACCACGTGTTGACTAGGAGATCCCCCAAGGCCAAACACTGGGACCCGGCCAATTCACTGCCTTACCCTGAAGGGGATCGGCGGGTGTGTTGGGTCAACACCCCACTCGGCTTCGTTGGCACCGTATGGTATCCACCGAGTGACCACGAAACTGTGGTTTTGCCCGGAAGGGGCCTGGTGAATTTACAGACGAAAATCTCTTGTTAAAGAAATAAGATAGCCTTGAAAAAGGCCTTTTTGGGATCTATGCCCGATCGATAAACGATCGGAGATCGGGTGTAGTCGAGCGACTACGAAAATCGTTACGTAATGCAACGAATATATGACTCAGAGCAATGAGTCAAGAGCGGGAGAGCGCAAGCACACAACCGTTCGCGACCGATGCCGGAGCGTATATGCCTGGCGGGACGTAGTATGGACCGATATTTATTTGTAACAGCTGTATAATCTTTTACCCTATGTTCACAAAATTAATAAATGAATTTGAAATGAATTTGAATTTGAATAAAAACGAATGACGGAATAATCCGTCCAGCTGAGCTAATGTACTCGTCACTATACTGAATTGCTGAATGCATTATTCGGTTGTAATATTTGTCGTTTTTCCTGGGAAGAGACACTATACTACCCTTAAAATAACTGCGTTTAAAAAAACTAAAAAGTTAAATTACGCGTAGTTTTCAAATACGAAATAATTCACCTACTTTTCCAATAAGAAGAGCGAAACTTCAATGGCAAAGCTAGTGTTACGTTATGTTGGAAGCCAAACGATAACATTAAAGAGCAGCGATAAGAGGTTATAGTGAAATAAATGTTTATAGCGCGGCCGATTGCGTCCGACTTTGACGTCGACGGGGTGAGACGTCGACGTGGTTAGACGACGTCCGCTTATTGCGACGAGGACGCCATGACACGGCGGTGAGGCGACCGCCCCGCGACCGCCGGCCGACGGTGTTTACGACGCGAGAACACGCCAGATGACGTTTTATGGAGCACAGCGGGTGAGACGGAAATGGACGGAAGATTCCAATCATAATGCGACGATTTCAGTTACACCACACATTATTGCAAGTTGGCTATATCAGCTTAATAACATTAAAGAGGATAGCAATAAACACGGTGTCGATCGAAGGAGATAAAATGATGCTGCACATTTTTATGTGATCACTCAATAGGTGGCGATGTTCGCGAAAGTATGCGAGACGTGTATTGATCGCTTCTTGGTCACTTGCTAGACGTGAATAAATGTGTGATGTCTGGTATAGCCATTATTGCGACGTGTTGGTTCGCTGTAATGTGGATCGACGCATTACATTCTGATATTGACAAGAAATTGTGTTTCATTGAATTGGAAACAAAAATACTCGTATTATGTTGACAAAATTTAGTTTTAAAAACGTTTTTGATTGATTGCAGAAAAAACTTACACACCAGAAAAAGTAATGGGGGGTGTCAAACCCGCAAAGCGTAGCATCCAATCTATCGTTCAACCTATCTATTGTGCATTTAATGCAGTATGGAGTGTAGAACTTTCCAATGTTTATCTGTTTATCGACAACCTAGTTGGCACCTTCGAAGTACCAATATAAAAGAAGGACGCGTAGAGATGATTCCGAAGATGGTCGCGAAGTTTGTTTATCTTATGAGTTAGACAAGTTAAAACATGAGCTCCGAGTTTTAAGAGCGTTTATACAGAAAGTGAGCAACGTCGCAAATAGTTGTCAAATATTTCACTGTTTTGATAATGGTATATTTTTCGAAACGGGAAACCTAAGAAACGATTTGTTTCGGTTACGTTCGAACGGAACGTTATTAAATCGTTCTCGGTTAATAAAACGTTTTTAACCGCTTTTTCCATTTTTGGGTTGATCGATAGGAAACTCGCAAAGTCGCAACACAACCCTATCATACGTAAGCGGCAAGCACATTGGAATCGATGGTGTAAATATATGAAAATAAGGTACAATTTAACTAAGCAAGTTCATTTTTGTAGCGCGGCTGCGTCCTGCGGAATAAACCGGTTTTTGAAAACGTTCTCATTTCGTTTTCGGTCCGAACAAAATGTTGTACAAAGAGGAACGAGAACTATTAGAAACGTTTTAAAAACGTTATTTCAAATAACGTTTCCGATCCCCGGTTTTGATTAATTTGGCAATGTAACTGTATGGAAATAAGAAATATGGCTAACTAGTGAACGAAAATTGATTATGAAATGCAGTATAATTAATATCACATCCACATACATACATAAACTCACGCCTTCTTCCCATGGGGGTAGGTAGAAACTACAGAACGCCACCTGCTACGATCCTTACATACTCCTTTTGCCTCGTTTACGTTCATACATCTGTACCCTAATTGCGTAACTTATTTTCGTAAACAATTTCGCGAAATTTGTTTCATTTTGACAGTTCAACAACATTCATTGCGTTATTTACGTTGTTGAACAGATTTTTTTTCCAATTTATGAAGCAATGGATTAGAAATCTGTTTCAAATCGAAACAAATTGTGATTGTGTTGTATTACGCAATTAGGGTATTGGTTGCGAGTGCTACGCAATTAATATCGTAACACCGAATAATTAGTTTTTCATGTAAAAAGTATTTGGAAACTTTCCAAATGCCTTTTTGACACCTAAAACGGTTACAATATCAAATTTTGTGTTATAATCGCAATCCATGATCAATATTCTATGTAGTTCACTAGTTGGCCATATGGCCATATTGCCAAGTTAAAACAGGTAAATATTTGACAGCAATTTGCGACGTTGCCAACTTTTTGTATGAACGCTCTTAGGGTGTCGGTTTTATTTGAGCAGTCACTCAGCCGTAGCGTGACTCAGGAGATGAGGTTTTATTTTAGCTGATATTTTAGAAGGATTAAAAGTCATCGTTTAGTGGATTTATCTATTAGGTAAGTGATTGGTTCCGTCTGTATTTTAAGTCAGTCAACTAAAGCAACGTAAACCGACAAAGTGGGCGAATAAATGCATAAAAGTACTAGATTGAAATTGCATTAAAAACACAGTTCCTGGAAGGACTTTGGGGAGGCCTTTGCCCAGCAGTGGGATGATAGTTATAGGCTAATTAAAAATTAATTTGTTTTTCTTCTTAAACTGTTTTTTCCTTGATTTCTCTGTTTAATTCAAGATTAAATAAAAGCGACTCATAACATTTGCCTGTAACTCAACATCACATAAAGTTTCTACGTTGAAGTTATATCTCGAGCCTGTCTTAATAAGACAAGCTTGAACATGGAAAACTTTATGTTTAGACGTCACGCGCGTGTCTCAACTCGTCTCATTACAGTTTGCGGAGATAATGATCAAACTCGATCACTTCGGAACAACTAAATAGCGGTAGAAACACTCCCTGACACATAATATATGGGACCCCTTTGAGGAAGTGTTAACGCCATACAACTCAGTGTACAGTACCAGGTGTTAGTATGACACATTGGGATTGAAGAAAGAGATTGTCGCCTGACTGTCTCTTTTTATGTAGGTATGAGAAACAGAGACCGAAGTCTCTGGTTCTCATAACTGCCTGTGCACAAAGTCGAACATTTTCTTGAAAACTTGGTGTGCCATAATAACGGCTGCGTACTGTAGCTTCAGATTTAATAGGAGCAAGTATGTTTTCAGACAAACTTAATAAAAGGTTGCTTACAGCGTTGTGTGAGAAAGTGAACTTGTGAACTGTTCTATAGGACGTCATAAACAGCAACGGCTCACCGCGAGACATATCACTTCAGATCCGATCAACAGTCACCAGAGTTGACCAGAGTACGTAGTATGTATATCAGCGACACTCAAACGACTGTTTGGGTGTGATGAAATTCGTAATCCTGCGAAAGTCCCAGAACTAGAGTATCTATAGGGAAGATTGCTTTAGTGTTACCTGGAACAGTAGTAGTAGGGTGACAAAGGAAGCAAATAGTTAAGGTAATTTGAACTTTGTTGCCGAGACCGTTTATGCGAAATCACTTAGTGCAGCTCGACTGCCTCGTTGGTGTAGTGTAGTGTTGGCAACTTGTTTGCCCTACCCCGTGAATTTTTTTAAGAGCGCGCAGGGGGGGCAGCCTCGACGTGTTTTATATGGAATTTTTCACTTTTTGTAAGAAAAATTATTACCTACATGTTGAGTTTTAGGGGTTTATGGATTTTATAAAGGGGGTCGAAATCTAAATTTTCATCATTTTTGCAATAGAACACACCATTTTCGAGATGCAAACAAAAGAAAAAAAAAAAAAAAGATACAGTACTGTTTTTGCACCTGAAGTTGAGGTGTTGGTGTGAACAAAACAAAAAATATTCCACATCTTTTTAATCGCGATTAAAGTTAATCAGATTTAGTTAGACAATCAACATTTTTGGTGAAAAACGTCAAATTCGGAATGGCAAAATTGCCATTTTCACTAAATTATTAACTCAGTGCCATCTTAGTGCTGTCAAACTAAAATGTAGTTAAAAGTTGTGTCACTTTGGTCTATTTCAGAATGGGAAATCGTCGTTTGACAGGAATAAATTAAATTTTGGAGATTTTTAGTCTAGTTTAGAAGCATTTGTGCCAAGAGAATCGGCACCAATATAATGTATTTGTGGCAAATATCCGGAGCCACGAATTGATCAGGTTTCCGCGTCAGCCGCGGGCTGCGCCGTGCGCTTGTGAAAATCACATTTGTGGCGATGTGCCGGCGGCGCTGCGGCGCGACGACGCGACGTACACTATGCGGGGCGGGGTGAACGACGGACAAATAAACAATTGCTAGTCATGTAAATGCATTTTCTGAAGCTATTAAATTAAGAAGATAGGAAAATATTTTGCAAACTGAATCATTAATACCTACTTACATATTTATTTCATACATAATAACATAATATTAAAACAATATACAAGCATTAACATTCAATAAATCCACACAAAACAAGGAAAACAAAAACACACACACAAAACAACTTGATTGGTATCTACTGAGAGAGAACCATAGAATACTAGTACATTTTGATGCCGGTGTGCAATGGCAAATGCTCACGCGTATCAAACAACGTTTTCACCTCATCACCTCAAACAAGCAGGTTTTGCTGTATATAGACAGTGAGCAAAATTCGATTTTGCTGCGAGCGTGAGACAAAGTAACTTTTTATTTTTTTATGCCGAGTGCTGTGCTGGGTCTACTCACAAAATTCAAAAGATATGAACTTAACTTTGTTCTGTCACTTTCACTTAGATACGAAAAGAGCGAGAGATACAAGTCGAATCGAAATTCGATTTTAAAATTCCATAGCTAGTAGACCCAAAAAAGAAACAAACAATAAAACGTTCGGATACACATAAAACCATAACATTGCAAATCATTTGAGGTTTTATTTAGATGCTGTTTTATTATATTTTTTGGAACGAAGTTCTTTAAAGCGTCTTGCAGTAGGAGTGCACTAGCAGAAATCGTCACGCGAAAGGGCGCTTGCGACTGTCTCCTTCTTATTTAAAGAGAAAGAAAGAAAGAGAGAGAATGATAAATAGTGTGAATTTGGTCAAATAGCAAATCCAAGATGGCGGCTGCGAAAATTTTCACATTTTCAGTCATGAATGTCGTTTTCATAGTTTTCAAGGGTTCTAAAGCCGATCGTGAGATCTTTTGAATTTCACTGCGATGCTACTTGACTTCCTAGTTGGTGAGCAAGTTATTGTTTAAACTTTCACTTGCCAAACATTAGGTTTGTGTTACAATTATTTGTGAAGAGTTTATTTGCTAAGTAATAATTTGGCAAATTAAATTATTATTATTAAATGATAATTAAATATAAATTTGTCAACCCCTCAGAAGCGTAGCCTCATGTCTCAGGATAAATCTTTGACATACGGTTACATGAAGCGACTGTGATCACCGGTAATTTTTTTTCTCTTACTATGAAGATAAACATTGTAGGTACCCTGTTTTCAAATGATCTTCGAAACGGAATCGTTCTTAAGGGGCTGACCTTATGGGCACGCCACAATTGCGGCGATAAGACCCCTCTTTGAGGAGTGGCTAGAGAGGCGGTATGGCATCCTCACCTTCCGCCTGACGCAGGTCCTCACCGGACACGGCTGTTTCGGGAGGTTCCTGTTCATGATAAGGCGAGACGAAACGCTTGGGTGTCACTATTGTGTGGATCGCCCGGGGGACACGGTGGAGCATCCGGTGGAAGTCTACCCAGCTTGGACGGAGCATCGCCATGTCCTCGTGGAGGTGATCGGCGGCGGTGATCTCTCGCGTCCGGCCCTGGTTCAGGCCATGGTACGGAGCGAGAGGAAATGGGAGGCCGTCACCTCCTTCTGCGAAGCGGTAATGCTCGCAAAGGAGGAGGAGGAACGCGCGAGGGAGAGGCAAATTTCGCGCCCTCACGCTCCTAATCACCACAGGAGGAGAAGCACTGGGAATCGCAGGCCGATTTCCAGCCACCGTAGGCGCGGGCTTGCGGACGGTGAGCAATGGGTAGCTCGCCGCCCGATAAGGACCAGGCCCAGGTCGACGGCGCGTTGTGTTCCACGCGCGCCTCAAAGAGATGTCAGCAGAATTGACGGGGTCCGCTAGGACCGATGCCTGCCGGGGTTGCGAAGAAAACCGAAAGGGAGATCGTGGCCCCCGGCAACAGGGTAACCGAAGGAACACGGGTGGGGTTTAGTCAGTAAGAGTCTGATACGCCCTCCCGCTCCGCTCAGAGCGGGAGAAGTTATTTGATAAATTACCACCCAAAAAAAAAGGGGGCCTGACCTTAAGAATAATTTAACCTAAGTAGTTTATCTGTTACCACCATTCTGCAACAGATAAACTGATGAAAAACCTAGCGTAATTACATAGTATTGGCCACAACAATTTGCGAGGCAAACCTTGGCTTTGCCTTTTACTCCCCGATACTTACGGCTAACTGTATTTTGCCAATCATCATACTTGCGAAAACAACTAGCAATGTGTTAGTTTGGTTGTAGCACCTGGGTCAGATGGCAGTTGCTCTGATTTCAAGATTCATTTCTAGTCTTAAGCACAGAGCACGGAATTTCCGTGCCGGCAGCGCTTAGAGATGAATTCGTGACGGCGACAGTGCGTGGAGCACACAACTTCTGCCATGAACCGCCATTCAAAGCCGTCAGTTTCTATTTGTAATTTTGTGTCGTAGTGCAAATAAACGGTGACACGCTTGAGTTATATGGAAGTCGTTGGCAATGTCTCCTGTAGCAGCCGAGTCGTGTCCGTGTTCTATGGGCTAGATATTAGACAGATTTATATCTGTCTAAAGTACTTATTATGTCTTCCAGTCTAACGAGATGCAGTTGAATACCGGTATTTTACATGAACCGACTGCTTACCTGACCTCCACAGCCCAGTAACACGATAGTCCTTAGTAATACTGGTTCTTAGACTTTCGAATTTCTGACTACCCGTACCGACAGTCATGGGTCTCAGTAAATAACCCATTCGCTGACCGGCTCGCCACGGAGAGCGTACCTTATCCTTGATCCATCGAACTGTGCGGCTTTTACTTAGCCACAGGCCCTGAGACTGAAGTGGTTGGCAAATGTTGCAATATAAAAAAAAAGAAAAAATTGAATTGATTTTGTTAGCGCACCTGAACGGTGCGTTTCGAGGAATACTTTTGGTGCGCTTCATTTGGTGCGTTTCAAAGTTGGTGCGCTTCGAGGAATACCCCATAAAATGACTCTATAATCTAACTGTATTTATGTAGGGTTTGTGTCGTCAGGTCACTGATCCCAGTTGCTAGCACAATGCTTATAATTCAATATTGTAATTGGAGTATCTGAGGTCGTGTGATAGTGTGCCTCTCCTGTTACGCGGTGTATGAGATTAATTAATCTGCGTTTAAATAGCTCGACTATAAACTAAAGCACTCAACGTGTAACATCGTTTAAGCGCAACATTCATCTTGGGGCATAAACCTTACGCGTATTATGCGTATCGCGCGTATTTATTCCGCGTAGTACACGGGTTGTCCCACTACGCCTGGCGTGCGGTTCATTGCGTCCGTTCGTAATGCCGTGTGTTTAGTGAGCCGTTTACTTTAGTGCGCGCTTTACGGAGCGCTTTATTGTTATATCGTTGTATTTTTGGGTACAGTCCACATAATAATACAGTTAGCTGTTATTTTCTTTATTGGCTTATTTTTATTTTGGATAAAAATGTACCTCTGTTTGTATTCCCAGCCTGACAACAACCTTTGTTGAGAGATGTTACCTATGTACTATACATACACTAGCAGTTCGGTGATGCTGGTACCTATTAACATGGGATTGTTCTAGCTTGAGGATTGTTATATTCCCATTTATCGCCACACCTAAGAATATTGCTCAGTTTGTGAATCGAACCCAGTATGGGTTAGTAATATGTGGGCAACTTCACTTCACAGCTTGATTTGTGACAATTGGCCATAACTGTGAAACAAATTCTCGATGTTTTTGTAGTAAATGTAATATGTCGACACCAACACGCAATGATGAATGATTTATGTAGTTATGTTCGATTTTCATACGATACTAAATATTCCACGTTCATTTTTTTTCAAGTCATTTATCCAAACTAGGCTGAGAATTAGCACTATTCGAACGTCAAAATTACGTAAGACAGTCCCCCAAAACGCCCACCCTTCACCACTTCCTAGTGCCTTTAGCTGGGAAGAAGAAGTGGCGCAACAAACTCCCCAGCAGCACAGCTGTCTGTTCAAGTTAGAAAAAAAAAAAGATTCTATAGAATAGTATGCAAAATAATTTAAATTATACAATGCAGTGGTTATGGCTGAAACAGCTATAACTATGAATATATCAGCTTTACGCTATTTAACAAGGTAACTCAGTAGCTGGTAGAAAGCACAACATAATGCTTTTTATTATTCAACTCAATAATTATTATTTCTAGAACTCCTTTTCTTTATTACATATTCAGTTTTGAATACTCCTATTGATATTGTAATTGATGATCAAATGCTTGATAAATAAATGATGTACTTATTATGTTCAGCGTTCAGTCGTTTAGATTTACTCAAGTCTGAAGCACTAACGTTTTTATGTAAAATAGAAACTAAGTAGCTATGGTTTATCTTCATATTAAAAATTTCCCAAGTACAGGAATTTCATTCAAAAAGTCTTCTCTAATTTTCGACAAAATAAAAAAGGACAGTGTTAGTTGACGTGGACTCTGAACCACCGACCATGTTCAGCAGTTGTCGATTTTACATATTTTCCTATTCAAACTCTGATGTAAACAAAATAAATAATAAAAACACAGAATGTTATGGTATCCGTATGATAGGCGCAGACTATGTGGTATTTTACTACACGAAAACCACCATCTTTCAGTCCATTTATTTATATACCTATTTAGCACAAGAGCTGTTGTTTTTTTTATAAAATTCGGCTTTGATTTATATTATACCTACTTATATAATCAAAGTAGGTAACTCGGCGTCTAATCCTTTGATTTCAAGTATGAAATCTATGACTAAGATGATGAACAAGACGGCATAAGGTGATGAACACAAAAAAAAGTTATCGTGCCATGTTGGGTATCTAATGAAAGGGCTTAATTGGCAAATTTCAAATAGGTATTTATATATAATAACCCCAAAATAATTCAAATAAAAATTATAAAAAACTTAAACCAAATCGACTCAGAAGTTTAAAATGTACCATATTATTATGTATATCATTGGTTCGCTATTGATATAAGTATGAACATGAGCGAAAAGTTCAACACCACCTGAAAGTTATAGATTTTTTACTAATGTAATATTTTTTGTTGCTAAGATTTGGCATAATAGTCATCACCAAACGAAACATAGACTTCCCAATGGAAATAAGTTCAATTTTGGACTTTTGCACAGGTAGGTAAGTACTATGTTTTGTTGACATTTACATCACTTTCATTACTCTTCTCACATAACATCCAAAGAATCCCGTCTCTCACGCCGCCGCCGTACATATTAATGAGCCGGCGACTGCCTCAAAGCGAGTGGACACACGTACAGACGAACGTACTGCTCGTACATTATTGATCGCCACTCAGGCCCGCCGGCACTAAGGACTCTAAGGAGCCACATTTTCACAATCAAGTCTTAGACTTACAAGTCAGTTAAATAAACAGTCGTGTAGTACAAGAGCCCGTCTTACATCGATTTTTACTCATGTTCTTGTCAATGATAACGCATATTTATTTATGGTGGTTGGCTACAGGTCTCAGGATATCTTTGATTCAAATTAAATCAATTATTTTATTGCATTTTTAATGTGTTACATCTTTCTTCTCGCTTTTCTGTAATCTGTGGGAGTGATTTCGTGAAAAGGGACAGAAGTGTGTAACAACAAGCCGGGGAAGCGCGCGCTATTTGATCGCGCGCGGTGCTAGAGTTGGTCGTCAGATAGTACCAAACTATTTTCCGAGAGGTTGGTACTGTTGAGATGTCAGATGTTACACATCTTAAGCGACAACTGTAAGGCTCGCTTATTTTATTTTTATTTTGCCTGTTTTACTAAACAGATTTAGTAACAACAACAAGTGTTGAAGTGTACGGTGCATAGAACAAGAAAAATGATATTGCCAATCTGTTCAGTATTTTTGATCCCTAAAACTGGGTTGTCAGGTAAAACAGGTGGGTTGAAAACCACAAAAATATACATTACTTAACTTTTTTAAATTGAGAATACTTTTCATTTGGAAACCATGAGTGAAGGTGGGTGTTAGATGAGATCTTAGACTAAGTTCGTCAAGTGAGCAGGGGTTGTAAACACTCGTGTATGTCGTCCAGTGTCTGGGGTCGTAGAGTAAATCCGGGTGCATCTAATAAAGTGACTCCTAATGAACGTGGTCACTGTCGCAATGAACCTGAGCTCTGCTCACACACGCCGAGGGATCGAATGACCGAACACATTTCGTGCTATCCTATACTATATTTATGTAGTATGGCAACATTGGTAAATTATTGATTGAAAATTACATTTTTGTGCTGTCAACACATTTAAAGCAGCAAATTAATTACCGGTTTGAAAATGATCAGTTTTCAGATCAGTTAATTTGCTGTCAAATAAAATACAATAGACGTGGATATATTTAGTAACCTGTTCCGCTTAGCTATTTCTAAAGAGCCATAAAAGCTCCTGAAATAAATCGACACGTGTTTTACCTCTCAACGAGGCATCCTCAGGATAACGATGCACTTGTTGCGAACTCGAACATGGCGTGTTGCCACACCGAGCGCTGAGTGCAGACTGAGCCTTATCGCCCGTCGAACCCACTTATATAGTGTCACCGTTATCAGTGCGTAATACAACCTTAGTTTTTGTTTACACTAAACCTCTTAAGGGGTCATTGTACTCATCACTATGAACAACTTTCACTATGGGACCAAAGCTGAAATCGAGAAAAAAAATCAGCTGTTCCCTTCATTTTGTGTTCGCATATCTCGTTGAAATGTAGGGAACAGCTGATTTTTTTTCGCGATTTCAGCTTTGGTCCCATAGTGAAAGTTGTTCATAATGATGAGTACAATGACCCCTTAAGAGGTTTAGTATAAACAAAAACTAACGTTGTATATCCACGTCTATTGTATTTTATAATGGATTTCCGCAAGGTCACGCCTGAATCAATTAACTATCTTTGCTGTCAAATCTTATCTATTCTGTATTGTTGTATCTGTTGTGATTGGTTGAAATTATGCCCATTAATCATGTGAGTTCATTAATATGAGATTTAATCGTCATATTGATAAACGAATAGGCTGTCTGAAACCGGAGTATATAGTAGGTAGTTAAGTTTCGGGAGCGTTGCCGGAGGTTATTTTAAAGCAAACGAGGAGTCTTGCTTAGACGATGGTTTAATTCAGACTAAAGTTTAAAATACCTATGGTGAAATTTGACTTATAGCCTACATAATACATGTAGACTAAACAAACAACGTAAATATGAATCAACGTCAAATTGAATTACTTAATTTATCGCTGTGGGCCCGGTGACACTTGAGTATGAGAGCGAACAAAAATCTATACTCCATAGGTTTAGGTAGTTAAAAAAAGGTAAACAAATCGTAAAAAGGGTTTTTATAGATGACACTTTCTTGTTTAAAAATACGATTAAACCAAATTAAATTTATTTATTGTTTTTAAATGTTTTACTATAGTTTCCTCTTTTATTAATGTATGATAAACTTTATCGTTTATTCTTAACTACTTTTCGTAGATGTAACTGCTTGAGCACAATTTTTTTGTTAGATTTATATTTTGTAATCTGTCTATTGTAAAGAGCCCAATTTCTAAACGTCAACGAAATATAACGTTGCTAAATTGAAGAGTTCAACTGTGACGTAGCATAACAACTGATGTGACAGGTATTACGTTTAGTCGGTTACTTGACAGCTGTCTCGTCACGTGGTATTTTTTGTTTACCTTTATTTAACTACCTAAACCTATGGAGTATAAGTACCTAATAACTATGAAATGTACTTTACATAACTAGGTAGTGGTTGCGATCGACTTACAGCGAAACTGATCGAGCTAATATTAACCTTGTACCACATTGTACAGCGTGGTATAGCGTAGCACGCAGTGTGAGCTCGGCTTCCAATAACGCCAAGTACTTACAAGTGGGGACATGATGCGGAAACTTAAAGTACGGTCTGTGACGTCACAAGAGTGGACGCCTTCTCCCGACCACGGGATATCCCAATCACAGACTTGTTTTGTTTGCCGCCTATTCGAATTTATGTGTTTATGTGACAAACGGTAACATATATGGTAACTAGAAGATTGTGAATAAAAAGGGATAGCTACACTTTGTAAGACGTGTTCAGCTGTCAATCACATTGATAAAGGATGGACAGGAGACCGATAGAACGTACTTTCAAGTCATTTCTCTAATAAGTGAAGAGATTTAAGGAAGCTCTAATCCAAATAGAGTGGTGTTACTTATTTAACTTAATCTTGGGAGTAAGTTATCTAACTTAATCTAGTATACAGTCCTGAGATAACGCTAAGTCGCAGAAGACATGTTTATCTGAGCGGCAAGCCACGACACGACGCTAACTGCTGTTCAAAAGGTTCAATAGTCCCAATATTACCAACATTGGCCTTGTGAAACGTTGGCCCAATGTTCGGAACGAGCCAACTTAACATCATAATAAAATCCTTCGACACCACAGTTTGACAATGATGGCTTCCTCTCGCTCGAGAACCTTCTGGAAAATATCAATTGTGGCAATTAGGTGGGAACGAGAAACGATGCTGTAAAATGTTATGATATTCCTTAGATTGTGTGCTCTCGAAATTAAACAAGGAATAAAAAGATATTTCACAGTTTCCTTTATGGAGGATTTTTTTTTTTTTACTTTCGGGTTTCTGTGGCATTATTTCTGGAGAATGGCGTTATTAAGTCTATTCAGGAAGTCCGGTTGTTGAGTACATTTGAACTTTACGTTTTCTAACGTTGTCTTATTGCCAAACTTTGCTCACAAGCATTTTACTTTTGTTTTATCTGTAACATAACGTCACGCCTGTTTTGCCGAAGGGTAAAGGCCTGTCTGTTTTATTTTATTTTCAATAAAAAATACAATTGAACGGAACTGTAGCAAAATATTATATGTTCTCAGTAGATTGTAAGTAGGTAGATTAGATGTGTTTACTTTGCAATTCTACTCACGAGCCAAGCCGTTTGTTCTGTGTAGACACGAAGTCAATATAAATTGGCCTTACGAACTTGTGAAACGCTGTCTCGAAAGTAAATGCAAAACAAAGACTTCATTCATATTCATAACAGACTAACATCAGGCATAGTAAAAAAACCAGCCAAGTGCGAGTCGGACCACGCACAATGAAGGGTTCCGTAGTTGCGATGAATTTATTCCAAGAACAAACTTAACATTGTAGTTGAAAAACATGTTCTAAGTGTGCACGCATAATATTGAGAGATTTACCATGTTATTTTAATACTTAGACTTTTACCATAGACTTTTTATAGGTTTACCTGTTCCTGTAATCTATGAGTAAAGAACCACTCTGTGTATTTTTTTTTAATTTTTGGCCAGTAGTTTCGGAGATAACGGGGGAATGGTCAATTTTCATCTGTTTTCTATCTTTAAAAGTATTTATTTTAAAATTATATTTGAGTTCCTGACAACAAGCCCTTTCATTTTATATGTCACACGGTACAGTCCGCAAAAACTAAAAAAAAAAAAAAATGCCCCCGAAAAGTGAATAAATGTATTTTATATAGGGATCCATGTACAAAATTCATTTATTTACTTTACTCGTCCGTGTTTGGGTTCACAGAAATTATATGTGTATCAAAGTTCAACTGAATTGGTCCAGTAGATTAGAAGCAAATTGCCTGTGACAGACGGACAGCCAGCCAGACAGACATTAGACAGACACACGAGTGATCCTATAGGGTTCCGTTTTTTTTCTTTTGAGGTACGGAACCCTAAAAACTGTTAAAAGCATAGATCAAAGTGAGCTGCAGTCCGGTTGTACCTTTACTTCAGTGGTCGCCGGCACTGCAGCATTATTTATCGAACGTCTGCGGAACCTCGATTAAGGCCGGACTCCGCGACTAAACTGAACCAAGTTTAAATCGAATGTGACTGGATTTATATTCATGTAGTACGAGAACTTGTACGGGTAGTGTGCGATGGGCGTAAACTAGTAGTAAGGCTTGTGTGAAATGGTTCGGGCGTGCATTGAGTCATGTGGTAGACACCTTTAGAGGGGCGCGTCTGGGTTGTATCTTCACGGGTGCTTAGAATGATAGGAAATGAGGCAAACGAAAACACACAGACCTGAACTGCTAAGTATGTATTCGATAAAATAACTTGGAAGTCCTCGTTGACATGGGCAGGAAACACGATTTGCTGTCCTATCTCTATCAAAATTGAAAAAAAAAAAAACAAAATGTTTTATTTTACATAAACCCACATGGGTACTTATGAAACGTCAGAAGCTATGTGCACGGTTCCAATTCAATTATCAACGTCTGACTAATACATAAATACATACCTGCACGCCTTTTTCCACGAGTGTAAGGCAGAAACTACATAATATACCGTCTATTCTCGGCGTTTCCTAATCTGGATAAATTCTTACAGAAATAATTAAGAAAATGTTTTTGTCCTTTTATTTTTCGTTCTACATCAAACGTATTGTTTGGAGGATGAACAGAGCTTATTAAAACGTTTTTTTTTTTTTAAACTTCTGACTTCTAAAAAAAATACTTACTACAAAGTGAAAAATAACTTATATTTCGGAAGTCGGTGTCTTTGGTTTTGTGTATTCGTTATTTGCCACCGAATTTCGAAATATAAGTTATTTTTCACTTTGTAGTGTTTTTTTAGAAGTCAGTTGTTTTTTTTTTGTGAAAAAGTTTTTTTTTTCTCGCTTTTTCATGGGTTGGTTTGTAATTTATCTCCGTTACAATAGATTAATGTCAACTGCTCATCACCTTTTACAAAATATTGCTTATCCCGATGCAGGGACTTTAATCGTTGAGGAGTTCTCCTGGTACTTCACCATCAGGTCTATTTCTCCATATGCATTGTGACGAGCATAAATTTCTTGGCAACCGTATTAAGTAATCGAATCGCAATCGGTGAAATATTGGGTAATTATTGAGTAGTTCCGGTGGCCATTTGTGGTCTTCATCATCAGTTCTACTTCACCAAAACGTGCTTTCCGAGGGCAACTGCACGAGTTACTATAAACAAGGTAGCTACTGTAAAACGTTGAGCAGTTCCCTTGACTGTCCTTCGTCTTCATCATCAGACCCCTAATGACAGTCACAACCTATCTAGGTGTAAAGTTCTCATCAATACAAATTAATCAAGCCCAAACACCAGGTAATTGCTGTAAATCGTTGAGGAGTTCCCTCGACTGTCTTTCGGCTCCATCATCAGATCGACTCCAGACCTTCATTAAATAGTAGTGCTTTAAAACACTTAATTTAAAAAATTTACAAACGCACTAGTCACCACTACGATTTTCGTAGGTTACCTTCGATTTCTCTGAGATGCCATCATCAGATCCGGGTTTCCTTATTATAGTTCTACCCTTGAGATATCTCCTTTCCATCAAAAAAGAAATCATCAAAATCGGTTCATAAACGACGAAGTTATCCGCGAACACACATTAAAATAAAAATATACGGTTGAGTTGAGCAACCTCCTCCTTTTTTTTTTTGTAATAATGTCCGGTCATAGTTAATGACCGTACTGTACCCATTACTATTAAGGCCTGTTTTCAATGTAAACCATGTTTTTTATTACTTGAAACTTTTTTTTTTAATTGTAATGTCTGAGCGAATGTTCCCCGATGTAGCCGGCAGCAAGGTCTCCGCCATTGTTCGCGCACAATAATTTACTTCATCACACATATTACTGTTGCACGCTGCGCGGTAAACAACATAAAGTAATGCAACTCCGCTATTGTGTACACTTGGCTTGTAAATACAGCCTGCATCGTAAGTAACTACGTGCTCACCCACAATTTGAACCTACGTTAGTAAAAGGCTGCTGTGACCTGCAGGTCAACAGGGTCAACAACGTCTTCGCGGTCAGCGATTGAAACTGAAGGGTAAACTCGGTCAAGTTGTGTTTTTTGCCGCTTTTCGAAGCCTTGCTGGAAAGAAAACAGTTAAATATAAAGACTGTACTCTCCATTATATATATCCTCAGTTGTCATTAATCTTACACTATGAGTATGACATGAGGCTAAAACCCCAATAACCCTGAATATATTATTTTATTGTAATATCAGTCCTAAATTCTTAATGTACCAAGCAATAAATATGAAACTCTCTAATGAGACTTTACAATAAGTCCCTTTTATTATCACAAGTACTGAGGGACATGCAAATGTTTGACCTTTTATTCAATCGCGTTGTTTCGCCCGCTGGCCGCCGCTCGCCGCGCGCGGGTCGCCCCTATCCGTGTAGTATTTGCCTAATGCCACTCTGGACTAGTATAATTAACCAAGTTTCTAATTCTATAGCTAATGTACTCACTCCTCACTCTACTAAGTTGTCAGACGGTTATGTGTTCTAATGTCAAAATAGATTCTAGTGATGCGTAAAAAAGGAAATAACGTAAACGTTAGAAATACGTAGTTGTAGTTAAGTAAAGATTGGATGGCCCCAGTTTTAAACTCGCTTAGAATCCAATTACGTTACCATCGACTCGAAGAGAATAAGACCCAGAGGAATGTTTGTTTAAAACTATTTACTATCGATTTGGCTTTTTACTGCTAAGAATTAAATTGAGACTGAGGACTGAGGCTATCTTTTACAAATTGTTTGCGACTTTTTTCGTCTCAAAATATCTTTTACTTTTTGGTCCGCCTCATTTTTGCACAGTAATGGACATATTCAGTCCTGTATGAATTTAAATAAAAAGCCTTCTCGTCCCGACACGACTCGTATAGAAATAAAACCGTGTTCTGTACAGACAATTTGCCACGTATTGTGTCGCTGCTCAGTTTTAAAACATTTTACGAGTTCACTCAACACGACGTGACTCCATCGTAAACTTTATTTTATTTTTCCTAAATATATTAGCCTCACACACTTTATACGGTAAGTAGGCACTATAAAAGATATAATTCATTCGTTTGAATCTTTGTTCGGAGGAGTTTTTACACGAAGCGCTTGACTCAGAATCTGGTGCACTGCAAACAGTGTGGGCCCAGTTATGCTAGTATGATTGTTTGTTTCTAGCATAACTACGCCACACAGAATTATTAGTTTGGTACTAATAATAATAATATTTGTAATGATTTTGAATCCTGTTTTTCTGAATAACTTTAATTCTATTCGTTGAACAATGCGTCAATGTGCCAACGATATTGTTGCCGTCAGTCAACAGACTAGGTCAGGAGTGAACTTGCAGAGGACAAACTAGCAGAGAGGGACAACTTCGTCGATAAATTCCAATCTCGACTGACTTATCGAGGGAATTTCCGACGGCCAGTTACATTGATTGGAGGCGAACGAGGGGGCTGAGGGCGCGCGCGGGGGGGGAGGCTGCCAACGCAAACAAAACTAACGACAAGAATATGGGCGTAGAAGGTCTACTCAGTCTCTTACAAGTCGATTGATGGACTGCGCTTAGAAGGAAGACATGCCCTTGGCATTATTGTAGGAATGTAGTCAACCAATGCGTATAGTAGGCTCATACAAAGGAAGAACACAAAATATATCCGTTTGGCTATCACGATAAAGCGCCTACATTGCTTAATTCGCTCCCGCATCATGTGCCTATGGTTCATCGACTGTTTGGTGTCACAGTCGTGCGTCATCAGGAGCGGGTCTTCTGTTTCTCCGTAGTCTGTGGTATCATCGAGCGATGGCCTCCCGTCACTCCGTGTATTGTCCGGCGGAGGTTTTGTTGCCGGGACTCGAACGCAGAACCTTTTGCTTTTGTTATGGTAAGCAGCAGATCTGTCCACCATTCACTTGCACGGGGGCATTCTGAATTCTTCAGCAGTATTTTATGTTCAACGGAACAGAAACGTTCCCGTTTTTATGAAAAAATGAAAAGGTCGGTAAGACATAATTGCGGAAGGGTTCCTGATGTAATCGTGTTCGCAGGCGGCAAATGTACTTATGGGGATGCTTTAAACATAATAATGCTTTCATTTTCTCGGTAAATAATTCTTTTGTCCCTTTTTCTTTTACTATTTTCATAAAGATTCAAGTAAATCTTGTCACTGACGAATCAAATTATAAACTTCGTCGCCATTAAACCTTTTATGAAACAAATAAAAATAAAGTGTGCAGATTTAATTCCAAGATATCCGAACACAGTAGGCTTGTAAAACTTGCTCCTGCAAACATCTAAAGGAAAAGCAAATCTTTTCACCGTTCAACGTTAATTGGCACATCGGAGGGGCGGGCGGGGGCGGGTGGGCGGCGAGGGAGAGGGAACTAAGCGTCGCCCGTCGCCGCGCTACTAATTTGTGTACCGATGACAAATATAGCAAGGATTTCCTTGTAGCTTGCCTGGGCCTGGGCTGCAGGGCGCAGGTTGCTTAAAAACACTTTGTATTTGTTCATCTGAAAACCGTATTTTGGTTTTCAGTTATAGATTTGTTTGTCTTCATTGCCTTTCTTACAACACATAACATCCTGCCTGTACTCTCCGAAGGGTCAGCCAGGGGGCCTTCGGAGAGTATTAGTGCCCCCATATTTCGCCAATTATGTTCAATTCTCATATAGGAGGCGAGCCTCTTGCCAGTATTGCCATCAATCAGGCCCGAATCCAAATTTTTTGTTCCTACTGAGTCTGACTCTACTTGAATTTTAATGAAAATAGTAAAAGAAGAAGGGACAAAAGAATTATTTACCGAGAAAATGAAAGCATTATTATGTTTAAAGCATCCCCATAAGTACATTTGCCGCCTGCGAACATGATTACATCAGGAACCCTTCCGCAATTATGTCTTACCGACCTTTTCATTTTTTCTTAAAAACGGGAAAGTTACTGTTCCGTTGAACATCAAATACATGGATCATTTCTATAACACTGAGCGACCTGGGGTTTGAATCCAGCACTCCGTGCTCAGCAGTCAGGTTTGCGGCCACTACACCAACGCACTGAACCTCTGTCACTGTGCCAATGAAACAGGCGACTACAAAATGACCAGAGGGGCAATTCCCGTATTTTTAAGAACATTCGCATTTTTAACCGACTTCTAAAAGGAGGAGGTTATCAATTCGGATGTTTATATTTTTTTTTATGTATGTTCGGGCATAACTCCGTCATTTATAAATGGATTTACAAAATTATTTTTTTGTTTGAAAGGGTATGCTCTCGAAGTGGTCTTATTGTCATGTGGTCTGGATCTGATGATGGGATCCTGGAGAAATCGAGCGAAGTCTTCAAATATAGCACAACAATAGCTATTTGGGTATTTTTTATAGTAATTCGTGCAGTTGCTCTTGGAAAGCACCATTTGGTGAAGTGGAACTGATTATGAAGACCACAGATGGCCATCGGGACTATTCAATAATAAGTATTTAACGGGTTGCGATTCGATTACTTTAATATGGTTGTCAAGCAATTTATGCTCGTCACAATGCATATGGATAAGTGAAGCTGATGGTGAAGTACCAGGAGAACTCCTCAACGATTAACGTCCCTGCATCGGGAAAAGCAATATTTTGTAAAAGGAGATGAACAGTTGGCATTAGGCTAATGTAACATAGACAAATTACAAATTGAACCACTCAAAAGGGAGAAATAAAAACTTTCGGTGTCTTTGGTTTTGTATTTTCATTATTTGCCACCGACTTCCGAAATTTAAGTTATTTTTCATTTTGTAGTGGTTTTTTGAAAGTCGGTTGTTTTTTTTTTGTAAAAAAGTTTTTATAATCTTAATCTGTCAAAAATCCTCCACACACACACACACTCCATCACACATTTTTGACATTAATGTCGCTGAGATGAGATTGCGACTGAACGTTTTAATTACGGGAATTGGCTTTCAGATCATGTACCTATGAACGTAAAGGAAGCAAAAGAAGTATCAAAGTCTCGTAGAAGGTGGCGTTCTGTAGTTTCTGCCTACCTCTATGGGAAAAGGCGTGAGTTTAAATATGTATGTACATAAGTAATATGTGTAAATATTGCACCGGCTACCAACCTGTCAAAGAAGTAACTAAATATTGTTTAGCCTTCGGTTTTCAATTACGAATTTTTTGGTAGCACCCGAAATTGGAATCGATTTTTACAAGTGGCTCTCCGTTTATATGAAATTAATAATATATTTGTCCCGCTTAATCCTGCTGGGAATACAGGTGTGCTGTTCTATCATTAAATAATTATAATGTATTGGTAGAGCGCAATGTCCAGTTAACTGTAAAAGAGTACCTATCTCTATTGTTTTAACACGGATATTTGCGGTATTCTGGTGAAAATGAAAATTTCAGTGAAATAGTAATAATGATCACAAATAGAGCCTCCCGCGAAATGTTAACGATTATTAGTAACGGTATGTTGCGGCAGTTCGCGGTTTGCCGCACAATTATGGTAATAATTTGACTTTGACATCGCCTTTATTTCGTAGTATTATGGGCGCGTTTTGATATGCAAGTTTTACTTTTACCGTGAGATTGACCGTACCTACTCTAGATTTTTAACCATTATTTATTTGATAACTAGCTTTTGTCAGCGGCGTCGCCCGCGTGATAGTCGACAATTATTGTGCCATGGGAACGTACTGCCGCGATAAAAAGTACCTATCCTTTGTTCTTATCCATATCAAATATCCAAATTCACAAAGACTCGACTTTTAAATAATATTATAAGTGGTGTGATTGTACAGTAAGAGTTCAACAGTGGATAAACACGCTAAGAGTCGTATTGCTGTGAATACGCGCTGTAGTCCGTACATGTGTATGTGTAAACAGTCAGACGTCTGTGGTGGGTGTGCCGTACACACACCACAGAGAACGTCACGGTTCGCGGGCGCCTTTTGTTAGACACGCATCTTACGCGTGACCTTGGCCAGTGTATGGCATTCCTAAAATTCGAAAGTAAATTATATGTGCAGATAGCAGAAGGCGTTAAGCGTTGGTCTTATGATCAAGATGGCTAAGGTTCTAATCTCGTAAATCACAGCGCTATTTTTGCAAATATTGTTATTTTTCTTTTGCAATTATAATATTTTTTAAATATTGCTGCCTTTTTATTAATGTTGTTATTGCAATAAAGGGTTTAGAATAAAAATGCATGATATGTGATAGAAAAATTAAAAAATATTTATTCGTTATATTTATTTTACTTATACTATAATTAACAAACTGTTACAATTATTTATCATTACTTCAGCTGAATAAGATGTGAAATAGATGTCTAGAAACTTAGAAGCAATTGGTATTATTTTATCATATTTAAATTTTGAAATGTTTTCAATTTTAAATGGATTTTTTTCACCATAAATAGCGTTGCAAGTTGGGATAGACACGTCGGCAGTGCTCACAGGGAGGCGCGGGCTAAGTTCAGTATGTGGGACTGGCACGGCAGACCATCATCAGGGCATCTTTTCGAAGAAATGGTACAAGCGCGGAAAGTTTTTAAAGGTAGGCTGAAATGGTGTCAAAATCACCAAGAAGAAATTAAAATGGACATACTTGCCTCGCATCACACTAATTCAGACTTCCGTAGTTTCTGGAAATCTACCAGTAGAATGAGCGTGGCTCAGGGCCTCCCTGTGAATGTTGATGGAGTTACGGAATCTTACTTAGTAGCGGAACTGTTTAAAGAACAGTTCATGGTTCAGTCGCTATTGGGGTCAGCGCAGTCGGTGATCGATGCTGAGGACCAAATGGGACCAGTTTCAACACTTTTCACAGCTAAAGATATCAGAGTAGCTCTTAAGAATATGAAAAGAGGGAAATCACCTGGTCACGATGGTCTCAGTATCGAGCATTTACAGCATGCGGGTTGCCACTTACCTAGGGTTCTGGCATTACTGTTTAACGTGTGTATCGCGCACTCTCACCTGCCAGACAGTATGTTGAAAACGGTGGTCGTACCAGTAATTAAAAACAAAACTGGAGATGCATCTAATGGGTCGAATTATAGACCTATCTCTTTGGCAAATGTTGTAGCTAAAGTATTTGACAGTGTGCTGAACGTACAGCTGGAGAAACATTTGCGGTTGCACGATGCACAGTTCGGGTTGCGGCCTGGCTTATCCACTGAAAGTGCAATCGCTTGCCTTAAGCACACTGTCAGGTACTACACTAGCAGGAGTATACCAGTTTACGGGGCGTTTCTGGATCTCTCCAAGGCGTTCGACCGGGTCTCATACAACATTCTTTGGGGTAAACTAAAAGCGACAGGTGTCCCCAACGAATTGCTGAACGTTTTTAGATACTGGTACGGCAACCAAACAAACATTGTACGTTGGGGGAGTAAGTTTTCTTTACCATACAGGTTAGAATGTGGCGTAAGGCAAGGGGGCTTAACCTCCCCTAATTTTTTTAATCTGTACGTGAATGCACTAATCGAGGAACTCAGCAGTGCGCATGTGGGCTGCTATGTTGACGGGTTGTGTTTTAACAACATAAGCTACGCCGATGATATGGTCCTGCTGGCTCCCTCGGTCAGTGCACTTAGAAAATTGGTTAGGATATGTGAGGACTACGCTGCCACCCATGGGTTACTATATAATGTTAACAAGTCAGAATTCATGGTCTTTAAGGCTGTTGGTAAAAAGTGTCCAGAAAGGGTACCACCTGTCAAAATTAACGACGTTTCGATTCGTCTGGTACACCAAGTCAAATACCTTGGACATTTCATTTCTGACGACCTAAAAGACGATGCCGATGTTGAGCGGGAACGCAGGGCATTGGCGGTGCGGGCGAATATACTGGCCCGTAGGTTCGCTCGATGTACAGATGCGGTCAAAATCACACTTTTTAAAGCATACTTCACATCTCTGTACTCGAGCGCTCTATGGATTAGCTGTACCAAACGTGCCGCCAATGCGGTGCGTATTCAATACAACAACGCTTTTAGGGCGCTGTTGCGACTGCCCCGTTATTGCAGTGCTTCTGCAATGTTTGCGCGAGCCAGAGTGGATAGCTTCTCAGCTGTAGTGCGGAAAAAAAATGCTTCTCTTCTCACAAGGTTGCGGGACAGTGGCAACAGCCTCCTGAAAGCTATTGCTGATGGGCCTGACGAAAGCCCCATAATGAGGCATCTTATTAAAACCACCCTGTCAGTAGTAGAATATAAGTACTAACATAGCAAGTAAGTTAAATTGTTTACTAACATCTAGAATTATAATATAATGTTTTTGTTTTGTAATTGGATCTAGTTGTCTGATAAATAAATGAATAATAAATATAAAGCTTTGATCATGGTCGAAATAATTAAGCAATAAATAAGAATATTAGACTACTCAAAATATAAAAAAAAACTACTGACAAAATAGGTGATTTTAAGGTTAACTATAGGCAGTTTACATTAAGTCATTATTTTACATTTTATTTGGTTTTATTAAATTAGATGGTATTGAGGTTATAGCTTAAGTATTCATTTTCTTTACGAAAAGAAGATTGAAACTAAACCTCAAATTTTAATCCTAAAATAATAATATTACTAAAATAGTCTTAAACTTTTTCGGTCTATCTGCAAGAAATACGACAAACACCACATTGAAACGTGCTTAAAAAATTCGTTACCATAAATTCATGCAATAACGAATCTGTTGTTTATTAAGTTGGTATGATCAATATTTTAAAGTCAAAAACAGTTTTCTAGCTGATCTTCAGTGATGCAAGCCTTCAGAGTGCACGGCGAACGGTTCATAATGACGTGTTTAATAATTCAGCAAAATATCTCGTTGGTATGAAACCATTTGTTTCATAATCATTCACCATTTGACGTCGCTGCTACTCGATGATAAGCCTCTTCCTCATATCTCTTAACCCTCACAGTATTTCTCTAGAACAAAGAATAACATTGTATTAATTATACCCTTGATTAAGATTTATGTTTAGTAAAATATAAAATATTTAAATGATAACACTCACATTTAGTCCGGTTTCATTCACATTCACTTTTACATTTTTTACATGCACTCTGAAAGTGCACGGCGAACGGTTCATAATGACGTTTTTTTAATAATTCAGCAAAATATCTCGTTGGTATGAAACCATTTGTTTCATATTCATTCACCATTTGACGTCGCTGCTACTCGATAATAAGCCCCTTCCTCATATCTCTTAACCCTCACAGTATTTCTCTAGAACAAAGAATAACATTGTATTTATTACACATAATACTTAATTATTTATTATTCACTAATCGAATTAAACCTCATAATGAATTTAAAACTTTAAAGGCATCTTCTGTCTCAACAATACCTCTGTTCTATCAACAATACCCTTGATTAAGATTTACGTTTAGTAAAATATGAAATATTTAAATGATAACACTCACACTTAGTCCGGTTTCATTAGAACGCACTTTTACGCAGCGCTATTGATATATCTTCAATATTTGCTTTTTAAAATTAATAACCACAACACTGCGCTAAATACTCGTCACCAACATTTTCTATGAACCAACAAAGATCTATTAAGTGAATACTCGTAACGAACTGCATCTGTCTACCCCACAGAAATCGAAATAATTTAGTTAGTTTTCTGTGGTCTACCTGTTAAATTTTAATATTTATGTGAATAAGACGAATGAAACAAAAAGCGAATGATTATCGAACTAGTCATTGGTTGCAGACAAAGTGAGTGTGTGTGTGTAATGTGCGTGCCTACAGTATTGTAACAACTTATAGAAGAAGGTCGTAAGTCAAACCGAAGCGTCAGTCTATTGCTTTGTGAGATTGCCTATGGACTTTTAGTCGGTACTGTACGTAGACGTCACGGCACTTCCCTTTTATTTCTTAATAATATAAGTTCTGTATGGACCACACAGTTACGTCCTCCACTTTCCTGATCCATACACAGGAATAGATTACGTTTTCGTTATTCCCGGACTATTCCAGCTGGAGCGAGGGGGTACAAATCGATAGAGGACAAGCTTTCTAAAGGTTGAGGCTTTTTCAGATAAGCTTAAGATTTAAGCTTTTTAATGCTACAAGAAAAACGTTGTGCTTGGACTCTTGATGACCTAGTTCCGAACTCCGACGTCATAATTTTTTATAAGAATACAAAACTAATGTTTTTTTTTGTATTCACAATAACAACGCAGATAACTTCAGGAATGCTAAATAGCCAGAGTCCGCCGACATACACAAAATAATATATGGAATCGACGTTATTTCTTTCTTTCCTTCGGTGTTCAATTATCCCGTCCGGATGACCCGCGCTATTATTTGGTATTATAATTTTCGTTTTATTATATACATCATTATATTATAAGCCTGCGTCCACTGCAGGGCATAGGCCTCCCTACCCTCTTTCCACTTTTCGCGGTGTACTGCGATCGCGGGCCAATCCTTTACGAAGGAATCCATCAGCTCATCCCTCCATCTCTTTCTGGGCCTGCCGCGTACTCGTTTCCTGTTATTTGGGATCCACTAAGTGGTGATTTTTACGTATTGCTGCTCCGACATGCGACAGATGTGGTCAGCCCAGTTGCACTTTAGTCCAGCAACTGTGCGGCCAGCGTCCGCTATTTGTGTTTTGAAACGAAGTATAGAGTTCCTAATGCGGTCTGTGAGTTTGACACCTCGTATAATACGTTCCTTAGCTCGCTGGCTGACTCCAAGTGCGGACTTTTCGTTATAGGTAAAATTATTTCGTGTTTGTAACGGATTTTTGTTTGCAAGTCATAGTGTTGTGAACCCGTAGAATGTGTTTACAACATCACGCCAGTTACACATAACATAACATCTTCTAACATCACGGATCCCTGGCGCGCAGGCATCGGTGTCTCGTGTACCCCACATTTCGTCAGTTATATTTAAGCCCCATGTAGTTAGGCTGCGCTTGTTGCCATCAACCGGATTCAAATCTAGAGATATGATTATAGATAATATACGCCCTAATAAAGATTGTGTCTGAACTTGAAATGAGGCTGTGACCTCCGAGCTTGTTTCGCTGTTTCGTCTCAGAGTAGTCAAATAGGAAACCGATTACATTGGTTTACACCCTTAAAACATAATTTATTATGTATGTATCTGTATTTTTTATTGTTTATTTTATTATAATTTGTGTATTTATGTTTTTTAAACCAATTTATTGAAACAAATTCCATTTTATCATTTACACCAGTACCCTAATTGCGTAACTTATTTTCAAAAACAATTTTGCCTAATTTGTTTCATTTTGACAGTTCAACAACATTTGTTGCGTTATTTACGTTTACGGATTAGCAATGTTTCAAATCGAAACAGATTGTGATTGTGTTGTATTACGCAATTAGGATACTGGAGTCAGTCACCAAATGGTGGACCGCGGTCCGGATCCGAACCGCCACGTGTCTATTTTGTAACTTCATAATGGTAGATTGTTATACGAGGGGCTAAAATAACCCATTGTAACGAGGTAGTTTTACTCCCGAGCTCTAGCGAGGGAGTAAATAGAAACCGAGTTAGAATGGGTTTTAGCGCCGTGTGTTACACTCTACTTTTCACTACGATTGCGAGAAAATAAAATAATTCAATACAATATTAAATAGTTTATTTTATTTAAATGTACAATTTGTACAATTCTGGATATTTAACGAGATGTCTTTTTCCGGCAACTTAATTTCAGTCCCGTGTGAAGATGATCTCACTAGATGGTGACATTTTCACTGTTGTAAATTATATTACAGTCACCAATTCAATTCGTAATTAGAGAAAAATTCTAAAGATTTCGCGCCAATGCTTTTTTATTTCTTCTGTAGCCGCAACGCAATGCACGCATTCTACCGAAGAGATAGCCGCATTTAGTTCCATTTTCAAAAATAAAATGTTCTTCTTTTTTTTGTGAACCAGTAATAAGTCGAGCCATATTCATGATTATTCTACATAAGAATAAAGACTTTTTCGTTTTTCAAGGCTCATTGGAACAGACAAAAATTAAAAAGAAATTACCTTTTCCCTAGAGCAAGAAATGCAATTTTTTCCCCGCTCTGGTACTCTACAATGACGGCCTTTTTGAGCAAGAGGAGTGAAAAAATATTTAAATGTTGCTAGTACCTAAGTAATCGTCTACGCGTCTTTCCATTCTGTACAAGGCCAGAACGCAAGGGTGTGAAACTAATCACGTCTAGATTGGAAATTACTTGTTTACTAAGGTCTTCCAATATCCCCGACCCCGATCCGGGGTTGACTGTCCTGTTGGTCTAGTGGTCGCAAGCTCTACTGCTGAACAAGGTCCTGGGTTCGATTCCCAGGTTAGGCAAAGTGTTATTGGGTTTTTCTATCTGGAATTTCTCAGTAGCAGCCCGGAGTCTGGATTTGTGCCCAGTTGATGGCAATAGGCTCGCCCCCTATTACATGGGACTTAAACATAACTGGCGAAATGTGGGTGTACCTACTAAAGGTACATCTCTGCCCAACCCTTCTGGGAAACAAGGCGTGATGTTATGTGTGTGTGTCTTCCAATAAATACAAGAGTAGTGAGCAAATACTCGCGTATACTTCCTAGTGACCTAATTAACTACCTCATTCCATAATATACAGTGGCAGTCAGTGGCGTGCGTTTCATAAAGACAGAAAGACACTGCCTACCCTAGTTCTGATAATAGATCTAATATTATTTTATCAATAAACAAAACAAATCATAAATCAGCTCCACCTATCGAGTGCCGGTGGTATCATCATTCGAATTTCGCATCATCTCGATTCGCGCTGCACTAGCGCCGCCTCGCCTCTGCCACGGTAAAGACACAAACTATTCGTCTCTGAATGTTTTTATGTGTGCTCTCGTGGTAAGTCGTATTTAATGTGTGTGCGTTCCTATAGCTACGCGGGCTTTGCTGACACACAATGACAAAAATCACGCACACAACTGCAAGAAAAGCCAGTGTCTATTTGTAGTTATTCTATACAGCTAAGACGAAAAATTACGACTCGTACCGAACATTACCGAAGGAAAGTTAGCTATGCAATGCAAATATTTTAGGAAATAACGTTGTTTCATTGAATTTTATACATTTAGATGACCATAATTTTTTGTCGTATAACCTTTTTTACCCTTTATTGCCCGTTTTACTATAGTTGCCATATTGTTTGACGTGCGTTGTGTTTGTGAATACGCTATCAGGTAATTAGAATTTGATTGTTGTTATTAGTGTAAAATGGATAATATTGTCTGTGAAAGTTGTTCAGATGGTGTGTGTATTGAGAAAATAAAACATGATGCGTTTTCAAAACTATATTTCGGTGAAAAAAAAACAAGTTATCGAGATAGGTCGTGGTACACCGGATTTGCAATTAATACAAATTAAAGGTAAAGTCAATCGTAAATTCAATAAAAAACAATATGATTCATATCATTGGCTGACAGGTTGCATACACAGTACCTAATCGGTTATTTTGTTTCGTTTGTCTACTATTTTCAAATAATAAAACCGTCTGGAACGACACCGGTTACGCTGATATTCATAATTTTCCTACCGCCGCGAGAAAACATGAACAATCTGAAAAACACTTAGAAGCTTCCCTTAAATATCACACCTTTGGAAAAAATCGTATAGAGACGCGTTTAATCATCAATCGACAAGACGACGCGACGAACCAAAACCAACGTGCAGTATTTTTGGTGAGTAAAATTTTCTGCCTACCCTGTCTTAAAACTGTGTGCACGCCACTGGTGGCAGTAGGTACGCATACGGACTAATCGTGTATAGATTACGACAAATTGTGAACTGATATCCAAATTGTTTGCGACGTAATGCACCTTGCGCCAGTACTAAATAACCTGCCTGGCTGCGAGCGACTTGGAAGTAGCGCTCGCCGGCCGCTGCCGCGGTACCGCTCACTTCGCTCGCTCGGTTCGCGCGTGGTTGATCACAGTTCTAAACTAACCTAACCCATTTCACATAGTTCACATGTTTGTTCTTTTTTTATTTTATTTTATTAAACTATATCTATCTTTAAAACTCTTTTCAGGCGTAAGTGATGTAAAGTCCCCGTCACGAGAAGCTATAATTTTTGTAAATAAAGAATTTCTACCAAGTTACGTAGCGACAATTTAATCAACAACGAATAATCCCAAATTCAATGAAGTCAAAGTAACGTACGTGTTATACGAAACTAATGAGCAATTTCACTTGATCGGGTTATATTTTAGCGATATAAAGCGCTGTCGTCTAAGGTTTTGTGGTACTGGAACGCATCTGATTCATGGAACGTAAACATTTGAGCCACGATTTTGAAGTAAGTTCACGCTGACGTTGTCTCTGCTGTCTTTCGAGTTTCGAATGCGTCTGTTTGTTTGTGGTGTTTTCGCGGATTAGGTTATATTGTTTGTTTGTAATTAGATGTGTGTGTTAATATAATTATATCCCTGTAAAAAATAGTACAAAAATGTTTTTATTTTATTTTAAGTACCCAAAGATTGCAAACCCCTGAATGTGTGTTTATAAAATTTATAGTTTCTCGTGACGGGGACTTTAGTATAGTTTGGAACTAGGACGCGGGTATCCACATTACAAAGTATACACGAGCAGTACGCAAAATTCGAGTATAGATCATAGATTTATAAATAGCAGTACAATGTATACGGGAGCAGTTTCCTTAAGCTGCGTTTTGGCCTTGTATAAATTGGGAAAACGCATCATCTACTAAACGGACCACGACAGTCATACATAATTTCTTTTTTTAAACGGACTCCCAATAAAACTAATTGGCGATCCCTGATTTAGAGTATTAGTAGTATTCGTTACAACAAGGTAGTAAGTATATAGTGTCGCATGATGGTAATATTCCGTCGGCTCGTAACAAGCGCGTGTGAGAATCGATGAAGGACAAAGGTAGGGTAAGTAGGGTATAGAAATTGATAATTGGCATGTTTGAATCGGTTTGGTAACACGTGCTTCAGTGAACACACCGTAAAGCTAGGCTGTTCTCTAGGTTCATATTCGATGTCTGGGAAACGTCTAAATACGATAACTTTGGAGAAATGGTTGTCTCCTTATTGCTTGAATACTATCTGTTTATTGAGGCTTTTTTATTTCACGATGAGCTTGCTTTTGACCATGACCTAACCTGATGGGAATCAATTCAAATGAAAATCAAATTAATAAATCATTTATTCAAATTAGGCTGAGTATCAGCACTTTTTGAACATCAAAATTACAGAAGGCAGTCAAAACGCTCGCCTTTCTCCACTTCCTAGTGTTTTAGCTGGGATGGCGAAGGATTTTGCGTTGTACCTATTTGATTACTACTACTACTTATTTTGATTGTAAAACAATCAATTTTCGAAGTCTTTGTTATATAAGAACATTCTCAATAGCATAATAATCATCCTATAATGTTCCCACTGCAGGGACACAGACTTAGGGAGGTTTGTGAATGTAGAGGGAAGGCCCTCTCACATTCTACATACAAAGGAAATAAATGATTTTGTCAGAAAAAGAAAAAACTGTGTAATTATCGAGTGTGCGAGAGGAGCTCGTGGCTATATAATTACTAACAGCCGCATGGGGCGATCCATCAGGTTAAGCTACGCTTGCCGGGGTTGGTCCGTGGATGGGTGACCATTTCTACATACCGAGACTCCTTCGTGCCTCGGAAAGCACGTTAAGCCGTTGGTCCCGGCTGCCATACGTGGATCTTTGACAGTCGTTACGGGTCGTCAGAAGCTCGAAAGTCTGACAACCAGTCTTACCAAGGGGTATCGTATTACCTAGTTATTGGGTTGTGGAGGTTAGATAGTCGCTCCATACTGTAAAATACTGGTATTCAGCTGCATTCGGTTAGACTGGAAGCCGACCCCATCATAGTTGGGAAAAGGCTAGACAGATTGATTTTTGAGTTATCATTTGTGCCTATCCATATCATTATAATCTGTTGTTCCTAGTGTACTTCCCGTGCACGTCATATAGTCTGCTAATTGTGGGTAATTGTATCGTTTCCCGCTGTCTACGAGGTTACTCCTCCGTGTGTATACATACTTATTTATGAATACGGAATTTCGACGCACAAAATATCGATAAATGCTAATACGATGATACAAAATAGCGATGCACGTTACCGCGAAAAATCATTTTAACGGAGCCGCGGGCAAAAGCTAGTACCTAATAAACATTTGAAAATTGAAATAAATTAAGGAATTATTGGAGGAAAATTCGTTTTACTTATTCTTTTTTATTGATAGAAGGCGTTGTACACAACAATATACAAACTAAAAAGTGACACATACCTACGTAAGTAGGTTATGCTAAATGCAAAAATGTATATATAAACACGAAAAATAACAAAAGTTAACTAACTAAAACACTTGTATAATAATCGAATCAAGAGGAAAAAAAATATATCTTTCATCCATCTTCTCGCAAAAACTTTAACATTCACGACACACATCTATCCATCACCCCGCAAACAAGTCACATTCCGGTGTTGATACTGGAGAGTATTGAACGAGGGGCGAGTTAGCTCGCGACACCGTGCGTGCTGATGGTACGGCTAGTAGCCGGTGACTTCGCGGCCTGAGTTGATGTTTGGGCAGAACAGGGACAAAAAGCCTTACCAACTGCTCCACTAGTTCCTGACAATCGGAATCACCCCGCATAATACGGCAGGCAGTGACAACCAGGAAGTACTTACGCCTTACTTCGAGATAATTATGAGACCTCTCCCGTTGTACGCGGTTACTCCATGCTTATGATGCTTCAAAATGCTGAAGCCTCGGGGTCTGAGAGTGCTTAAGGAACATGTCCTTGGATCTTATGGTGGTCTCGGAAATATTGCAAATTAATAACGCTCAGTGAGCGAATGCGAAAACTGGAAATGAAATAAATGGGCGCTGCTGATTAGTCAGAGAATTACATCATTTAGTAAGAATGGAATTTAAATAGATTAACATTACGTTAAAAGTATGTATATTGAAGCGTTTTGGCATGGAAAACTGCAAGCCAGTGGGAAAACGACTTGCTGACGACTCGGACACAATAATTATGTTCGGACACAGTGTCCGAATTGACACCTTTTAATTTCAATATTTTTTCACTGACAATTCGGACACCATCAAATTTTTAAAGCTGTTTACAGTCAGATAAAAAAGTTTTAAAATATAATATGTGCAAAAAAAGCGTTAAGACTATATTACATACATGTTGAAAAAATAAACAAAATTCATTCAAAACGTATATTTAGTATAAAAATCAACAGTTTTTAAATATTGGTTTATATTAATCTACAATATCACACTAATATTATAAAGGCGAAAGTTTGTGAGTGTGTATGTTTGTCTCTTCTTCACGCTCAAACGGCTGAAAGGATTTGGATGAAATTTGGCATACATATAGTTTATAACCTGGAATAATACATAGGATACCTTTTATCTCGATATTCCCACGGGATCGAGACTTATGCGGGTGAAACCGCGGGCCGCAGCTAGTAATCACATAAAAGATATCTCGACAGCAGTCACATTGATTGATTTGGCATTACCTATCGATTTTTGCTATTATTATATATACCTACTAAGTTAAATTATTTAACTTACCTCCAAAAAACATCAAAACAACATAAACTGCCACATAATTTATTTTTTCACTTTAACCACGCATGTGCTTGCACTGACCTTGACGTAGGACGCTCGGCACTGCACTAGAGCTAATCCTTATTACCCGACTGCCAAGGCGCGTATCTATGTATGTGGTTTGTAAAGTTATTTTTTTAAATGGTTGTTTTCATTAAAATCCGGTTAAAAACTATTTTAGGGGCTTGTGGCTAAGTAATAACAGCTGCACGGGTCGATCGATCAGGTTAAGCTACGCTTGCCGCGGTTGGTCCGTGGATGGGTGACCATCTTTACATACCAAGTCCCCTCCGTGCCTCGGAAAGCACGTTAAGCCGTTGGTCCCGGCTGTCATTTGTAGATCTTTGCCAGTCGTTACGGGTAGTTAGAAGCCCAAAAAGTCTGACAACCAGTCTTACCAAGGGGTATCGTGTTACCTAGTCACTAGGTTGTGGAGGTCAGATAGGCAGTCGCTCCATGTAAAATACTGGTATTCAGCTGCATCCGGTTAGACTGGAAGCCGATCCCAACATAGTTGGGAAAAGGCTAGGCAGATGATATTACTACTACAGGCTGGGCGGAGGACGGATTTCTACAATTAAAAGGTATCGTTGGAAGTTTTTTATCTGACTTTAAAAAACAGCTTTTATTATTACCCACGACGGAACGGAGACGGTATATGCGTTTGGGGTGAGAGGATGTTTGCTATTTGTGCACGTCTTTTTGCATTGTTTTCACTTATATAATTTCAACATGAATGATGTTACCAATATTTTGTAACAATATTTTGATTTAAAAGAGTGTCCGTGGAGTTTCTTGCCCGTTCTTCTCCATAGGTACCTACTACGCTTTGGAATGGGCAACTAGCTTCATCTATCTGACTGACCGACCCCTTGACAATTCAAAAGTGCCTGTAATTGTTTTATTTCAAATAAATGCTTTGAGTTTGAGTTTATGACAATTTGATGTAGGTACAGTGGGCTGCATCAATTGGGTACCTAAGGTGTATTAAAATTTTAATGCAACTGGGGTACTCAATTGATGCAGCCCACTGTACATAGAATTTTCTTTGCACCTCTGAGCAGGTATCACAGTGCTGTTTACAACTACATTTCACAAATCCTTGACCTGTTCCCATAGACTGTAAATTTGCAAAGGAACGGAGTGTCATATATTGATTAAAGACGTCATCTTCACTAAGTACATTCTGACGACAAAACATAAACTGCTGCCTCGAATTATAACATTGTCGAATTTACATTCCACACATTGCCGGTTGAACATTCGGTATTGTATAGAATGCTTAGGCAAAGTGTGGAATAAATTATATTTCTCTCTCAAGTTTATGGGCATTCTATAGAATGTCTCGGTATTCTATAGAATTTAATACCGGATTATACAGATTGCCGATAACAGATACATTGATACACGTGAATAATATGACCCTGTTTTTAATAACCGAGTATATACCTGTGTCTGTTTACCCGACTGACATACTCGGTTATTAATTAGTGTCGTATGGTGAGCACATTTAGTACTCGTCGTCAGCAGTTCGTGTAAGTGATCGGAAGACGCGCCGACCTGATAATATTCAGATATAATCCCCTCCGACTTACCACATCATCGCGACAAACAGTAGGCTCACTACTTGTAATGATGTGCGTTACAACAGTACATGAAGTAGTCGAGTGCAAGAGTATTGAGTTTTACTATCTGAGTGCGAGAGTTTAGTGGAGAGCAAGAGTTTAGTAGAGCGTTTAGAACAGTGAAGTGGTTGAATCGAGTGCCAGAGATTGATCGAGTACAAGGGTTTAGTAGAGTCATTTATCAAAGTGTAAAGTCGAACCGAGTGATAAGTAGGGTGTGAGACGGCTAAACGGAACTTTTTGCAACCCTCCCTGGTATCTTGTGATACGAGTGCTAGATATAAGTGAAAGGCGGCCGCACAATAATAAGTAACAATCTCTGCAGACCGGCAATACAAAACGTCTGTTGTATAAAGTTGGGCTACTGTGTATCTCGCAATTGTCTACTCTGTGGCCCGGTGGGGCGGGGGGGGGGAGGGGCGTAGCTTAACTTATTAATATTAAAAAGCAACCAGTTTTATAGCCATAATGTCGGCACAAAATGTTGATTATTTTAGAGCATGTCGACGCCATGTTACTGAGCCGCTGAACAGTATCACGATTACACACAAGCGGGGTAATATACTGAGCAAAACTTCCATAAATATACGGAATGTAAAATGAGATTTAAATACTGAGGAGATTGAGTAGGTATTTGTGGAGCAAAAAGCTTAGTGCACATATTTGGAAAAAAGAAAAGATGCTACCCCTAAACCTTCTGGGAAAACAGGTATTATGTGTTGCTCCAGAATACCTATGTCAGATCAATGTTATCATTCCTCGCGGGCTAAATACGATTTTCATGTTAATAATGAAGTCTTTTGTTTAGTTTTGCGCTAGTGACTCTTTCTCTAAGCAAAACCAAGACTTTCGAAATGTGCTTTAAAAACGTAAGTAACCTCGCACCAAGTGATCAGTGAACAAGTGACGATATACTCGCGACTCAAACAAGGCCTACACAAACCACGCTAACGTATTTCAAATACTTATCCTGTTCCAGACAAGCACTTAAGAGTTTAAGCTTTATTCTTTCATGTTATTATGTGAGATTTACATAATATACGATACATAGAATCGTTAGCCGTCGCTTCAAGCCCACGTAGACTCCAGTGGACTGTGGAAATTCTACACTTTGAACGAGACGATTTTCCTGAAATATGCAAAATTGTTTACCTTTTGTACGAGCCGCTCTACTTTGCATAACCGTTTTACAGAGGCTGCACCGACTCGCTACGATGGACGATAGTGTAATGGTTATGTTACTGCCTACCCTCGCAGAATATCATTGGAATGTCTTAACAGACAGTGAAGTTATTGGAATCTATTTACAGAACAGAAGAAGCAATGTAATGCAATGTGTCTGAGATGTTTTGTGAAGTTCCCGAATGTATTTGAAGGATATTACCGTCGTCCCTGAACCTGCCAGTCATATACTTGATGAATGTTTCCTTCGCATTCACCCGATAGCACAACCTCCCCTCTCAACAAACATACCATCGTAATCATCGTCAAACAAAGCCGCTCTTTGTCAACTTGAACGCTCGCGAGGCGAGCACGTCGGCTGCCGGCTAGCTCAAAGAAACCAACTTTATAGCGCTATTAACATTTTGAGATAGCCTTCGACTTCAGTACACAGCACTTACCCATATCTAAACAGTTTTGTTGAAGACACGGAATATACAGCCACAGAAGTGCCACTAACTCCATGTTAGAAAACATCACTATACAATAATAGTAGTACCCGGGCGACCGAGCTCTGCTGTGCTGAAAATAGAGAATACTCATTGAGTAGTATGGGATAGTTCATACTAATTTCATGTACAGTACCTACTAATTCCATGCTGCCATGATAGTATACATACTAATTCCATGCTTTTTTTTTTGGTTGGGAAATCAAATGGCTTCTCCCGCTCTGGGTGGAGCGGGAAGGCGTGTCAGACTCTTATTGACTAAACCCCACCCGTGTTCCTTCAGTTATATGGGACCACCTGTAAAGTATGACCTACCAAACTAAAAAGAATCATCAAAATCAATTCATAATTGGCGGAGTAATCGCGTAATAAACGCAGCGCACGTCAGTATAGTAAAAAAGTTTTTCCGACATTTTCAACAATAATCGTCACATTTCAGCCAATTTAAACAAAACCCTAATGATTTAATGAATTATACACTTAAACCTTCGACATGAATCACTCCGACCATTGATGAAAACTGTTTGAAAATACGTTCAGGAGTTTTTGAGTTTATCGCGAACAAACAAACGCGGCGGGGGACTTTATTTTATAACTAGCGGACCCGACAGACGTTGTCCTGTCAAAACATTGTCCAGCGGACAAAATTGTGAATCTAAACCATTCCCAGATCCCCTTGAACACACACAAAAAATTTCATCAAAATCGGTCCAGTCGTTTGAGAGAAGTTCAGTGACATACACACTCACAGAAGAATTATATATATAAAGATATATACTCAATACTCTACTACTACTCTCTACTATATATAATAATAATAATAATCCATTTAATTCAGGCGACGCAGGCCCATAAATAAATACCTTAACCTAAACATACATATTTTTTAAATTATAATAACAAATAACTATTGTACACGAAGTGATGACTGTGTCGGCGTCGTGTTGCGCTGCACGGTGTCACGTAACCTTCCACGAAATCGTCGGTACGCCACACCTTTCGGCCAAAACTCTTCTTTCATGAAGGTTTCTAGGTACTGAGTTGGAACCCGCACCACAAACGACTTGAAGTTTATGTTATGGCGCGACTCCAACTTCTCCACTCTCAATGTCCACTTGGTCTTGGATCTGATGTATTCCACGATGTCTTCAGTCATCGTGGAGTGATGCAGACGGGATACGTACAGCTGCGTCGACGGTGTAGCAGCACGCAGCAACATATTTGGTCCCGCTAGAGCAGTACCACATTGATTACGGCAAGTGGGCTTCCTTCGCTTGGATTCCACCGTCACGAAGCCTTCCTTGTCTGGCTGCCCTTTCTTAGGGGCTGGGGACAAGATACCGGGAGCCGGTACATTGCGGCTCTTAGATGCCCCCTCGGCGGATTTTGCATTTTTAGCAAAAACTTTCTTCTGTTGCTGCTCCTTTTGGATGGGAGGTTGTGCAGCTGCTGCTGAGTAAGCACGGCGAGGTGTGAACGTGCTAACTTGTGACGTCACCTTTACTGCGGTAGAGGCGAAATCGGCGGAGCGCGGAATTGCATCGCTTGCAGTGACAGCTGCCGGTGACGAGTCCAATTTCGCTGACTCGAAACTAGACAGCGACGCGTTGTTTGCACCACGACGAGAGTTCACCTTTGATGCGAACTCAGGTGACCTACATACCGCTACAGTATTGCGTAAGTTAACCATATCGGCACGTAACTCACCGATGGTGTTTTGAGACGCATTCAGCTTGAACTTCATCTCGGCCAGGCTTGCCTTCAGGGTAACAATATCCTTCAGCAACCTGGTAACGTCGACGTGGTCAAATGTAACGGAGGGCAGCTTCCGCAGCTCCTTTGCCACAAAGGACGGCACGTCGTCAGGGTCAGTCTCCTTAAACACCCGAAACATGTCTTGGAGACTCCTCTCTCCCTTTTCGTCCCTCCTGCGGGACGGCATTCGGTCGGCTAAGTCGAGTGATGTGTACAGCGTCGTCTTTGCACTGCGTATCTCATCTTCGGTGTAGCTCGAGGTGCAGATCTGCATGAGGCTAACTTCGTCCATGACGTCCAGTTGATGTTGCAGGAACGCCAGGAGCTCGTTGACTATGAGTTTTTCGGAACCCATGACGGCGACGGCTAATGCCACGCTAAGCGCGAATTAATAATTCGTAGCGAAGAGTGATGCGCGACCGTTTCCGAGCGCGCATCGCACTAGACTAATACATATACAGGATGGATTTTTGCGATGAGGCAGTAAGCGCAGCTACTTTAAACGTTGCAGCTACAGGAAAACGGTCTTACGAGACTGTCCTTAACTTTTTGAGATATTTTGATCAGCATTCACAGAAATTGAAAAAAAAAAATACAATCAGCAAGAAAATAAATAGGCAGTTTTCTCAAAAACTTTGATGCCAATTGATACAGTTTCTTAAAAGGATCAAAAACTATCAGAGCAACGAGATGTTTGAGCACTAGAAAAGTAAAAATCTCAAAAAACTTTTTATTGTACCATTAAGTAGTATTTACATCATTATATCGCAATAAGATGGTTATAGCCGTGATATAGTTATATCCCTAGGGATATAGCTATATACCATAAAATTGTTACATGAAAGCGGACAGGGTTTTTTTATATATTGTATATAATATATAGATGTATAGCACATGTTTTTCAACTACAAAGTTAGTTCGTGGGATAAATTCGTTCCAACTACGGAACCCTTCATTGTTCGTGGTTCGACATGCACTTGGCCGGTTTTTTTTCGTCACCTGGATCACCCTATTGCATAAATGGCCTAAGCATGCCAGCCAGCCAGTTCACTAAATATTGTATACCACCGTAGAAACGAGTTTTGTCGACGGAAGAATAGACAAAATGACAGATAAACAATCACAATCTGTCATTTTGTCTATTCTTCCGTCGACAAAACTCGTTTCTACGGTGGTCATGCTACGCGTGCAGTTGAACGGCGCCGTTTAGTAAAAAAAAAACCAGCTAAGTGTGAGTCAAACTCTCACACGAAGGGATCCGTGCCACCGTACAATATTCAGCAAATAAATAAAAAAAAAAAAAAAATGTGGGTGTACCTACTACAGGTACACCTGTGCCCTACCCTTCGGGGAAACAAGGCGTGATGTTATGTTTATGTGTTTAAATGAAAAAACTATACGAAGAATATTTATTTTTCATCTTAATTCTTTTTTCGCATGTTTAAATTTGTATTTTATAATGATAATATGAATTATAAAGCAATTTTTTGCAGTTGCAGAAAATCATCCATATTAAAATAAAATACCTTTAGAATTGTCGTTTTTAGTATTTGCTGATTATATACTGTATATGGTACATGATATATAGAAGTATCAAATACCTAACTTGTTTAATTATTTAGATAGAGCTCCTACAAAAATGGTTTAAAACTGACAACTTTTACAGCCACTGACTATTCCTTCAATCTGAAAAAAGAAAATTGTTCTCTACTCGATGAGTTCTAGACAATGACATTAAACAGTCAGCCAGGGTTAGATTAAAAAAAAAACTAAGATCACAAGTTTATTGTAAAAATTAAATTAAAATTTAAAGGGACCTCCCTTTAATTTTTAATTTTAATTTAATTTTTACTAGCTTTTGCCCGTGGCTTTGCCGACGTGGATGTCGGAAAATATCAAAATCAAAATATTTTATTTCACATAAACCTACATGAGCACGTATGAAACGTGAAGCTAGGTGCACGGTTCCAATTGGTTGTTTCCTATGGAGAAGAGCCGGCAAGAAACTCCACGGTTACTCTTTTAAAAATAATTGGCTTTTACAATACTTTCATATAACAGTGTTTCTAGGTATGGGAGGACAGTGTAGGTCTTTCAAAAAGTACCAAGTACTTAAAAAAATAGAAAATGGTCAACAGGTCTACAATCCACTAAGCCTACAGCATTCTCACATTCACAAAGTATGTAGAAAAGAATCTATACAAAAAATAAATAAATTAATAAAAGTAAAAAACCTATTTTAATAAAACGCAATTATATGATTGCTAGTACAACTGTAATCAATCTGAATAATTATCATGTCCACAAAAGTCACAAAAAAAAAGTTGAAATTAAATCGTAGGTATATAATGTCAAATAATAGAATAGTAAATATGTCAAGGACGAATGTAAAATAAATAAAAATAAAGATTTAAATAAACATGGTAATTTGGGAGCAGTTACTTATTTATGCCGTTAATGAGGTACCAGAGAAGCCACATGTGCAGAAGGAATTATTGCCAAACTTCCTTGTCAACATAGTCTTTAATTTTATAATATGCTTTCTTGATAAGGACACGTTTGATGTGGGTTTTGAATTTCCCATCGATAAGTTCTGTCACAGACTTTGGCAACTTGTTATAAAAGCGGATACTGTTTTTAAGAAATGACTTGCTTGTTTTAGTTAATCTAAATTTGTGTATCACAATTTCATGTCGACTACGTGTATTTATATTATGGAAATCGCTTCTTATTTTGAAAAGTCTTAAGTTTTTGCGAACATACATAATACTTTCTAAGAAATAAAGTGAAGGCAAAGTCAGTATATCAATTTCTTTATCCCACTTTATTCGTATATCCCACGGGAACTACGAATAATATTATTCGTAGCACGGGAACGTACTAGCAATACCGGAATTACATTCCTAATAGCCGAGGAAAACGTCATTCCAGCAGCTGCGCCCGCGTTGTCGTCAAAACCTATCGAATTATACACTAAAACCTTCCGCATGAATCACTCCGTCCATTGGTGAAAACCGTTTGAAAATCCGTTCGGTAGTTTTTGAGTTTATCGCGTTCAGACAGAAAGACAGACAGACGCAGCAGGGGACTTTGTTTTATAATATGTACTAGTTTTTGTCCATGGCTTCGCTCGCGTGGATGTCGGAAAATATCCCACAGGAACGTGCTACCGTGATTCTGAGTATCCTATGTCCTAACTCAAAATGAAAAATTTAAACCTTTTTTTTGGTGGAAAATGATCAAATAACTTCTCCTGCTTTGGGTAGAGAAGAAGGGCGTGTCAGAGTCTTACTGACTAAAACCCACCCGTGTTCCTTCAGTTGCATGTATGTTGCCAGGGTGCCACGGTGACCCTTTCGGACAAACCCGCAATCCCGGCAGGCATCGGCCCTAGCAGACCCCTTCAGTTATGCTGACATCTCTTTGAAGCGCGCGTGGAACACCACGCGCCGTCGACCCGGGCCTGGTCCTTATCGGTTGGTGAGCTACCCATTGCTCACCATCCGCAAGCCCGCGCCTACGGTGGCCGGGAATCAGCCTGCGATTTCCGACGTCTAGGGCGTCTCCTGCTGCGGTTAGGGGCGTGAGGGCGCGAAATTTGCCTATTCCTCACACGTTTCGCCTCTTCCTTCGTGAGCATTACTGCTTCGAAGTGACGGTCTCCCATGCCCTGTCGCTCCGTACCATGGCCTGGACCAGGGCCGGAAGCGAGAGATCACCGCCGCCGATCGCCTCCACGAGGACACGGCGATGCTCCGCCCAAGCTGGGCAGACCTCCACCATATGCTCCACCATGTCCTCCAGGCGATCCACACAATGGTGACACCCGGGCGTTTCCTCCCGCCTTATCTGGAACAGAAACCTCTCGAAACAACCGTGTCCGGTGAGGACCTGCGTCAGGCGGAAGGTGAGAATGCCGTGGCGCCTCTCTAGCCACTCCTCTAAGAGGAGACTTATCGCCGCAATTATGACATGCCGAAAATTTTAACCCTTAAAGGATAACTTTGTTGTCTGTTAAGATCCTTTTTCTCAGGAACGCGTGGAGGCATCAAGTTCAAATAGATATCATAAACTTAGATCGACGGTCTCTTGGAGCTGTAACGAAAATTAAACTTCCAAGTCAGCGCAATAAAAAAATATGGCCATTTATGCCGCATATTTTGACACTCGCAAATAAACCAGTCTATTTGGTACTTTCCGTTGGCCCAGAAGCATGAAGTTCGGCAAGAAATAAGGTCAAGTAAAGAGGAAAATTGATAATTTATAGTTATATACCTAATTATGAACTGCAAAGTTAAGTTTTTTCTTCAATCTGGGATCAAAAATTCATAGGCTGTGTCTTGAAGTAACGTTGAGTCTGTATTTCATTATTCTATTAAAAGTAATTTTTCAATTGAAAAGTTAAGTTTGTCCTTTAATCCAGATTTGGAAATTCGGGCAGCCGAGCAGGCACAGCTTTGAGACGGAACCCTCAGGGCATAAGTCCTACTCACACTTGTCTGGTACAAAACAAATAAAACAGTTTTTAAATATGATTCCAAATGCCTTTCTTAAATTAAAATACCAATTATTTATTTTACTATTATTATCACCATTGATTTGTAATACCTACTCTTGCCGCCATTGAACACAGAATACCTACATGTTAGAAAGGTTAGTTTATGAATTTAAATTGTAATAAGTTTTGACCGAGTGAGCCGATTTTATAATGAAAGTACCTGGGCGAGCGATCTTTACTCTGGTGAAAATAGAGAATGCTCATTTAATAGTGTAGGATAGTACCTACTAATTCCATACTGCCATGATAGTAGGTACTTACTAATTCGCATGCCATGATCATTATTCTCGTCATTATCATTATTATTCGTTATCTTGTTCTAAAGCTTGGGCGACCGAGCTCTGCTAGGGTGAAAATATGGAGAAAACTAATTTTCCCAGATATGAGACCTAGCTAGATCGAATTTTGCCCCCGTAAATCCCTATATTGCAACTTTCATCGAAATCGTTAGAGCCGATTTCGAGAATGTGAGTAGAAATCTTTAGACAAACGAATTAATATACATACAAATATTGCTCGTTTAATAGTATAGGATAAAAACTAAATGTTAATTCAAGATACGAACTATGACTATATTTCTAATCCCTTAAATCTCTTGAAAAGAAGACACAAAAAAAAAACGTGAATTTTAAAATCATCCTCTATCCCTCTTGAGGGATGATTTTTGAAAAACGCAGAAATACGTAGTTCTTTATTTGTTACCAAAAGCATAAATTAAAATTTTGATAGCCCTAACTTAAGAATTGACAGGTTTCCCATACTAACTTTCATCCCCTATACCCCTTAGGGTTATTTTTGAGACAAAAAGTAGCCCTTCTCTGGGATGCCATCTATCTCCTTGCCTTCGATCGAAGTCTGTTCAGTGGTTTAGACGTGAAAAGGTAACATACAGACAGACAGACAGACAGAGTTACTTTCGAATTAAAATATCACTACATAGTATAAAACAAAGTCGCTTTCTCTGTCCCTATATCCCTATGTATGCTTAAATCTTTAAAACTACGCAACGGATGTTGATGCGGTTTTTTTTAATAGATAGAGTGATTGAAGACGAAGGTTTATATGTATAATAACCCGGTTTATACCCGTGCGAAGCCGGGGCGGGTCGCTAGTTATAGTATAAAGCGATAGGCAATTCAAATACATAATCTTTGAAATTTTCAACTGGCTACCTATTACATTTCATGAGAAACAGCTCGCTGATAGATAGACGGACAGCGGAGGCTTAGTAATAGGGTTCCGTTTGGTACCTTTCGGATACGGAACCCTAAAAAGGCTAGGCTCTTAACTAAAAGGCTAATTTTATTACTAAGCTAGTTGGTGGCGATATACATATCATTCTAATTCTGAATTATTCACTAACTTCAGATTTAACACTAGTTAGCCGAAGAAGCGACATAGCCTCCCTTTTGAAAAGGCTTGTCAGGTTTACCACAGAGCTTAGTATGGGCCTTTTTCTTCTTAAGTACTCTGTGTCCGTATCGCTCCGTGGTGTGTGGTGTCGTCTCGTGCTCGTAGGTGTCTCGTATCTCGTGTCTCGTGCCACCGTGACGTACGCGTCTAGGACCGCTGTTAAGGCCAAGATGGATGATAAGTGCCAACGACCAGAGGCGCGGCGCCAGAGGCGCGGCGCACTCGCCGGCCGCGGCCTGCCTAGCTGCCTGCGCCATTACTTGTACCTATGTGTTTCATAGACATTTAAAACCGGGTATTTTTAAGTGGTTTCTGGTAAATATTATACCACGTCTTGTTGCCGTACCTCCTTGCTGTAGGTCTGGTGTGCGTGAGATCTTGGCTCGATCCTCATGTCGAGCACAGCATTAGCCTACCTTTAGGGTTTTTCCATTCCAATAGGCATTTCTCAGTACCAGCTAGGCAGCAGCAGCTCGCCCCCTATGACATGGATCTTAAACATGACTAGCGAATCGTGGGTATATTGTGTTTCCTCGTAGTAGCCGTAAATCGCTGACGCGCTCGGTATCGATACTGGTCCAAAGGCGGACCAGTAACGTTACCGAGCGCGACAGCGATATCGCTTATATCGGAATGGGCCTGTACATGTTTTGAAAGCGACAAACAAGTGTACGTCTGTGTAAGTACAACTTTGGAAGGTAACCTTCTTTTAAAGTGTTCTCGATAATTATTACGACTTTTAACTTGTATTACATTCTGGTAGACACTAGGTGTGCCTGTTCCCAAGTTCATGTCGTTAGCGACAACGATTGGGTGACACAAACAATTAAATATCTAATTAAATTTTATCGATCATTGCGATTCATACATAACATAACATTACGCTTATTAGTATTCCCCGACGGGTTAGGTAGAAGTGTATGCAACACCCGCACGTCGCCAGTTATGTATTTAAGTCCCATGTGATAGGAGGGAATGAGAAGAGGTTAATTATTATTATGGGGGGGAATTATTCCACAATGAATTAATGCTCCTTTAATAAAAGGGGCATATAGTGTAATTTCATTCAACATGAATGATAGAACCGATATTTTGTAACAATTTTTTATTTAAAAGAGTGTCCGTTGAGTTTCTTAATAATCATAATCATTTAATCGCTTTGAGAGTAGGTACATAAATAAAGGTGTTCACAAAATGTTGAGATCCCTGTACAGTCTACCAATTAGGCATGCAAAAAGTAAATAATATTACAATAAAAAAAAAACAAATGAAAATCAAAGAGTCAAATTAAAATTGGCAAAAAAATAAAATTAATCAAAAAATTATAGAATTTAAAACTAGCATAATAATAATAATAATAAGATCTCCCCAAGAGTTTCCCCATACATACTACATTGAAACCAGAAAACCATAAAATTCAATATTTTTAAAGAGATCTAATTTCACCAAAATGTAAAAGAACACTATTAAAAACTACCGAATCGGAGGTGACATGACAGATGTCACTTCCGATAAAACAACATTAAACTGAAAATAAAATGAAGATGAAATGTTGACAAGATCGGCTGCACGCTTAGCACGCCCACCACCTCCGGACTCGCCGCTCAGCTCCGCCTCGTTGCCGCCGGTACCCAGCCCCACTGTGAGCGCTGTGACGACACCGGCCGCGGCAGTTGCGTCGAGCTCGAGCGACGAGTATTTCTCTCCGCCCACGACGCCACCACCTGCTCGTCGGCGGGGAGGACGCCGGCCGCCGGGCGGTTTAGGACCTCGAGGCCCACCGGCCTCTGATAGGGTCCCAGCTCCCGGCGGAAGTGTGCAGCGCATGAGATGGACACGATCCATTAACGAAAACGTCATGCGCTCATACTATGGGCTACAGAGGGGGGTAATAACCTGACCGCGTACCGTATTCGGATGCTCTCTCTTTTTCAGGCGCTTGAGCCAGCTGTCAACGTTTCGGCACAACGACTGTCGGATCAGGTGCGGGTCATCCAACGTAATCATATGTTGGATAACACTGTACTTGATCGCCTGCGAAATGAAATGCGAAGTAGCCATGTCATCGCTCCCCCGTCGCAGAGTGTTATAGCACCAGCATAGGACACTACAAGCCAAGCTGACGAGAGGATTGATGACAGGGCTACAAACGTAAGTACCCAGTGCAATGAGGAATTGAGGAGTGCTTTGGAGGGTGCGATTCAGGAATATCGATTCATGTCGCCCGAACTTAGACCACGTTTACCTCGTTTGCCCATGCATAACAAAAATAGGGCGCTGGTGGCGGTTCTGGATTCGCAGTTGTCAAACTATTTTGATGACTGCGCAGACCTCACTGATACTCACTCAATTCTGTACTGCGCAGCTGTAGCGGCATGTCGTGTAGCTCACGTCAAATTTGTTAATGACTCAAGAGCTACACGACCGAAACCAGCCGTGCCAGCTTGGCAGTGCAGAATTGAGCGCCGTATTGGTGGGGCCAGAGCCCTCATCGGCAAACTAATCTGCTTCAGGGAGGGCAATACTGGCCCTAGAGTGATGCGCTTTGTGAGGCGGGCGTTCTTAGGGACTGATATCTGCCCACAGGAATATATGGCCCGTGTCACAGAGCGCATCGACTTCCTGAAGCAGAAAGTGTATGCATGGGCAAACTGTATCCGTAGGTATAAGCGGCGAGTGCATCGATACACTCAGAATCACACCTTCCAGAGAGATGAAAGGTGAGTTTATAGGGCTTGGGAACGACCGAACCAAGGTGTGGCTGACACGCATCTGCCAGATGATGATGCCATGTGCTCTTTCTGGCGCAGCATCTGGTCGGTGCCTGTCAGTCACACCGAAGGTGATTGGACTCGAGAAGTCGAGCGAGCCTGCGATCCAATAGCAGAAATGGGGGCCATTACCATCTGTCCCCAAGATGTAGCTCGTGCAGTCCGTCCGTTGCCTAACTGGAAGTCTCCAGGGCCGGACGGGCTGCACAATTTCTGGATTAAATGGTTTGTAAGATCGCACGCTCGCTTGGCGGCTCAGTACCAGACTGCTTTAGAGTCTGGTTCGCTACCCCAGTTCCTAACGACAGGAGTTACCCACCTGCTCCATAAATCTGGTAGCACCGCGGAACCCAAAAATTATAGGCCGATCACGTGTTTACCGACGGTCTATAAAGTTCTTACATCCATTTTGAGAGCTAAAATTAACAAACATATAGACACCAACTCCATCATGTCTGCCTCTCAAAATGGATGTAGGAATGGGTCCCGCGGTACTAAGGAGCAACTCCTCATTGATATGGCTATTAGCCAACAAGTTCGCCGTTCCCGAAAGGATCTGTCGACATGCTGGATAGACTATAAGAAGGCCTATGACTCTGTGCCACATACATGGCTCATGAGGGTGCTGGAGTTGTATAAAGTAGATACAACTCTGCGCACCTTCCTGATGCCGTGTATGGGGCAATGGAGGACGGTCCTTCGCTATCCAGGATGTCGAAATATCCAGAGGAATAGTGAGCCGATAAGGATTGAGCGAGGTATATTCCAGGGAGATAGTTTGAGTCCGCTCTGGTTCTGCTTAGCCCTGAATCCTCTAAGCACACTGCTGGAGGATTCAGGTCTTGGCTATCGGCTGAGGAGAGGTGGTCAGGTTATATCTCACCTCCTCTACATGGATGACCTAAAACTCTTTGCCCCCAACAATTTGCAACTGATGGAGCTACTGAAAGTAACTGAAACTTTCAGTAGCGCCATCAGGATGGAATTTGGTGTGGATAAATGTGCGGTCATGCATGTAAAGCGAGGGGAGATTGTGGAATCCGCGGGAACCCAACTCTCGGATTCCATAAACCTTAGAGCCCTCTCCACATCCGAAACCTATAAGTATTTGGGTATGTCGGAAGCGTTGGGCATCAATGTTACTGACATGAAGCAATCGTTGAAGGAGCGCTTCTTTGGCCGCCTGAAGAAAGTATTTAATAGTCTTCTATCAGGCGGAAACAAGGTGCGCGCCTTCAACGGCTGGGTCATGCCGGTTTTGATGTACTCTTTTGGCATACTCAAATGGACTCAGACCGAACTCGACGCCCTGGATAGGAGGGTCCGTACGCTGCTAACTGCATTTCGAATGCATCACCCACGGTCATCGGTAATGAGACTGTATGTCCCGCGAAAATGTGGAGGTCGAGGCTTTTTAAACGCTAAGACACTCCACAATCGCGAGATATACAGTCTCAGGGAATATTTCCTAGAAATCGAGATGTGGTTGCGATAGACAAGGGCCTTACCCCGCTCTCCTTGGCTAAAGAGAACTGGCGTAAGCCTATAGTGCTTGACACTAACGACCGCAGGGAGATATGGCAGAGCAAGGAGCTTCACGGGCGCTACTACCGGGCCCTGCATGGGCCCGATGTAGACTTACTAGCGTCCGTAGCCTGGCTGCGCTTTGGTGACCTCTTTGGGGAAATCGAAGGTTTTGTCTGTGCAATTATGGACGAAGTTATGATGACGAACAATTATCGGAGATTTATTGTGAAGGACGGCACGGTTGACATCTGTCGGGCATGCCACCGTCCGGGAGAATCAATCCGACATATTATCCCCGGGTGTTCTCGTCTAGCTAACGAAGAGTACTTGCATAGACATAACCTTGTAGCCAGGATTATCCATCAGCAACTTGCCCTGAAATACAGCCTTGTGGTATCGGAAGTGCCGTACTACAGGTATGTGCCCGACCCAGTTCTCGAAAATGGAAATATCACATTGTACTGGGATCGATCCATCATCACTGACAGGACTATTGTTGCCAATAAGCCTGATATAGTGGTGGTGGATCGAGGAGAGCGGCGCGCAATGATTATTGACATAACGGTCCCGCATGACGGAAACCTCGTGAAAGCCGAGAAAGATAAACAAATCAAGTATCTTGACTTGGCTCGCGAGGTTGTCGACATGTGGGATGTGGACTCAGCAATCATTGTGCCGATAGTCGTATCAGCCAATGGCTTAATTGCCAAGAGCCTCGACCAACACCTAAGGAGGCTCTCGTTGGGCAGCTGGATTAAGGGCTTGATTCAGAAAGCGGTACTCCTGGACACGGCTCGCATCGTCAGGAGGTTCCTCTCTCTGGAGCCCTGACCGCCGGTAGCTTCGACCCTGCTCCCGATACCGGTGGGACACTATTTTTTATATTTTTAAATGTTTTTATATTATTTTATTCTAATATTTAAAAATATAATTTATATGTAAATAATGAAATAAAGGAAAATAATAATAAAGAAATACACAATGTCAATAATTATTAAAAAATCTAAAGATTAGGGTCATTTAAAAAATCATTAATTGAATAGTAACACTTATCAAACAATAGGGCTGTCAGTTTCTTTTTAAACATTTGGATTGTGTATTTTTTTTAAATATTTGGTATTTTATTATAAATGGTGGGACCCATGCCGAAAACACTTTTCGTTAGTAAAGCTGTATTGTCCCTACCATTTTGTAATAGGTTCTTATATTGACTTCTAACAGGCCCTTTTCTAGTTTCTGACACTGTTAGAAAGTAATTCTTATGTTTTTTCACAAAAATGGCCATTTCTAAAATATATAATGCCGGAAATGTTAACACTTTTAGGGACTTAAACATAGTTACACAACTGTTTGTCATTTTTAGACCACACATTGCCCTTATACATCGTTTTTGGGCCTTAAACACTTGTTCTCTCATACTACAATTACCCCAGAATACAATTCCAAATCGCAGAATTGGTGCCACCAAACCATGGTAAGCTACCAATGTTGTAGTTGTACTCACTTTTTTGCTTAAATTGAATAGCACATATGCAGAAGTGCTTAGTTTTTTACACACCTCTTCGGCTTGGGGTTTCCATGTTAACTGACTGTCTATTAATATTCCTAAAAATTTCGCCACTGTTCCTTGGTAAATTTTTTGTCGGTCGTATTTTATAGTTATTTGTTGTACCCGTGACCGTTGATAGAAATGCATTATATTCGTTTTAGATAAAGCAGATGTCCACTTTTTGTAGGGACGTTGGTTTTTCATTCCGAGAAAAATCTAACCAGCATCAAACTACATCTAAATAAAAACGACAAAATATGGTACTATACTCCATAGGTTTAGGTAGTTAAAAAAGGTAAACAAATCGTATAAAGGGTTTTTATAGATGACACTTTCTTGTTAAAAAAACAATAAAACCAAATTAAATTTATTTTAGTGTTTTACCATAGTTTCCTCTTTTATAATGTATGTTAAACTTTATCGTTTATTCTTCAACTACTTTTCGTAGATGTAACTGCTTGAGCACATTTTTTTTGTCTGATTTATAAGATTTTGTAATCTGTCTGTTGTAAAGAACCCAATTTCTAAACGTCAACGAAGTATAACGTTGCTAAATTGAAGAGTATAACTGTGACGTAGCATAACAACTGAAGTGACAGGTATTACGTTTAGTCGGTTACTTGACAGCTGTCTCGTCACGTGGTTTTTTTTGTTTACCTTTATTTAACTACCTAAACCTATGGAGTATAGGAACCACTGAAATAATATTTTTAGACCCCTCCATTTAAGAGAAAAATTATAAACATTTTAAACTACAAATATTTTATTTGTTTATGGCAACTATTACAAACATGATATAAATTGACACATGGTACTGTCATTACTGTCAATCAATTGACAGTGATGACAGTAGCATGTGTCAATTTTGACAAGTTTACTATTTGAATATGTCAATATGACATAAATTGACACAGTACTGTCATTACTGTCAATGAAAGTATTATCATTACTGTCAATGAAAGTGTATAATGTTTCAATTTTGACAAGTTTACTATTTTATGGGGTGTGTTCACTATATTATCCTAAATAATTAGAAAGGTTTGTTCGTTTTAGGAGTAAATTCTTACTAAAATAAAAAACGATTTTTCTCAAAATTGGAGGTCTTTAAAAATGTATGATATAGTTAGAACCACTAGTTTTTGGAATGTCTATCCAAATATAAACTTATCCTGGTCAGAATGATTGAATAATAAAAAACTATTTTAGGACATGTCCTTTATTATTAAATTTTTAATGTCAAGCCAATTTACTATGTCCTTAAGTGTATTATTTATGTCATATTCTTATTTTTTTGCGTCAGTGCATTTTATTAAAGCGATGCTATCATCAGCAAATAAAATCATTGGATGCTGAATTAACGTGGCAAGTCATTTATATAGAGCAAAAATAGTGGTGGGCCTAGCACACTTCCCTGTGGAACACCATATCTGATAACTCTATATTCAGATAAATATTTCTTTTCACGTTTAGTCTTGACGCAAATTTTTGTAATTTCTGTGTATTGTTTTCGGTCTCTAAGGTAGGTACGACTTTATGAGGTTCAGGATGTTACCTCTAATACCATAGACATTGAGCTTATTAAGCAGGGTTTCGTAATGGACACAATCAAAGGCTTTGGTCATATCAGTAAAAATTGCGCATGTATGTATGTATTTTATTGTTTACGTTTTTCATGATAATATTTAGTAATGTGTCTTGTGCCCGTCCTTCTCCATAAGTACTGTAGACACCTTGGGTGTCTATTGTACCGGGACAGTATTAAATAAAAGGTTTCTTGGGTTAAACTGCCAATATATTCACTACAATATTATATCTTTATATATAACTAGATGGTTGACCGTCACCTCTGGACTATCTGACTTTTTCCACAAACAAAAACTATTCAAATTCTATTTAAATGTAAGATTGTCATGCTAATTCGAATGCCAGGCTATTTTCTTACCAGCCTGCTTAACTTAAAGTTGCATATTGCATAAAACGTTACAGTACCTGCTACGCTTTGAAATGGGCAACCCTGTTGTGTTGGACTCGTTGTAGTCTAGGGTCTGATGATAGTGCCGGAAGGTGGCCACAGGAACACCGCAACTTTACGCGGTAGCCCTGTTGTGTTGGACTCGTTGCATTTGTCTTGACAAGTAGGAACCTTACAAGTGAAGGTTATCACCTTCACTAAATAATGTATTTTACATTTTATTCTAGCATTAGCATTTGATATCTGTTCTATCGAACAGATATCAAATGCTAATGCTAGAATAAAATGTAAAATACATTATTTAAAGAAGCAATGAACTAAAAAGTACTAAATAAAACTTACGTAAACATAGACCTTAATATTTTCTTAAAAGTTCTAGCTTGAGGCGTGAACGTCGTTTTTTCACTTAAAGATATGCCTCAACCTTTAAAGAAAATATTAAAGTTCTATGTTTACGTAAGTTTTATTGTGGTACAAAAAAGTCTCGTAAGATCCATATTTTAGCCCATATTATACATACGCGGCTATTATATATTATTTTATCTACATTTTTTTTATTGTTTTCTAGAAGCCTTATATTTTTTATAAGTTAAGATGTTTTACTTAAAGTTCCTTTATAAATAAATATTTGCACTTATTTTATGTTTCTTTTTCACAATTAACTCTGGGGATCCGCACGTGACTATAACAGTGTGATTATTTTAGCGCGACTAGCTAAAGGTTAATCGTTGCAAAAAAGTTTGTGCTCGCGAGGTCTAATGTTCGCAGAACTACTAGTTGTAACATCCTGCATGCCATGTGTGTGTATACTCATGTTTTGGACAAATAAATGATCTTTATCTTTGACTATTCAAAAGTGCCTGTAAATGGTTTATTTGAAATAAATGTTTTGAGTTTGAGCAAAATTTGTATAAATATATCCCATCAAAAACATAAATGTGAAAATGGGAGCCAAATTCCATAAATATGGTTGTCGACTTCGCCGACAAAAGAATTGAAATCTAAATGGGTGCCAAGTTCTGTAAATAATCCTGAAATTTATTTATAAGAACATGCAACTTTCTAAAATAAATTTAAAACACAAATTCTTGTTTTTTCTGCTATAACAATGTTTGCTCTTTAAAAATATAACTTCTTAAATTTGAACAGTCGAATTATTTACACAAAGCACTTAGGATAAATTGAAGCTCAAGATTTGACTTGGCTAGTTTTACATACAAGTTATCTTATATTTGGCTAATCAATTTATCATCTTTATATTTGTCTACAGTGTCGCGGTGCAAAAGAACTAAAACAAACAGGGTAACTTTTTTATGCTGGTGTGGATTACAGCTACGTCTTACACTCGCGCCACGTCATTGTGCTGTAATTTTACTTTTTTAGTGTGCGTGCATTAAGCGGCTAACAGTTGGACGCTATTTTTTTATCGAGTTTACAGCTTTGACTGTCTACCTCGGCATATTTAATTATTATTATTTAATTTTAAGTAGGCACTCAACATCAAATAAGTAATTCATGATGTGCTTACCTGTGAGAAATTTGTACACTAGTCTATAAGTTTATTGCATGTATCTCATATCTTTGTATCGGTGTACTTAATTGTTGGTGAGCCAAATAAATAAAGTAAAATATTCATATCTTTGTTCTTTATGTTATGCGCAAGTTACTGTTTCTTATTGTAACTGTTTACAGCTTTGACTGTCTACCTAGGCGTATTTATATATTTGTTCTTTATGTTATGCGCAAGTTACTGTTTCTTATTGTAACTGTAAGGTCAAAATATCTTCTTTCTCTAAAGTTTCAGCTTGCTGGTAAAAACTAGCCAAGTCAAATCTTGAGCTTCAATTTATCCTAAGTGCTTTGTGTAAATAATTCAACTGTTCAAATTTAAGAAGTTATATTTGTAAATAGCAAACATTGTTATAGCAGAAAAAACAAGAATTTGTGTTTTAATTTTATTTTAGAAAGTTGCATGTTCTTATAAATAAATTTCAGGATTATCTACAGAACTTGGCACCCATTTAGATTTCAATTCTTTTGTCGGCGAAGTCGACAACCATATTTATGGAATTTGGCTCAAATTTTCACATTTATGTTTTTGATGGGATATCATTACTTTTTGTAAAGAAATTATTATTATTCGTCAATCAAACGTGATCTATTAAATTCTTTTTGTAAATATGCGTAGCAATATTGTGTAAGAATGTAGGTATTTCTTTCGTAACAATTGTTACAATTTTCCGCAATGATGTCAGATCGCTGAGCCGGCGCGGCAAGTATTATTATTAAAAAAAACGTGTACAGTCGGGGAGCCTTATGTCGTATGGTATTTTACTGTGGGGTCGGGCTGCTGACATTGAATCCATCTTTATTTTGCAAAAGAGAGCTATCAGAGCCATTTATAATCTACGTCGCCGCGAATCTCTCAGGAAACTTTTTAAAAGGATTAATATTATGACGGTAACTTGCCAATTCATTTATGAAAATATTATGAATGTAAGGAAAAATCCAAATCTCTTTAATAAAATAAGTGATAGACATAATTTTAATACTAGAAATAAAGATAAACTAGATCAACCATTTTTTAGATTATCTTAAGTACATACATCTTTTATGGGGTACTGTGTTAAATGTTACAACAAAATACCTTGTAACATTTTGCAATTAAATGAAAGAAAATTTAAAACTCATATTAAAAATACACTTTGTAAACAAGCATATTACAAATCAGAGGATTATATCCAAGATAAGAGTGCTTGGAAACATGCTGGTCCTGCTCCATAGGATAATTTAGAATCAAGACAAAATCAAACTGTTTGCTAATTTAATTGTAAAATTTATTACTTTGTGTTTTATGACATCTAGACACGCGGCAGCGTGTCGAGCCAAGTTTCTAGGCAAGACACGGCTGCAGTGTGTTATATTACACGAACCATTTGGAGCCACTTTTGACCCCTTAATAACTCAAAATCTATGTAACATAGACTCATGAAATTTGGTTTATTTATAAAAACCCCTTAGATTAACTAGAACTCCAAATTTCATAAATAAAACTCAAACGGTTATTGAGATATTAACGTATAAAAATCGGCATTTTTATCAACGACCTGCCACTAGACATCAAAAACATTTAACCCATTTCCGGGTGACCTAGAAAGTTGAAAAGAGATTTCCCGAAAGCAGGCCCATGGTATGATACTGTGTCAAAGCTTATTTATCAAAAATTATGTCGTATTTTTTTCAAGTCGTTTTATCAAAATTTATTTCTTCTAACATTAGAGAACCTAATAAATATTTATTTTGTTGATACTTAAAGAACTACATCCGCCATTCAATCCTAACCTGAATGTTGCCAGATGACAGACTATTCCAATAAAATAATTTGTAATCGATTGAAAATATCGATACTAACCCACATGGAGTAGGTGGAGTATCCACTACACGAGTATGTTTTAAATGCTATTTATTATACTCAAATACTGTAAAATTATGATTTTACAATAAATAAAATATTATATGGTCTGAATATACTCAACAACTTAAAGTGTTTCGAGGCAGTAATGTTATTTTATAAACTACCAGTGATCAGAGTAAGTAGATTGATTTGAGGTCAATGAACTGGCACGTATATTAGTATGGATACGCCTCCGGGATTCCGGGATTTTGAAATTATTAAGAATTTCAAATGTTGTAATGTGTAGAATAAAGAATACATCAATATGAATAAGAAATGTTCAACCCTTTTGCTGTCTGTTTAATAGTATATAGGTGATCGGACTCCATGAAAAGGATAGATATACTATAAAACAATATAATATATTTATCTATCGCATTCTATAAATTTCTAATGTAGTAGTTTAAAAATCCTTACTTTAACAATATTTGATTCAATCCCGTAAGTACCAAAATGAAATCCCGGAAAAAAGGCTTATCCATGTTATGATTTCTATGACTATTCATGATGCGAGTACGTAAAATCAATCTACCTACTCCGATCACTGATAATCACCCAATCGATTTCGTCAATCGATTACCAAAATAATTAAACCTGGTAACACTGACACCATGCATAATGTCAAACTGTCAAAAAAAATCTGTCAGATCAATGGCATTGTTGGCTGTTTGTTTTACGTTGATTTGAATTTATTTTTCCGTATTTACTTTATACTTATATTACGTTACGATTTAATGCTGTCAATTTAAATTGAAGCCAGAGGAACTACTGCTTATCTTTCCATGGCCCTGGGTAAGTTTATTATGTTCTCTAAATATTTATAAACACCGTCGTATTGTATAACCTCATTGATTTTAGCAGCCTATTAGTAGAAGGCCTATGTTCAGTCAGGGGTACGTCGCGCGTCGTCAGCTGTAAATGTCTATAGTATGATGTAATTATATAGCATAAGTAAATACACTGAATTTTTTTACCTTTTTCAGGTATCACGATGACATGTGTTATTGCAAGACTTGACATTATTGATTATATTATCTACAACTCTATCCCAAGTATTACTTGCTCAGGAAAATCTAAGCATATTATGTTATGTATGTGGCATGTCAACTGCAAGTCACAGAAGTCATCAGGTTAGTGTTTTTAAAATGACAGAATTACTATGGGTGATATAATTATTATACAAAAGTAAATAAACAACAATAAGAGTATTTTCTTACTTTCTAGGTTAGGTATACATTTGGATAAAGTTTGTCATGCTTACTGAGAGAGGCTGCTACCAGAGATGTTTATAGGCAAGCAAGTGATGATAAAAACAGAGCCACCCTAGAGTGTAAAAGATTTACCCATAATAGATCAAAACAATAATCTGGTTAGGGCCAGAATCAAATCGTGACATGTGAGCAGCAGGACTTAGTGTACATAATTATTGATAAGTGAGCAAAATAGGACAAATTGTTTAAGAGATCATCATTGCTTATTACTGTTTTGTGGGAAAGCGTATGTACGCTTTCCCACAAAACAGTAATAAGCAATGATGATCTCGTAGTCATGGTATGAAAGCAGCGTAGGTACGGTAGATGGTAGATGTCTACCATCTACCGTACCTACGCTGCTTTCATACCATGACTACGTTATGAGAATGAAGCTGAAGCCGTTTTAAATTCTATGAGAAATAAAATGTTTTTAGTATTTAGGTATTGTTGTGGTATTTGTTAAAGTAAACCTTCCTATAGAAGCACTGAAAATGCTGCTGCCAATGAGATTATTCATCTTTAATTAAGAGAGTTGGCTAAAATAATGTTTATGCCATTAAATCTTTCATATTTAGCGCGCAAGATTATTAATTTACCTTTATAAAATTCAAGTCTGTAAATGCGATAATCGCCATTTTGATGACAGTCGAGGTCGAGGCTAAAAAACATAAAAATTGGGGATTGCGAACATCCAAACTCCACCATAAGGACAGCGACTATTACAACATTTAATTATTTGACGAATTCATCCATTTTTCAAGTTAAATAAGTAGTAGTAATGAAGTTTTTGATACCAAAAGTCGAAGATTCGCGCCAATCGTGCGTGTTTACATTTTAACTTTTCACAATTAACACACATACACATATCTGACACGACTTTAAATGTGACAAATGTGATTAAAAATATTATAAGTAACTAGAAAATGCCCAGATCTTTACTTATTATACGAACACATGTTCAATAACACGTAATATTCATTACTACTACTCAATTTGTGTTAAAAATCGTCGATCATTGTTTTTTTTTTATTGTAATGATGTGCGAAAACGATTATGCCAAACGATTTTTTTTTTTCAATTTTGATTGTCTCGATTAATTTATAATTATGTGGAATGTCTGAAATCTATACTTGAAAATTAAAATAAAATTGTTTTAAGCATTAAATACAATAAACATTGTTTAAAATAATTATTTATACTTTTCTAGTGTTTAATCGTTTTTAGGACATTCAATATAAAACGAGTCAACACATAGAACGAGGATAGATACTTACCTCATTTATTGAATTTCGCGCCGAATTGTTTCTATTTATTTGAATTTAAATTCGGAACGTTGTTCAAAATTATTTTTAATTTTTTGGACAATTATTTACTGTGGATTTTATTTTTGACACTTTCTGATATAGAATGCCTAGTATACATTTTTTAGGTAGGCTTAAGAAAATTTTGTTTAGGAATGATGTTAAATGAATTATATAAATTAGGTAGGTATTCCGCAAACACTTTTAAATGACGTCTATATTTTTAAATTGAAACTTTTATTACATCGTCTCAAACTTTTTCGTCTGTGTGTTGCATGTCGCGTGTCGGTCGGCCGCGGAGTAGGGATAAAGTGAAAAGCGATCGTCAGAGCAGCCAAGGCCAATATGGCGGCGCCTATAGTTCGCAGCAGCTGACCGTGTAAAGTTTCACTTTTACCGTGGTTTCATAAAACCAACAATAATTTTTTTTTAGTTGTATGAGTTTGATAGTATTTGTTTTTAATAGGATAATCTTACTCGAGTAATAGAAATTGTTTATTTTTGAGGTAGTTTCAAAACGAAATTTAAAAAAAACTGCCCAAGTGTATGTCGGACTACGCACAGTGAAGGGTTCCGTAATTGGGATGAATATTTACGCATAAACATTGCATAGTATCAATTTTATCGACTGCAAAAATAAGTTTGTATTTCTCGAAAAAACTATAACAAACAAAGTTAATTCTGCGGTTGTAACCGAAAATAAACTGTATCTCAAAAATTATTGACTTCAAAAGCAAAGTCACTTAGAAACATCTTAACATTTTAATTATGAGATCCAACAATACACGCTTTATATGCATAGATTTTTTTCATCTCTCGGTTATATGTAAGTATGGAGAATGCCACCCCCACTATTATGTTTATCGTAATTTCACTACACCATTGTTTAACGGTGCAAAAAATACACCTTTTTCAAAATTTTCATCGATAAAGTGTAAATAGTCTCCATGTTAAATGACTGTATGACATCCGGACGCACGGACAGACGAACTTGACGAAATTAAGAGGTCCGTTTTTTACGGATTTTGATTATCAAGTTTACAATTGGCATGAAATTGATGTCTATGACAATTGATCTACAATATTATTATTATTTGGAATAGCCGCCATCTTAAAATCCAGAATGTCCATCTAATTCGATATCAGCACTATCTCCCGAAAACTATGAAAATGACAGTCATGACGACAAATTTTCAAATGGGGTTAAAAACTGCCACTTGCTCACTTCAGATGGCGCTGATCTCCAGCGTCTTATAATTTGACAGCTAACTATACATTTTTGATTCGAATGCCAAAAGTTGATGTAAATTCCTGAATTTCATGACTGAATTCAAAACACCCCGTCGAGTCAACTGATGTGTCACGTGTCAAAATCTTGGTCCCTAATGTTAGGCGGCAGTGAATTCATTTCATTCATTCTCTGATCTCGAAAAACGTTGTTACAAACGTCAGGTTGGTATGTTCAAGGTAGTTGGTAGGTTGGTACTATGCTTGAGACGTTTTTGAATTGATAGATCGTATGACTATTGTTTTAGGGACTATTGTCGTTTAATTTTTTATATAAACTTACGAATAGTTAAGTCCATAGTGAGGTCAAAATGTAAATCCAAGGGGCGGCTGCAACGGCGGCGGTAATCTCTCGCGTCCGGCCCTGGTTCAGGCCATGGTACGGAGCGAGAGGAAATGGCAGGCCGTCACCTCCTTCTGCGAAGCGGTAATGCTCGCGAAGGAGGAGGCGGAACGCGTGAGGTAGAGGCAAAGTTCGCGCCCTCACGCCCCTAACCGCTGCAGGAGGAGACGCCCGGGGCGGGAATCGCGAGCCGATTTCCGGCCACCGTAGGCGCGGGCTTGCGAACGGTGAGCAATGGGTAGCTCGCCGTCCGATAAGGACCAAGCTCGGGTCGACGGCGCGTTGTGTTCCACGCGCGCCTCAAAGAGATGTCAGCAGAAATGACGGGATCCGCTAGGGCCAATGCCTGCCGGGGGTTCGCAGAAAACCGATATCACATCGTAGCCCCCGGCAACAGGGCAACCGAAGGAACACGGGTGGGTTTTAGTCAGTAAGAGTCTGATACGCCCTCCCGCTCCGCCCAGAGCGGGAGAAGATACTTAAAAAAAAAGGGGCGGCTGCAAAAATTAAATAATTAAATCATACGTGAGGAGGAACTTTGTTCCTGACGGGGTTAAAGTCAAAGTCAAATCATTAATTTCAAATAGGCCCATGTATGGCACTTTTGAACGTCAAAAATTACAAAATAATAAAATTGATTCTATTCGCCCCTTCCAAAAGGTAGTTTTCGTATGGAGAAGAATGGGCAAGAAACTCCACCGTTACTCTTTTAAAATGTTTTATAATTGTTTGTATATGTACGTACATTTGTTAAATAATAATTATATGTGAATACGGTGCACCTAGTTTGAGGAAGTAATCAAAGAATGTAAAATCAATGTCATAAAACACAAAGTAATATATTTTACAATTAAATTACAACAGCTAAGTTACAACAGCTGCACGGGTCGATCGATCAGGTTAAGCTACGCTTGCCGCGGTTGGTCTGTGGATTGGTGACCATCTTTACATACCCTCCGTGCCTCGGAAAGCACGTTAAGCCGTTGGTCCCGGCTGTCATTTGTAGATCTTTGACAGTCGTTACGGGTAGTTAGAAGCCCAAAAAAAGTCTGACAACCAGTCTTACTAAGGGGTATCGTGTTACCTAGTTACTAGGTTGTGGAGGTCAGATAGGCAGTCGCTCCATGTAAAATACTGATATTCAGCTGCATCCGGTTAGACTGGAAGCCGACCCCAACATGGTTGGGAAAAGGCTAGGCAGATGATGAATTAAATTAGCAAACAGTTTGATTTTGTCTTGATTCTAAATTGTCCTATGGAGCAGGACCAGCATGTTTCCAAGCACTCTTATCTTGGATATAATCCTCTAATTTGTAATATGCTTGTTTACAAAGTGTATTTTTAATATGAGTTTTAAATTTTCTTTCATTTAATTGCAAAATGTTACAAGGTATTTTGTTGTAACATTTAACACAGTACCCCATAAAAGATGTATGTACTTAAGATAATCTAAAAAATGGTTGATCTAGTTTATCTTTATTTCTAGTATTAAAATTATGTCTATCACTTATTTTATTAAAGAGATGTGGATTTTTCCTTACATACATAATATTTTCATAAATGAATTGGCAAGGTACCGTCATAATATTAATCCTTATAAAAAGTTTCCTGAGAGATTCGCGGCGACGTAGATTATAAATGGCTCTGATAGCTCTCTTTTGCAAAATAAAGATGGATTCAATGTCAGCAGCCCGACCCCACAGTAAAATACCATACGACATAAGGCTCCCCGACTGTACACGTTTTTTTAAATAATAATACTTGCCGCGCTGGCTCAGCGATCTGACATCATTGCGGAAAATTGTAACAATTGTTACGAAAGAAATACCTACATTCTTACACAATATTGCTACGCATATTTACAAAAAGAATTTAATAGATCACGTTTGATTGACGAATAATAATAATTTCTTTACAAAAAGTAATGATATCCCATCAAAAACATAAATGTGAAAATGGGAGCCAAATTCCATAAATATGGTTGTCGACTTCGCCGACAAAAGAATTGAAATCTAAATGGGTGCCAAGTTCTGTAGATAATCCTGAAATTTATTTATAAGAACATGCAACTTTCTAAAATAAAATTAAAACACAAATTCTTGTTTTTTCTGCTATAACAATGTTTGCTCTTTAAAAATATAACTTCTTAAATTTGAACAGTCGAATTATTTACACAAAGCACTTAGGATAAATTGAAGCTCAAGATTTGACTTGGCTAGTTTTTACCAGCAAGCTGAAATTTTAGAGAAAGAAGATATTTTGACCTTACAGTTACAATAAGAAACAGTAACTTGCGCATAACATAAAGAACAAATATATAAATACGCCTAGGTAGACAGTCAAAGCTGTAAACAGTTACAATAAGAAACAGTAACTTGCGCATAACATAAAGAACAAAGATATGAATATTTTACTTTATTTATTTGGCTCACCAACAATTAAGTACACCGATACAAAGATATGAGATACATGCAATAAACTTATAGACTAGTGTACAAATTTCTTACAGGTAAACACATCATGAATTACTTATTTGATGTTGAGTGCCTACTTAAAATTAAATAATAATAATTAAATATGCCTAGGTAGACAGTCAAAGCTGTAAACTCGATAAAAAAATAGCGTCCAACTGTTAGCCGCTTAATGCACGCACACTAAAAAAGTAAAATTACAGCACAATGACGTGGCGCGAGTGTAAGACATAGCTGTAATGCACACCAGCATAAAAAAGTTACCCTGTTTGTTTTAGTTCTTTTGCACCGCGACACTGTAGACAAATATAAAGATGATAAATTGATTAGCCAAATATAAGATAACTTGTATGTAAAACTAGCCAAGTCAAATCTTGAGCTTCAATTTATCCTAAGTGCTTTGTGTAAATAATTCGACTGTTCAAATTTAAGAAGTTATATTTTTTAAGAGCAAACATTGTTATAGTAGAAAAAAACAAGAATTTGTGTTTTAATTTTATTTTAGAAAGTTGCATGTTCTTATAAATAAATTTCAGGATTATCTACAGAACTTGGCACCCATTTAGATTTCAATTCTTTTGTCGGCGAAGTCGACAACCATATTTATGGAATTTGGCTCCCATTTTCACATTTATGTTTTTGATGGGATTGATTTTACATTCTGTGATTACTTCCTCACACACTGACTTATTAATTGTAAAATTTTAGGAAAATCGTCTACTTTTACAATGTTTGTAAATATGTGAGCACCATGTATCTATCACATATTAAATTATCTGTCGTTGTTTCATTTTTAATTCTTTTTACCTATTGTGGTATAGTAATTTTATTCTAGGTGCACCGTCTTCACATATATTTATTATTTAACAAATGTACGTACATATACAAACAATTGTAAAACATTTTAAAAGAGTAACGGTGGAGTTTCTTGCCCATTCTTCTCCATACGAAAACTACCTTTTGGAAGGGGCGAATAGAATCAATTTTATTATTTTGTAATTTTTGACGTTCAAAAGTGCCATACATGGGCCTATTTGAAATTAATGATTTGACTTTGACTTTGACCCCGTCAGGAACAAAGTTCCTTCTCACGTATGATTTAATTATTTAATTTTTGCAGCCGCCCCTTTTTTTTTTTAAGTATCTTCTCCCGCTCTGGGCGGAGCGGGAGGGCGTATCAGACTCTTACTGACTAAAACCCACCCGTGTTCCTTCGGTTGCCCTGTTGCCGGGGGCCACGATGTCCCTATCGGTTTTCTGCGAACCCCCGGCAGGCATTGGCCCTAGCGGATCCCGTCATTTCTGCTGACATCTCTTTGTGGCGCGCGTGGAACACAACGCGCCGTCGACCCGGGCTTGGTCCTTATCGGACGGCGAGCTACCCATTGCTCACCGTTCGCAAGCCCGCGCCTACGGTGGCCGGAAATCGGCTCGCGATTCCCGCCCCGGGCGTCTCCTCCTGCAGCGGTTAGGGGCGTGAGCGCGCGAACTTTGCCTCTACCTCACGCGTTTCGCCTCCTCCTTCGCGAGCATTACCGCTTCGCAGAAGGAGGTGACGGCCTGCCATTTCCTCTCGCTCCATACCATGGCCTGAACCAGGGCCGGACGCGAGAGATTACCGCCGCCGTTGCAGCCGCCCCTTGGATTTACATTTTGACCTCACTATGGACTTAACTATTCGTAAGTTTATATAAAAAATTAAACGACAATAGTCCCTAAAACAATAGTCATACGATCTATCAATTCAAAAACGTCTCAAGCATAGTACCAACCTACCAACTACCTTGAACATACCAACCTGACGTTTGTAACAACGTTTTTCGAGATCAGAGAATGAATGAAATGAATTCACTGCCGCCTAACATTAGGGACCAAGATTTTGACACGTGACACATCAGTTGACTCGACGGGGTGTTTTGAATTCAGTCATGAAATTCAGGAATTTACATCAACTTTTGGCATTCGAATCAAAAATGTATAGTTAGCTGTCAAATTATAAGACGCTGGAGATCAGCGCCATCTGAAGTGAGCAAGTGGCAGTTTTTAACCCCATTTGAAAATTTGTCGTCATGACTGTCATTTTCATAGTTTTCGGGAGATAGTGCTGATATCGAATTAGATGGACATTCTGGATTTTAAGATGGCGGCTATTCCAAATAATAATAATATTGTAGATCAATTGTCATAGACATCAATTTCATGCCAATTGTAAACTTGAAAATCAAAATCCGTAAAAAAACGGACCTCTTAATTTCGTCAAGTTCGTCTGTCCGTGCGTCCAGATGTCATACAGTCATTTAACATGGAGACTATTTACACTCTATCGATGAAAATTTTGAAAAAGGTGTATTTTTTGCACCGTTAAACAATGGTGTAGTGAAATTACGATAAACATAATAGTGGGGGTGGCATTCTCCATACTTACATATAACCGAGAGATGAAAAAAATCTATGCATATAAAGCGTGTATTGTTGGATCTCATAATTAAAATGTTAAGATGTTTCTAAGTGACTTTGCTTTTGAAGTCAATAATTTTTGAGATACAGTTTATTTTCGGTTACAACCGCAGAATTAACTTTGTTTGTTATAGTTTTTTCGAGAAATACAAACTTATTTTTGCAGTCGATAAAATTGATACTATGCAATGTTTATGCGTAAATATTCATCCCAATTACGGAACCCTTCACTGTGCGTAGTCCGACATACACTTGGGCAGTTTTTTTAAAATTTCGTTTTGAAACTACCTCAAAAATAAACAATTTCTATTACTCGAGTAAGATTATCCTATTAAAAACAAATACTATCAAACTCATACAACTAAAAAAAAATTATTGTTGGTTTTATGAAACCACGGTAAAAGTGAAACTTTACACGGTCAGCTGCTGCGAACTATATTGGCCTTGGCTGATCTGACGATCGCCTTTCACTTTATTCCTACTCCGCGGCCGACCGACACACGACATGCAACACACAGACGAAAAAGTTTGAGACGATGTAATAAAAGTTTCAATTTAAAAATATAGACGTCATTTAAAAGTGTTTGCGGAATACCTACCTAATTTATATAATTCATTTAACATCATTCCCAAACAAAATTTTCTTAAGCCTACCTAAAAAATGTATACTAGGCATTCTATATCAGAAAGTATCAAAAATAAAATCCACAGTAAATAATTGTCCAAAAAATTAAAAATAATTTTGAACAACGTTCCGAATTTAAATTCAAATAAATAGAAACAATTCGGCGCGAAATTCAATAAATGAGGTAAGTATCTATCCTCGTTCTATGTGTTGACTCGTTTTATATTGAATGTCCTAAAAACGATTAAACACTAGAAAAGTATAAATAATTATTTTAAACAATGTTTATTGTATTTAATGCTTAAAACAATTTTATTTTAATTTTCAAGTATAGATTTCAGACATTCCACATAATTATAAATTAATCGAGACAATCAAAATTGAAAAAAAAAAATCGTTTGGCATAATCGTTTTCGCACATCATTACAATAAAAAAAAAAACAATGATCGACGATTTTTAACACAAATTGAGTAGTAGTAATGAATATTACGTATTATTGAACATGTGTTCGTATAATAAGTAAAGATCTGGGCATTTTCTAGTTACTTATAATATTTTTAATCACATTTGTCACATTTAAAGTCGTGTCAGATATGTGTATGTGTGTTAATTGTGAAAAGTTAAAATGTAAACACGCACGATTGGCGCGAATCTTCGACTTTTGGTATCAAAAACTTCATTACTACTACTTATTTAACTTGAAAAATGGATGAATTCGTCAAATAATTAAATGTTGTAATAGTCGCTGTCCTTATGGTGGAGTTTGGATGTTCGCAATCCCCAATTTTTATGTTTTTTAGCCTCGACCTCGACTGTCATCAAAATGGCGATTATCGCATTTACAGACTTGAATTTTATAAAGGTAAATTAATAATCTTGCGCGCTAAATATGAAAGATTTAATGGCATAAACATTATTTTAGCCAACTCTCTTAATTAAAGATGAATAATCTCATTGGCAGCAGCATTTTCAGTGCTTCTATAGGAAGGTTTACTTTAACAAATACCACAACAATACCTAAATACTAAAAACATTTTATTTCTCATAGAATTTAAAACGGCTTCAGCTTCATTCTCATAACGTAGTCATGGTATGAAAGCAGCGTAGGTACGGTAGATGGTAGACATCTACCATCTACCGTACCTACGCTGCTTTCATACCATGACTACGAGATCATCATTGCTTATTACTGTTTTGTGGGAAAGCGTACATACGCTTTCCCACAAAACAGTAATAAGCAATGATGATCTCTTAAACAATTTGTCCTATTTTGCTCACTTATCAATAATTATGTACACTAAGTCCTGCTGCTCACATGTCACGATTTGATTCTGGCCCTAACCAGATTATTGTTTTGATCTATTATGGGTAAATCTTTTACACTCTAGGGTGGCTCTGTTTTTATCATCACTTGCTTGCCTATAAACATCTCTGGTAGCAGCCTCTCTCAGTAAGCATGACAAACTTTATCCAAATGTATACCTAACCTAGAAAGTAAGAAAATACTCTTATTGTTGTTTATTTACTTTTGTATAATAATTATATCACCCATAGTAATTCTGTCATTTTAAAAACACTAACCTGATGACTTCTGTGACTTGCAGTTGACTACTTGCAGTAGAAATTAGGACAATAGAGGAAACCTCTTGCTTAGTAAATAAAGAAAATTTAAATACTGGTTTAAATCATCAAAATGTTAAAAAAAGTTCTTTGATATCTCACCCATCAAATTGTAGTAATCTAAATAAATGTAATAATAATACTCTAAAAATTGTTCATCAAAATATACAGGGTGTGATAGGTAAGGAATTAGAATTGGAGTTGTTCATGAACTGTAGTAATATTGATATCCTATGTGTAACTGAACATTGGTTGAAAGTCCACCAGTTCATGTTCAGCTTTAACAACCACCAGGTTGCCAGCTCATTCAGCAGAGTTAATATGATACGTGGTGGCTCTTTAATAATTGTTCGTAACAATATGAAATTTAAAGAACGTAAGGATATTGTGAGCCTCTCTGTTGAGCGAGTTATTGAAATAGCTTGCATTGAGCTTGAGCGGTTCATTGTAATGAGCGTGTACAGGCCCCCATGTGCTTCATATGATATTTTTGAGAAATGTATGGAAGAAGTATTATTAAAGACTTGTAACAGTAATAAAACAGTTTTAGTCTGTGGAGATTTCAACATTAATTTACTGGAAAAATCTGCTGTAGTAAATAAATTTAAAACTTTATTAAAGTCATATAATTTGTACAATACATTCTTTGAGCCGACTAGAATAACTGCCACTAGTGCTACCTGTATTGATAACATTTTTACAAACTTAAGACCTTCCAGCCATTTAATTATAAATGAGTTGGACTCTGATCACTGTGGCCAGTTAGTCACTTTCCCTCTGAAGACAGTCAGAGCTCAAAGAAAACTTGTAAGTTTTGTTCCTGTAAATAAAAGTCGCTTAGGACAATTTAAAAATAATTTAATGGAAAAACTACCGGGTTTGCCTTATCATGATGACCCGGATCAAGCTTACAGTTTACTATTTAACCTCATCAATTGTGAGTTTAATAAGATTTTCACCTCAAAAACATTGCCTGTTTGTGACCGCGTTCTATTTAGTGATTGGGCAACACCAGGTATTTACAAAAGTAGGCAGAGGTTATTTGAATTGTATCATGAAAAAACATATAACCATGATGAAACTTTTAAAGAATTTGTTAGGAAATATTCAAAAACTTTTAAAAGAGCCTGTTCCTCAGCAAAAGCCATAAACATTAAAAATAAAATAAAATCTTCTGGAAATAAAATTAAAACAACTTGGAATATAATTAATTCAGAAACGGGAAGAACGACAGTACGGAATCCTGACTTTCATCTAAAAATCAATGATGTAGATATTAAGGCAGACGTGGAGGTGGCAACTGAGTTTGAAAATTTCTTTACTAATATTCCCATTCTAACAACCAAAACTCTGTCATCGTCGTCCTCCACTTCTGCTTACTCAATACTTAAAGAATGTGTACCAGAATGTGACAAACTTTTTGAATTCACAATTATTACTGCTAAAGACATTATAGAATCTTTTAAAAATCTTGATGTAAAAAAAACTGCTGACCTTTGGGGATTATCAGTACATACCGTGTCCTCAATAATTGATGTTATTTCACCCTTTTTAGCAATCGTTTTTAACTCTTGTATTGCATCTGGTGTATTTCCTGATCTGATGAAACTTAGCAAAGTGATTCCACTGTTCAAATCTGGCAGCACAACTGATCCTACAAATTTTCGGCCTATTTCGATATTACCCACATTGAGCAAAATCTTTGAAAAATTAATTTTAAAACAAATGTTGGGACATTTCAATACACATAATTTACTTCATCTGAAACAGTTTGGTTTTACAAAGGGTCGTTCAACTACAGATGCGGGCGTGGAATTACTAAAGAACATATTCGAGGCCTGGGAGGAGTCGCAAGATGCTCTTGGCATTTTCTGCGACTTGTCCAAGGCCTTCGATTGCGTACATCATGATACACTCATCAGGAAACTGTACCACTATGGTATGAGGGACAAGGCTCTTGACCTTCTGACTTCTTATCTGAACAACAGAATTCAGAGGGTCGATGTTAATGGCAAGAGAACTGCAGGATCTGCGGTCACCATGGGCGTTCCGCAGGGTTCAATTCTTGGTCCTTTTTTATTTCTAATTTATATAAATGACTTGCCCTATCACATAAGGGATAATCACAAGATCGTATTATTCGCAGATGATACTTCCCTCATTTTTAAAATCAAACGTCAGTTAGTCAACTTTGAACAAGTTAATGATGCACTCTCTAAAGTTGTGCATTGGTTTAATGTAAATAATCTTCTCCTGAACGAAAAAAAAACTAAACTCATTAAATTTTCAATGCCAAATGTCAGGCAGCTATCTACTAATGTTCAGGTTAATGGAACAGAGTTGGACCCTGTTGAGTCGACAGTTTTTCTTGGAATCACTATTGACGGTAAATTACAATGGGGCCCACACATAGAAAAATTGTCAGGAAGGCTAAGTTCGGCCGCCTATGCTGTTAAAAAAATTAGACAGATAACTGACGTGGATACAGCCAGAATTGTTTATTTTAGTTATTTTCATAGTCTTATGTCATATGGGATTCTTCTCTGGGGAACCTGTGCGGACATTAATACTATCTTTGTTCTACAGAAAAGGCCGAGCCATTTACAACCTAGGTCCAAGAGATTCCCTTAGAGAAAAATTCAAAGAAATAAATATTCTGACTGTAGCCTCACAATATATTTTTGAAAACCTATTGTATGTACACAAAAATATATCAAATTTTAAGAAAATGTCCGATATTCATAGTTTAAATACCAGGAATAAACACAACCTTGCTGTACATCGCACACGTCTCCACAAAGTAGGCAACTCATTCATGGGTCAATGTATACGCTTTTACAACAAACTCCCCATTGACATTCGAAACTTACCCATTAAACGATTTAAAATCTGTATTAAAACCAAACTTTGTGAAAAAGGGTACTATACAATTTCAGATTATTTAGAAGATAAAAAAGCTTGGGATTGAACTGCTCGCTCTGCTAAACCTTGTGATAAAACCATAGAACTAGACATTTTAATTATTATGTAAAATCAACATATACCAGTTTTATAAACACGTTGACATTGTTGAAAATTATATTCAAAATGACATGATTACTTTGTAAAGTATTATATTATTTTAAATATTGTGAATGTGAGGACTATGTGGATATTAGTTTGTATATGATACTAGTTTTAGTGATGGTCTGGCAGTTTGAGTAGTTTTTGCGGCCTACCCAAATGTCCTTTCTTTGGTATTGCTCGTCGAGTTGAGCTCCTTAAGTTCTAAGTTGAGCTCCACGATTACTGACAAATGCTTGCACTGACTGGACAGGTCCACTCAAATCTGTGTGGTTCTTTCCTCAAAAGACCTTTTCAGACACTAATCTACATGGTCCTCATATGGCCTGACCAAGATTATGTCTGGACTTTAAAAGAGACTGCGACCTCTGAGTTTGTTTCGGCCTTTCTTCTCAGAGTAGTCAGATAGGAAAAGCCGAACTCATCTAGCTTATTTTTAATATTTTTTTATATGACGTGTAAAAGTGATTCCGATATCCTATTTACAGAATAAACAATTTCATTTCATTTCATTTCATTTCATTTCATTTCATTTCATTTCATTTCATGCCACATACATAACATAATATGCTTAGATTTTCCTGAGCAAGTAATACTTGGGATAGAGTTGTAGATAATATAATCAATAATGTCAAGTCTTGCAATAACACATGTCATCGTGATACCTGAAAAAGGTAAAAAAATTCAGTGTATTTACTTATGCTATATAATTACATCATACTATAGACATTTACAGCTGACGACGCGCGACGTACCCCTGACTGAACATAGGCCTTCTACTAATAGGCTGCTAAAATCAATGAGGTTATACAATACGACGGTGTTTATAAATATTTAGAGAACATAATAAACTTACCCAGGGCCATGGAAAGATAAGCAGTAGTTCCTCTGGCTTCAATTTAAATTGACAGCATTAAATCGTAACGTAATATAAGTATAAAGTAAATACGGAAAAATAAATTCAAATCAACGTAAAACAAACAGCCAACAATGCCATTGATCTGACAGATTTTTTTTGACAGTTTGACATTATGCATGGTGTCAGTGTTACCAGGTTTAATTATTTTGGTAATCGATTGACGAAATCGATTGGGTGATTATCAGTGATCGGAGTAGGTAGATTGATTTTACGTACTCGCATCATGAATAGTCATAGAAATCATAACATGGATAAGCCTTTTTTCCGGGATTTCATTTTGGTACTTACGGGATTGAATCAAATATTGTTAAAGTAAGGATTTTTAAACTACTACATTAGAAATTTATAGAATGCGATAGATAAATATTTAAAATATATTATATTGTTTTATAGTATATCTATCCTTTTCATGGAGTCCGATCACCTATATACTATTAAACAGACAGCAAAAGGGTTGAACATTTCTTATTCATATTGATGTATTCTTTATTCTACACATTACAACATTTGAAATTCTTAATAATTTCAAAATCCCGGAATCCCGGAGGCGTATCCATACTAATATACGTGCCAGTTCATTGACCTCAAATCAATCTACTTTGATCACTGGTAGTTTATAAAATAACATTACTGCCTCGAAACACTTTTAAGTTGTTGAGTATATTCAGACCATATAATATTTTATTTATTGTAAAATCATAATTTTACAGTATTTGAGTATAATAAATAGCATTTAAAACATACTCGTGTAGTGGATACTCCACCTACTCCATGTGGGTTAGTATCGATATTTTCAATCGATTACAAATTATTTTATTGGAATAGTCTGTCATCTGGCAACATTCAGGTTAGGATTGAATGGCGGATGTAGTTCTTTAAGTATCAACAAAATAAATATTTATTAGGTTCTCTAATGCTAGAAGAAATAAATTTTGATAAAACGACTTGAAAAAAATACGACATAATTTTTGATAAATAAGCTTTGACACAGTATCATACCATGGGCCTGCTTTCGGGAAATCTCTTTTCAACTTTCTAGGTCACCCGGAAATGGGTTAAATGTTTTTGATGTCTAGTGACAGGTCGTTGATAAAAATGCCGATTTTTATACGTTAATATCTCAATAACCGTTTGAGTTTTATTTATGAAATTTGGAGTTCTAGTTAATCTAAGGGGTTTTTATAAATAAACCAAATTTCATGAGTCTATGTTACATAGATTTTGAGTTATTAAGGGGTCAAAAGTGGCTCCAAATGGTTCGTGTAATATAACACACTGCAGCCGTGTCTTGCCTAGAAACTTGGCTCGACACGCTGCCGCGTGTCTAGATATATTTATCTATCTATCTTCTATATATATACATAAAAATCAATTACTGTTTGTTTGTCTCGCTAAAATTCGAAAACGGCTAGGCCGATTTAGCTGATTTTGGTTTTGAAATGTTTGTCGTAGTCCAGGAAAGGTTTAAACTATGGAAAATATGAAAAAACTCACAAAAAAAAAATATGAAGAAAATTCACGTTCTCATATATTTTGTGTGAGTCGGCTTTTTTAATATCTCGGTAGATATGTAGGTTGGTAGGTAGGGCAGGTAGTTCAGGTGGGGCAGGTGGGGCAGGTGGGGCAGGTGGGGTAGGTTGGGCAGGTGGGGTAGGTTGGGCAGGTGGGGCAGGTTGGGCAGGTAGGGTAGGAATTTTAAAATCCTGAACATGCACATTCATTGACTGTTAGGCGGAACGAAGTTTACCGGGTCAGCTAGTACATAAATATATATTTGTAATCACGTTCTCGAAAACGGCTCTAACAATTTCGATGAAAATTGCAATATAGGGGTTTACGGGGGCGAAAAATCGATCTAGCTAAGTCTCACATGTGGTAAAATTCGTTTTCTCTATTTTCACAGACTCAGGAATGTCATACAACGTTGTTATAATATCTGAAGGATATATTTATAATTTTCACCTGAGCAGAGCTCGGTCGACCAGGTACTTTGACTTTATATCACACACATTTCTGTTGGAAGTTTTTCATCAATAGGTATACCTCTTTTGTTTGCATACCGTACTTTACATATCCACCATATTGTTTTACGTATTAAAACAGCTTTGTACAAAGTAAGTAAGCCTCTGTTGTAGGCTTACTTTGCTTGCTTACTGACTATTTTTTGTACTGGTGTACAAACACCATTTTACACCAGTCCCGAGTGGTATGCAAAGAAGCACAAAGCTACCGGCACCGGCTCCGCTCTCGGTACCGGCATTTGTTCCGATCTCGGTACCGGCGCGGATCGAATTCATCGGGAATGCATTGCGGAGCGCGAGCGTCCCGCTACACTTTTTGCCCTATAATTGAATTCTACACAAAGGTTTGTCGTTTGCGCGCGTAAATCTTCCACTGGCATGTTTTGTGTGTGTTTGTGTGTATGTGATGTGAGTACGTGAGTCGGTGTCGCGTGATCTCGTCGTATGTGCACGAGTGTGTGTGTGTGTGCACGGTGTACCTGGACTAGTGACTAATAGCTTAGCGGTTTTCGTTTCATATCTGTAGAAGCCAATAGATTGCAGTACGACGTGCAATCCAAATAGTTGTTTTATTAATGTTACCGCGTCATGCACGTTTGGGTGTAGCATTTGAATTTAAATGTATTCAATTCTTAACTTTACCTCTGGCGATAAAATTGAATTTCAATCTCGTTTACCTAACACAGACGGTGTTGTCACGTATGAGTTGGCCAAGTTTTAAAACTGCATAAAGCAGAAGTTTCCGGAGATGGTTGCATTTGATGAACATAACGCTGGAGCCTCTTTATCTTACAAGCGCGAGAGTTAGCGTCGCTGATTGTCGGTATAAATCGTAAAAAGCCATTAGTTAGTGATCAGACGCGCACTAAGCTAGTAATCCGGCGCTGGGGAACTGCTCGCTAAGTGCGCAAGTACGCACACACGGAACATGCACAGAAGGTCTACTTCATACAATGTACGATGACATACTGACGCACGATGCTTCAGTCTCACGTCTCTTTATTGGCGGTACAACTAAGTCAAAGTCAAATAATTTATTTCAATTAGGCACATAAAAAAACTTTTTACAAAAAAAAACAACCGACCTCCAAAAAAAAAAAACACTACAAAGTGAAAAATAGGTTTAATTTCGGAAGTCGGTGTCTTGGGTTTTGTATTTTCGTTTTTTGCCACCGACTTCCGAAATTAAAGTTATTTTTCACTTTGTAGTTGTGGTACCTACCCCACACACATTCAAATACCACTATCTGCTACCAATGACAGAAACTTAACATACCATCAACATACTAAGTGCGAAAAAAATACGTATTTTGTAGCTAACTCAAAAACTATCCAAACAAAGTTAATAAAATTTATATGGGACCAATTCGAGAGCACACCCTTTCAAACAAAAAAAGAATTTTCAAAATCGGTCCACAATTGACGGAGAAATCGGTGGACATACATAAAGAAAAAAAAACAAACATACGCGACGAACATATAACCTCCTCCTTTTTGGAAGTCGGTTAAAAAGCACTTTTGAACGTCGAAAATACAAAAAAAATAGAACTGATTCTAGTCGCCCTTTTCATTTATGGAGAAGAATGGGCAAGAAACTTCACCGTTACTCTTTTAAAATATTTTGAATACATTAATTATACAAATATATATGAAGACGATGCACCTAGAATAAAATGACTATACCACAATAGGTAAAAAGAATTTAAAAAACCGGCCAAGTGTGTGTCAGACCACGCACAATGAAGGGTTCCGTAGTTGGGATGTATTTATCCCAAAAACAAACTTAACTTTGTAGTTGAAAAACATGTTCTCCCATACGGAATGTATGGGAAAATATATTTTTGTAACTCCAAATATAAGTTGGTCGATTATTACTCGTTAACTTGTAGAACCTACTTAGCTGTGATAGTTTTCCTTTTAATTTCGTTATATAAACTATTGCTGTGATTTTTTTCACGTATCCAAAACCAACCATTTAGCTGGCAGGGGGGGTCGTCACTGACTCTAAACAAAAATTAGCACTTTAAAGGTTAATATTTCGCAAAGGATTCCTGAATCCAAAAATTGTTTTTACACACAAAAAAGTCCCTACTTTACGTGTAGGGGAGGTAAGTAAGTCCCCTAAAATTTTTTAATTATTTAACGTAATTTTTTATATATTTAATTTTTGTTGGATGGAGGTGGCCTTGGAAAAGAATGCATGGAAGGATTTGGGGGAGGCCTTTGCTCAGCAGTGGGACAGAGTAGGCTAATTAAAAAAAAAAAAAAAATATTTTACCACTTTGTCGGCGTAATTAATATGTATACCCATGCCGAATTGCAGCTTTCTAGTACTAAGATAAGAGTCTCGGAGCTAGACCGCGGACAGACAGACAGACTGACATGGCAAAACTGTAAGGGTTCCTTGTTTACTACGGAACCCTAATGAAGCAATGACAGATAAACTAATTATGTGATAGATACATGGTGCTCACATATTTACAAACATTGTAGACTAAAATTAGTAAAATTTTAACTAGTAATATTAATTAAGTCAGTGTGTGAGTTAAAGTAGGTAATCATAGAATGCAAAATCAATGTCATAAAAATAATAAACAAAATAAAATAATAAATTATATGATTAAATTAGTAACCAGTTTGATTTTGTCTACACTCTAAATGACTCTATGGAGCAGGACCAGCATGTTTCCAAGCATTCTTATCTTGGATATAATCCTCTAATTTTTAATATGCTTGTTTACAAAGTGTACTTTTAATATGAGTTTTAAATTTTCTTTAATTTAATTGCAATATGTCACAAGGTATTTTGTTGCAACATTTAACACAGTACCCCATAAAAGATGTTTGTACTTTAGATAATCTGAAAACCGGTTGATCTCTTTTATCTTTATTTCTAGTATTAAAATTATATCTATCCATCTTTTATTCTATCTATCTATCTATCTATCACTTATTTTATTAAACAGATGTAGATTGTTTCTTACATACATAATATCTTAACAAATGAATTGGCAAGGGTTCTTCATAATATAAACCTTTTAAATAGTTCCCTAAGAGATTTGCAGCGACGTAGATTATAAATGGATCTGACAGCTCTCTTTTGCAAAAGAAAGATGGATTCAATGTCAGCAGCCCGACCCCACAGTAAAATGCCATACGACATAATGCTGTGGAAGTAGCTAAAATAACTATTTCTAATGAAAAAACCCAATAACACTTTTACGCGACCTGGCAATCGAACTCAGGACCTCATGCTCAGACCACTTTATTTGTTTTTTTGTTCCGGGGTTTGAAATCCTCGTGGATGTCCTCCGCCCTGGGGCGGGCGAAGGGGTCTGTCAGACTCCTACTAATTAAAAACCACCCCGGTGTTCCCTTCCCACACTTGGACCGGGGATCATGTGATCTAGTGCGCCTTCCATGATCCCCGACTGGCCCACCTTTGCCAGCCACTTCATGCCCGCAGGGGACGCCTGCTACGGATCAGGAGAGTGGTCTCAATCTCCCTCTCCCTTCCCGCAGTCTCTTTCTGCGAAACTACGGTTTCACAGAAAGAGATCACCGCATCCCACGACTCGGAACTCCCGACCATCGAACGAGCGACAGCGCCAGGTCAGCTCCGACTTCAGATACGAGGGCACGACGTGGCTCCTCCCATGCGGTACACTCTGCCAGTGTATGCTGCGCCGTGTCCTCCCGACAGTAGGTGCAGTGATGGCATCGAGCATCCGGCTCCCTGTTTATGCGACACAGGTACTTCCCGAAACAGCCATGCCCCGAGAGCACCTGCGTTGCCCGAAACGACAGGGAACCGTGCCTCCTCCCGAGCAATTCGTCGAGCACTGGTCGGATCGCGTCGACGGTAGGGCGCATAAGTCTGTCCCGCCATTCAGTCACCTCGCGGAGCAGAGACCGACGAAGCTCGATCTCACGCTGCATCGGTCCACCTCCTCGCGTTCGCGCCTCCTCGCGCCACATACTCAGACCACTAGACCAACGAGACAGTCAAGAAGAAGTAAATGATTTGTTATATTTTTGTGTTTGTGATTTGGGTGTTGTTCATGTGGTAAATCATTCATGTAAATTAAAAACTAGATTTTCATGTCAGGAAATGAGTCATCCGATGAGTCATGCCTACTGCACATTGTTGTAGCCTATAGTTTCCTGTCACTATGTTATCAAAGAGTAGACCGCGTAATTAAAAAACACTGACATCCATTTTTCCAAAATGGAGCATGTTCTGTGTTCGTAGCGAATGTTATTTTTTTATTTTTATTTATGTCCCTCAATATTTTCGTCAATTGCTGACCGATTTTGAAAATTCTATTTTCATTTGGTAGAGAAAGCTTGCACGATGGTCTCATATTCATTTTATTATGTTTGCTTGGGCAGTTTTTGAGTTAGCTTCAATAATATGTATTTTCCACTTAGTCTATATGGACTATGTTATATAAGTATTTACATAGCAGGTAGTGGTGTTCGAATTTGTGTGTGGTAGCTATCACAACTAAAAAGTGAAAAATGAAATCTTTTTGCAAAAAAAAACACTATATAGTGTAAAAAAAAAAACGAATTGTGGAAGTCGGTGAAAATTCTAAACCAAAGACTTCCAAAATTAAAGTAATTTTTCACTTTATACTGTTTTTTTGTGAAAAGTTTTTGATTTACTGGATTTCAGTTTGACATGTTGTGTGATGCTCTGTACGGTTATGGCACAGCCGCACAGCACATAGACGCAAGAGCTGTTAACCACTCTTTGCTGGAAGGAATGTAAAGAGTGGGTCCTCTGTAAGTTTTCCGAAACTGTGGCTGCCAACAGTCGAGTTTGTTCCCGGGTTATGTACGACTCCCGCGGGACTCCTGGTGCCTATACTTTGCGAACACTAGCCCAAATACTGTGACACTTACAAAATTACACTAAATGATGATATTCATTCGCAGCATTTCCTTGGCCTGGAAACTTGTTTCAGTACGACGTTTTGAATGTTTTTCCGACTAGATAGAGTACTGTCTACGTTTACCAAAGAGTTTGGTAAAATGATGTCAAATTCAAACAATAAAGTAGTTTCATTATTACTTACAATTTTATATTTGTACACTTTTATTCCCAATAGATAGGGCAAAGGAGTAATGTGCGCTTACTTCAATTTAATGTTAAAATGATAACGTTGGATTTTATTAGTCGATTCGCGAAGGAAGCAGATCTATCGCCATTTTTATTGGGCAGTCAATTTCCGGGTCGTAAACCTACTCTGCCAATAAAACTGTCGATTGAATAGTGAAAATTAGTTACTACAAACCACATGACATTTTAATACCATTTTTTAGGGTTCCGTAGTAAACAAGGAACCCTTATAGTTTCGTCATGTCCGTCTGTCTGTCTGTCCGCGGTCTAGCTCCGAGACCCTTCGTATTAGAAAGCTGTAATTTAGCATAGGTATACATATTAATTACGCCGATAAAGTGGTAAAACAAAATTATGAAATAAAATTTTTTAGGGTACTTCTCATACACGTAAAGTGGTGATGTTTTTTTTTTGTTTTTTTTACCCATGTTGAGGGGTATCATTGGAAAGGTCCTTCAAAAACATTGGGAGTTTGTGAAAACTATTTTTGGATTCAGGGATCCGTTTGCGAAATATTAAGCTTTATTATTATTATTATTTTTAGTTTTTAACTATTCTCGGGACCATGGATCCCGGTCCTTTGGAAGGCGTACGAGGGGCCGAAGCCAACTCGTAGAGGCCCGTTAGACGCTATTAAAGAAATGAGGCACCAACCGACGATTATCCCTGTATGCACTATACAAGTGCACCAAAGGACAACCCCCGGTTGGTGTAGGACTATTGCAGTACATGGAAACAAAACATTGGATTATGGGTTTGGGTAGCTAAAGTGGACTGGTTACCTGGAACTATGGTAAGACTATAGCCCCTGCCTGATCAATGTTTTATATTTACACGGATAAAATGGCAGGGGGTGACTCGCACACTCAATAATGGGCCCCCAAAAACGGTCGCTAGCACATAGTGACGTAGCAACAAGGAGGCAACATGTCCTGAGGTGCTTGAGGAGTGGAGAGGTATTCCACGGCTTTCAGAACAATCCCAGAGCCCGGAAGATGGTCAAGATCCCTACGAGCACTTACTGAAATATTTCCTTCCTCCGAGCACGTTTGCTCTTGCGAATCTCCACTCAAGCCGGCCAATTAAGGCAAGAATGAGGCGGGAGCGCCGTTCCTCGTCAGTGTTCACTCCAGCCGGCCAATAAAGGCAAGCCAGAGGTGAGGAACAAGACTTCTCCCGGGAGATAGGGTCCGTGGGGTCGCTACTGCCCAACAGCTCGCCACATGCTGCCCTGCGGGTTTTCGTATCTCTTTTGGTCTGGCTCCTCATCCCAGACCTGTTCCGGCAAAGTAAACTGTACCGGCACAGGCCTAGAGTTCGGAGCGCGCAAGCCCCACCACGACGTCAACGTAGAGATACGGCGGTGGGGTTATTATTATTATTATTATTCATTTATTTCGGACAGAAAAATCCATATAATGTGCGTAAAGTGCTAATTTTTGTTAGAGTCAAGTGTCCCCTCCCCCTACCGGCTTAATGGTTGGTTTTGGGTGTGTGAAAAAAATCACAACAGTAGTTTATATAACGAAATTAAAAGGAAAACTATCACAGCTAAGTAGGCTTTACAAGTTAACGAGTAATAATCGACCAACTTAACTTTGCAGTTGCAAAAACATGTTCTACCATACATTCCGTATGGGGGAACATATTTTTCAACTACAAAGTTAAGTTTGTTTTTGGGATAAATTCATCCCAACTACGGAACCCTTCATTGTGCGTGGTCCGACACGCACTTGCCCGGTTTTTGTTAGCAAGTCGTCCAATAACTCCTTGTAGCCCATCCATTCAAAACCCTCTTAAAACGTGGATTATCATTGTGATCATTTTGAAACAAGCCTTCAAACCCTCAACGCTTTGGATGAGTTCCGCTCCCTTCCCGTGAAAGTTATGGCGTCGAGGGGGCCCATAAGTGGGGCCCGTGAGCTGGGGCCCATGAGCGTGCACTAATATCACGGTAATGGTCCGCATACTGTCGGTCGCCGATCACGACAATATGGCCGCGATTGTGTGTTATTACGGCGCCGGGATCTATGGGCTCATAAACAACGCGCTTATGACCAGTACCGAACAAGATTAGTTCCGGAGAAAGTGTTAAGTAACGGTTACTTTATTGTTAATAGGCTCGTTTATGGTATCTCAGAATGACCTTTTCATTAGACAAGTGGTCGCAGTCGTGACGGCTGACCGGAGGTTTGGGTTCGATTTGCAAGTTAGGCAAAATGTTATTGGGTTTTCCCATCTAGAATTTCTCCCTATTATATGGGACATACGCATACAGACATACATAAACATAACTGACGAATTGTAGGTGTTCTTTACACGTCTTTCTACATTGTTCTCACATGTAAAAGTTCAACACGAATGATGTAACCAATATTTTGTAACAATATTTTTAAAAGAGTGTCCATGGAGTTTCTTGCCCGTTCTTTTCCATAGGTACCTACTACGCTTTGGAATGGGCAACTAGCTTCATTTTCCTGACTGACCGACCACTTGACAATTCAAAAGTACCTGTAATTGGTTTATTTGAAATAAATGCTTTGAGTTTGAGTTTGACTGCCTTTCAGTTATCTAGGCGTGATGTTGTGTATTATTATGTAAGACTAAATTCTGTGGCTTGCAAACTTGAACAGCTATAGTCAGTGCAGTCAGTTACCTGTGTCAGTGTACATGACAGCTGCCAGCAGTGCCCGCTCGGAAGCTTTCTGTAGTGCTCGGTTTACTAACTAGCACTAACTGTGTTATCAGGGTGCAGCTAGTCTTTTTGATTCAGTAACTGTTAATTCAATTTCTTTCTAAAAGGCACAGCTACAAATAAAAACATAATTGCAAAAAAAAGTTATGTACGCACATCACGTCCCAAATCCTTCGTATAGTACTTAGTTAATGTACAAAAAGTAGTTACTCGCACCAAATGAAACTGAATATGAACACTAGTTGCTCTCCCACTATGCGTCACCTAACCCTCTCATTGCGAGTGCGTGAATTAGTGTCTATTTCATTTTTCATTCGGCGCGTGGGTCGACTTCACCCGGCACTCGGCTGGCGCGGGTTACATCGCCGTTTGTCATCTGAATAATTCACAATGTGTCAGAAAGCCGCGTTTTTCTCGTATACGAGACTTTCGATACTTTATGACCGCGCTACATTCGGAAGTACTCGGAATGGCCTCGGTTTTTAATGTGTTTCCGATATATCAGTGAGCGATGGCAAAGTATATTCTGTTTGTGTGTTTTCTTTTAAGTGTTTGTCCGAACATTATTGATGCTGTGTTGTGACCTCTTAATGCTTGTGACTCCGAGACATATCAAAATATTTACTAGAAAACTGAATGAGAGTAACTCCTTGAAATTTTTATGAAAGTATAAGCACTGAAACTCAGTATGTTCTTGGTATTTCAATCATGGACTCCTATTGTTATTTGCTTTTGTATGACGGAGTTATTCTTGGTACTCATAATGATCGGCTGCAAGAACAATACATTCCCTCAGCGCTAATTATTATCGGCACGTTAGGAGTTAACTTGCACATTAACGGTACTTCATCGCCTAGTGCCACGGGGAGTACTTCTGCAAACTTTATGTGCCGTTATTTTTATATTGTGACTCACGCTTTGTTGATTAGTTTGCTCGGAAATGTGTCATGTGGTGCTGATGTGTTCAGACCGTTCGATGCCAAATAGATTCTGCAACACATGACAGTTTCGTTTGAAAACTTATATTCCTTATTGTGTAATATCTTACCACATCTAAGATGTTGCTTCTATATAAGACGCCAAACACTTCTAACACTTGTAAATTTATGAATCTTCAAACGACTTAAAATAAAATTACTTAACCGATTTTTGGTAACAAATCATGTTCTGTAATTAAAATAAGTATGAACTAAGAAAGCAGTGGCTGCGCACTGAGCAAACTATTTAATTGGAATCTTCTAAGTTCGCGCCAATGATTAGTGAAAGTTTTCGCATCGGCGCTCATCCGCGCTAACGATAACGGCCGGAGTGTGACGTGCACTAGTCAAAGAGCTGAGCACTGAGCAAACGAGAGCAGAAGGCTCACGGCAAATAAAATTTGTTTTAACGTAACGTTTACCTCCAAAGAGGTAAACGTTACGTAGGTAACAAGTTAAAATAATAAAAATAGATACTAAAATAATTAAAATTAAATTAAATTAAGGGCCGGCTTCGCAGGACGTGGGATGCTCAGGATAGGCGGGGTCAGGATGACAGACGGATAGGCAGGCACGGAGACAGGTAGGCAGACAGGGAGTGTGGAGGAGCCGGGCTGTGGCGTCACACTTCGAACAGCGAGCCCTCACGCTAACGGGAGGGCCGCGTGACGGCAGGCTATGATGGTGACGGAGGCCTCTCTCGGAGGGTGGCGTCGCTTAGCGTCGGAGGCCTCTCTTATGCCGCTGTATACGTGTGGCGCCTTGCGCCACGCGGCCAGAAGGGTGAAGCACAGGAGTGTGTTAAATGATATACGACGTAAGTTCAGACGCACTCAAGAGTTTATTTATTTTTAAAAATAGTTTTTAGAAGTTAGGTAACACATTAGACACTCTGAATTATTATACTCTGAATAATTAATAACTTTGTTTAAAGAATTAGATTCTAGGGTTTCGAAAACAAGGCCTCACCAGCGGCGCTCAGACCAAACTCTAGACTCAACTCAAAAACTTGAAGTCCGTTTCTATTGTGCTGTGTCATTTTTTTTAAACGTTTTCAAACATATTTCAAGTAATTAATGGCCAGAGCGAATAAAGTGGTTTACAGAAAGGAAGTCTACAGGTGTTCTTATTGTTAGAGTTAGTGTATACACCGGCTTGAAAGGTTTAGAAAACGATAAAGTGTACTTGTCCTTGGTGTGTTATGCCATGGTTTAGAAAAATAAATTGGACAGATGACAGTTTAGATTGAAAATGTCAGAATATAAATAATTCTAAGATTTTTTACAAAGATGAAAATTAGTAGTACAAAATAAGTTTTGGATGCGAAAACAATCAGAAGATAATTGAAAGTATGTTTTTCAGAGATAACAATGTTAAAGAATATATAAAAGGTGAGTTACGAGTACGTGTCATAGGATTTTAATATGTAAATAGATCAAAAGGTATTTGGTATAAAATATATAAATAAATTAGATTTTGTGGTTCTGCGCAGCAGAATACCACATGGTTCAAATGACTCTCTGATTTGGCTATATGTCACTCGAATTTTAACTTTCCCCACTGTCAACTACGATGTAACTACAAGGCTCTAATATAATAAAAAACCTTTAAATCCGTGGACAGTATTAACATGGTAGTTTTTGGGATCATCATTAAATTACTCTATTTGAGAGCAGTGATTTAAATGTTTAGCATCATCTTAATATTCAGTCTCCACCATCCCACTGTTAAATAAAGACCTCTAGCATGCCATCTACCCCAATCCTAGTCGCAATCAGTCCCTAGCAGTAGATAAAGACCTCTAGCATGCCATCTACCCCAATCCTAGTCGCAATCAGTCCCTAGCAGTAGATAAAGACCTCTAGCATGCCATCTACCCCAATCCTAGTCGCAATCAGTCCCTAGCAGTAGATAAAGACCTCTAGCATGCCATCTACCCCAATCCTAGTCGCAATCAGTCCCTAGCAGTAGATAAAGACCTCTAGCATGCCATCTACCCCAATCCTAGTCGCAATCAGTCCCTAGCAGTAGATAAAGACCTCTAGCATGCCATCTACCCCAATCCTAGTCGCAATCAGTCCCTAGCAGTAGATAAAAACCTCTAGCATGCCATCTACCCCAATCCTAGTCGCAATCAGTCCCTAGCAGTAGATAAAGACCTCTAGCATGCCATCTACCCCAATCCTAGTCGCAATCAGTCCCTAGCAGTAGATAAAGACCTCTAGCATGCCATCTACCCCAATCCTAGTCGCAATCAGTCCCTAGCAGTAGATAAAGACCTCTAGCATGCCATCTACCCCAATCCTAGTCGCAATCAGTCCCTAGCAGTAGATAAAGACCTCTAGCATGCCATCTACCCCAATCCTAGTCGCAATCAGTCCTTAGCAGTAGATAAAGACCTCTAGCATGCCATCTACCCCAATCCTAGTCGCAATCAGTCCCTAGCAGTAGATAAAGAACGTGCAAAAAACAAAGTTAGGTAAATTGGCTACCAACTTAAATGATTGTCTGTACATTCAAATCGCAACTGTCATTCTTAGACAGATGTTTGAAATGGCTATCACGCGGCAAATTGACGTAAACTGTCAATTTGCTTAACAATTAATTTCCGTGACTGTAAAACAGTACAGCTATTTTCATGTGGAAGCGGAAGTGTATGTTCTGTACCTCGTTACCTAGTGACGTACCTACAGCGCGTATCAAAGTGCTGTAGTGAGTCTATGCTCGCGCCTTTTACTTGCTTTACGAGCGTGCTCGAGGCGCGAGCATATTTCACGGAACACTATCCGATATGAGCATTAGAGCAAGAGTTATGCTCGGCAAATTGTTTAGTAAACACTTACAGTATTAAAAGACGACGGAACTTGTGTGATTGGTGGGCGGAGTGGCAGGTTCACGTTTTGTAGTAAGTACTTGTTTTAAATTGTTGTTCTCAAAAGTTTTTTGTAACATACGATTTGAAATACATAAACTACCTATATGTATGTCTGGGTTTCCTTGTGTGTTCACAGTTTTCCTTGCAGAGTAGCAAGCTGAGTCTACTACTGCAATATATTACTAGGATCGATCTTCACAAAACTTTGCAATAGTCACACCTCGCTTTAACAAAATATTATTGTTATTTAGTGTACGAAAGCCAGCCTTTCCACTTTAAACTACTTCTGACAACGTTTCTTAAAGAAAATCTAATTCGGAACTCAAAAATCTAATTAGCATTTGCCAACTAAAGCAATGAGGCAGTAATAACTGAAGTATTTGTTGTGAGCGAGCGCCGCCACTGCACACTGGCGCCACAAAGCTGTAAGCGGATTTGCTTTTAAATTCTAATTGCGGTGGAATAGGGGAGTTATAAAAACATGCGCTGGAGGGCTTTGAGAGAGTCGCCTTCAGAGGCGAGTGGCGCCGGCGGGCGCGGCTAGCTGCGGTCTGTTTACACGCGGCTGTTTATCTTTAAACTGATTCCCGCGGGGAGGGTTAAGATATCTCGCTATCTGTATCGGTAGTTATAAAAAGAGATGTTTTGCGGCTGTCGTCTGCAATATAAAAAATCTTTTAGTTGTGGTACCCCACACAAATTCGAATACCACCTGCTATGTATATAACAGTCACAGGAACTTGTCATCATAAATCATCCACATAGGCTTAGTGGGAAAAATAAGTATTATTGAAGCTAACTCAAAAACTACCAAATCAAAAATTAAATTTATATGGAACCACCTTTGAACTATGACCTACCAAACAAAAAAATAATCATCAAAATCAATTCATAATTTTTTTGGATGTTTATTTGAATTTGAAATAATTGGTGGAGTATTATAAAAAAAGAGCAGACAGTCGAATTGAGAACCTCCTCCTTTTTGAAGTCGGTTAAAGAGATAAAATAAATTGTAGTATGAGGCATTGCAATATTGCAACTTGACAAACGTTCCGCTCGAAGCTCGACTCGAGTGTAGGTACTCGACTGGCATAATTAGTGCACTTATCATGTACAACACAAGTAGCTGGGGGGGGGCTACTTGGAAAATACGCAGTTAACGTCAGCGTTTGCTTTAAAATTAGAGTACTTAAAATATCGGGACATTATTAGGAGGAAGGTGATAGCAAGGAAGGTGAGAGCAGTGATAGCCTAGTAGTGTGACGTCAGACTGCCAAGTCATAGGTCTCGAGTTCGAACCAAGGCACGCACCTCTGACTTTTCGGATTCATGTGCGTATTGTATAATTATCATTGTTTCAAAAACGGTGAAGGAAAACATGGTGAGGAAACCGATATATCTGGGAGATATATCTCGACGGCATGTGAAGCCAAGTCAGAGGCCACATCAGGTTAGGTACTTACCACACGAAAAAAAGAAGAAGAAGCAGAAAGGTGATGGCATTTTAAATACAGTGTAATCCTAGTGCGAGTGCCAAAGCTCTCATTTGACACCTACGTGCACTAAACATAAGAACAAGAGATTTACTGCACCCATTCTTCTAGTTCTAAAGTTTTTTTTTAATTATTTGTTACGTTGCTCCCTCGGTGTACGTTAGATCGGCCATGACCACGTACCCGCTGCGACTGTGACGCTCGGGCTACATTGATGGTTATTGTAAGTGTTACTGCAGCCAGTAATATGTAATATGCATAACTATATAACTATGCTCGGAACGACTTCATTCAAAGATCGCTGGATCAACAACAATGAACGAATGTTTCTGATGTGTCCGTGATATATGTCGTAGGTATAAACCTACATTTTACGTAGGTACTGCTGAGAACAGATGAGGTTATGAACGTTCGGCAACGTTTATCGAATCCATTTGTTTGCCGTGTTAGCTTTATTCAACCTCTAATTAGCTGGCACATTACATCGTATAGGAAATGATGTCATAATATAAATGATAAAACAATAATAAATTCACAAACTTTAGGTAATTTACACCCATAGCCAAACAAAAAATAGCATAAATCAAATATAGGTTTCTTTTGCAGTAAATGAACATAAGCCAAGTAGCAACGAGTATAGCATGTGTTCCAGCCTCCGTCCTAACAACACGTGCCGGTGATGGCCCTCGAGGTTTAATTATAATTTTGATCGAAATCTATTAATGTAGAACATCAGAGGGTCGGCTTATCGCCGGCGTCGGCGCCCACGCTAAATGTAAATGTCAAGTGTTAGAAGTAGGTCGCCGCGGTCGCCGGTCGCGCGGCTAAGATAAATAATACTCGTATTACCAGTTGCGAACGAAAACGCAGTTTCAGTAAAACATATTACAGTAGGTATTAATATAAAATCAATTCATCACATATACTATTGATGTTTGCGTGTCTAATTTAAGGTAGATTGTTCAGGAATCTCCCTTTTCATTGTTATAACAATTGAGTTTAACCTGTACCTACTATCTTCGCTACTAAGTTTTACTGTAGGTGAGTACTACGCCCGGGTTCGATATCCGCACAGACCAACATTTAAATAAATAAACAATACCAGTCTATTATTGTATCACTGCAGGGCAAAAGCCTCTTCTAATACAGAGAAGACACGAACATTGATCACCACTAACTAACTAACTAACACTACTAACTTAGACTAATATTTACGATACCCACCTACATTATAATATGCAGATTATGTTATGTAAACAATCTTATTTACTTACTCTGTTTTATTCTATTACAATTCCTTAGTTAGTTTGACGTCAGATTGCAAACGGGAGTACGTAGCATTATTTTGCTACGATTTTATAGTATCTCAACTGGCTAACGTCAGAATTATATGATTGAAGTCGCGGACGGTATTCGGGTTCCAAACGTCAAGTCGTACAGACGATCATAATATTGAGTGTAAAACTGAGCTGAGTACCTAATCATGTCCTACGTATGATTATGTTGAACGATTATTAACGAAGAAAAATATGAAGGTAACGTATTATTACTATTACGTACGTTGTTATTAGTTTTACAGTTGTTTGTCCGGGTGTATGTGTGATTCCGTGTTACGCACGTACGATTCAAAATAAATTCATGAATGGAATAAAAGTAACCTATAAAACAAAACGAGCGAGCCTTACAGTAGTCGCATATGATGTGTAACATCTGACATCTCACCTTGGTAATAGGGGCGTTTTTGACGGCCAACTCTAGCACCGCGCGCGCTCATTGGTCAAATCAAATAGCGCGCGCTTCCCCGGCTTCCTGTGACAGAAAGCTAAACTATTCCCGATTGAGATTCATAGAGATTCTTATGCTGGAAAAGTGCAGTCTCGGAAAATCTCTTGCGGATGAAAGCGCGGGCGCAGCCATAGTGTCACGATTCGAATAAGTAAAGAACTCTATTTAGCGAGCTAGTCCTGCAGGCTGAAGGGTTAGCAGTTAAAACCCTTAATTGTTGCTCTGAATGTAGAATTGTACAAAGTCTGCTTCACATGCGCAGTGCAGAACAAACATACCGACATAAGGACGCTACAGCGCGCGCATTCGCCAATAAGTACGCGCTGTAACTGGGTCACTCTTTATTTCGTCTTTAGATTTACGAGCGCCGCCGTCGCGCCGTGAGCCGCAATATCGGCACATTGTGACGGCTGGCGCGGCGCCGCCTAATGCACGCCGTCCAACCCCGGCACCACGATACAGTATCGTTTGTCTGCGAGAACAGATCCATGTATCCACTGTTTGTTTGTTATATTCAGTCAAATCATATTCAGCATAGTATTTGTTTTTATTTACATAATAATATATGATACGTTAGCCTTACGCAATGCCCACAGCCTCGCGTGCTATAAAATTCTATCTTAGTTTGTTCTCAATTGTCTTATCGCATAAACATTTCCTGGAGACCTCTCTGTAGATTACAATGCCGCTGGGAGTGCCATCTTTAAACAAAAATGTAAAACAAATCTAAAAGTATAAATAATAAATACTTCTGCTTTGTGTTTAGTCAAAGCAGAACTATTTAGTTACTGTAGTCGTTAAAATAGAAACGTGACCATTCAGACATTTATTTTAATTTTACAATGGCTACGTGTTCCCGAAAGTTATGTTTAGGATAACAATCAAGTAAGTATAGCTAAGGACTAACAAATGTGCCATTTGTTAGTCCTTTGGCATGTCAACCAGTCTTAAGGTTCGTCAGTGGAAGGCCTTATCCATGTACAATTCTGTTCGCAAACGCGACAATTAAGTATGAGTATCCCAGAAGCAACCCATAGTCTGTATTTGTTCCCAGTTGTAGCCATAGGCTCGCCCTCTTACATGGGACTTGAGCATAACCGGCGAAACGTGGGAGTTCCCAACCTCTGCCGAACCCATCAGGGAACAAGCGTGAGGTTATGTATTATTTACCTTCGTAACTTCTCGCAAGGCAACATCGTAACATGCAGGCTCTGTGAGCTACTTTCCGTTATATCTCATATCTAATTTAGCTGTTCTCCAAAGCCGGTAATCCCGGAAGCCTCGCATCGGCTCAGATCTAGTAATCTGTTCCACGGGGAGCTACCGCCCCTCGGTACTCACGAAAACAAAGGTACGACACTGATGGAACTCATCGGTAAAGAGTATAAAATTTACTGGCCATTTGTCATTCTGATTGTCTTTTATAGCAACGTGTTTACGAAGGCCCCTTTATATTTTCTGTTCAAGGAGATTATTTGGGTCTGCAAAAATAGAAAGCTAGCCGGTATCAATTTGTGGTGTATGTTTACAATGTTCAAGCTAGAAAAACTTCATTATCAGTCACTTCTAAATTATGGGAATGAACCATATCGTTAACTTATAAAGCACTGACTAATGCTGACGTCTTAGTTCTACAGTTGTTGAAATCGCAACTTACCAACTTACTATTGAATTAAATAAAGCTGCTCAAAAGCGACCCAATTCAATAAAAATTCCCTTCATCGACAGTTGTCAGTGAACGATCAGAAGTAATACGGCGTCCGGTACAAGTGTGCTTTGACAGCTCTCTCTGAACTAGTTTAACTTGAATTGTATTGAAATAGAAAGCGCCACGTCGTCTTCACACGTATTGGTAAACTTGCCCAACAAGCTGTGAACTGCGCGAATCGCTGCTCTGTCATAGACATAATTCTTATTCCTAATTTAATAACTATGATGCGTGTTCCAATGTTATTAGCTTCATTCATTTATTTAATTTAATTTTGCATGCTAGTTTTAGCGAATTGTTTTAGAAACTGTTATAAACCCGACCATGTGCTACAATTCTTGCAAATAAATTTCATTTCATTTCAGAGTGATCCACACTCGCGGGAAGTTTGAGAGTGTCGGTATATGAAAAGGTACTTTGCGCAGATACTCGAGTACTAATGTTATGTCAAAGGAAGCGAGTTTTAATGTGCATTACATTACCATAAACTGAGTCTCATCAAATCCCGAAGGTCCTTGTCGCTCGGAGACCTTCGGACCACTTCGGAAGCACTCGACTAAGTTCGGGGCAGTTTTTGCAAATTCTCGAACACGTCGCTCAGTTTTATAATGTGTCGGAATAATTCATAGTGCGCCGGGCGAGGCGCATGAATATGTAACGTGGTCGGTCCACCTGCCCCCTTCCCCCTCCATCCCGCAACGCGCCCCCGCACCCCGCACCCCGACAACCCCGTCCGCCCCCGAGCCCCGCGCGCCCCCCGCGCACCGAGCGTGTGCTAACGACACTGCGGTTAATGTTGTGCACATATTTATTTCTATAAACACGGTACACAAACCTGTGCGATTTATAAATACTGCACTTGAACAAATTAATTGAACGCAGAAAGTTCCACTTACATACACTCTGTTTATTTAATACTTGTTCAATCTGCCAAGAATGTTCTCAGACATACAATTCACTCATAAAGTTTTATTAGCACAAGCACGCTCAAACATTTTTATGAAAAAGATATTATCTTCCATTCAATATACTCCAATAAACACTCAGACATAAAACCAAATATTTTGCAACAGAATACATTTTCTTTCTTACAATAGTTATTGTTATTCATATTGTATTCAGCCATTCGAGAACATTTCGATACAACACAAAAGTAAATAACGCTTCGTCTCACAAACGTTTATCGTAGCCAGTGCTACGAGCTACGCAAGGTCAACGCTACGAGGCTACGAAATGCTACGCCATCTTGTTGTAATATGAGTAGTGTCTTGGGAGCGTTTTCTATTTGTGTGTGTTGTGAGATTAAGTGAGTGTTACAACTGAGAGTCGAGCGTCCGTGTGGCGCGACACGTGATGCGTGTCCTCCGACTAATTAGTCGCGCGACTTATTAGACGCGATGCACACTCGGCGGAATCTTTTCGCATTCAGTTCGAGTCCGACTCGCTGTCGTAATAAGTGTAAGGTGTATGTTCTTACAATACTCGTCTTACTTGCGGTGTATGTCGCGTTATGTATTTAATTTAGCGGTTGTCGCGCAGTGGCTCATGGTTTTGGTGTTATTAGACACCGAGTTGGTTATACCGGATTATACATTCGTAATAAGTAAACATTTTACGCACGACAGATAATATCGCACCACCCAACGAATAATATGGTAATCGATAATTCTAAATTTTAGGGGAAAAATAAAAATCTGTTTTATGCTTATATATTACAACACGGGTGGATCGTAAGATAGCCATTTATAGTTCAAAACAAAGCTAATTTATTAACAATTTATTGTCTATTATGACATTTTTTTAATAGTTTTACAAATAGTTATTGACGAAAATAATGTTACTGAAATTACCGGTCAAAAGTAAAGTATGCAACGCATCATTACCATATTATTCGCGTGATAACTCAACGATATCGTAGTCAGTATTAATGCATTATAGTATTATTCGTTGAAATAATGGTGTCAAAAAACCTAACGGCAATATGAAATTACGATATTTTTCGGGTGAAATCCAAGCGATAGTGTATACAATAATATTCGTCGATGTAAGACGTCAAAAGATTAACAGTAACATAATGTTGCAAATATATTAGTTTATTAATTAATTCAGTATCTATTATTTGAAGACTTATATATTAGAGGAAGTTGATGTTAAATACTATATAATGTATGTAATTCTTGTAATGGAAAATCTAGTGGACTGTATTTTTAGCTCATAGTCGCTGACACAATTCAATATATTGTAAAAAAAAGAAAAGAACAACGTCAAATATTAAAAAATAATATCAAACATTAAGAAAGTAAAAAAAATCTCAACAGCAACACAACTACTGGAGTCCTTCAAGTGAAGCCAACTTTCTGACAGGCATCTTCAGTGTACCGCCCTTGGTGACAATGTCAGCCACGTGCACGACTCCATTTCTGTCCGGATAAACCTTTCTCACGCACTCCATAGGCCACACTACTCGGGGTAATAGAAAAAATACAAAAAAAAATATTATAAGATGTAATTAATGCTCCACACACCGAATATGCAATAAAACGAAAACTGTCGCATACCACATTACCATATTATTCTGTGGAGAGTGCGATATGTTTAATTAATCGTTTGTACAGTATTGACGAAGAGATTTAATCTGTTTCAGCCATATCTGAGTTGACTTTTGGAAGTCGTCAAACAAAAATGTTTTATCCTAAGTCACCTTACTATGCCTAGTTTACACGAGTTTAGTACTTGTAGTTGGAGCCTTACCGTGCCGGATTGCCGCTAAATTAAAAAATAAAATAAAATACGCACTCGCTGTGGCAGTTTTACTAACACAAAGCACTAATTCAGAATTATTTTCACGCAAAGTTTTTGTGTAAGTAACATATTATTCATAAAAAGCCTTCGTTGTTGAGCTCGTGTAAACTATCCACTATGCTAGTAAATTAGTTGCAGTCTACATGTACACACATTTTTGTTCACGTTTTATTAATATCCCTGATGTATCCGCTCTTTCGGGGCTTCAGTCTGCTAATACTTTCATCTCGGTTGCGGATAATAGCAGCAATCTCTTTAGCTCTGTGTTCTGTTGCTACTAACTCTTTCATAGAGAGCGATTTCTTGGTTTCATCTCGTTTCGCGTGGCATGGTAGTTAAGTACACACAATACAGAGTACCTACGGTCAGCTGCACATCAGGAGTAACACGAAGCACGGAAACCGTCGTTAGTGCTACGACATAATGGCACAAATGTTTAAAATGTATGTGCGGTTTACTGTATCTGTGAAACACTGCTACTGTTGGCGGGCTGGTGGCTGCCCGACAGGGTTGTCGGGCTGCCTTTTGAGTGTTACAAGCAGAATAGAACAAGGTAACATGATAACTGCGGGCTTAACTTTCAAGTACTGGAATATAAAAGTTTGCTGTGTAGTGTAAGATTGTGAACTAATCACTAAACCACAAGTACACAAGAACTACATACATCTCTAACAAAATCTGTGTAATTTATACAGACGCGCATTAATTGCGTACCCCTCACGCATACATTAGTGAAGGCGTGACTAATTAACGCCGGAGTTCTTAATTCATTAACAGAGCCCGGATTAGCATCAGAATACCGAACAGGAATACATAACATAGCCGGTGAAGAACGTAATTGAATTACCAAAAGATTTACCTGAGACCAGGACACAAGAGCCGTGATTACCTGCGAATAAATTCATAATACTTTTAGATTCCGATTCGAAGCGTCGTTAATTGCGAATGATTCATTAAAAGTTTTGCTCGAAGCGTCTTCGGGGTCCTCAGAGCCTCCTCAGAGCCGGTATAGCGTAATGCGCAATGAATAAGATCCATCGATTGCGGCTCATAAATACGCAACGATCATTCATTCCGCGCTCAATGCGCGCGGACAGCCGGGCTTTGCTCAAAAGACCGTCTTTCCGTCGCACACAACCTAATCCCAACTTCACTTGCCTTTCCTCAAAGTCGGTTTTCGTGTGCACGTTTTAGGCGGGTCGTTCGTCCGGGCTTGGCGTCTCATACATTATGTAGGGCCGCTATTGCCGTCGGATCGCGGCGCGTTTTCTTCGAGATGGGGCTCAAATCTTAAGTGGTGATATTTATTTAAGCAGACTCCTCTGTTACACCTTCCGAGCGCCACCGTGAGTGGTACTGCTCTAATGGAGGAGGTATTGTTGTGGAGCCAGCTGTTTACTTTCATGGCACTAAGAACAGTTTGCGGGAAAAGGTGTCTTTTAGGTTACTTGTCATTTATTTTAACTTCATAGTAATATATAATAATACAGTATACTACCGGGACCACTAGTTATGTTAAGGAATGTTAGAGAGATTTCTTGTTATCAATATGTATTCTGTTAAAAAAAGCAGTTTGATTGTTTACTAACTTTAATTAAGGGCCCGTTTGAGCTTTTCATTCAGTAATAACCTGTTACTGCTATCAATGTAATGTGTTACATAAGTACAATGAAGTTATATTACAACTATCAATGAGCATTTATGTACCGACTTATCTGTTTACCAAATCTTGTTTCCGTTCACTTCCCAGTTTTTGCTTGCGTGAGCACATACAAATGGTTTCGTTATTTCGTAATTATCATCAAATAAACACTTTTTCTATACAAACATCTAGCCATAACTGCGCCCTCTACAATATTCACGCGCATATTATAAAACGTTTCGTTTAACTCACGACCGCTCGTTACTCGCGGGAACTCGGCTCATATAATAAAACGGTAGAATTCAATGCGATGCGGGAAACATTTTGCTGTTCGCATCGATTTCTCTGTTTCCGGCGTTACCGAGCACCGACCGCCGCGAGCGAAAAGAGCCGAAGAGCGGAGCGAGCGCTGAATAAAATATAAAAGCGTCAATATTTGATAAAAACAACGGATACCTACAGACTGGGCCGAGCAGCCGCTCACCCGCTCTCCTTGTGTGCCGGCCGGGACAGAACGAGATTACTAACTACTCGGATATTGATAGAAATAATAAATTAAACCGTGACTGTAGCGCAACTTGTTGTAGCTGCTATGTGAGTGTAGCGACACGGTACACGTTACACTGCACCCTGAACAGTACGTTGTGACATCGGATGTTGTAATGAATAATGGGCCTTTGAATACTGATTCGCGCGGGCCGCATTCATGTATCTATATTTATTATTTCGGTAATATTTTAGCGGTTATTTTTCTAATGTTAATAAATTTTAACCAAAAATCGATATATTAATATTAATTTCGTATAGGTAGGTACCTACTTTCATGCAGTGGTACTTGTGTGCACGTAGGTAAGTGTGCAGTTATAAAGGTCGTTACACACTCTCAAGATAATATAAAATATATATTTTATTCGACATATCGCTCACCGTACAATTAAATGAACCACCACACACAGTGAAGATAATATAAATTTTACCTTAAAGGATTTTTAAGCGCTATAATACAGGTTAAGTTATAATTTTAAAAATAAATCAGCTGTTCCCTACATTTATATTCGCATAACTCGTCGAAATGTAGGGAACAGCTGATGTTTTTTTCGCGATTTCAGGTTTGGTCCTATAGTAAAAGTTATTCATAATGATGAGTAAAGTCACGTGTTAAAGTTTGCGCATTGGATAGAAACTTATCCTGTATATTATTATCTTCAATGTGTGTGATGAGCTTAACTCAATCGTCATACATTACGAATCCCGAGCCCCGCGCTCCGCGCCACGCGCCCCGCGCCCGTCGGAGCAATCAGTTTATATCCGCTGCTCTATTTTATATCCGCCAGCTTCAGCGGATCATTTATGATCTACTATTTAGTTTTTATGTACGAATGAGAGAGGTGTAGCTACCTACAGTTGTTCTGACAAAACTGGTCAGTGGGAAACACGTACTCACACCTAAGGATGAAACGATAACACTGCGGTATGAATATTTTTAGTCGATAACGTATTGGTTGTAAAGTATCGATACATACTCGGTATCGAATGAAAAGTATCGATAGGTACTTACTCTTATCTAATCTTGGACAGGTCACTATATTAGTATTAAAATAGTACACCAACTAGGATAGTAACGCACTTAGGTACTCGTACGGGCGCACGGGCGGCGGCGGCGGCGGTCGGGTAGGAGGTGCGACAAGTGATGCCCTTGCCACGCTCTCCACTACCGGTCGCCCTACAAAGCTTATTATTTATTCATTATAAATCTAGTATATTACGTTTATTAATATAAACAAGAAAAAAACCGGTGTTTGCCTGTCAAAAATGCACTGATCTGTAAATTATACCACTACGGAATTCGCGGACAAGCTGTTGATGCTGTTATTTCTTATCTAAATAAATAATAAATAATAAAAAGTTTATTTTGGAACAAAAACACAAGACTAATTACAAGTAAAAACGATGATAGCTGCAAAAGTATAAACTGTAGCGCAGCTAACAACGCCCTTCTCCAGCTACAGAATGGAATGATGTTCCATGCAAAAAGGTAGTTAAGTTAAAATAAATTTAGTTAATTAATAATAAAAACAAAAGAAAATATAAAAATAAAAATATACAGCATAGGACATTTGATTTGGGATGTATTTTGACGTTGAGTTAATGTGGTGAGTGTAGGGTGAATGGGTGTGTGTGGATGATTGTTAGTGAGGTGTGCGAGGGGTGTTTGTAGTGTTTGTGGCATGTGTGTTGTGTGTGGTTTTGTTGGGGTGTGTGAGAGAGAGAGTGATGAGTATTTTACACTTCCACGAGTTTCTCTGTTTCGTCATAATTTTGTGATTTTAACCAGGACGCAAGTTTAATTTTGCATTTGCTCTTGGTTAATGGGTGGATATGTAAGCTTTTGTTTAATTTATTGTACAATCTTGAACTTATGTGTTTGTAATGGCGACTTGCAGCTACGGTTCTACGAGACTCAGTATTGCAAACCCTATTCGAGCGGCGTGTACAGCATTTAGGATCAAAGGTAAGTTGGCTGTGTTTGCGAAGAATAGTTTGGAGGATAAATAACTGTCTGACGGTGAGGACCTGGCAGAGGGTATATAGAGAGAATGTTGAAAATCGGATCAGTTTCCTTGCCAGAACCTTCAGGACAGCTCTCTGCGCTCGTTCGATCCGAAGCATCACTGTTTTACCGGCACCACCCCAGACCGTTAGGCAATACCCCAGAACAGACTGAGCGAGCGCAAAGTAAACAGTTATTAAACAGCTAAAATCAGCCGCGCCTCTGAGCTTTTTAAAAATATATATAAGTTTTCTCACACGAGCTACAGTTGAAGCAATATGTTGCTTCCATTTCAGATTGCTATCAAGAGTGACTCCAAGATATTTAATAGTAGGGGTATTTTCCAATTCTTGACAGCCACAGTCTGCGTGTAAGTTTGGGCAGGTGTGCACACGAATCTCAATCGGTGTAGGCGGCTGACTTGAGTTCATCATAGAGAATGTAATGAATTTGGTCTTATTGATATTTAGAGTGAGAAGATTTGTGGTTAGCCATCGCATGACGGTGTTCAAGGCAAACTCCGACTTGAGGCGAGTTTCAGTCCAGTCCCGGCCATGAACAATAAGAGCTGTGTCATCTGCATAAGCTATAATTTTGCAGTTGGGTAAGGATAACTGACACAGCTCATTCACGTATATGAGAAAAAGTGGGGGTCCCAGGACACTGCCCTGGGGGACACCGAATGTAACCGTCTCCTGGTTGCTGTGGTACTTTTCAAGTTTTATTACTTGTTTACGACCTGTAAGGTAACTCTTGAAGAGATCGAGGGCCGTCCCGCGGATACCTAGATGCTCTAGCTTCGACAAAAGTATGGGAATTGAGACAGTATCGAAGGCTTTGGATAAGTCTAAAAATATGGCAAGCGTTTTATATTTATTTTCCCAATGGCTAACAATCGTATCTGTAAGTTCCAGTACAGCATCTTCGGTGGATTTTCCAGTCCTAAAGCCATACTGGTTATTAGAAAGAAGGTTAAATTTGTTTAGGTATTTGGTGAGTCTACGGTTTATTACTTTTTCGAATATCTTTGAGAGGGTACTCAACACTGAAATGGGTCTGTAATTAGCTACATTACCTTTGTCTCCCGACTTATAGATAGGGTGGAGAACTGCAGTTTTGAAAACATCAGGAAAAGTTCCTGTTGAAAAACACAGATTGAAGATGAAAACCAGGATCGGAATAAGAATTTGACGAGTCGCCTTCACGACCGAGACAGATATATAGTCAAATCCAACAGCACAATTGTCTTTAAGGGTAAGGATGATATTTTCCAGCTCAATACTATCCACGCTGTGAAGGGCCATTGATTGAGGTGCGGACAGTATGGAAGTATCCAGAATCTCAAGGTTAGGACGACTATTCGAGAGATATTGATAGAGGACAGAGTGTTCGATTTTAGCCGCCAAGAGTCCACCAATATTCGCAAAGTAATTGTTGACTTTGTTCACAGACTGCGACGGTTCGGCACTGCAGTTTAGCAACTCAGAGGCCGAGTCTCCACTTTGGCCTAAGCCTGCTACCCGTTTGACAAGTTTCCATGTAGCTTTTGGATTATCTCTAGCCTGCCGAAATTCAGAACGTTCATATTCACGCTTGACTTTTTTTAAGAGATTGTTGCAGAAGGTGCGATAGCGAGAGAAAATCAATTTGTGTGTCTCATCCTCTGGGTGTTTTTTAAATTTTCGATGCAGCTTATCCCTGTGACGTATGCACCTCAGCAGGCCAGGAGTAATCCATGGTTTAATGATGCGCTTTCTACTGGGAATTTGTAAAACATGTGAGTGCGATTTGATGGCTAGGGACATGGTGGCAACAAGAGATTCCGCAGCTTCATTCGGGTTGTGACACTGATAGATTAAGGAAAAATCTGTGTTGTTAATTTGGTCTACAACCCGAGGCAAATCAATTTTTAATCTGGTGAGGTGGGGCGTTTTAGTTTTTATATTGAGGTTGCAGAAAATAATAATAGGAGAATGGTCAGTGATGGGAGAATCAATGATTAGTGTGGTAGCAGAGCTTTGGGTGCGGAGTATCACATGGTCAAGGCAGTTCGAAAGTCTAGTTGGGAGAGTGTAGGCTGGCAGCATTGCATGCGAAGCTGTCAGATTGAGGTATTCATCAGCATTTGGGTCGGTGCTACCAGGTGTAATGTTCAAGTTAATGTCACCAATAATGGCAACAGTTTGAAATTGAGTTAAAGTACCAAGCAAACTGTCTAAGCTGCCAAGGAAACTAGTCAAATCTCTGTATGAAGGAGAACGATAAATTGCAATAAAAGCAGCTTTATTTGAGAATTTGAGTAGAAGAACGTTTGCCTCATTAAATATAGGTGTTTCGACAGTGGCGTCAAAGCAATCCCTTACATAGACAACCACGCCCTCATTCTGTGTTTTATACGACGAAGTGTGAGAGTTGTAGCCTGTTAGTAAGGGAGTAGTTGGGCATTTGCTCAACCAGCACTCAGTGAGAATAATAATGTCAGGCAAATACGTTAATCTACTCATAAAAACCACCAGATTGTCAAAATTGCTGTTTAGGCTACGAATATTAGTGTGTAATATTTTAAGATCATGAAGAGAGCAATTTAAAAACTTATCACTTGTTTCCGGGGAACAAGAATAGCAATTTGAGACGGCAATGTGGTCAACTTCACTAGTGATCACGGTAAGATCATCCATTTTTAACCGACTTCCAAAAAGGAGGAGGTTATATGTTCGTCGCGTATGTTAGTTTTTTTTTTTTTTTTTTATGTATGTCCACCGATTTCTCCGTCAATTGTGGACCGATTTTGAAAATACTTTTTTTGTTTGAAAGGGTGTGCTCTGGAATTGGTCCCATATAAATTTTATTAACTTTGCTTGGATAGTTTTTGAGTTAGCTACAAAATACGTATTTTTTTCCCACTTAACATGTAGATGATATGATAAGTTTCTGTCACTGGCAGCAGGTAGTGGTATTTGAATGTATGTGGGGTGGGTACCACAACTAAAAAGTGAAAAATAAAAACTTTTTACAAAAAAAAAAACAACCGACCTCCAAAAAAAACACTACAAAGTGAAAAATAACTTTAATTTCGGAAGTCGGTGGCAAAAAACGAAAATACAAAACCCAAGACACCGACTTCCGAAATTAAAGTTATTTTTCACTTTGTAGTGTTTTTTTTGGAGGTCGGTTGTTTTTTTTTTTGTAAAAAGTTTTTTGATTATAATAACAAAAGGGGAACAAAATTTTAGGATAGAATAATGAAACTCGTGGACGCAATGCAGCAGCCCTAGGTTTATTGAGCTAACAGTAGAAGGACACACTGGATTTACTAAGCAGGTGTTTGTTAAGCATGCTAAGTCTTTTTTCTGGGGGAGTATACAAAGTTCGTGGAAAGTGCGTGGGTGTGTGCGAATGTGTGAAGATATGTGTGAGTGTGAAAGGTGAGTAGAATTTACCGATACGAGTTTAACAATAGTCCCAAATTCAAAATATTTCAACTTATAATAGTAGATTTGCAAGCAATACAATAACACTAAGATTACTAAGTAATAAGGTAATAAAGTTACATAATAATAATAAACAACTAGTCACGCGCCTTTTTTTATACGGCCGAGATCCGCCTCGTTTTGAACTTGAAAGTGAGGACATCCGGCTTTTTCCCGAACTAGGATCTTCCCGTGCGAGACCCAACAGAACTGAAAATCGTACGTTTTTGCAGCGTCTCTAGCCAGAAAAAACAGCCTTTTGTTCCTAGCTGATAAGTTTTCAGATACGTAAATTTGTTTTGCCGGGCCAGTAATTTTGAGGTGTTCTGTTGTTAATTTAAAGCTATTTTTGTTGTGGTTCCTGAACTTAACTAGGAATTCTTCCTTAAGGATTACGGTGGTAAAATTGACAATAATTGTTTTATTGGTAGGATCTTTTGTTTTTATGCGGAAAAGGTCCTTCACATCCCTTGGTTGTATAGCAAGATTCAGTAGGCTACCAGTGTCAATGACAGTCTTCAACAGAGAGGACTTAGATTCTTCTTTGGTGCATGGAATATTTCTAATTTCTAAACAGGTGGACCTCGAGCTCTGCTCCATTTTATCCAGCTAGTTTTCGAGGTCGCTTATATATGAGAGATTTTCCTTGCGCTCCGTTTCCAACAACTCAATTTGAGATTTAAGGCTGTCGTGCTGAGCCGATAGGTGATCAAAGGAATCACGAATGCTATTTACTAGGGAAAACAACTTTTCATATTTTTCATCCTGGTGGGCCTTAAAATCTTGAAACATTTGCTTCATTTCTGACATAAAAGTGCATAACTTGCTATCTTCACCGTCCTTCAGTCGCCTGCATTTACCATTCCGGTATGTTTTGTTTATTGAGTCGTCATCAATAGGTGAATCCGGCCGAGTATTTAAAGTAGGTTCAGAAGAGCTAAGTGGAGTGGAAAGCGCCCGGTCAAAACTAGCGGGTAAAGTTGTCGTCACAGGTGTCACCGCTGTCTGAGATGTTTGCAGCTGCATCGCCGGCGGTGTGCGTTTTAACGGCATCGTCAAATGAAAATGACTATACTAATAATACTGATATAGGTACGGAGATTTATTACTGACCACAGAGTACTTTTTAATATCGGCGTTTTACTTAGCTACGGTGCGCAGGAGTAGTAAGATCGGTGTTGATAACACTTCGTGTGATCGGTGATTTCCGTGAGTCCGAGTGACCGCCGAGTCCGCCGAGTATCTATCAAACAGGCACCAAAGAGTAAACGTTACCGGGGCGATGCGACGTCCTCGGGGTTTCTAGTTAAAATAGGCGTGCTTCAAGGTTCAATTTTCAGCCCTTTCTTATTTCTAGTTTATATGAATGACCTTCCTTACATGACGGCTAAATTATTGGATATAATTTTATTCGCTGACGATACTTCTCTTATTTAAAAATAAATGGAAAAGATACAGATGTCTGTACATGTAAACAATAGTCTGGCTGTTCTTACGAAATGGTTCGCAGCTAATAATCTTTTACTTAATGCGAACAAAACTAAATGTATTAGGTTCTCATTACCAAATGTACCTCAAGTTGGTCTAAATCTAATAATTGATGGCAAGAAACTAGATGTAATTACGGAAACTATATTTTTAGGAATTACTTTAGATTCAAAATTGCAATGGGGCGCCCACATTTGAATTCTTTCAGGTAGATTAAGTCAGTTAACTGATGTAGCCACAGCTAGTAGGTTTGTTTACTTTGTTTATTTTCACAGTATTATATCGTAAGGCGTTTTGCTGTGCCTCAAACCTAAAACCAGTACCATAACCCTCAAGACCAGTCCATTGCACCTCGCTCTCACCAATATTAACAACATTTTGCTGTATGACGAGTCCTCAGATGTCCTCGCGAGTACTGAACTTAGGCCGTCGTCGTGGCATGAAATGCAACATAGCACTTATGGGTTTGGTTAGGTTAGAACTGTGACAAACCGCGCGCGAGCTGAGCGAGCGGACTGTGCCACGGCAGCGGTCGGCGAGCGCTTCTTAAAATTTGGTCGAAGTTACTTGCCTATTTTTACTACACCTTAAACCATGGATATCCTACATTAAATATATGGCCAAACGTCGACTGACATAATCATTAAACGCTGATGTTTAAACGATATGGCCAATTGTAGCTGGCCATTTCATGACAATTCCAAGATCTGGCCACGACATAATTATCCAGGCGAAGCCGAGGCATCCACATGTAGTGTGTAAGTACATATGTGTAGTTATAAGCATGATGTATTAGTACTAAGAGAGAGTCGTAATAAACCACTCGTATAGTAAAGACGTGTTTTGCTCGCCTTCCCGCAACCCACACACTTCATGGCGACCTTGCCAAGATTCGAACCTGGAATCTTCTGATCCATCCATGCCTGGTCGCGGCCAAGGCTTGTATAGTACTTTTATCAAATAATGCGCAAAAATTCAAACTAAGTAAATTAATTATAAATTCCAGAATCAATGACGAACAACGAAAATGTTTCACTCGCTAAATATAATATAAATTTGTCAAGCGCCGTTCATTTGTTTCTTCTTTAGTTTAAACAGCTCTCTTGCAAGCCAAATCGAAATTTAAATAAAATATTTGATAAGTTACCCTTGTCCTTGGTTGCCATGTGTTGAAGTAAAAATTTCGTTCCATTTTTAAATAACACGACAGGTATGAGTTTTCTTAGTAATTTATTCGGCCGCTAAACACGACGATTATGAGTTTTCATACAAACATTGTCGGCAGGGCGCTTGCATGTATTCAACCAGTACCCTAATTGCGTAATACACGATCAATCACAATTTGTTTCGATTTTAAAACATATCCATTGCTTCATAAGTTGGCGATTTTTTTCTCTCAACAATGTTAATAACGCAATGAATGTTGTTGAACTGTTAAAATGAAACAAATTAGTCAAAATCGTTTACGAAAATAAGTTACGCAATTAGGGTACATTCGATTTATCTCGAAGAAAGTTGTCAAAAAAATGCTCGTATTTCCAAGCATGTTTGAGAAAAGTTACTTTATTCTTCACGTATTCTTATTATTCCTAACAACTTCATTGAAGTTCTCTCTTTTTAGGGTTCTGTACCAAAATAGTAAAAAGGAAGCCTTATGGTGCGACTCAGTCTGTCTGTCCGTCTGGCTGTCACAGCTGGATTTCTCAAGAACTGCTAATGCTATCAACTTGAAATTTGGAATAGTTTGATGACGTATGCCCAAGTAAATAAGATATTTGTAAATAAGAAATAAATAAAAATGTTTATATTTTTTTGCAACAGGGACTGAAAAAATCGAAATGGGGCACTAGGTCATGTGGGATATCATATGAAAGAATGCTATTTGCACATTCTCAAACATTTTTCTTTTTTTTTAGGCCGCGTAGTTTTCAACTTGTGACGAAAAAGGAAAAAAGAACCGTTCTCCCCTTAAGTTTGCAGAGAGAACAATCTGAAATTATTCTATGTGATAGAAATTTATGTAAAGATTACAGGAAAAATAAAACGATGTCTCTCAAAAGCACACTTTTTCAGAAATCATCAACAAAAATTATATTAGTTCCATTATCGGTCAAGAGATGGCGCTGACCTAAAACGGTCTCGCCGATGAAAATTTAAAATGATACGGAACCCTCGGTGCGCGAGTCCGACTCGCTCTTGACCGTTTTTTTTAACTCCTCTGATTTTTAAGTGCTTGAATGAAATAAAGTCATTTTCAATGCGTCGGAAGGTCATAGGACATTTTTTCACATTTAAAAATGGAGCCATACTGCCGCCATATTGTATTTTTGCCAGTGTCACTCGGGATGATGTAAGGATTCTAACGATACATCCAATCCCCCATACATCCAAATCTGTTCAGGCATTTAAAAGTTATGGTGGAATAAAGAAACTCACTTATATACATGAATCCTGAAAACATTACACTCCTTTTTGGGCAGTCGTGTAAAAAAGATGGAAACAAGATGTCCTATTCAATCTAATGCAGTCGGAGGCAATAGGTCTTTAATGTAAAATTTAAGAAGATGCCTCCGACTGCAGGTTTATACTATTAAGTGGGATTGGAGACAAAAATAGGTCATCTTGTTTCCATGTTTTTTAAAGTTCACTTTTTACGCAGTCGTATTTTTTCCCAATACTTCACAAATTAAAGTCATTGAAATGAAACGGGACCTCCACGCGACGGGTACCTACGTCCTGCCAACTCGTTACTCTGCTCACCCCGTAGGGAGTCGTTTAGTATGCACGCATCGCGCCACAGTTACGAGCGCCAAGTTTTTAACGATATCTGCTGAGTTAACCCCGCCAGTAATTTGCTTGTTCGTTATGCCGTGTAAATACGGAACAAGGCGACTTGCTCTGTTTTAGTGAGAGACAAAAATGACGGTAGAATTAAGTAAATCCGAAACAACATCACGCCAGTATTCCCCGACGGGTTAGTCAGAAGTAAACACTCACACTTTGCCGGTTACGTTTGAGTCCCATGTTATTACATGGGACTCAAACGTAACCGGCAAAGTGTGAGTGTTTACTTCTATTGGGGTGGGCCTATTTCCATCAACCGGGCACAAGTTCAGACACCATGAACAGCAAAGCGACATGAACGATCTGCTGACACAGTAAAACAAGTGTACTTACCTTAACCTGATAAGCATACGCCTGTCCCCACACAATTGTCTCATGAATTGTTTACCCCGAGTACTTCCATAACTTCCAAAGGATGGATAACTTGTTCATGTTTTTTCCTCCTCAGCGAGATCTCTCGCGCTGTGTGCGAGATAAGTTATGTTTGTGTATGTTGTCTCGATGTTTTCGTCAAGTGTTTGCGGTCCATTGTTTGTGGAAACTTCCCGGGTTAAGACTACGCAAGTGGACGAACACTTGTGTAGTCGTAATAATCCATAATAATATATATAAATTACGTGTCACGTTGTTTGTCCACGATGGACTCCTAAACTACTAAACCGATTTTAATCAAATTTGCACACCGTGTGCAGTTTGATCCAACTTGAAAGATAGGATAGCTTACATCTTAATTTAGGAAAAAGAAAAAGATATGAAGAAAAATTATGTTTATATAAATTATGCATTTTTTTATTATGCCATAATTCCTAACAAAAAGTACTAGGCTTGCATGATTTTTGATGATAATCTCGGTAGGTAGGGTAGGTAGGGTAGGTAGGGTAGGTAGGGTAGGTAGGGTAGGTAGGGTAGGTAGGGTAGGTAGGGTAGGTAGGGTAGGTAGGGTAGGTAGGGTAGGTAGGGTAGGTAGGGTAGGTAGGGTAGGTAGGGTAGGTAGGGTAGGTAGGGTAGGTAGGGTAGGTAGGGTAGGTAGGGTAGGTAGGGTAGGTAGGGTAGGTAGGGTAGGTAGGGTAGGTAGGGTAGGTAGGGTAGGTAGGGTAGGTAGGGTAGGTAGGGTAGGTAGGGTAGGTAGGGTAGGTAGGGTAGGTAGGGTAGGTAGGGTAGGTAGGGTAGGTAGGGTAGGTAGGGTAGGTAGGGTAGGTAGGGTAGGTAGGGTAGGTAGGGTAGGTAGGGTAGGTAGGGTAGGTAGGGTAGGTAGGGTAGGTAGGGTAGGTAGGGTAGGTAGGGTAGGTAGGGTAGGTAGGGTAGGTAGGGTAGGTAGGGTAGGTAGGGTAGGTAGGGTAGGTAGGGTAGGTAGGGTAGGTAGGGTAGGTAGGGTAGGTAGGGTAGGTAGGGTAGGTAGGGTAGGTAGGGTAGGTAGGGTAGGTAGGGTAGGTAGGGTAGGTAGGGTAGGTAGGGTAGGTAGGGTAGGTAGGGTAGGTAGGGTAGGTAGGGTAGGTAGGGTAGGTAGGGTAGGTAGGGTAGGTAGGGTAGGTAGGGTAGGTAGGGTAGGTAGGGTAGGTAGGGTAGGTAGGGTAGGTAGGGTAGGTAGGGTAGGTAGGGTAGGTAGGGTAGGTAGGGTAGGTAGGGTAGGTAGGGTAGGTAGGGTAGGTAGGGTAGGTAGGGTAGGTAGGGTAGGTAGGGTAGGTAGGGTAGGTAGGGTAGGTAGGGTAGGTAGGGTAGGTAGGGTAGGTAGGGTAGGTAGGGTAGGTAGGGTAGGTAGGGTAGGTAGGGTAGGTAGGGTAGGTAGGGTAGGTAGGGTAGGTAGGGTAGGTAGGGTAGGTAGGGTAGGTAGGGTAGGTAGGGTAGGTAGGGTAGGTAGGGTAGGTAGGGTAGGTAGGGTAGGTAGGGTAGGTAGGGTAGGTAGGGTAGGTAGGGTAGGTAGGGTAGGTAGGGTAGTAAGTGATAAAGATGGTCCACCCTAAACATTTATATGGCAAAACAACGTTTGCAGGGTCAGCTAGTACGTGTATAAACGATTTCAAGGATTATTTGTATTTATTATTCATGTTTGTCTCTGGGATGACGTGTTGCCTTGAGGCCAAGATGTGATACTGAAGTCCATGGGCGGCGCTGACCAACCATCAGGTGAGCTGTTGTCTTGATGCCAATCAATTTATAAGTAACATAAAAAGCACATAGGTAAATCTAAAGTAATTTCTCACATAATAATAATTCATCCAAACAATAGCCACGGGCAGAACCAGCGTCACCGACACGCGGCACGTTGAGATAGGTGGCATGCGCTCGACCGCGAACTATTGCGTTATTATGATGATGTTTAGTATTACTAACTAGGGACATTTATCCCGTTTACTGAGCAGAAAATAATATATAAAAAACATGTAAAAGACCAACTAGATTCTCATAAATTCGATTTCTCTAAATTCTCCACTTCTCTATTTGATTTATTCCTGGCGATTCCTGAAAGCCAACATTTCCTTCTACATTTTCATTTAATTCCAGGTGTCGTCCGGTAAACATAGAGCTTAACTGTCATCGAGGGTTTTAATATTAAAACATAATATTTATTCTACGAGGAAGAAAGGTCATGTTTTTATTACGGAAACGGATCACCATAAAAATGGATAGTAAATTAAATGCTTTATTATTTAATTGCGAGGTGCTCACTCGTGCAGGTTACATTCGGATACAAAATGTTGTCATTAGTTAATTATACCCTGTTGGCATTCACCTGGAGTGTGGCGTGTTCCCACAATACGCGGCGATACTGTGTCAGTAGGGCAGTGCGCGGAGCCCGCATACAGCACCACACTCGGGGACACAACATGTAGACACATGCAGAAGGTCCACCCTATACGCCGCTATAAGTATACGCGCTTATTATAAGCCTAAATCAAAATATCGTTTTAGTTTTAGCATAGTAGCTGTACAACTTTATTTTAAGACAAATTTTAATTAACTTATTTCATATTAGTTTACTGCTAGAGATATTAAACAAAGAAAGTAAGATTATTTGCGCGTGATAAGAACGTATGGAAGTCATCATCTGCCTGCCTTTTCCCAACTATTGAGGTCAGCTTCCAGTCTAACCGGATGCAGCTGAATACCAATATTTTACATGGAGCGACTGCCTATCTGACCTGCATAACCTAGTTATTGGGTAACATGATACCCCTTGGCAAGATTGGCTGTCAGACTTTTGGGCTACTAACAACCCGTAACGACTCAAAGACAACGAATAAAAAAAAGTACATAAATAAACAAAAATTCGCGCAAAACCTCCATTGCTCAGCATAATTCTGCGACTCCATGTTTTCAGCAACAGCCGGCGTTGCCTTGATGACGACGACCTGCGCAACACAACACAATACAATAATTGTACATGGATAAACAAAAAAAAAACCGGCCAAGTGCGTGTTGGACCATGCACAATGAAGGGTTCTGTAGTTGGGATGAATTTATCCCAAAAACAAACTTTACATTGTAGTTGAAAAACATATTCTCCAATATATCGATATACGTCACTTTCACTTCTTTGACTGCAAATGTAAGTTTGAAAACGTGAATTTTAGTTTTTTGTGTTAAATTCAAATTCAAATTCAATCGTTTTATTTCGGACTAAAGGATCCATATAGTGTTAGTAAAAACTTAGCCTATGTTAGTAAACACAATAATTTAAAAAACACAAAACAATAATCATTAATTGGCTACATGGACATGTGCACGCACATGTCTGCTAGCCCAAAGCCTGATAAATGGTCCATCAACCTTGTCCGCCAGTGTAGCTAAAATATTGTTAGGGCTACCCCTGAATCGCCGCAACATCGATGCACACCGCTTGCGCATGATGGCATGAAAGTCATCTATTCGCGCTTCCGCAAACATGCCCGATGCACTGCAAAACCGAGGCAGCCCCAACAATATCCTCAGCGCATTATTATATTGCACGCGCAGAGCGTTGTAAGCCTTCTGCGTATACCTAACCCACAAGCTACAAGAGTAAAACGACTGGCAAAAGGCTCTGAAGAGCGTCAGTTTTACCTCGTCAGTGCACCGCGCAAACCTGCGGGCAAGCATATTGCATCGGGCTGCCAACGCCCTGCGCTCCCTATCTATATCCTGGTCATCCGTGAGAGAACCCGTGACCACATGACCGAGGTATTTAAATTGAGTGACGACTTTTAATGGTGTTCCTTGTATCGTCACCGGTGGTATATTCGTTGGTGTATTATTGTGTACTTTAAAAACCACCACCTCACTTTTAGTAGCATTATACCTCAAGCCATGAGCCTCCGCATACCTCTCACACATGGCCAACAACTTCCTTAATCCACAGATTGATGGGCTGAGCAGCACCATGTCATCAGCATAACTAATGTTGTTGATCATTCTTCCATCCACAGAACAACCAACCATAGTGCTACTCAGCTCACCAACCAGCCGGTCTATGTACAGGTTAAACAGAGTGGGTGAAGTCAACCCCCCCTGCCTCACTCCACAATCTAGCCCATACTGTTCTGATTGAGCATCTGACCATCTAACACAGTTTATCTGACTTTTATACCAAAATTTAAATATATTTATAACCTCAGGTGGAAGGTTTGTATCATCCGACATTTTTTGCCATAGAATGTCATAATTCACCAGGTCAAAAGCCTTCGACAGGTCCAGAAAACAACCATATACAGGTGTCTTCCTGTCTGTGTAGTACTGCACAGTCTGCCTGAGACACAGGATTGCACTTTCCGTCGACAAACCGGTTCTAAAACCAAACTGCGCGTCGTTGAGTTTGATATGCATATTCAACTGTCTCTCAAGCAGGCTGTCCAGCACTTTGCCAATGACTGTACCCAGTGAAATGGGCCTATAATTGTTTTTGTCGGATGAATCACCTGTCTTATTTTTAACTATGGGAACTACGACAGTTTTTACGAGATCGTCAGGCAGGTAAGAGTGACTCACACAGAAATTAAATAACATAGCGAGTAACCTAGGTAAATGTACACCAGCGGACCTTAGATGCTCAACACTCAAACCATCGTGCCCTGGTGACCTGCCTCGTTTCATACTTTTTAACGCATCTTTTACATCTTTCACGATGAATCTTACATGAGGATCACCCTCACACGGGGTCCGAATGCCTCGCCTAGATGCATTTGTTACATGTGGTGCGACTTTAAAGTGGTTCATGAACATGTTGGCTATATCACTGTTATGTGATAAGCCATCAACATTCGATGGCAGGCTCGGCTGAGGATTCAAAGAGTTGGTTTGCTTCCAAAAAGAACTAAATTTCTTTTCTTCGTGAAGGGTTGCAATGATATCCATTTTTATCTGGTTTTCATTGTTCTGACACCACTTCAACTTAGTTTTAAATCTATGTCTCGACATTTTCATTTCCAGGTATACATCCCCCGACGCAGGTTTTCCATGCAAGATCCACCGTTGAAACCCAAGCCGCGCCCGCGCATGAACCTCTTTCACATGTTTATTCCACCCTGCTACAAATCTATTCTTATTCTTAACAAAACTATTATGAGTCGAACTAGCAGCCGTCTGTAAGATAGATATAATTTGCTTGTACATACCGTTAATTAGTATTTTGTGTTGTTGATTATTACATAACCTATCACTACATTTCATAAACTGACTAGGAAAATCAATATCACGGAGGGCCTCGTGACAAAGATCAGAGTAGTGACGTATTTGTTCAGAATTTCTAGTTCCCCAAATTACTTTATTTGGCATTGCTCTTTTATTAGTATATTTCGGCACTAACACATTAAAATTACACGTAATTTCCAGGGGAAAATGGTCAGACCACGAAACATCATTAATAACATTAACTTTCAAAATAGAACACTTAGTAACACTTGTTACCAAACAATGATCCAACCACCTAACGCACCCGTGTGAGTCACTCATGTACGTATAGGTGCCTGAACTTCTACCAAGTATGTCAATATCAGCACAGGTTAAATGACAATCACAACAAAACTTTAATAATTCATTACAGAATAACTCACCCGGGTGCGCGTTGAAATCTCCCAACACAAACACATTTTCCACATTATTACATTCCACAATTGCATTTATTTCAGCCAAACAATCAGTGAACTCACTTAAATTATTAATGTTACACACGGGCATATACACCGAAAATATAAGAATTTCTCGATTCTCAATAACTGCCTTAATCGCGACCAATCTTACGTTATTACACTGTATGACCGAAACACTATCAAACGCACTAGTTCTCCATAGTAAGGCCACTCCACCATATGGTCGACCACGCAGCAACTCAGACGATTCTATGGCCGAGACACCTGTAGAACCGAAGCCGGGGCAGATGGTGTTCAGATATGCCAGATCATGTGATAGTAACCAAGTCTCTTGTAGTGCAATCACATCAGACGTAAAACATAATTCTTTTACGTAATCAACTGATCTCTTAATTGATTTACAATTGAAACTTATAAGTTTACATTTTCGGCTATTATTCTCCTTAAAAAGGTTCATTTTTATGATTTATTATTCACTGGACCTCGAACACTTCTTGTCTTAAACACAAAGTATTTTCTAAAATATACACCGTCCGGCCACATTTTATCATTCTCAAATAGATCAATTTTATGTTTAGGAATTGAAAACTTATAAGAATAGTAATCCTTAGACTGTTTCGTTTCAATCTTCTCCGGGGCCACGATAACCTGTGTTTTAGCCTTTATGTAACTTGCAATATCCTCAGTATTCACATCTTTCGACACATTGTACAACATAAATGGTATTTTTACATCTGCAGCTTTAAATTTAGCTGTCATGTCAACATTAGCGGTTCCTTTTCGTCCTGCAAAGCGAGACTGTTTCTTACGTGAATGTACCACCGTCCAGCCTTCATTATTATCGGGCACAGGTGTGCGTTGATGCTCCTTATTACTTGTTTGATTAGTTATCGGTGCAATTACTATATTCTGTGAGTTTATTTGTTGTTTTCGTGCTTCCGCAGGCATTATATGCGCGGGTGACAAGGATGGCTTGAGACTCCCGTTATGCGCATTTGGTAGTGGAGCGAATGAAACGGTAGTATCACTGTCATTCGTAGGTAACACAATATGTTTATTTTGTGAATCAACACAGCTGTTTTCTTCCTCATTCAAGGATTCCAAAATACACATAGGTCCACTGTCTACCGCATTATTATACGAATGGAAGGTAGATGCACCGCGTCTTCTGAAGTTCACATTGCGTTCAAAGTCGTATGTTAACGACTTATTACTGACCGTTTTGACTTCCTCAAGTTGTTCCTTAGTTGCATAGTCATTCTTGATCTGCTTGATCTCCGTTTGCAATACAATAATATCCTTCAACAATCTTGTTACATCGATGTGATCGAATGTCAATGGGGGTAGTTTTTGTAGGTCTTTCGCCACAAAAATAGGCATACTTTCTGGGTCTGTATTTTTAAATAGAGAAATCATATCCTCCAGGTCCCGACACACTTTATTTTCTTTTTTTCGCGATATTTTTTTTGTTGTTGTATTCACTGATTTGAAAAGTAACGTCTTTGCAAAGTCTACATCTTCGCCAGTAAAAGCAGAACTACACACTTTAACAATACTTTCTTCATCCATAATTTGTATTTTGTTTTGTATGAATGCCAGTACTTCGCTGATTACAATATTACACGAATTACACTTTAACAACGCCATGATTTTTCGCATTAAGGCCAGTGACCTCACGCGTCCGCACGGTAACTCGTTACGAACGAGACTGAAAAAACTCAAATGAAAATTTTTCAGAAGTTTTCCTTTACTTGTGCTGTGAGACCTTGCTTCTTGCCAAATTTAATGATTCTAGGTCAATGGGAACGGGTCTCTTTAGGTTCTGATTTACTTGCGAGTATCAAAATACACAGGTCACTCAGAAAGTTTTGCGACTAACAGTTTTTGGCAATTTTTAAATATGGGATACTGGCTGGTTTTGATGTCAATTAAAACTATGACTATTTATAACAAAAAAACACAACATTCCAAATTCGAAATTCCCTCCACATTTTTTTACGAGCAAAATCAAAATACTCTGTTTCACTGAAAAATAGATTTATAACGAAAACATTTTCACGCGATGATTTTGTACGATTTGAAATGTCGACTAAAACCAGAAGAATCGTTTGAAAGACTTCGAGCTTTTGTCTATACAAAAGCCCTTCTAAAGCGACTGTTTTCCGCTGGTTCAACGAATTTATTCGTGGTTGAGTAACTTTGGCGGACGAAGAAAGAAGTGGCCGCCCTATGACGGCTGTTAAATAAGAAAACGTGCTGGCTATGAAAAATTGTATTCAAGAGAATAGGTGTCAAAGTCAAAGTCAAATCATTTATTTCAAATAGGCCCATGTATGGCACTTTTGAACGTCAAAAATTACAAAATAATAAAATTGATTCTAGTCGCCCCTTCCAAAAGGTAGTTTTCGTATGGAGAAGAATGGGCAAGAAACTCCACCGTTACTCTTTTAAAAATGTTTTACAATTGTTTGTATATGTACATACATTTGTTAAATAATTATTATATGTGAAGACGATGCACCTAGAATAAAATTACTATACCACAATAGGTAAAAAGAATTAAAAATGAAGCAACGATAGATAATTTAATATGTGATAGATACATTGTGCTCACATATTTACAAACATTGTAAAAGTAGACGATTTTCCTAAAATTTTACAATTAATAAGTGTGTGAGGAAGTCACAGAATGTAAAATCAATGTCATAAAACACAAAGTAATAAATTTTACAATTAAATTAGCAACCAGTTTGATTTTGTCTTGATTCTAAATTGTCCTATGGAGCAGGACCAGCATGTTTCCAAGCATTCTTATCTTGGATATAATCCTCTAATTTGTAATATGCTTGTTTACAAAGTGTACTTTTTAAATGAGTTTTAAATTTTCTTTCATTTAATTGCAATATGTCACAAGGTATTTTGTTGTAACATTTAACACAGTACCCCATAAAAGATGTATGTACTTTAGATAACCTGAAAAATGGTTGATCTAGTTTATCTTTATTTCTAGTATTAAAATTATGTCTATCACTTATTTTATTAAAGAGATGTGGATTTTTCCTTACATACATAATATTTTCATAAATGAATTGGCAAGGTACCGTCATAATATTAATCCTTTTAAAAAGTTCCCTGAGAGATTCGCGGCGACGTAGATTATAAATGGCTCTGACAGCTCTCTTTTGCAAAATAAAGATGGATTCAATGTCAGCAGCCCGACCCCACAGTAAAATGCCATATGACATAATGCTGTGGAAGTAGCTAAAATAGACCAAACGCGCGGTTTCTACATCTGTTAACTGTCTTATCTTTCTAACAGCATAAGCGGCCGAGCTTAACCGCCCCGCAAGAGATGTTATATGAGGTCCCCATTGTAATTTCTCGTCTAGCGTGATTCCCAGGAAAACCGTTTGATTAATAAATTCCAGTTTTTCTCCATTCAATATGATGTCACATTCGCTACTTTTAACATTAGGTAATTTAAATCTAATGCATTTGGTTTTTTTTTTATTAAGTACCAGATTATTTACCGTAAACCAATCTTGGATTTGCAGAATAGAGCTATTCACGTCGTCAAGATTTTGTGACCGTCGGTTTATTTTAAAGATTAATGATGTGTCATCTGCAAATAACACCATCTTCGGTTGATTTTGAAGTAATTGGGGTAAATCATTAATGTAAACTAAAAAGAGGAATGGACCCAATATCGAACCTTGAGGAACGCCCATTGCCATTTCAGACCCTAATGAGTTTACGCCGTTTACCTGAACTTTAACCTTTCTATCTTTCAGGTATGATCTAAGTAAATCAAGAGCTGTATTCTTAATCCCATAGTGCTCTAGTTTCAGCAGAAGTGTCTCATGGTCTACACAATCGAACGCCTTCGAGAGGTCGCAAAAGATTCCAATGGCATCTTGTGCTTCTTCCCAGGCCTTAAAAATGTTCTTTATTAGGGTGACACCGGCGTCAGTAGTACAACGCCCTTTGGTGAAACCGTACTGTTGTTCATGAAAGATGGAATTTTTATTAAAGTGACGTAACATTTGATTGAGCATCAACTTTTCAAACACTTTTCAAACTTTTCATCTGAGTTAATGGGGCCATGTGCAGTCTCTAAATTAAATTCAGTATTTCGCTGTTTTTTCCTACCTGTTTCATTATTTATTACTTGCCAGGTAGTTTTTATTTTATCATCAGCTGATTTTATTTTATTGCTAATATAAAGAGCTTTGGCTATTTTGCAAACATTTTTAAAAGTTTTTGAATATTTTGCAACATACTTATGAACTTTATGGCTTAAAGCAACATATGAATAATACAAGCTTATTATTCATATGTTGCTTTAAGCCATAAAGTTCAAATAGTTTTTCCCTGCTTTTACGAATACCTGGAGTCGCCCAATCACTAAATAAGAATTTTGTGTAAATACTTTTAGTCTTTAGTGGAAAAGTGTCATTAAATTGCGTGTTTAATAGTGAAAAGAACTCGGCGTAGAACTCATTTGGGTCACCTATATTATTAAAACTCTGAACACATAATTTATTGGCCAAAGAATGATTTAATTTCTCTAAACTTTTACATGTTATTGGCCTAAACCTTATTTGAATTTTTTGTAAAGGTATGTAGGAGCAAAATGTTATTGTTTGTCCACTGTGATCTGATGGCAACTTATTTACAATTTGTTTGTGTAAGTAATCACAATTACAAAAAATATTGTCTATACAAGTGGCAGAAGAAGCTGTCACTCGGGTTGGTTCAATAAAAACATTTGACAAATCAAATGGTGAATTACATATGAAGAGGTTCCACATATCGACACTGGAAATTTCAAACGTCGTAAAGGACAGGGGACGGTATCGATATACTGCAGATTGGATCGGGAAGTGTGCATGAAATTGTACACGGGCATTTTCGGGTAAGGATGATAGTTTCACGGTGGTACCGCAAAATCTAACGCAGGCTCAGAAGGAGGTTCGGGTAGAAAGGTTCCGAGACATGATAGCAAAATTTTAAGCAGGCTCGTCTCGACGCGTTTAAGATATCATTACGGATGAATTTATTATCTTTGTTCCCCAAAATAAAAATCAACTCAAGGGAAAACAGATTTCATCACCGGAAGATACACTGGCTGCATTTGAGAAGGGGATTGAAGAGGTGTCTGATGCGGACTGGAAAAAGTGTTATGAAAATTGGTTTAGACGTATGAAATTGTGTATATATGCCAATGGAGAGTTTTTTGAAAAGTAATAATAAAAAAATTATAACCTGTAGTATTTTTTTTTTAGTTTCGCAAATCTTTCCGAGTGCCCCATGTATGTCGCATAAACGACCGTATTTTTTTATTACGTTGATTTAGAAACTTGATTTTTTAGAGCTCTATTGGACTATAGACCTATGTATTTGATATTAAGTTCAACATGATACCTCCACGCATTTCTGAGAAAAAGGATCTTGACAGACAGACAGACGGACAATGAAGTGATCTTATAATGGTTCCGTTTTTTCCTTATTAGGTACGGAACCCTAAATACAATAATTATTGTACAAACGCCAGCATATCAAGCTACCCGAAACTGTCAAATTTTCCCAATCAACTTTGAACCTTACACTTCAGCGATAAAGTTGAAAATCTATTAAATTTATTTGACAGATTGTAGTAGCTTGAAGTGCTGGGTCTGTACAAAATATTTATAAGGTATTTAAAATGGCAACATTGACATTTTGTTGCGCCACCATGCACCATCGACGCACGCGCAGTGTCTCCACAGAAATAAAGTTAAGTATGTCATTTGTGCGCACAACTCACAGAGTAGGCTCCTACAAACAGGCGTGACACGCGACGCCACACAAAGACACCGCTCGTCGCGCGACACGGTGTCTTTGTGTCGAGTCGCGTGTCGCGCCTGTTTGTAGGAGCCTTTAGACATTTAATTATTTAACTTGGTATATTGTCGGTGTTACGCAAATAACGTAATGGGTTTTCAATATGTAAATAATAATAGACGAATCGTTTAGAGTTAGTTAATTGATTCAGGCGTGACCTTGCGGAAATCCATTACATAAAACCCTGTAAGAAATCGACACGTGTTTCACCTATCAACGCGGTATCCTCAGGATGACGACAACAAGATCGACAAGTCAATCGTCAACCTGAGGATGCCTCGTTGAGAGGTGAAACACGTGTCGATTTTTTTGTATTTTTTATGGCTCTTTACGAATAGTTAAGCGGAACAGGTTACTAAATACAATGTCGCCCATAAATAACTTTAAAAGGGGGGTCTATCTATAGTACGAGTATTTTTCAAGTTATTTAATATTTTATGTTTTGAGTAGCGTTTGCAATATTTCCGATGTTATTGGCTCGATTTGGATTCTGTTTATTATTTCTAAAAGCTTATGAGTTATTTTATCGGATTAACTAACATTTATGAAAATTTGTCAACTATGCAAATAAAACGGAGGAAAAAACATTATTTTGAAAAACAAAAGTATTTTTTTAAAAACACAATTTTAAGTTCATAAAATAATAGGTGGATGTTGAAAAAAAATATTAAAACATGAACAAATAAAGTCAAGATAGTTTTAAAGTTATTTTTCAATAATTTTTCATGAATATTCAGAAAAATGCGGGCCGGCACATGCCCATGGGCGACGATGTATATCAACGTCTATTGTACTTTTTCGTTTAAAGTTGTTGTTGTTGTTGATCGTAAGAACGTTAACATGTGCAGATGAAAACCTTGGATATGTGTGGAGATAGATCTTCAACTGGTCATGATCATAATACTAAATGGGAATATAACAAAGGTAAGGACTACCAATGTTCTATTGTAAAACATCATAGATTAGTAAGTCAGTCATTATATTAAATCATCCAGTATTTTTTGTGGGTCGAGTTTTCAATCCCTACTCTTGTTACCGTAACACCTGGTTCAGAGTGAGCCTTCTGTACCAATTTTTCTGCGATAGAGGGTTACAGAGGGCACGAGACGCGGTACAGCGGGGAATAAAAGCCTCTCGAAGGGTAACCTCGCCCCCTCCGGCCCCCACTCGCCCCCGCTCACCCCCGCACGCATACCCCTGCACCTTTTGAACGGTTTGTTTTACGAGCTAATTATTTTGTATAGTTTTTACAAGTTATGATTTTAATTGAAAACCCCTGAGTTGTGTGTTCGATTTGTTTGATAGCGATACGGAAAGGGTTCTTTTTAATGCTACAATACGTATATATGTTTCCTTTTCGATGTAAAGGTTAAGACGTAATTTATATGTATGAATATTTGAAACTATCCGCGTCTGAAAGAGGCTTTTATTCGGTATTGGGGATACCGCTAGCTCACTTCCGACGTATATTCTATTAATACTTATTGAATACCTTACATGAAACTACCCTCTATAATAAGTTGCGTACCCTAGATGTTTCCATTTGAATGAACGCAAAAATATTTGCTTTGACTAGGTGGAGCTTATCAAAAGATTTGTTCAACAGTGACGTTGGACGATTCATTAGCGATCTGATTTAGGGGACCAAGGGGGAGGAGAGCGGAGGGGGGGTGTACTATAGAACATTTTGAAAAAGCCGCTCCGTAGGGACCGGACCCACGCTCATTACCGACTCGCTGCGGCCCGTTGCGGCCCGCTGCGTACCGGAACGGACTGGAGCGCGTTTGCTCTTGTGCTAACAACTCTTAAGTATTCAGGTAGCAGAACTTTGGTGTTGTTATCCTTTCCTCCAAATTGAGCGTAAATACACTTAACTTGCTTCCACCAGCGGCTTCGCCCGCGTAATATCTTTATAAATTATAGCCAATTACTCAATGATAATATAGCATTCTACTGGTGAAAGAATTTTTTAAAAGGGTACAGTGGTTTTTGAGTTTATTCATTTTTGGACATGTGCTGACTTATTTAAGTTAGGCGTATCGTCTGATACCTATACATTCTATAGTGAGGCTCATAGATGTACGTTGGCTAGATCAATGTTTGGTTACAGAATCTACTTGGAAAACGATAGCTAGTGTTAAAGTTCACGGTTTGAAAATACGCTCGTAATACCACAATCTAAGCTAAAATTACACAGCACAAGTCCTCACGTAACATCAATTAAAATATATAATAAAATACCAAACGACATAAAAATGGAACAAAATGAAAAAATATTTATTAAACGGCTCAGAAAATTACTGGTGGATAAATGCTATTATTCACTAAACGAATTTCTTAATGATGAAATCAAAATGGGATGACTCTGATCTACCATTTACTCAGTTTTAGACATTGATTTTTATTATACTTTATTTGACTTTTATTTGAATTTATGATACTATTTTAATCTGTGACATTATTTATTTTAAATTAATTGAATTTTTATTACAATTTGATTTGACTTTTTGACATTAACCTGTGACATATATCTATTGTATGTGAATTGAATTTTTTAATGTTATATTTTACTTTTTATATTATTTTAATCTTATTTACTTGAAATGAATATTGATTTTTGATTGATTGATTCTTCCTAATGATTTCTAGAGGTAAAATTTGCAAAGACGTATATCACAAATTTAAATGTGATAATTATTATATAATGTAATTTTATTAGATTTTTTAATGAAAATTATTTTTAATTTCTATTTACTGCATTTATTTTAAATCATGCTACTACTCATATTTTATGTAATTGTTGTGCCCGACAGGGTCCATGTGAACTTCATTATTATTATTAAGACCTTGTAAACACATGTGATATGCAATAAAGATTTGAATTTGAAAGTCGATTATGTTGTAATGTTTGATAACTCAGTCATCCCGGTTAGCTCAGATGTTAAGAACCTCGACCTGCATGTCACATGTCTTGACTGGCGAAAGCAAGTCACGACTGTAAGTAAGAAAGTCACCGGAACGCTGCGGTCGCTCTATCGGTTGGAAAACCTTCTCCCATCACACATTAAGGCAATGCTTGTACAGTCCCTAATCTTTCCCATAATAGACTATGGTGATGTGTGTTACTATGACCTGAATGCAGATCTCCTCAATAAACTTGACCGCCTTCTAAATAACTGCATTCGATTCGTCTTAAATCTTCACCCTGCATTTCCCTCGGATTGCATAATCTCCCCTCGCTTTATATGCATGACTGAACATTTGTCTACATCAAATTCGATCCTGATGGCACTACTTAATGTTTTAGTTACCTTCAGTAGCTACTGAAGGTGAATTGAGACTGATGGAGCTCCATCAGTCGCAATTTATTGGGGGCTAAGAGTTTCAAGTCATCCATGTAGAGGAGGTAAAATATAACCTGAACACCTCTCCTCAACCGATAGCCTAGACCTGAATCCTCCAGCAGTGTGCTTATAGGATTCAGGGCTAAGCAGAACCAAAGTGGACTCGAACTGTCACCCAGAAATATTCCCCGTTTAATCCATACCGGCTCATCATTCCCCTGAATCTGTTAACATTCTGGATAGCAAAGGACCGTCCTCCATTGCCCTATACATGACATCAGGAAGGTGCTCAAAGTTGCATGTATCTTGTACAACTCCAGCACCCTCATGAGCCATGTATGTGGCACTGAGTCATAGGACTTCTTATAGTCTATCCAGCATGTCGACATATCCTTGAGGCATTGACGAACCTGTTGGCTCATGGCCATGTCGATGAGGAGTAGCTCCTTAGTGCTTTGGGATACATTTCTACATCCGTTTTGAGAGGCAAATATAATCGAGTTATTGTCAATGTGTGTGTTAATTTTTGCTCTCAAAATAATAATAATAATAACCCCACCGCCGTATATCTACGCCCCACCGCCGTATCTCTACGCCCCACCGCCGTATCTCTACGTTGACGTCGTGGTGGGGTTTGCGCGCTCCGAACTCTAGGTCTGTGCCGGTAGAGTTTTCTTTGCCGGAACAGGTCTGGGATGAGGAGCCAGACCAAGAGAGATACAAAAACCCGCAGGGCAGCATGTGGTGAGCTGATGGGCAGTAGCGATCCCACGGACCCTATCTACCGGGAGAAGTCTTGTTCCTCACCTCTGGCTTGCCTTCATTGGCTGGCTGGAGTGAACACTGACGAGGAACAGAGCTCCCATCTCATTCTTGCCTTAATTGGCCGGCTTGAGTGGAGATTCGCAAGAGCAAACGTGCTCGGAGGAAGGAAGTATTCCAGTAAGTGCTCGTAGGGATCTTGACCATCTTCCGGGCTCTGGGATTGTTCTGAAAGCCGTGGAATACCTCTCCACTCCTCAAGCACCTCAGCACATGTTGCCCCCTTGTCGCTACGACACTTTGTGGTAGCGACCGTTTTCGGGGGCCCATTATTGAGTGTGCAAGTCACCCCCCCCTGCTATTTTATCCGTGTGCATTTAAAACATTGATCAGGCAGGGGCCATAGTCTTTCCATAGTTCCAGTTAACCAATCCATTATAGCCACCCAAATCCATAGCCTAATATGTTTTGTTTCCATGTTCTGCAATAGTCCTACACCAACGGAGGGCTGTCCTTGGGGGCACTTGTATGGTGCATACAGGGATAATCGTTGGTTGGTGCCTCAACACTTATTAATGTCTAAGGGGCCTCTGCGAGTTGGCTTCGGCCCCTCGTACGCCTTCCAAAGGACTGGGATCCATGGTCCCGAGATTTGTTAAAATATAGAAAAATAATAATAATAATATTTAGCATGAAGCAACCGTTGAAGGAGCGTTTCTTTAGCCGCCTGAAGAAAGTATTTAATAGTCTTCTATCAGGCGGAAACAAGGTGCGCGCCTTCAACGGTTGGGTCATGCCGGTTTTGATGTACTCTTTCGGCATACTCAAATTGACTCAGACCGAACTCGACGCCCTGGATAGGAGGGTCCGTACGCTGCTGACTGCATATCGAATGCATCACCCACGGTCATCGGTAATGAGACTGTATATCCCGCGAAAGTGTGGAGGTCGAGGCTTTTTAAACGCTAAGACCCTCCACAATCGCGAGATATGCAGTCTTAGGGAATATTTCCTAGAAGCCGACGTGGGGATGCATCGAGATGTGGTCGCGGTGGACAAGGGTCTTACCCCGCTCTCCTGGGCTAAAGAGAACTGGCGCAAGCCTGTAGTGCTCGACACTAACGATCGCAGGGAGGTATGGCAGAGTAAGGAGCTTCACGGACGCTTTTTCCGGGCCCTACATGGACCCGATGTAGATTTACTGGCGTCCGTGACCTGGCTACGTTTCGGTGACCTCTTCGGGGAGACCGAAGGTTTTATCTGTGCAATTATGGATGAAGTTATCATGACGAACAATTACCGGAGATTTATTGTGAAGGATGGCACGGTTGACATCTGTCTGGCATGCCACCGTCCGGGAGAATCAATCCGACACATTATCTCCGGGTGTTCTCGTCTAGCTAACGAAGAGTACTTGCATAGACACAATCTTGTAGCCAGGATTATCCATCAGCAACTTGCTCTGAAATACGGCCTTGTGGAATCGGAAGTGCCGTACTACAGGTATGTGCCCGACCCAGTTCTCGAAAATGGAAATATCACATTGTACTGGGATCTATCCATCATCACTGACAGGACTATTGTTGTCAATAAACCTGATATAGTGGTGGTGGATCGAGTAGAGCGGCGCACAATGATTATTGACATAACAGTCCCGCATGACGGGAACCTCGTGAAAGCCGAGAAAAACAAACAAATCAAGTATCTTGACTTGGCTCGCGAGATTGTCGACATGTAGGATGTGGACTCAGCGATCATTGTGCCGATAGTCGTATCAGCCAATGGCTTAATTGCCAAGAGCCTCGACCAACACCTAAGGAGGCTCTCGTTGGGCAGCTGGATCAAGGGCTTGATTCAGAAGGCGGTACTCCTGGACACGGCTCGCATTGTTAGGAGGTTCCTCTCTCTGGAGCCCTGACCGCCGGTAGCTTGGACCCTGTTCCCGATACCGGTAGGCTACAATTTTTTTAATATTTTTTAATGTTTTTTTAATTATTTTTTAGAAGAATATTTAAAAATGAAAAAAGTATGTTACGTATGTTTGTTATGTATGTAATAATAATATTTATACAAAAAATTATTACAAGGCATAATTTTTTTTACAGATTTGCTTAAATGTAAATTATATTCCTAAGGCTTACGTGCCTGAACTAGGTAATCCTGTGTTTCAGGCGAGAAGAGCTAAAATAGTCTTATAAATAAATAAATTATCTGCAGGTTGACAATAGATCACTAATTATATGTTGAGTAGCTTAAATCTTAGTTTCTAAATTTGATAAATACTAAACGTAGGTAAAATTTGTACATACTTATTCACTTTAACACAGTTAGTAAATTCTCTGTATCTTCGTAGGACATACTTTGGAGAGCATCCTTGAGAATACTCTTACAATTTATGTAGTTCAGGGAACAAATGTTTGCTTTCGAATTTAGTCTATTATAGAGAAGAGGACCGAGGTACAGGTAAAATTTAGATACAAAAGCACGTTTTCATGTATTTTGTGGACAAACTATATCTTTACGCCTTTTATTAGTATACGCAGTGCTATAAGGTAGAGCTGTGTGTTGTTTTAATACAATACCCATTATAAATATTGGCTCCTGAAATACAGGTACTCTAACTTAGCTCTGGAGCCAGGGTCTCAAATTTTTCTGTAATATTTGTATGGCAATAAAGAATTTATTTATTTATTATTATAAATAGCTGTCGAACTGATAATACTTCACAAGATTTGTATGGAGGTTAGTAGGAAAAAGGGAGCTCTCTCGATGGTTAGTAACATTGTTTTACCCGCTCCACCCCATGTGGTAATACAGTAAGTTAATATTGATTGACATAGAGCAAAGTAAACTTGTCTAACGATTTTTGGGTCAGCAATATAGCGTAACTTTTTAAAAATAAATATTAACTTGCGAATCCTATTATTTAAAGCTTGTATATGTTGTTTGAACGAAAGTGTTTCATCTATTATAACACCAAGGTATTTTGTTGTATTTTTCATTTTAATGTTGGGACAAACACATTTGTTATCTGGAGGAATTGTGCAATAATGAGCATGTAATGTCGAGGTAGTGCTTGTTGTTGATGTTTGCTTGCGCATCGAACACTTAATGTAATTTGTCTTGTCTGCATTTAGTGTTAGTCAATTATGTCGAAGCCATTTATTAACAATATTGAATCCATGTTGCGCATGCTTGTAGACATTTTTTTCTAAGTCAGCCGAAAATAGAAGGGCAGTGTCGTCAGCATAAGAAAGAATTTGGCCGTGATCTAGATTTAGGTTACAGAGATCGTTAATATATATCAAAAATAGTGTCTGCCCTAAAATACTTCCTTGGGGAACTCCGAAGGACGTATTTTTTTAGTATCGCTGAGAATATTACCAACCTTACACATTGAGTACGATCTTCTAGATAGCTCTTAAATAATTTCAGCTGGGTGCCTCGGATACCTAAGGCTTCAAGCTTGTGCAACAGAATAGGAATAGAAACCGTATCAAAAGCTTTGGCGAGGTCCAGGAAGATTCCTACTGTGTGGTTACCATTATCAAGTTCTTGTGCCAGACAGTCAGTCAGATGGTGCACGGCATCGTCTGTTGACATTTTAGGCCTAAACCCAAACTGCCGTTTAGATAAAATTGCTTTATCCTCCAAGTATTTGTAAAGCCTTTTATTCATAATTTTTTCTAATATTTTAGATATATTAGGCAGCAAAGAAATAGGTCTATAATTTGTCACTTGATCTTTACTGCCTGATTTGTAAACAGGGACAACAACAGCTTTTTTGAGGCACTCGGGAAAAAGACCTGTAGTTAAACATTTTTGGAAAATATAAGTTAGTGGCGGTCCCAAAATGTGCCTGAACTGTTTAATAATTTTATTTGATATGTTATCTCAGCCAACTGCACAGTCGTCCTTCAAACTCATAATTATCGTTTGTACCTCAGTCTCGTCAGTGTCTAGTAACACAAAGGATGATGGAATAGTGCTACATGTAAATGGTGTGCTTGTTAGATAATGTGACTGGCCCTGAACTTTTTCAGCCAAACATTTACCAACATTAACAAAGAAATTATTCGCAATGTTGGCAGATGCTAACTGTGTTGAGTGTGCTTGTAATAAACGTTACACTTTTAATAAAATTCCAGATTTTTTTACTATTTGTACCAGCTTTTTCTAGTGCAATTTTATCGTAGTTACTTTTTACTTTTTTTAGAAGATTATTGCAGAAGTTACGATATCTTTTATATGACAGTTGCAAAATTTAATTATCTGGATTAGATTTAGCTTTCATATGCAGTTTATCTCTATTTTTCATACAGCGAATGAGTCCTGTCGTGATCCATGGTTTTATGTTGTAGTTTTTGTTATTTCGCCAAGACATGACCGTGTTTTTCTGAATTGCATGTTGTACATTTTTGATTAGATACAACATACAAAACTGTGGATCAGCGGAAGCGTAAACTGGGTCAAAGTCGATATTGCGTAAATCTTCTTCAAGTTTATTTACAATTAAACTAGAAATTGTGCGAGTGTCTACTTTTGGTAATTTACAATTTAAAATAAGTAGGGTAGCATTGTGATCGGTTATTGTGGAATTAGTTACAAGGGCAAGTGCAGGGAAATTTAATTTGAGCATAATATGGTCCAAACAAGAGCCACTTTGATGTGTAGGAAGCGTGTGAGCAGGAAGCAAACCATTGAAGGCGCATAGGTTAAGGTATTCCTCAGCGGATGCGTTAGCACTTTCTGAAAGAATATTGATATTAATATCTCCAACTAAAATTGTATTTTTGAAAGACGACAGGTTCTGCAAGGTATTGTTTAGAGAGTTAGTGAAATTGTTTATATTTCTAAAAGAGGGGGTTCGATATAAGGCAAGTATCGCCAATTCTAACCCAATTTTAACTAACAATCTGTTACAGTCGTGCATATTTGGTTCCTCGACAGTCACATTGAGATGATTTCTTATGTAAACTATCGCCCCATCGTTCTGATTGTAGTTTATGTTACTTTTATACATATTATATCCCGGAATAAGTGGTATATTATATTGTTTGGAAAGCCAACATTCGGTTAATACAATAACGTCACAGTTTATGTCTAGACGTTGTAGAAAAATGCTGAAGTTGTCGAAAATACTGCGAATATTTTGTGTTAGTATGGTTAGTGGACTAGTGTGGGAGGACAGATATTGTTTACAGTGTTCAACGTCACAAACGCTGGATTCAGATACAGAGAAATTATCTATGTCATTAATTAAATTACTAATCATAATTATAAAAACAATAACACGGGCTAAAAAAATACTTAATTAACGGCGCTCTTAGGCGCCTCCATAATCAACAGAATTGATATACCTTTTTTCCGCCATTATTTTCGCTGGGCAGTCAGTAGCACTTGTCTTGTGATTGCTCGGCTTTTTGAAGTGCAAGCAAGTAGCACATTTTGGCTCCTCAGTCTTCTTTGTGCATTCTTTAATGGAGTGACCTTGATCACCACAGTGGCCACAGGTAACGGTGGTCTCCCGACATGATTTGGCCGCATGTCCGTACCGCTGGCAATTATAACAGCGTGTTACTAGAGTGAAGTCTCTCACAGGGCATGACCACCAATTTATAAACACTCTGCCTTTTTGATATCAGAGCTTTACGTATCTCTGCAGATACTTCTATTATATAATTACAAGTGTCAGCGTCCTTCTTACCTGACTTATGGCTTAATTTAATGGAGGTCAAAGAGGTCTCTAGGCTGCAATTCTGAAGAGTCTCTGCTAGATTCTGGTGGAATAAACAAGTAAAAACTTCCTTTTCTTGCATGGATGAGGGCACTCCGATAACTATTAGTCTAGGCTTCCTTTTTAAGGGTTCGTCTACTGTAAGGCCTGAATTTGATTGCTGCATCGATTTTTTCACCTTCTCAATATCGTCCTTTGATTCAGTGCTGATAATGACACCGCCGTTTTTCGTCTTACGTAGTCCTCTTACCTGAAGTTTCATTTGCTCGGGGCATATAATTTTTTGAACAAGTGATTTTGTCTCCTCACTCGACTTCAGCTTGTCGTTAGGGTATATGGCAACTGAGCTTAGATTTATCGGCTGTATAAAATTGTTGGTACCTTGTTTAACCATTTCAGCAAAGGAAATTCCCGTTACCGGTTTCATTGAAGCTCCGATTGACAGCTTAAGGGCTTGCAGTTGCTGCGACAGATCAATTTGGTCTTCGAGTGTTTGGACAGTGGAGTGGGCTTGGACGGCTCTACTCTTAAGGGACTGGTACTGACCAGCCATTTGCGATGTGCCGTGACTAACTTTTCGGCATAGGGTACTTATACGCAGTTTTTGCTCCACGTTTAATTTGCCCTCTGATACAATAGAGCACACTTCGTTTAGGCACTGCTCAATGGACGACATCCAGTTCTGGATTTCTGGCGTAAGTATTACTTTCATCATGACATCTTCTCTTTGGCTGGGTGGTTGAGAGTGAGGTGAGGGCCCGGGTGCAGGTGCAGGTGCGGGTGCGGGCACAGGTGTAGGAGGTGGGCTTCGAGCACATCTGCCACCCCTGCTGAAGGGACTGCTTGCCATTGTGACACAAGTTATTTACTTGTTAATCACGTATACACATTTTCACAGAAACGATTAACACATGTTATGCTTACGTATGACACAGTTTGCTTTACTACCGGCTATTTGGTAAAACCAGGTCACGATTCAGCAAATAATTATTTATTTATTTTTATAAATGTTCGACACGTCTGTTCACAACAAAGATGCAATTAAACTCTTAAAATGGATGTAAGAAAAGTCAAAGTCACGTCAAAGTCAAATAATTTATTTCAATTAGGCACAAAAAGGCACTTTTGAACGTCAAAATTCACAAAAAATAGAATTGATTCTAGTCGCCCCTTCCAAAAGGTACTTATCGTATGGAGAAGAATGGGCAAGAAACTCCACCGTTACTCTTTTAAAATGTTTTACAATATTTTGTATACATTAATTATATAATTATATGTGAAGATGATGCACCTGGAATAAGATTACTATACCACAACAGGTAAAAATAATTAAAAATGAAGCAATGACAGAAAAAAAATACTATGTAATGGATACATGGTGTTCACATATTTACAAGCATAATAAAATTAGGTACCTATACGATATTCCTAAAAAAATTACAAGTAATACTAATAAGTCAGTGTGTGTGAGTTCAAGTAATCACAGAATGTAAAATAAATGTTATAATAATTAATTATACAATTAAATTAGCAACCAGTTTGATTTTGTCTAGACTCTAAATTGTCTTATGGAGCTAGACCAGCATGCTTCCAAGCATTCTTATCTAGGATATAATCCTCTAATTTGTAATATGCTTGTTTTCATAGATGAATTGGCAAGTTACCGTTAGAAGTATATAAACCGTCGACAAACATGTGATCGATCTATAATTCCTAATATATTTGTACACCAATTTCATTGGTAGGACATAGAGCTCGACTAAAATGTATACATAAGACCTTTATTGTAATACCTGTGTTCACAAATAAAGATTGATTGATTGATTCTTGTTCCGCGGGACTACCTGACTTATGGAGCAGGTGGGTAACGCCTGTTATCAGAAACTTTGGTAGCGACCCAGACTAAAGATGACTGGAAGTGAGATGGCAGGCAAGTGTGTAAACTAATTAGCCATTTTAGCCAAAAGTTGTGCAGTCGGTCCGGTCCCGGTGATTTCCAATTCGGTAATTGACGGACTGCTCTGGCTACATCTAATGGCGTGATTTCAACTTTTTCCATTTCTGGTATAGTTTCACACACTCGCTCGACATTCTGCATCCAGTCAGCTTCAGCGTGACAGACGGGCACCGACTATATGCTGCGCCAGAATGCACTCGTGGCGGCATCATTCGGGCGGCACACGTCTGTCACATTTTGTTCAGATCGCTCTCAAGCTCTATATACCCACCTCTCATCGCTCTGGAACATGCGATTCTGCGTGTATCGATCAACCCGCCGCTTATACCGCCGAATACGGCTCGCCCATGCACAAACTTTCTGCTTCAGGAAGTCGATGCGCTCTGTGACACGGGACATGTATTCTCGAGTTCTGATTCCAGTCCCCGAGAATGCCCACCTTACAAAGCGCATCACTCGTGGTTGTGTATTGCCCTCTCTGAAGCAGTGTAATTTTCCGATGAGCACCCTGGCCTCATCGATACGTCGCTCGATCCTGCACTGCCAGGCTGGTACGGCTGGTTTTGGTCGAGTAGCTTCGTCACAGTTTGGAAACTTATTATTATTATATGTGTGTTTACATATCTTGGGACCATGACGTCCCGGTCCTTTGAAAAGCATACGAGGGGCCGAAGCCAACTCACAGAGGCCCCTTGGACAATTTTAAATGAAATGAGGCACCAACCGACGATTATCCCTGTATGCACTATGCAAGTACACCCAAGGACAACGCCCGGTTGGTGCAGGGCTATTGCAGAACATGGAAAAAATATATATTGGGCTATGGGCTTGGGTGGTTATAGCGGATTGGTTACTTAAAGTAAACTCTACCAGAACAGACCTAGAGTTCGGAGCACGCAAGCCCCACCACGACGTCAACGTAGAGATACGGCGGTAGGGTTATTATTAATATACGGGGTGGCAGGGATGTTGACGTGAAAACTGAAACCATGGATTCAGTACATGATTCTGAACTCCCTTGCGTTGAAATTTTTCGTCGGTTATTTTTAAAAAAATCAGCTGTTCTATACATTTTGACCACGTAGGTATTGCACTTTTCTATGAAACAGCAGATTTTTTTTTAATAACCGACGAAAAATTTTTACCCAGGGGGGTTCAGAATCATGTACTGAATCCATGGTTTCAGTTTTCGCGTCGATGTCCCTGACACCCTGTATGTTAGTTACAGAGCTAGCAAACAGTCGCGTTATTTTATTTATCAAAATCTCCCAAGAAGTATCTACAACGCATAATCAACCTAACGTCGTCAACATATGGCCCTTCGAGCCGGATAAATTACTACTGGCACACCTGTGGGTTATTTCAAATCACGACTTAAATGGTGTGAAGACTACACAGAACCAATTAAAATGGACACTTTGGCATCTCATTGTTCTAAGAATGACTTTAAAAATTCTGGCAATGTACTAATAAACTAAATATAAAGCAGAATCGGGCTGAATGCATTAACTCTGAAAGGGATCTTCGTAACATTGCTAATATATTTAAATCTAATTTTAAGATAAGTCCACTTGTGTCTTCAGTAGCGACTCAGTGCAGTCTCCAGCCAGATACTTCTACCATTATACAAATAAGACCTAAAGATGTAAAGAGTATTATTCACAACATGACTCGGGGTAGATCACCTGGACATAACAGCTTGAGCGTTGAACATTTACGGCATGCGGGCTGTTATTTACCAAGAGTATTGGTCATGCTTTTCTCCCTGTACGTAAGTCACATCTATCGCCCTCAGGACCTCATGAGAACTACAGTCATACCAATCGTTAAAAGTAAAACAGCAGATATTTGTGATAAAAGTCGTCTTTGTCGTCCCATCTCCCTGGCAACAATTCTGGCTAAGGTAATGGATAGTCTGATTAACAGGCATTTAATATTGGCGCAACAAGTCCATGGAAAGCCGTCAGGAGAATATCATTGCTTACTTTATGCGATAGGTTATACAGCACATACGCTGACTTGCTTAGTTTATTACAAACGTCTTCAGCATTAGGTTTTCAAGTGAGCCCGCTGTCAACTAAGATACCTAGGAATTTTGCAACATCTGTTGAGTCCACATTTTGTCCATTATAACTAACCACTACGTTGGGTGGGGATTTCCGTTGGTAAAACGGCATTACTTTTGTTTTTTTAAGATTAATAACTAAGTTATTAATGTCAAGCCAGTTAATAATAGGTAACTTTTAATGTTATATTAATCTCTTCTTCATAATCTATTATATCATTACATTTTTATTATGACCATACTATCATCCGCAAATAACACCATAGGATGTTGTGTATGCCGTGGTAAATCGTTAATATATAGCACAAATAATGGTGGCCCCAGAATGCTACCCTGTGGTACACCACGTTTAACTTCTCTACTATCTGATGTATATTTAATCTCGTGTTTGGTCTTAGAACATATTCTAGATATTTCTGTGTACTGCTTTCGGCCACTAAGGTTATAAGCTCCAGGACATTTCCCCTTATGACGTAGGAGTTAAGTTTTTTAAAAGGACGTCGTGACTTACGTAGTTGAACGCCTTAGTCATATCCGTAAATATAGCACATACAGGAACTTTCTTGTCAATATTCGTCCTAATATTAGTTACGAGATTGTATATTGCCATATTAAAATGTAAAAAAACAATAACCAGTTGGATAAAAACACTTACATATGATGAAACGGAGGCACTTTTAGAGCACATAAAGTAGCAGATACACTCACACATACACTTACACTCTAACATACACTCTCTCATATACTCTCGCATACACTCTCTCATTCACTCTCACAGACACTCTCACATACAGACACACTACGCACTGGTATTCACACTAAAATCATACACTCACCAACATACTTGTTTTTATTTGATATTTTAAGTACCTACGGATTTATTTTAATAGATTAAGATTATGCTTATACTATGGAAGAGCGGAGTCTCCTAAGACAAGCATTGTTTGCTTAAAAGGAGACTCCAAACACGAAACTCTTTTTTGTAAACTGAAGCATAAATAAAAAACATTTTAGTTTAATTTAATTTAATTTAACATTTCTGTTTTTTCTAAACCCCATTTGTTCATTGCTCAGTATATTAATTTATGTTCGCTTGGAAGTCGTAAGATACGCAATATACTAAAATAACAGCCACATTTTTATCAAACTCCCCCGTGGCCCCCAACCCAACGCGTCGCATCGCATCACCCGCCCGCGCTATTACTTCGCTTTAGAAAACTCGCCCGTGGTCTCCAATCCACCGCGTTGGATCGCATCGCCCGCTCGCGCTATTACTTCGTTTATAAAACTCGCCTGTGGTCCCGACCCACCGCGTCGCGTCACATCGCCCGCCCGCGCTATTACTTGGTTTATAAAACTCACCCGTGGCCACGACCCACCGCGTCGTATCGCATCGCCCGCCCGCTCTACTACTTCGTTTCCGCTTAGCATTCTTTTGACTTTTAGGATGTTATAATATTTGGAACAGATTGCTAATTACAACTATAACCGTTCACCTAGAAGTGACACTGGGAATTAACCAGTTAGGGTCAACACCAGAAAATCGTGTTACGGGTTTTGGATAAGTTTGTCGCATCATGGGTGGCCGAGATGCGAAACATCGGGTCTTCTTCACGATCCGGCATAGTTTAGTGTGGGCACTGTTGTGGGTACTCGAACGGAAAGATAATTTGAATTTAAAATAACTTTAATAAACCAGCGAACGAAATAAACACGTGCTTCGGAAAAAACACGTGCGTTAGTACTGAGAGTTTGCCAACACTGTCCGAGCTCGACTGTCCAACGTAGACTGCCGCAACACTCGGTCTCTCCCCCAGTCATCGCTGTATCCCTTCCACCGACGATCGTGTTCAAGTGGTAGGGCTCGCTTGCTTTTCCGATCACATTATTATTCGTTTACGAATCAAACTGTTAGATGGCGCTGTCCACTGTATTGTGGCGCCATCCATCTACGACAAGTTTATATAGAAAACTTTAAGTAGAAGCCACGGAAAAAAAATCTGGCTAGCTCCTCGTCTTCAGCCACATATTAGCATAAAATATCTTTACTTCTTCTGTTTCTTAAAGCACACATAAAGGCTGCGGTTCTCAACTGACCGCGAGTTTCACCATTCAGAACGTTCACATCGAACCGTGCACGTTTTATTCGAAGCAATTCCGCCGAGAGCCGCCCGGACGGACACCAGACTAACTCGGAGCGGCTCGGACCGGCAGATTGTCAATATTTCTCAAAAGCTACTGCATTAAGGTGTTCTAACATACCTCTGATTCTGTAGCAATACTTGCAATATGAGAGTGCTTCTCAAACCCTGCTTGGTTTTGGTGGACTACACGCTTTTCTTTGTGTATGTTAGTTCGAACTACTACAACAGTGGCGGTAGAACTCTAGTCTAGTTATAGAATGTACTGGTCTTAGCTTTGTAGTGATCACTACGTGACCTCGATTGCTTCACTCACTAATACAATTTGCTCGAGATTGTGGTCGTGTGAGTTCTCTCCTTTAGTTAGAACGATTGAAAATCTGAAGCTGTTGGATAAATGAGTTTGTGCTTTGATTAGAATACTCTTTCAAGTCGCCTGCCATTGCGGAGGTTCAAAAATATACTTGTAAACATTTTAACGGCAATAACACAATAGCACAGAAATATCCAAGTTAGGCTTCGATACCAGTTTAATTTCTAAAATTCTATTAACAGCTTATAACTTATTTCAAAGAACTAAAAACTAATTTCAATCACGAGCGCAAACAAGCGAGACAAGCGCTATCTATGATAACATCGACGAGTTCATATTGATACGAGTGCAAATTGAATCTGACGTCACAAAACTGATTCCATTATCAAACATTATCTGAGGTATTAGAGGATTGGATGCTCTGCAGCGCTGTGTGCAAACTATAACGTAGCAGCGCAGCGCTGTTTGCGCTAGATTCCAATCTGAACAGACGCGCGGTGCGTCGATGCGCTCGCCTGTTATATTTGCATTCCGCGCAAATATGAATGCCGAGTTCTGTGACACGTCTTATTTACACAAGGGACGTCGAAACTATCGTGCAGAAGGTTTAATACGCGAGAAACGACACAAACAAAAAAACTTTTTACAAAAAATACAACCGACTTCTAAATTACAAAGTGAAAATAACTTTAATTTCGGAAGTCGGTGTCTTTGGATCAGTATTTAAGTTTTTTGACACCGACTTCCGAAATTAAAGTTTTTTAAGTTTAAGTTTTTTTTTCACATTTTAGTGGGTTGATTTGTTATTTATCTAAGTTACAATAGTCTTATGTCAACTGCTCATCAAAAATACCCAAATCGCTATAGATGTTCCTTTAATATTTGAAGAGTTCCCTCGATTTATCCAAGATTCCATCATTAGATCATGACCAAATGACAATGGGACCAATTTGAAAGTATATCCTTTCAAAAAAAAAAAATTTTTCAAATCGGTCCAGCTGTCTTCGAGTAATCGAGGAACATACATAAAAAATTCAAAAAAATATCCCGACGAATTGAGAACCTCCTCCTTTTTTTTGAAGTCGGTTAAAAAGAATAAATAAAAATAGTCACTCAACAAGGAAGTGTCCGAAATTGCAGCTGTAAAGTAGGTTTCATTATTTTATCAATATAGTAATAAAATGTATTTATTAAATTCCATATCTAACTTAACTTTTATTCTCTTTTTAACTTTTATTTATTTTTTTATTTATTTTTTTTCTTTGCATTCCACTGCACTATCTACTTAGGACACAAGCGTGTGAGCCTTTTGCATCTCATTGCACATCCTAGTGCTCTCACAATGCGCGCCACCTAGCACGGCTCCTCCGGAATACGTAAGTTCGTTTGCCTTAAAATATTCGCAAGTTCGGCGCGCGGCTCCACGGCGCGGCGCGGGTATTACTGAACTTTATTCGATCGCTATTCAATGGCGACGCAATATTAACGACACTTTTACGACACTATGAATACAGTTGGCGCTAGCATGGATGGAGCCCGTCCGCACTATGCATCAACCGGTTTCAACCAGTTATAACCGGTTCCGATTGGTTCTAGCCTCTTCGCGCGACACGTAATCCCTACATATTTTCTCAACTGTTTTATAAATTCATAGATTTATGAGGTTGAGTCGAGAAATGTTGCGTGGAGGCGTAATGGGAACTTTATGCGGGCTCCGGCCGAGAACTGCCGAAATATGGACATTTGAGAACATTACGTATGAATTCATCATGGCGGCCTGTAGTTCATTGTTAAACATGAGTCTCGTTTTGCCTGACAGACTCGCAAGAACGGGACAAGATGGCCAAATCTGTGTGGTGGCTATCTGTGTGGTGTGAGTGAACTGGTGATATGACATTGATTTAAATGAACTATCATGGCAAAAGACGTAAGTAGTTAATTTTGTCTAATTAAGACATAATAATAATTCCATATTCGATTTAACGAGTTAATACTCAACTCCAGAGATCAACGGATTTCTAATGAGCAACTAAGCCAAGTTAAAATCTATAGCGGGACCTTTTGAGTTGAAATTGGTCGTATGTATGTCTGAAATAGTGCAGTCTCATAGTAAGTCGGTCTCGGGGCGGACGGGGCGGACGGGCGGTGCCCAGCCAAGTGATCGAAATCTCTCTTCCATTGCCAGCGAAGCTTTGTAATCTTGCAGCAGTTTTTGGCAAGACATTCAGAATGAGCACAGGTGAATCTCAACCTTATTCTTTGAGAGTAGAGTCGATGTTTGGTCGGTTGGGGAGGCTATTGGAAGTGGCAGCGGCGCCGTAGGTCAGGTCGTCGGCGTCGGGTCACGTAATATATCGGCGCAGAGAACGTACTCCACACAGAGTACGAACCAGACTTTCAAATCAAATCAAATCAAATCTAATCAAATCATTTATTTCTTTACAAAAATGGGTATAATACATAGGTGTTTTTATAATAAGGTTCTCCATATTTTACCGTCACGTGGGCATGCAAAGGTTTACAATTCCAAATAAAAAATAGAAATATGCAGATCATTGGAATTACAAAAAATTAAATAAAAATGTCAGTGTGGTCATAGCAATAAAAAATATAAAATAAGACTAAGTAAGCGAACCAATAATTATGTCAATCAGGGTAATAGTATGTCAATTAGTTAGTGAATCATCATTAAGAAAATCGTCAATCGTATAATAAGTTTTCTTAATTAAAAATTCCGCCCTTCCTTTTTTTTACTTTAACACTACAGGTACACGTGATGTAGGTACCTCCTCCAACCCTTAGCTATGTCGCTATTTGATTGATCACTCACTGGACAGGCAATATGGTGACCAAGTTATGCTACAAGTTGGATATGATCCGTTCTATATCCAAGACAGTTGAGTTCGAGTTGAACAGACGTCGTCATCAGCTGGTACAGGTGCTTTGTGGAAAGTTATGAGTGCCTGATAACTTAATTAGGTGCGCGATGTCGATTGGTAATTCTGAAACAAAGCTTCATCGTTTTTAGTCAAATTTGTTTCTTCGTCATCATTCTCTGTTTGTTTGAGACTTAATTGAGGAAAACATTTTGTCAAAAATTACAAGCATTTTAAGAACATTATAATTTTCCATTTTTGTTAAGTAAGTAAGTAATCAATCATTTATTTACCAAAAACTTAGCCTAGGTAACATCAGTGTTGTTTAATTATGGGATGGGTATGGCTGTTACAAATGAGTAAGACCCCTGCCCTTCAAACTAGGAAAATCCTATATCTTGAAGGACAGTGTTCTTTAGTGGGATTGACACGTTTTACAAAATATTATTAATTGCGTAATAATTGATGTCATTTGATGGTTAACATATTAATTGAGTGAGTTTACTGGTTAATTGTATGTGAGTGTGTTGCTACGGGATTAAACTGATCTGTTGGTGTGTGTATGTGTGAGAGTGTGGTATACTCAGTAAAAAACAATCTGTCGAGGAAGTGTAGTAAAATATTTGGTGTTTTAGTCGTTAATTCGTAGTATAAATGAGTTCCTCTGTACCGCAATACTTTTGATTTAAGAGCAAATCTATTCATTTTCTTTTTAATTCAAAATGGTTAAGATTATTTATTGGTATTTTTTTTTAAGCTTGTTGTGTATTCTAGAACTTAGGATGAAATATTGGTGGGTAGTAAATGTCCTTTAGCGGTCGACTTGACATACTCGAGCAGACCTACGTCGACTAAAGAGTACTTGTATTGGCGGGACGGAGGCATGTTTGCGAAGATTCGAGCGGAAAACAAAGAGTTGTCTGACAGTGAGCAACTTGCAGTCCTGATATAATTGTTCAGTCGGGTACCTAAACGGTTTGCGTAGCATCACCTTCAGAACAGCTCTTTGAGTCCTCTCCAGTGATAGAATTGATTTTTTGTTGCTCTTCCCCGCGCAGTCACACAGTATTTCAGTAGTACCTGGCACAAGGAGTAGTAAACAGTTTTGAGCGAGTAATTACGAAAATAATGCTTTCGAACCTTTAACAGCAGCACAAGAAATATAAACACATGTTTATTTTGCAATACATGATATTAAGAAATAATCGAGATTCTCAGTTCACAAGTGCATTTAATGTAGATAAGTAAAATGTGCTCTTGTAAGAGGCGAGCGCTGCGTTTGGCATTCGATTAAATACTGGAACGTTACAAAAAATGCAGCGCGATAACATCAAGTGCCACTCTTTGCTATGTGCTGTGTAACGACAACATCAAGGGCCACTCTTTGCTATGTGCTGTGTAACGATAACATCAAGTCCCACTTTTTGCTATGTGCTGTGTAACGATAACATCAAGTGCCACTTTTTGCTATGTGCTGTGTAACTATAACATCAAGTGCCACTCTTTGCTATGTGCTGTGTAACGATAACATCTAGTGCCACTCTTTGTTATGTGCTGTGTAACTATAACATCAAGTGCCACTCTTTGCTATGTGCTGTGTAACGATAACATCAAGTGCCACTCTTTGTTATGTGCTGTGTAACTATAACATCAAGTGCCACTCTTTGCTATGTGCTGTGTAACGATAACATCAAGTGCCACTCTTTGCTATGTGCTGTGTAACTATAAAATAAAGTGCAACTTTTTTCTATATGCATTATCTACTAAATAACACAACGAATATTGATGCGGTTTCATCAACATTTTGATAATTTATCCTATTTTTAGGATTCCGTATCTCAAACGAGAAAAAACGGATCCCTTATAGAATCACTCGTGTGTCTGGCTGGCTGTCTGTCCGTCTGTTACAGCCAATTTGAACAGATTCTACTGAACCAATTTAGTTGAAAGGTACACACATATGAATTTCTGTGACCCAAACACGGACGTGTAACGTAAATAAATACATTTTGAATGTGGGGGTCACTTTTCGGGGGCAAATAAATAAAAAAATATCAGTTTTACAAACTGTACTGTGTGACATTTCAAATGAAAGGGCTTGTTTATAAGGATCTCAAATATTTTTATTTTAAAATAAATACATTTACATACTTTTAAAGATATTTAAGAAACTTTATGAAAATTGACCATTCCCCCTTATCTCCGAAACTAAGACCTACATACACGTATACATTACATAAAAGCTCAGGAAGTGTTGCCCCCTTGTCGCTAAGTCACTATGTGCTAGCGACCGTTTTCGGGGGCCCATTATTGAGTGTGCAAGTTACCCCTTGCCAGTTTATCCGTGAATTTACATAAAAGTGGTCAGGCAGAGGACATAGTCCTTCCATAGTTTTAAGTAACCAATCCACTATAGCCTCCCAAGCCTGCACCAACCCGAGGTTGTTCTTGGGTGTACTTGCACATTGCATACAGGGATAATCGTTGGTTGGTGCCTCATTCCATTTAAATGGTCTAAGAGGCTCTGCAAGTCGGCTTCGGCTCCTCGTACGACTTCCAAAGGTCCGGGTCCCCAGGGTCCCGAGATATGTCAAATACATTTTAATTATGCAAACGGATGTAAAATTGTATATATATTATTTTAATTTGCGATTAAGATATTTCACACGTATTCACAGAATAATAGGTACGACTTGTCATTCAATAATTTAAAAAGCTTACGTTCAAACTCATACAAACATGTTGTTGCTTGATTCAATTTGATCAATAAAGTTTTAGAACCATTGCATAAAATAAATATTAAGGCAACCTTCAGTCATGTGACCAAATGTCAAGACCAAATATGACTACTTTTTTGTGTCCTTGGATTATAGTTATTGTAACGAAAGTCACATTATTTATTTATTTTTCCATGTATGTGCACACAAATAATACACAGACAAGACAAAAGGAACAGAAAAATACATATAAAGGTGATGACAAAAGGTGGTGACAATGTTTTATTTTGACATTTATTTCGCACAAATCATCAATAATCATTTCATAATTTACACATACAAGTTTTCTTCAGTATGGTTTCATCGCAACACTAATACTATAACTGAAACCACGTCGCCTTACCGTTATTACGAATGAAGTAGCTTTTGATAAATTGGCAATTTTTTGTGGACATTACTATTTAGGAGTAATCGCCATCGGATAGATACGGCTCGGATATTGCACGGATACATTTAGGTTAGATCAATTGAATCTAAAGGCAGATTTGACCATGTATCCCTGTGTGCTTCAACAGTCCGTGTCAGTGCGGAGCGGGACAGTTTCCTGTATCTCTCATCTCAGGCGCAGGAACCTTCCGGGACTCGGCCCGGGATCACCGTGTCCCGCACGGCCTCGCTTTATTTTATCAGAAACTAATTACTCACTCACACGCTCTTCTTAGTGGAGCCTTTCCCTGCAGATAATCTTAGCTTACAGCTTCAGTCGTTTACTAATACATGCTCTTTAAGAAGAGGCGTTTATACAGAAGTGGGTGACGTTAGGCTTGAAGTATGTATAGATAGATTGTTTTGATATTCCGGTAATGCTGGGTTATGTCGAGAGCAAGAGCTTGCTAAGTTTGTTTGCTTATATTCGAATTTCTAACAGATAATAGAGAAAAGTTATTATTATCTGTTTGAAACTCGAAGTCTAGGCAAACATAGTAAGTGAAAAAAAGGCAAAAACAAACTGAAAAAAATGGTTTGGCTTTTTTTTGGTTTCTAATTGTCTTATATTGTTGCAATCTATACGTTGAATTTTAACAGAGTTTATTAATTTCTCCATGGATACTATGTAGTTTTTTAACAATCCTTTAAGAGACTCCGTATACTACATAAGAATAACAAATAAATTCAATAGCCTGTCCTCAAACCAAGAGCCTGTCAGGAATTGAGGGCTCTGTCTATGTTGTTTTCTATACTCGACAAACCCACTTCTTCTTACCTGACTTCCCATATTCAATACTTATGCTCTGCCCATAGTAAAAATCTTCATTCCACCAACAATCGTCTTCTACGATGTCCTTTTCACTGCTCTGGTTTTATTCACTCTTCTTTCTTCGTCCAGGCTGTCTTTCTTTGGAATGCGCTCCCTCTGAACATCAGGACGGCAACCAGTCGGTTATCTTTAAAAGTGAAGGCACGTGAATATATTCATAAGAAGTTGGTAGAATCGTCCCAGCACTGATTTGCTGGATTCGTTTTCTCCTCTACCTATCGTTATTTCTCCTGACTAAGTTTATTTTGTTTATATGTATGTATGTATCTATGTATTAGTATTTATCTTATTCGAGTTATCTATCAGTTATGTTGCACCTGCCATGTTTTGTCTCTGCATCACCCTAAGGTTGACTGGTAGAAAATGCCTCAGGCATTAAGTCCGCGTTTGTACAGTATTTTTTTTTACTTGTGCATAAAGTTTTAATAAATAAATAAACAATTATTAATTGAATGATGAATATGATATTTGTTAATATGATTACATAACAAACCACGACATTCTACTGAGATAAATATTATCCTTTAATAATGTAAAATGTGCAAAGAGAACATCTTAAGAGCAAGAGCAAAGTTATGAAATTAACGTCGTAGCGCCGTAGCGCCCGGGGCAATCTCGTACGTCACGAGTACTACGACAACATCGCTACGCCGAAGCGGAGGCTACGCGCCGCGCGCCGCTACGACTCAATTAACTGACCTATTTGTGCAAAAGCTGATATTCAATGAAAATATTGGATTCAGGAATTCAAATCAGATGTTTCTTGGGTTCACTTTGAACATTGCACGTAGTTCAGGTTCACATTTTTAGATAGTGAACAAACATTGCATAAAACACGTCCAACGCTGACATTGTTTTTTTCCTATACCTAATAAATGGTCCCACAAGGTGGACCGATGACCTGGTGAAGGCCGCAGGAATCCGCTGGATGCGGGAAGCACAGAACCGGTCGAAGTGGCGGTGCTTGGGGGAAGCCAAGTCCAGCAGTGGACGTCTTTCGGCTGAAATGATGATGATGACCTAATAAATGATCTGGGGTTAGTTATCTGTATGTACATTTTTGACATGTTAGGCAACACAACTGAAAAAAAAAAATACCAAGACGCTGTGTATTTTATAACAACCAGTAAGTCAGGTCGCTTGTTCCACCGGCAGAGAGATGAAAGCGCTGCGAGCCGCAGATCATATCTCATGCACCGACAATGTTCAATGTTCAGCTCGATACTACTCTACACTATTTATTGTTGTCTGCAGACAACAATAAATAGTGTAGAGTGGTATCGAGCAGGAAGCTCGCGGAGATATTGAAAATATATCTTCCTGGAAGCGGTGTCGTTTGCTGGTAAATTACACTTCTAGCATTGTCCATTGTCCGCTCTTTATCTATGGTTTGATGTACAATCCCAACAGCTCTGCCTCTTTTAGTCAGTTTTATCTTGTAAATCGAGGTTCTCGCGAATGGTTAGGAAGTACTACACGTACATACACGCCCATTGGTTTACATGCTTTCAGAAACTTTTCGCGGATAGTTCGAGGAACATTCCTAAATGGTTTAGAGATAATAACACTCAAACAAACTTAATTTATATTTATCTCTTTGAAATAAAACATAAAATGGATCAGTTATGTTACGCCGCGAACTTGGGACAGTAAATTCGGTTATAAACTTTGTTTTGTTTTCGACATTAAAGCAATGCTTGTTATTGTGCGGCCTATAAATCTGTGCATATCGAGCATTTATCTCGATGTGCGCCCTCATACAGTGTGCAAGTGTGCCCAGCGTGCGCAGATCAGCGGGTTATAGACTAGAACGTAAACATCGAGGGCGTATAGTTAATTATGACATGTCCGGTCGAGTGTCCCACACTGTAGGTGGACACAGAATATCTACTCCGTGCGGTATGTGAACACAAGCTAACGGAGACAGCCAGAATATTGACATCAATCAGTGGTCAGACATTATTTGATTTATTTTGATTCCATTTAATTTGATTTATTTTGATTTTATTTGGCTATTAATTTATGTTTTGCAACCTTCATTGAGTCTTTCGGCTGAATAAATGAATGTTTAGCAATAGGTATAAATTAATGTTACCTAAAATAAATTAATGTTACATAACACCACAACGAATGAGATTGTGACTATGTGCTCGTATATTTTCAATTATACTGCATAAAGTCAAGTTTTTAATTAACAAAGAATGCGATGCCTCGTCCTAGTAATGCTGTCGGGCGATCTCATAACACACATATTTAACATCACGCCTGTGTTCCCTGAAGGACTAGGCAGAGGTGTGCCTACGGTACACCCACATTTCAAGTTTGCGGAATATATTAATCGATAGTAGTAGTTCTTCTGTGCCTTGCCTGTTAGGATTTTGCACTGTACACACACACACACACACACACACAAATAGGTACTAGTGCCCGTGTACGTCCATTGGCGGACGCTGGCTCCAATTAGTGCCGCCGCTAGAGAGATGCACGTCTGCGTCACATTTGTCACACGCTATTGTCTCCGTGTTTCGGGGCTCCAACTGTAAATACAGACATCTCGGGTTGGGGCAAAACTGACAAAATACAGGCTAATTATACATTTTATTTTTAGAAGTACAAGGTGAATTACTAGTTTTTAGGGTTCCGTACCTAAAAAGAAAAACTGAACCTTTATAGGATCACTCGTGTGTCTGTCTGTCCGTCTGTCACAGCCATTTGCACCGAATCTAATGGACCGATTAAGTTGTAATTGGTACGCATAAGTATTTCTGTGACCCAAATATGGACATGTAACGTAAATAAATGAATTTTGAATATGGGGCTCAGTTTTGGGGGCAAATAAGAAAATTAAAAAACAAATTTATGGTAACTGTACCGTGTGACATATCAAATGAAAGGGCTTGTTGCGAGGGTCTCAAATATTTTTTTTAAATATGATTTTAAAATAAACACTTTTAAAGATATTTAAGAAACTTTATGAAACTTTACCATTCCCCCCGCCCTTATCTCCGTAACTAATGAGCCCAAAATAAAAATAAAAATCAGGGAATGTTTCTTTACTCATAGATTACAGGAAAACCTATAAGAAGTCTATGATCTTAAAATAATATAGTAAAACTCTCAATATTGTGCGTACAAACTTACATTTGCAGTTGAAATGTATGGGAGAACATGTTTTTCAACTACAATGTTGTTTGTTTTTGGGATAAATTCATTCCAACTACGGAACCCTTCATTGTGCGTGGTCCAACACTTGGCCGGTTTTCTTAGATTTGCACATAATATTTGTTGGTTCTGTTGTTTTTTTTAAAGGTGTTTCTGTACCGCTCTTGGGCAAAGCCTCCTCCTATTTCTTCCACTTCTGTTGATGTTATGCTTCTTTTCGCCAACTGTTGAGAGAGGCACCTGCGCCTCTGTCTGGCGTGATCTCGTCCTGCTAGCTACAATATTACTTGTATATTACGTTAAAGCACGCAATGCACGTGTGGGAGCGTGTACTGCATAAGTGTGAAACTGTACCATGTGATAAGGCGCGGCGTGACGTGATAAGGATACACAGACGCGGCGCGGCCATCCATCATCAGCGACCTTCGCGTCACGACACGCGACACGACAGGCCACACGATGGCACCATCGTGTGGAATCATATAGAAGCTCCATCGCGGGCAAGTTTTGTGTCTTTGTGAAGAAAACAGTGGCTATATTTGAAAAGATCAACATTAACAACTTTCACGTAGGTACAAATAAGCAAGCTAAATTATTATTACTACAGTCACAACTCCCGGGGTTATGGATTTGTGACTGTCGTAAGTAATAATTTTTTGTTCATAATACCTGATAATTACAAAGACAGCGCGATACATTAAGCTGTGAATTTGAAGTTAACACACACATGTAAGGACTGTTGTGTTATTTGAAGTTGACACACACATGTAAGGACTGTTGTGCTATTTGAAGTTGACACACACATGGAAGGACTGTTGTGTTATTTGAAGTTGACACACACATGTAAGGACTGTAGTGCTATTTGAAGTTGACACACACATGTAAGGACTGTTGTGTTATTTGCCTATTGTTTTGTGACTAATATTATTATTAGATAAAGGTGAATCTTCTGAACTTATTTTTGTTATTACTTGGCGATACGCACGAACGTTAAAAGTGGATGGTAGTAGCAGGACGGACGACTATTCATCATTATTTATGTCTACCGAGACGGCGTACATTGCTATTATAAATATCATATCCAGTTATAGTTTACAGATAGTTTCAGCCATATCCGCTTTATTGTTCGAAACTAAAGCTATTTGGAAGTTCCGATGAGGTAACATGACTTTGATTTTTTTTTGATCGCGAGCAGTTTACTTTGTTTTTGATGGTTTGTTGCTAGTTGGGACGATAAGAAAATTGTACCTTCTTGCTTCTATTGGGTGACAAACTTCAATAAATATGAGGGGCTCAGAGCAATGCAAAGTGGTGGAAGTTAGCATTCAAGGAAACCCTTTACGTCGTGCGACAATATCAAAAATATAAATAGTACAAATATCCTAAATAACTATTAGGTACTCAATAATATCTCAGCAGCAGCAGTTCCTTTTTGTAAGAGTAAATACTTATTTTTTTCACTTAATATTATTGGGAACATTACAGCTGGAGTCGACCCGAATATGTTTGCAAAAGGCTAGGATAATAATGATTTAGGAACAAGTCGCGTATTGGTCGCAGATGTGTGCCGGCCGCCTCAAATAAATCAGTGGAGGGTATCTCTCATGTTCGGACAACGCACATAACTCGCCAACTTATTCTATTAGGAGGGCCGGACGACACCGGACGGCGGCGGCGCCGAACAGCGGCGGCCACCGCCCATGTGTGCACAATGGATCTAGTTTTTATCGCGAGTACCGAATATAATGTTGTTCGAATAAATTGCGGACGTGAGCGGCGGGGCGCGGGGTGCGGAGCGAGAGGGGCGGGGGATGGTAGGCAAAGTATTGAGACGATTACAACGGATTATCCTTTAATAGAATCATGGAAGCCTACTGTCTGTTCATTAGAAACAGTTGTCAGATAATTGTTATATTATTTGACATCGTGTCGCTATGGGATTGGAACATTCTCGTTTTTTGGTTGTGATCGTACCAATTTGTAGGTAAATTGACATTGCCTTTAATAATATCCTTCGGAATTAATTGCTCGGCCATTTTACCGCCTGCTTAATTAACCGTTCATTTTGATTACATTTCCACGTTAATATTTCGCAGCAATTGCTTCATAAACAACATTGGCTTTCACGTGATTGCTTCATAAACAAATCGAAGCAATGGTTCTGTGCTTCGCGCGGAGTGCGACGTGCCGAGTTATTGCGGTCACGTCGCTAACTTTGTAAGGGCGAGGGTGTCGCAGGGGAAGCCGAGGAGCGGGAGGGGGGCGGTCAGGTCCCGGACCGTTTGCTCAAGCCTTCTCTACAAATGAAGATGACACGATAATCGATAGCCACCTACTAATTGACGGAATTGTACAAATTTGTAACACGAAAAATAAAGTAAAGCTCGAAGCAGTATTAAAGGGTGAACAACTGTACGCGGCCGAGACAAGCGTGTTTATGTATGGTTGTCCACGTGTAGGTATTGTAGCGTTTGATTGTGATAGTGACGCTATGTGGCTATAGATAGTGCAATCCACTAAGACGCGCCCCACTCACAGTAAAGTACAGCTTACAGTACAGTAATCGCGGAGTGGGGCGCATCTTTGTGGATTGCACTATCTGTAACCTTTCATCTATCTCTCTTGTGATAGCTTAGCTGGGCTACGAGCCGACCGCAGTCGCAGGTGACTATTGCATTATTGTACATATTACACGGCACAGAACACATAGCGTAGGACACTTTACACACTTACACAATATGATACAACACAACATAACTAGGTACAGTTAAGGTAGTCACGCACATTGAAGATAATCCTATACGATTAAATGAGCAATACCAACACATTAGTACCTACTAGAAGTGTTAGTAGGTATCACTGTTTTTTATTTCACTAAGTACCTAGGTACTAATAAGTAAAATATCTAACGCTTTACAATACAGTTTACCCAAAAATCGTTGTTTTTGTAATTGTAAAAGAAATTACGCGAATATTAGAACATGTTGTTGTTTATCTTAAGATCAATATCGTCAACTATCTACTGTATGTTTCATTATATTATAGGGCACTTAAACCATACATCTTTTGCCCAGTAATTGTATCATAATAATAAAATTATTCTGTTGATGATGAGTCAGAATCATCAGGATGCAGACTCTCTTCTTCTTCTATTAAAGCAGTTGTGGCATAAAATAAATTAATGTCTGAACTATCGGGTATGTGTACCTTGTGGCTTTGAAACACAACGCATATGAAATATTTTTGAACAATCACTGCAGGTCAATTGGTTTTTGATCGCAATGGTACGACAAACTACAAAAAAATTACTGGCTTAGCAATTTTTTTTATTTTTAAAAACGTTGCCCCACACTAGGAATTTCTCCTGTATTGTGAGTGCGTTTACAAACATCTAAACTTATATACACAAACAGCCAGCAGCAATTACAGTGTCATTTAAATTGTTATCCTTCTAGTTGCTGGTTCTGTTTTCTTCTATTAATTTTTTGTAACATCTATTTCTACTTTTTAAACTGCTTTGGAATTGTTTCAAATAGCTGATTTTAACATTCAACCAATGGCCACCCAAAGGTGGTCATTATTTTCCTCAGTTTTGTCTATTATCTCAGAATCTACAACAGAATTTAAATGAGCAAAGTATTGTTCAAGGGATTTCAATACTAATTATGCATTTCAGATAATGTCCGGGCAATAACTCTAGACATTATCACATGGCAATTACTATAATCATGGTGGGCAACTGAAAAATAACTAATAATAATAACCCCACCGCCGTATCTCTACGTTGACGTCGTGGTGGGGTTTGCGCGCTCCTAAACTCTAGGTCTGTACCGGTAAAGTTTATTTTGCCAAAACGGGTCTAGGGTAAGGAACCAACCCAAGAGAGATACAGAAACCCGCAGGGCAGCATATGGCAAGTTGTTGGGCAGTAGCGACCTCACGGACCCTATCTCCCGGGAGAAGTCTTGTTCCTCACCTCTGGCTTGCCTTTATTGGCCGGCTGGAGTAAACAATGACCAGGAACAGAGCTTCTACCTCCTTTTTGCCTTTATTGGCCGGCTTGAGTGGAGATTCGAAAGAGCAAACGTGCTCGGAGGAAGGAAGTATTCCAGTAAGATGCTGGTAGGGATCTTGACCGTACTTCCGGGATTGTCCTGATAGCCGTGAAATACCTCTCCACTCCTCATAAACAAGACGTGTTGTTGTTGTAGCTCCTCAAGACGTGTTGCCCCCTTGTCGCTACCACACTATGTGCTAGCGACCGTTTTCGGGGGCCCATTATTGAGTGTGCAAGTCACCCCCTGCCATTTTATCATTTTACATTGATCAGGCAGGGGCCATAATCTTTTCATAGTCCTAGATAACCAGTTCACTTTAGCCATCTAAACCCATAACCCAAAATCTTTGTTTCCATATCCTGCAATAGTCGAACACCAACCGGGGGTCGTCCTTGGATGTACTTACATAGTGCGGACAGGGATAATCGTCAGTTAGTGCCTCATTTAATTAAAAACGTCTGAAGGGCCTCTGCGAGTTGGCTTCGGCCCCTGGTACGCTTTTCAAAAGACCAGGACCCTAAGGTCCCGAGATATTTAAACATATGTAAAAATAATAATGATAAATATTTATTCAGTATTAAAAATTTGTAAAATATTAACATAAAATCTTAGAAATAATTTACAAAGGTATTAGGAGTCTCCGCGCGAACTCGGAAGCGTTTGGGTGTAGAAAATGTCTTCTGAGAAAGTAAAGTGTGTATCATGTAACGCAGTGATAAACGAGTTGTTATGTTTTGTGCAAAATAAAATAGACATTATGGACGAGGAGAGTTTGATCCGGTTGTGTATTAGCACCTTTAATGACGGAGAAATCGCAACGGCAAAAAGTTTATTGTTCGAGTCTATTTCTACAAGTACCCGCAATATATCGAGGCGAATAAACAAAGAGCAGAAGAATATTGAAGATATTATATGCGTCTTAAAGACAACAGACCCAGATAAAACCCCGATCTTTGTGGCCCGAATGTTGGAGAAACTACCACCGATATCTTTTGACCACATCGATGTCTCAGCTCTGTTGAAAAATATTTTGGTTTTGAAATTGGAAATTCAGAATTTAAAACAGTCAAGTGTGACGATAGACCAATTAAATAGTTTGAGAGCGGATATCGACCATATGAAGTATGCGTCGTTGGTAGATGCAGAACGACCAAGGTTTGTAAACAATAGACGCGGTGGATACTTACTGGAAAGTGGTTGTGATAGTGGTCCGATCGGTATCATCAATCTTTCAAAAAATAACAGCAATGTGGAAAGTACGCTAAATAATAAAACAATGGAAAAGGTACATTGGCGATCACCCGCATTTCTGAAAAATAATAAGGCTGGAAGTAGCCATAGCGCTATCTCTTCCGCACGCCGCCTGAGCCCAGCTGATAATACTGTAGCCGCCGCCGCCGCCGGTAACACTTACGACGTCATGCAGCAGCGATCGAGTGGCTCACATACAGTGAGTACACAATATGATAAAACATTGTCACCGACGAACCGGTTTGCTGAGGGAATGCGAGCGCCTGAGTTCCTCACCGTTAACGCCGACTCATTAGACAGCCGTATCGTTACGACTGATGTAAATAAAAGTAAGTCGTTAGCAGAGGTAACGCAAAATGGTGTATGGAAATCGGAATGTCCTAAAGAACCATGGATCACAGTGCAAAGGAAAAGGCACAGAAACATGCACTCAGACTCTGTTGTCAGAGGAAAAGCTGCTTACATGCCGGAGGATAAATTTAAGCCCGCCAGTTTGAAGATACCTTTGTTTCTCTCCAATGTACACAAAGATACATCGGAAAACGATATTGAGGAGTATGTGTTTTCGAAGATTAACGAAAAAGTTGTTCTACAAAAAATTAAAATGAAAAACGAAAAAGAATACAATGCGTATAAAATAATTATTTGCAATAACAAGTTAGACATGTTCCTAAGCGATGAGTTATGGCCAGCAGGTATAACATGTAGACGTTTCAGACCTTACAAAAACCCTAGGTCTGACAAGGATGAAAACAGAAAGCATTCGAAACAATTATATGCACAACCTTAGTGACATATAACTGTAAGAATATCAAGCGCTCTGTCGAGGGTATACAGCAGCTGTGTAGCTTTGCAGATATAATTGCCTTGCAAGAGACGTGGTTGCTGCCGGATGAGATGCCGTACTTGGCTGGCGTGCACAGTGAGTTTGGGAGTACTGGAACATCAGCTGTTGACCCGGCGGCCGGTATTCTAAGAGGTCGGCCTTTCGGTGGAGTTGCTCTGCTGTGGCGTAAGGCGCTTTTCTCGTGCGTCTCTGTGGTCTCGTGTGTGAATCCGCGTATTGCAGCTATACGGGTGATGACGAATGATCGACCAGTACTAGTGTTTAGTGTTTACATGCCCACTGACTGCGCGGAAAATGTGACGGAATTCACAGACTGTTTAAGTGCGGTGAGTGCCTTAATTAATGATAGTGATATTGAGTCTGTAATCATGCTAGGAGATTTCAACGCACATCCGGGTGAGCGTTTTTATCGTGAGCTTTTAACTTTCTCCCAGGAACAATTGGACATGTGTGGACACTAGTAGGTTGCAGCTAACATCTGAGCCGTTCACATTTATTAGTGAGGCACATGGTTGCAAACGTTGGCTGGACCATTGTATGGTTACAAGCGCAGCCTTGGATTGTATTACCAATGTATATATTAAATACGACGTCTATTGGTCTGATCATCTCCCATTAGTCATCAACTGTAATCTAGATGTTATTAAGCAAAAGGCATTGCCAATGAACCCTGTTTGTAATGGAATTAAATGGGGAGACAAGAATGCGAGTCAATGTCTGGCTTACGAAAGCTTATGTAACTCTAAACTTAAGCTCATTGATTTGCATACTGAGTTACAACAGTGCTGTGGCAAATTTTGTAATATTAACTCTTATAGAGAGGTCATAGATAATATTTATAAAGAGGTAGTAGATATCTTATGCACTAACGCTGTTGTCACTTACGAGCAAAAGGCTTGTATACGAAGGAAACCATTGGCTGGGTGGAACAGGTATGTGAGCGAGGCTCATAGAAATGCCAGGCTGGGTTTCATTACATGGAGTGACTACGGAAAGCCTTCATTGGGTCCCGTTTATGACGCAATGGTTAAATCGCGGAAAATTTTCAAAGGAAAAGTAAAGTGGTGCCAAAACCACCAGGAACAGTTAAGGATGGATTCGCTGGCAAAGCACTATGCCAATGTAGACTTTAAAAGTTTCTGGAAAGGTACTAGTAAGCTAAATCCTAGGCCTGGTATTCCTGTGAGTATCGATGGGATTGCCAACCCAAAAGATATTGCTGAGTTGTTCAAGACCCGGTTTACCACACAATCGCCCCTGGGACCACCATGCGGGGAGCTCGATGCTCTTCCCAAAGATGAGGAGGTACCAACAATGGTCTTGGCGAAAGAGGTCAGGGCCAAAATTAAATATATGGCTAGAGGGAAATCCCGAGGCCACGATGGGCTGAGCATCGAGCACCTACAGCATGCTGGTGCGCACTTGCCACGAGTACTCGCGCTACTATTTAACTTGTGTCTGTCTCATTCGTACTTGCCCTCGGGCATGATGCGTTCTCTGGTGGTGCCAGTAGTCAGGAACAAGACTGGAGACGTATCGGACGGGTCAAACTACAGGCCAATCTCTCTAGCCAACGTCATAACCAAGGTACTTGACAGCGTGCTCAATTCGCATCTAAATAAGCATGTCAAACTTCATGATGCCCAGTTCGGTTTTAGGGCAGGGCTGTCAACGGACACGGCCATTCTTAGTCTGAAGCACGCTGTTAAGTATTACACTGATAGACAGACACCAGTCTACGCGGTCTTCCTGGACCTATCCAAGGCCTTTGACCTAGTCTCTTACGATTTACTCTGGCAGAAGCTAGGAGACACAACACTGCCGCCAGAGATCGCATCTCTCCTCAAATACTGGTACCTACACCAAGAGACTCGGGTGAGATGGGTGGGGGAGCTTTCGGAGCCGTGCAGGCCGGAGTGTGGGGTGAGACAGGGGGGACTGTCCTCGCCCTTACTCTTCGGTCTCTATGTGAATGCCTTGGTCGAGCGACTCAGCAGCATGCGTGTCGGCTGCTATGTGGATGGTGTTTGTTTTAATAATCTAAGCTACGCGGACGACATGGTGCTGCTGGCTCCCTCGATCAATGCTCTCCGTAAGTTACTGGCTGTATGTGAGTTGTACGCGGAGTCTCATGGGTTGACATACAACACCAAAAAGACAGAGTATATCGTCTTCAGGTCTGGTGCCAGATGTCCATCTACGGTCCCTCCTCTGTTACTTAAAGGTCACCCAATAAACAGGGTGTATAAATTTTAATATTTGGGTCATCTGGTAACAGATTCCCTGAAAGACGATTTAGATTTGGAGAGGGAGCGCAGAGCGTTGTCAGTCCGGGCGAACATGCTGGCCCGCAGGTTCTCTCGATGTACAGTCGCAGTTAAAATTGCCCTTTTTAAGGCGTATTGCACAACACTGTACTTGTACAAAATGTAATTACCTAATTCATTATTTTATACCTATACTCCATTTGAAATAAGATTAGACATTTAACTAAACCTTTTTACAGTCCGTTCAGCCGATTTTGACTTCTATTGCGTTGGTGGCCATGACAAATGGCAGCTGCAGTAAACAGTTGGTTTGTAACCACTTTTTTTGCTTTTAATGCCATCCTTATGCCTACGGTATAGAAGTCAAAATCGGTTGAACGGACTGTAAAAAAGGTTTGTTTAAATGTCTAATCTTATTTCAAACGGAGTATAGTTTACTTAAATACTATTTACATAAATGATAAAAATAACAAAAAAAAAAAATGTCTCAAAATACGTAATTTCTTATTTAGTTTGCGTAAAATTAACCTAGTTAAAAACACGTGATATGATTTTGTGTCAGCAGAATTTGAAAGTGGAATAAAAACAATGTTGCACAAAATTAAATAACGTTCGAGGCTATGTGTACATTCGATCACTCCATCATTCCATCACTATTATAACTAATCATCTCTATTATTGTGACATCTGATAAAAAGAACAATACAATTAATGACCACGAGACTGAAATTAATAATGTGATTCAAAGATTGATTGAATGGCTAAAGGAAAATAACTTGTCTATAAATCTAAAAAAGTCCGTCTATATACAATTTAATAAAGCAAATAATGCAAAACACAATATTAAAATGAATATACATAGAATTCACGAAGTACCGCAAACTAAATTTCTTGGCGTAACCTTGGATCAAGACATCAACTGGAAAGCACATATTGATACAGTATCCAAACAAATTAATAAGTTTGCATATGTACTGAAGCAGATTAGAAACATAACAAACATTAAAACGTCTATTACAACATATCATGCATATGTTGAATCAGACATCACATAATTAAGCCATAGCTTAATTATGTGGGGTAACAGTACTGATCAAAATAGAGAGATGCGTTAGAGCATTATGTGGCCATAACCCGACGAATCTTGCAGGCCGGTGTTTAGGAAATTGATTTGTTACCGCTGCCATCCCTTTATATTTTTAAAATTTGTGTGTTTGTGTGGAGGCATAGAGAATTGTTTGCGAAAGCAAGCGATGTAAATTCTCGCAGCAGACGTGACCCCTACAGGCTCGTGTTAGATGTCCTTCCAAGGCTTGAAAAATATAATAAAAGCTGCATGTTTATGTGTGTCCAGGTATACAATAGAATACCAAATGAGTTCAAAATATTAAATACAAGGTTGTTCAAAATTAAATTATACAAATGGCTATCTACCAATAGTTTTTACAGTGTTAGGGAGTTCCTGGAACATAAAATCGCATGATGACTGATTGTTTCGTTATGCATGTAAAATTTTGCACGCTTATATCTATTAAGCAAAACATGTCTGTTCACATTATTAACATTAACATCTTTTATACCATGTTTTAAGCAAATAAACGATATTTCTATTTCTATTTCGATTTTACTGCGGGCGATTAATGTGTTTAGACATCAACAAAATCAAGAATTTGTAGGCAGTGTTTATTTATTTATTTATTATTTGGCTCTTCAACAATGAGTACACTATTACTTAAATATGATTAAATTAAATTAAAATAATTTGATTTAATTTTAGACTAGAGACACCCATTAAATGGCAAGTGCGGCTTTTTTTAGAACAAGTATTGATGAGTGAAAGAGGTCTATATCCACTTCGTGCTCTTTGTATGCAGCATACATTCTAGACAGTGGGCAGTATTGCTTGTAAACTAACTCACGATAATTAGCGGTTAGAATATTTACGCTATGTACTTAATATTACGCCTATTGCATTGATATTTCAATGCAATAGGCGTAATATTAAGTTGATACAGTAATTCTCAATGAATAATGTAACTAGCGGGAATGTACGAACGCAAGGATGCGTTCAATATGGCGGTTTTACGAACTTTGTAATTTAGGTATTTAGACCTAAATCCTAGGTATGAGACCTATATATGATCGTTGATTCTTTGAATTCGACTCGATGGGACCAAAAGCTTATGGTGTATAAGTTGACACGGCTTTCGAAGGACCATACGAGGGAAAATAATTTACGTGGGGTGGAATATTAGCCAACACAGAATTGAGCTACACACAGGTATGAGTAAGAAATAGGGATGGATGGACTTACTTGGGAATCTTCTGGACGAAACACGTTGACTCAAGGACAGCTCAGGCTATCCTGGTGTTCACTGATTCAATTCACTGTGGTGCACTTTTATTGGGTATTTAAATTTCACAATTGTATCGGCCTTACAAATAGAGAGCTTTTGAATTTTGATATAGTATGGCGCGGGTGGTGTAGTGCGCGCGCGGCGCGCGGGCGGGAGCGGTGAGTGTTCACTGACAAGTGTCCAAAATTTGAGAAGTTCTCTCAAATCACAGGAGATGCGATTGGCTCTCGCTACAGTGGAGCCTCTGATTGGTGCGTGCGATGAGCGTCCGTCTCGTTCCGTTGTACGGGAATTGGGAAGGAAGGAATATAGCTCAAAACTGCGTTCGGATATTATAATAAAAAAACTTATTACTAAAACTTGCGCGAGCATAATTAGTCTGTATTTTATGAAAAAACAGGCTTAACTCATAGTTAGTCACATACCTAAAACTAAAAAACACACGAATAATTTGATATTTTTTATGCTTAACAGACCTAATCAAAAATAGGTCATGCTTTCATGAATAATTTAAATAAAACTTACCTTCGATTTTTACACTAAACAGACTCAATTATTAATCGGTCGCTTTAAAATAAAAACTCCACACGTTTACTACGACAGCGCCCGACGCATAATGGTTTACGCCACTGTTTTGTTAAATCCTTGTGAAAACGTATGAGAGTGAAAGAGACCGATAAAGTTGTAACTCGGTCTAGGAACGAGATATCGAAGAAATTCCGAGATATAAAGATAGATGACGTTAAAACGAATTTCTTTGTATGCTTAACTCATTTTGGACTGAACCCGTAATCGGTCAGTTTATTATTAAGCGTGCGATAATTAGCGTTGCATCTGGTATTCAAGGCAATGCGGCCCGTTGCCACTGGTATTCAGGAAATGATAAGGCCTGTTGCCAGAGGTATTCAGGACATTGATTTGATAAACATTATAAAATAGTGAGCACATTATAAGTGAGATTCACAAGTTATGTCACAATGGTTAGTACGAAGTTTCACTACCACCGTACCTTTATAATTCTATTTATGTATTCTTGCTCCTTTGGATGATGATTTTGTAGCGGTAATTATGTTAAGCGGACTGTCAGCAGATTATGATCCTTTAATAATAGCTCTAGAAAACTTTAACGTTAAGCTATCCAGTGATGTTGTAAAGGCAAAGTTGTTACAAGAAGCTCAACGTCGTGATAAGCCAGATGAGAATGCAACAGCACTATCAGCATCACGGAAAACAACAGACCCATCAAAAAAACTTCCAAAATGCTATAGATGTAAGAAGACTGGACACTTTATTAAGGATTGCCCAAAACAGAGTAAGAAAGTTAACAAGGAAAGTTCGAAAGTGCTATTAACAGCGCTGTCTGTTAGCTTCAAGTCAAATGAGTGGTATGTTGATAGTGGAGCAATGGCTCACATGTGCAATGATAAAAGTATCATGTATGATTTTGTGTGTGATAAGCAGTGATCGGAGTAGGTAGAGTGATTTGGGGTCAATGCACTGGCACGTATATATTAGTATGGATATGCCCCCGGGATTCCGGGATTTTGAAATTATTAAGACTTTTTTAAGGAATTTTAAATGTTGTAATGTGTGGAATAAAGAATACATCAATATGAATAAGAAAAATTTAATCCGTTTGCTGTCTTTTTAATAGTATATAGGTGATCGGACTCCAAGAAAAGGAAAGGTATACTATAAAAACAATATAATATATTTTAAATGTTCATCTATCGCATTCTATAAATTTCTAATGTAGTAGTTTTAAAATCCTTACTTTAACAATATTTGATTCAATCCCGTAAGTACCAAAATGGAATCCCGGAAAAAAGGCTTATCAATGTTATGATTTCTATGACTATTCATGATGCGAGTATACATAAAATCACTCTACCTACTCCGATCACTGGTGATAAGCCGATGACTGTAAAGTAGCCAATGGTGAGAAACTAGAGGTTTATAGGATGTGGCAGGTAAACGGCGTAAACTCATTAGGGTCTGAAATGGCAATGGGCGTTCCTCAAGGTTCGATATTGGGTCCATTCCTCTTTTTAGTTTACATTAATGATTTACCCCAATTACTTCAAAATCAACTGAAGATGGTGTTATTTGCAGATGACACATCATTAATCTTTAAAATAAACCGACGGTCACAAAATCTTGACGACGTGAATAGCTCTATTCTGCAAGTCCAAGATTGGTTTACGGTAAATAATCTGGTACTCAATTAAAAAAAAAAACAAATGCATTAGATTTAAATTACCTAATGTTAAAAGTAGCGAATGTGACATCATATTGAATGGAGAAAAACTGGAATTTATTAATCAAACGGTTTTCCTGGGAATCACGCTAGACGAGAAATTACAATGGGGACCTCATATAACATCTCTTGCGGGGCGGCTAAGCTCGGCCGCTTATGCTATTAGAAAGATAAGACAGTTAACAGATGTAGAAACCGCGCGTTTGGTCTATTTTAGCTACTTTCACAGCATTATGTCATATGGCATTTTACTGTGGGGTCGGGCTGCTGACATTGAATCCATCTTTATTTTGCAAAATAGAGCTGTCAGAGCCATTTATAATCTATGTCGCCGCGAATCTCTCAGGGAACTTTTTAAAAGGATTAATATTATGACGGTACCTTGCCAATTCATTTATGAAAATATTATGTATGTAAGGAAAAATCCACATCTCTTTAATAAAATAAGTGATAGACATAATTTTAATACTAGAAATAAAGATAAACTAGATCAACCATTTTTCAGGTTATCTAAAGTACATACATCTTTTATGGGGTACTGTGTTAAATGTTACAACAAAATACCTTGTGACATACTGCAATTAAATGAAAGAAAATTTAAAACTCATATTAAAAGTACACTTTGTAAACAAGCATATTACAAATTAGAGGATTATATCTAAGATAAGAGTGCTTGGAAACATGCTGGTCCTGCTCCATAGGACAATTTAGAATCAAGACAAAATCAAACTGGTTGCTAATTTAATTGTAAAATTTATTACTTTGTGTTTTAAGTATGACATTGATTTTACATTCTGTGATTACTTCCTTACACACTGACTTATTAATTGTAAAATTTTAGGAAAATCGTCTACTTTTACAATGTTTGTAAATATGTGAGAACCATGTATCTATCACAAATTAAATTATCTATCGTTGCTTCATTTTTAATTCCTTTTACCACTTGTGGTATAGTAATTTTATTCTAGGTCGACGTCTTCACATATAATAATTATTTAACAAATGTACGTACATATACAAACAATATTGTAAAACATTTTAAAAGAGTAACGGTGGAGTTTCTTGCCCATTCTTTTCCATACGAAAACTACCTTTTGGAAGGGGCGACTAGAATCAATTTTATTATTTTGTCATTTTTGACGTTCAAAAGTGCCATACATTTGAAATAAATGATTTGACTTTGACTTTGACAAGGTTCAGCTCAAAGACTGTCTTAGGATAATTAGTAGTGTTTATTATGTACCTATACTGTCTGCTAACCTTTTGTCTTTCAGCACTTTAGTTAGTAAACATTTCTGACCAGTAAAAACTACTTTGTACCCACAAAGTAGTTTTATATGCTCAGAAATGTTACATTTATGATGGAAAGGATGTTTTAGCTTCAGGAAGTTTAGGGTCTACAAGTTGGATATATGTCAGACTCCATGCTCAGAGAGGGGCACTGGTAAATCATCAGTAACGTCAGTGACATCAGCTCCAGAAGCAGTAGTTATGACTGCTTGTTCGTCACAATCGAAGGAAAAGGTATCAGTAGCATCACAAGAAACCTGGCATCGTCGACTCGGACATTGAACTCCAGAAGTATGGCGCTTCTTAAACAAGGTATGGTCAAAGGTATTAATTATGACTCCACAGTTTTTCAGCCATGTATTGCGTGTATTGAGGGTAAGCAAAGTAGGTTACCGTTTCCCAAGAAGTCATACACAAGAGCTTCTGAAGTTTTAGGTTTGGCACATGCAGACCTGTGTGGTCCTTTACCTGTTGAGTGTTTTAGTGGTACCAAGTATTTTCTTTGTTTCATCGATGACTATACTAGGAAAACATTTGTGTATTTTATTCGATCAAAAGATGAAATGTTTGTGCATTTCAAACATTTTAAGTTTATGGTTGAAAATGAAACCAACCAAAGAATAAAGGTTCTCCGTAGTGACAATGGTGGTGAATTTGTTAATTTCAAATTACAGATATTTTTAAAGAATAATGGCATCAAGCATTACATCACGGTCCCACACTCGCCACAGCAAAATGGAGTGGCTGAGCGTGCAAACAGGACCATTCTGGAAAAAGCGAGATGCATGCTGCGAGATGCTAAGCTTGACAAAAACTTCTGGGCAGAAGCGGTCAACACTGCAGTCTACCTGAAAAACAGAACACCAACCAAAGCTGTCACTAGATTAGTACCAGAGGAAAAGTGAACCAATAAAAAGGTGAATCTTAATTATTTGCATATTTTTGGCTGCATTGCATATCGCACATCACAAACAAAAGGGGATTATCTGCAAAAACAGTGTTTTGAGATATCGCGTTTTGAAAGTTTGAAAATTCATAACTCCTGAAGTAAGGATTTTAATGTCTTAATTTATATACAGATTTGATGGTACATTATCCTTCTTTATTTTTAGGAAGTTTAGTGCGTGTATCAGTGGCAGTTTTAATTTTATTAGCACTTTTATATGGTCGGGTGAAGATAATACTGTATAAGCAGTTCAAATTGCTAACATGTTTGAGTTACGACTGTCTAGCCCGAACGAAACTGACAATAATGTGATATTATCAAGTAGTAATTTAAAATGATACATAAAAAAATACAAAATGTGGTGTTTAAACTCTAGAAGTATGGGACTATCTAAACAAAAAACACAGTTATTGTTTAATACCAAAAACAGGTTTATTAAAATATACTTACATTTAAAAGCAGATTAAACATAATAGCTCAATAATGTAATACTGCTGTATATACTTATTTGTCGATTCGCACGAATTTACTCGCTCGAAACGGGCGATTCGTCACTTTTGAATAAAAAAACGAGCGAGCCTTACAGTTGTCGCATATGGTATGTAACATCTCACAACATCTCTCTTTCTGTTGTAATAAGCAACATTTTAAGGTAATAAGCAACATTTTTAAGTTAATAAGCAACATTAACGAGGCACGGCCTCGTCAAGGTCTTTTCTGACGGCCAATTTTAGCACTGCTCTAATTGGTCAATCAAGGAAAGCGAGAGGAAAGATATTACACATCAATATTATTTTTCTCTATGCGATTAGCACAAAGTTCATTTATTGGTGGGCGAATCGACAAAACACAATACAATAAATACAGTATAATTGGCACATTTTCAATTTATTGCAATAAAGTTAAGAAAAAAATACACTAGGAACTGTATTTGCCAACATTTTTTTCTTTATTTAATTGCATAAAATTCAAAATGTGCCAGTTTCCTAATTCGCTTTCTGGGGTTATCGATTCGCCCACAAAAAAACTTAATCGTTATTTGTTGCTGTTAAGTCTGCTAAGAAATTATAGGTTTCACCAGTCAACGTACTATCAACTATTTCTGTACCAATTTCTTGAGCAGTACTGTTATGGAATTACTTAATCGAAGGACTGCGAAGTCAAAGTAATCCCAGCAAAGAAAACTGTTGCATTTACTACGTGATGAGAAACCTTCAGAACAACGAGGTACATATTCGCATGTTTGATGACTGCCCGATGATTCTGACATAGATCGAGACCGACAATTTTCATCTGGAAAATATATCGGATCATTAATGTCATCATTATCAGCAAAGGGATCTCATTTTCATCATCTGAGTTGCTCTCAGGTGTCATTTGGCGATCATAAACTGTCCTCAGCATTTTTTGGTCCTCTTATTTTTCTTCATAATTTTGAGTTAAGCTAAAATATAAAATAAAAGTAAAAATAAAATCAGACAAAAACTAACAAACTTCATTTAATACTCAGTCATTGCGCAACAATTGACGTGTAATACAGTATTATCTCAAACAAACCGATGGCTATAAAGTATCATTTAGAGATAATTTCGGTGAAAATCACAAATCCATCAAAACAAAACAGTCAATACGGTCTTAAGTCAAAATAACACTACGATTTTTGTTATATCTAACAAGCAATAGGGTATTAAGTCAAAATAATACTGTATAGAATACTCACATTTTATGTTTTCGCTCCGTAAAGACGTCGTAACTCGAAATAAATACGTGTGACGCCGACGATCGGTGAACGGCAACTGACTCAACTAGAATGCGACCGTATTGATTGGTGCGTGAATGCTACGAGTGAACAGTCAATAAAGAAATGTATTATCATATCTCGGAAACTATTTGCGCTAAAAATATCATTGTCACGCCAGTTTGTAGAAAATAAAATCTAGATTCCGAAAAGGAACTAAAAAAAAAAAGACATTTTTCGACTTAATACCCTATTGTTTGTGACGTGCGATATGCTGTTTCTCTTTAATCGAAAGAAACTGGATTCTAAGTGTAAACGATACATATTTGTAGGCTATTGAGAAAATACGAAGGGTTTACAGACTGATAGAGCCTGATTCGTTAAAGTGTATCAAGGCAAGAGATGTCAAATTCTTAGAAAATAGATTTATTGCAGACTTAGCAGATAGGTCACATAATGATATTTATAAAAGCATGAGCTTATTAAATCTCACGAGTTCAAGTATTGAGGAAACTGTAGAGGCTAATGTACAGTATGATTCCCATGAGATATCAGGAACTGATGAGTCTCTTGAGCACTCTGAGACATCTACTGTGAGTTCTACACGATCAGATGACCTAAAGAAGCGTGCCAGAAGGGCAAGTATTATCACAGTAAGTGACTCTGAGAGCGGGGACAATTCAAATGCAGATGATACTTTGAATTCGACTTACATTCCAGGAGAATCATCAATAGAAGATGCGCTGGCATCATCAGACTATGAAGATTCAATGAGTCAGCACAGCTAGTACGGAGATTAAGCAGTCATGATGAGGAACCGGAGACAGTGCAGGAGGCACTGAATAGTCCAGATGCAGCTCAGTGGAAAAAAGCTATGTCAGACGAGTATGATTCTTTTATCAAAAACAATTGTTGGACCCTTACTGAAAAAACTAGTGACCAGAAACCAATTAAATGCAAGTGAGTTTTTAAGAAGAAAAGGGGTCTCAATGGTGAATTGTTAAGATATAAAGCACGACTTGTGGCAAAGGGCTACACGCAACAATATGGAGTAGATTATAAAGAAAAAATTTCTCCAGTTGTAAGATACTCTACAATTAGGACTCTGATTGCCATTGCTGCACAATATAACTTAAATATTAATCATTTAGATGTGAAGACCGCATTCTTAAATGACGATCTCAAAGAAAAAGTATATATGGAGCAACCAGAGGGTTTTAAAATAAATGGCAAAGAATAATTTGTTTACAAATTAAACAAAGCCATTTATGGATTGATACAAACATCCAGAATGTGGTATGATAAAATTAATGATGTTTTAATGAAGAAATTTGGATTTAGTAGAACATCATAAGAACCATGTGTTTATTTCAAAAGATCACAAAGCAATTTTATAATAATTGCTTTGTATGTCGATGACATTCTTTTGTTCTCCATCATCTAATTCGTCTTTGGGGACCACAGTCAAGAATGACTTGATGAAGGAGTTTGACATGCGTGATATAGGGCCAGCCTATCAAGTATTGGGGATGAGGATTTCTCAACAAAGAGATAAGATCACTCTTGATCAGTCAGGTTACATAACGAAAGTCTTAGAGAGATTTCACATGACAGATTGTAAATCTGCGAAAACTCTAATGGAAAAAGGATCAAAGTTAACTGCAAGTCAAGAAAAAAGTGATAAATATGATTATAGAAATTTAATAGGCTGTCTTATGTATATTGCAGTTTGCAGCAGACCTGATATTTCACATGCTGTGAGTGTGCTGAGCCAGTTCAACGAATTTCATTCAGAAGCTTATTGGAAAGCAGCTAAGCGCGTGTTGCGCTATCTCAAAGGTACTATTATTGGTCAAAGGTGATTATTTTTTAATTTTTCAGAAGAGTGAGCTCAATGTCACTGCTTATGCAAATTGGGCAGGTGATGAAAACGATCGTAAATCTTACACTGGTTTTGTTTTCAAACTTGGTAGTAGAATAATAACATGGGAAAGCAGAAAGCAAAAAACAGTGGCTCTCTCTAGCACGGAGGCTGAATATATGGCTTTATCAGATGTCTGTAAAGAGGTATTGTTCATTAGAAATTTCTTGCATGAATTACTTGGAAAGTTGAGAAACATATTGATTTATAATGATAATCAATCTGCTCAAAGATTATGTTCCAATCATATGTATCATAGTAGGACAAAACACATAGACATAAGGCATCATTTCATAAGAGAAATTGTTAGTAAAGACATAATTAAAATTGAGTATTTATCAACTGATGAAATGGTAGATGATATTCTAACGAAACCTTAAACAAAGGAAAAACATGATTTATTCATGAAAGGTTTAGGTTTATTTAAATAGTGTAGAACTTAAACATTTATGTGTGTTTGTTATTTGATTTTTTTTATTGCATACATTTAATGTGTAATTCTAGACAAGACATCGTCTTTAGTTTAAACTAAACGTCAATGTCATGTCGGTGTACTGTTTGTGTTAGCTGTCAAAGACACTCCAGTCAATTTTCCTTTGTAGTACAAACTGTATTCGCTCAGTGAGTTATTAAATCTGTCGTCATCTTACCTGTGTTCTTATTTTCCTACCAATAATCCATCATCCATATCTCGAGTTTATCATGAATTCATAGGTTTCTTCTTTACTATTGTAAAATAATTTGAATGGATTCAAAACATACCTATAATTCGGAATCCAAATGTGATTCGATGGAAATGTTTACAACAATAAACCTTGACCTTGACCAAGAAGCTTCTCACTTGTTACCTTTTTTAACGAATATAACATATCCACAACATTGTAAATACTAAACATATTATGAAACTCCATAGTAATAGGTTCTGTTGAAAATGAGTTTCAAGCCAAAAATATCGTCGATAATAGAGTTTTTGGATATTTTTCACGAGGAATATATGACCGCGCCGCGCTCAAAAAACCGTAATGACTTGTGTTAGGTTTTGTTCCTTTTAATAAAGCTTATGCTAAGTAGCTTATGTTTTTGAAAGGTAATAATAATTGTTAAAATGGGTTGATTTTGTTAGGATTTTTGTCTTATACATATAAATATATGTTTTAGATATCATCAAAGGAATGTTCTGTAAATGATTAATTTCTGTTTGGGAGTGTCAACCCTTGATTTAATACTGATTGGTGGAATGAATGAACTCAACGATTGGACCACGACACTGGTATTGCTCGATATCGTGGGTCAATTGGAGAGCGGGATGTGCCGCGGGAACGTTGGGGGTTTGTTGGTAAGGAGCGGGTGCGCAGGCGGGCATTTGCTCTCGGATCGTCAATTGCGACATTCGATTAGAATTAGTTCTGAACAGTGTAATTAAGTATAACAGAGTCGTTTTTGTTCTTAGCGTACTTAATAAGACTAAGTGAACAATTTGAGTTTCTCTTTGTACAGTTTTCCCAGCTAGAATATTTTTCCTTGGGAGTTGTGACCGCTGAGGTTTCAAGTATTTCATACAAGAAAACAGAGTTGCCACACTAAGAAATTTTACTTTTATTTTTATTGTGACTTGCCCTGAATAAATCACCGTTACTACTCGTTAAACCTGTCTCGGACAAAAACTGAGTACGAGTATAATTTGCCATAAAGTGTGCGATGGAAATGTAGCAAACTAACTCGTAAACAGAATACTCTTAATTATGTATGTAGTTGTAGTTGCTCGATCAAAATTGAAATCGGATTTCAAAATAGTACTTGCCTCTTGGGGGAGGCTGGATCGCTCCAACGCGAATGTATACGTACATTCGTGAAGGGGCGACCCAGACTGCCAGGCACTTCTTCTCTTGCAACCGAGCGGGTGGGTAGGTTGCGGATAGCCCAATTCCGGCTGCGGGACCGACCACTGACGGTTACATTGACCGTCAATTGGCGATCCTGCACTTGGAGCATCTTCTAAAGAGATTCCGGACAAGAGAAGTTCCCGAAAGCCAAATTCCAGGCTTAGGGTAACCCATATACCCCTTCCTATGTACCCATTACCAAACCAAGCCATCCCTCCCTATCCAAATATATCCCGTCGATCCTAAATCCCAAGGCCAACTCCTAGGCCTAGGTTGATCCCCACGGAACCCACACGCTCCATTCACGAAATGCCTTCCCTCCTATCCCTTTATCCCGTCGGTCCCAGAGGAAGGGTAACCTCAATTCCAAAAACGCCCCCCAAGACCATGAACATGTAGACATGTGAAGAATCTACCCAGGTAGGTCCCGGCCAAACCGGGGAATCCCACACCGCTCCGGCGTTTAGCCCCCATCATATTATGGGGGGGCCTCAAACTGCTCTATGGACACTTTGATGGCGTGCTTTCTAGCGCAGCCGGCTGCTGACTTAGCGCCCACAATACAGGCTGTGACTACCGCGCCCATATACCCAACCTCGGCTGCGACCAACGCGCTAACACCCACTACACGGGCTATGCCTCCCACGAGCCTCTGGCAACATAGCATCGTGCGGAACAGCATAACGAACCCGGACAAAGACCAACACAGACTAACAGAGACGGGGAAAGATGACGGACCCGGCAACTCTAACACTCTTCCGGTTGCCGGTGAAGTACGCCCGCTGACAAAGCGCGAAAAAATCCTGGCCCGGAAGAAAAGAATTAGTGACCGTAAGCACAATATCCGCGAAGGCACTAGCCAGCGCGAAGCGAAGGGGAGGTGCGCGACCGGCCACAAGTCCGCGAAGGGGAAACCCAGCGCGAAAAGGGGCTGGACGCACGCGACCGGCCGCGAGAGCGCGAAGGGGAAACTCAGCGCACAAAGCGGCCGGACGTGGAACCGCGCAGGCGGGGTCAAGTTTGCAAAGGGGCAACCCAGCGTGAAAAGCCTCCGCACGCGACAGAGTCTGCTGGGACCGACAGCCGACCCAAAAATACTGACGGATCCCACGACCGACCTCGTCCTAGGCACAGCAGGGACAAGCGAGGTGGTACCCAACACTTGGCGTCGCTGGCAAATAAGACATAGCCTGGCACCTCTAAGCCATAGCCTGGACCGAGTGGTACAGGGCCAGCGAAGAGGAGGCGCCCTGGTGACACGGCTTTGGCGAGCATGGTCCAGGGGGACGCCAAACGGGTGAGGGTCCACTCCGCTCAAGGGGAGCAGAGGACCTATGCGCGAGCCACGAAGGACTTCCCTAAGTGGCTGACCGTAGCAATCTGCCTTCCCATCCCTCCAGAGATCTGACAAAGGATGAGGCCGAAATTATTAAAACGGACCTAGAAAATCGTGTAATGGGCTCAGACTCAACAGCACCACTCCCTGCCTTCCACGAATACCCACAGGTAGCGGATGGCACCGTGCAGATGTGGTGTGAAGACGACCATGCCCTGACTTGGCTGACCCAGAATGTGCCCAGAATAAGACTACCGAACACTGACCTGATGCTCACGGTACTGAGACAATCAGACGTGCCCACTCTTGTCTGAGTCTCGCTTTTTGTCCCCGGTATAGAGGTGACGTAGCCAGACTCCATGGTATTCTGATCTGTCAGTATAACTTGGTTTGACATCGCCAAGTAGTCACTGTACAGGGCAACTACCGTCGGTAGCGATAACTATGGGACTTATTTGACCCTAGGTATCCCACCGGAGGAAGCCGTAAAGGTCTGGGCCCAGGAGCGACGTATATCATACCTACTCGGATCGATATACGTACGCTTCTGGCCCACGATCCAACCCTCTGACGACCAGACCGACAGCGACACCAAGACTGCACAACCGACGCTGACGCAGACGAATGACCCAGATATAGACTAACTGGAGGAAGTCATGGCCTGAACGGCTATGGCTGACGTTGTCGACACCGTTCCACTCGAATCACCTGACTGAAATGAGCACCTACTCGCTTCGTCGCCAGTGGAACGACACGACGACAAGTATAGAGAGGAGGTAGGGGAGAGGCTGTCCAATAGATCCATCTCCGACTAACTCATCTCCACCATCGCCACCGCCCCTCAACATCATCCAGACCAACCTCCAGCACAGCTAGACTACCACGGCTAGCTTACGCAGGGCACTGGAAGTAAAGCCCTGAACCATCGCACTGATCCAAGAGCCGTGGATCAGAAACAATAGAGTATGTGGCCTCAGTAACGTTAGAGGTAAGCTAATTCTCAACACACACAGCTCAGAAAAGCCAAAAACCTGCGTCTACTCAATTCTGTTCCAGAGACCTGACAGTTGTCAGGCTCCAGACCGACGGTAGCGTTCCAGATGTTGTACTGGCCTCGGCATACATGCCAGGCGTGGACGCGGACTACCCGCCAAAAGAGATGGCCGTTCTATTCTGAAAAAATCTCACCGTGATAACTTAGGTGAAGTGAGGTGCCAATAGTGTCAATCCTTAGCAATTGACAGCTCACTCCACGCTCACTTCACCTAAGATAACACGGTGAGATGATTACAGAATAGCACGACTGGTACAGCACTGTGAACGTGCCGAACTAGACTTGATCATTGGCACCGACTCAAACGCACACCACTCGCTCTGGGGCAGCGACGCACCAAACTCCAGAAGAAAGGTACTATCCACCTATTTATTTTCTACTAACCTTAATATTGTAAACCGTGGCTCAGTACTCACTTGGGTCACAGCCCGAAGACAAACGATTATAGATCTAACACTTGCTACAGAAAATGCGACAAACCTGATTTCAAACTGGCACGTATCGGACGAGCCTTCCTGCTCAGATCACAGAAAGATCCGCTTTACCCTAACTACCATTACTAGGAAACTGGAATCGAGGCGAAACCCGAGGCGCACCAATGTTTCCGGGTACAAATGCCTTCTGGCCTCCCTTTTAGCTAGATACCTAATACAGGTAACCATAAGAGACCAAGCACAATTAGAATATACCGTAACAAAACTATCAGAATACCTAACTGAAGCATACTACGCCTGCTGTAAACTAAGAGCGCCACAAACCAGGAACGAGAGAAGCTCATGGTGGAACCCTGGACTCAGTAAGATGCACTACGTAAACAATTTAACAAAGCCAAAAACACTAGACTCCCGGACGACTGGGAGATATACAAAGAGACCCAATATATATACAAAAAACAAATCAGAACCGCCGGGAGGACAGCATGGCGTAAATTCTGTGAGTCTATCGAGACAAATAACGAAGCCGCAAGAGTAAGGAAGATTCTATCAACCGATCAGGACCGAACCCTCGGCGCGCTTAAAAAACCCGATAACTCATACACACTAACTGACCATGAAACCAGTAAGGTCCTTCTCGAAACTCACTTCCCAGACTGTAGAATCCTGGAGGACAAGACATGGGAGGCTGAACCAGAATGGACCCCAACGGATCAAGATTGATCAAGAGCCAGCAAAATAGTGAGAGAAGAGCGAGTAAAATGGGCTATCAATACCTTTCAGCCATGGCAGTGGCATGGCAGTGGGGGGTAGATTATTTGACACCATGGCTGATGGAGATCTATCGAGCCTGCATAGCACTTAGACACACACCTCTCGCATGGCGCGAGGTGAAAGTAATTTTCATACCCAAACCTAGCAAAACCGATTATACACAACACAAAGCTTATAGGCCTATAAGCTTTACATCTTTCCTACTGAAACCCTCGAGTGACTCTGTGACCGGCATATCCGAGACGGACCTCTCCGGGTAATACCACTTCACAAACAACAGCATGCGTACTCCACAGGCAAATCAACAGTATCAACGCTGTACAGCATGGTGGGTAAAATTGAATGCGCAGTGGACCACAAATGCTCAGCACTGACCGCCTTCATTGACATCAAGGGCGCCTTTGATAAAACCATGTGCAACAGTATAAACATGGCCCTCGACCGACACGGCATAGACTCGACTCTGAGTGGCTGGATCACCAACATGCTCTAATTAAGAGCTGTACAAGTCACAGTAAATGACACTACGAGGGCCATCGTAGCGAAGGGGTGTCTACAAGGGGGCGTCCTCTCGCCGCTGCTATGGAACCTTGTAGTACACAGCCTCATCAAAACACTCAATGACAGAGGTTATTTCACCGTAGGCTACGCCAATGGCATCACCATAATAATAAACGGGACCCACGAAAACACCCTATGTAATCTCATGCGTCAAGCCCTGAAAATAGTAGAGGAATGGTGCAGCAAGCACCAACTTTCAGTGAACCCTACAAAAACCGAACTGATTATCTTCACAAAAGAGAGAAAATTGATGACACTACAGCTACCATGATTCTTTGGAACAACCCTAAGTCTCTCAACTGAAACCAAATACCTGGGTATCTTTTTGGACAAACAAATGAACTGGGCAAAACACAAAGTTCGTGTAGTAGTTTTGTAGTGATATGGTTATATCACTACAAAACTACTACACGAACTTTTGTGAACTAAGATTTTTACTGTAGTTATCATTTTTTATTATTATTGTTGCTAATCATGTTGTGCGATTACGCTTTGGGTAATAATCAGGTCGAAATCTATAATGTGAACCTAGTGATATACTGTGATTGTTACCTGTTGTAGTTGCCTTATGAATAAATAAATAATAAATAAATAAAAGCCAGCATATCCCTGTGGCAGTGTAAGCGATTGCTTGGCAGGAATTGGGGGATTAATAGCGCGCCGGCTGGGCCGTCACAGCGCACCAGGCTGAATGGTCACAGCACGCCGGGCCGGGCCGTCACAGCGCCAACAAATGCCGATGTCCATCGAATACCTAACTTGACGCAAAATACATGTTAATATCCAAAAGGCCAACTGGAGAGCGGAGTACGTTCTAAAATAATACCAATCAATCATTAAACTCAACTTATTGCAGTCTACTGCTTGATGGTACTGCAGGTACTGCCTGATGGTACTGCAGGTACTGGCTAGGTGGTCAGTGGTCGCCGCCACCTCCTAAAGACATCAGTAATATCTCTTTATCTCAGGAAATAAACCTGCAATGGTTTGTGTAGTAATTAAGATGACTGCCTTTAATCTGGAACACAGCAACGCTGCATGGCGGCAGAAATACATAATATAATGGTAGTACTTCCCACTGAGCACATGCACTACTTCCTACTAAATGTTGTTAGAAGAAGACCTTCTGTGCGTTCGTCTTTTGTGTAAGAACAACGATTTACGTGAATGTGTGACGCTATGCGTCAGTCCACGTATTCAATTACAAGGATCAGTTTCTCGGGCGAGTGCGTGAATATCGGCCGTGATTGTGTTACAGCAAGGATCACACGCCGCCCGCCGCCGCGCCGCTCGCCGTCGCACGAATAAATAAACGCCAACATTACATGCGGTCACTTTCATCCTCCACACGCGCCAACTCCTATCAAATTGTTTTCATTTTCTGTTAGCATTTATTTAATTTACCTTCTTGAGAGTTCCAGCTAAATCGAATTTTGTATAAATAATTAAATTAAGTCTGTGTTCACACGGAGGACGTAACATCAGGTAAAATTCTCTGTTTACAAAGTCGAAATAAGGAAAACTGTGCCCGAACTAAAACTTGTAACTAAGTACTATACTTCGGAATTGAGTGTGAAAATAAACTCAAACATTGCTCGGAGGCACACTGGCCACCATGTTTGTCCAACAAAAACGTCATAATTACTTCCAGTTATATTCCACGGCCGCTTAATTACCGAGAACCATTTTTATTAATTTGATTTAACCAATCACCGAGTGTTTGTCTTTCATTTTACGATCAGCACGCAATTATTGAAACGAATCCTTCCACTTAATTAGGTACAATATACAAAATTAATGTTGTTTGGTGATTCCTGCGATCTCTCTGCTGCAAAATAGGCACGCTCTGTATAATGAGACGATCACTTACCTACGATCGTAGTATATATTAGGTAATATAGAACTGTATTTAACTTTTGCTTGCTGCCCATCCTTCAGCTTTCCAGCAAGAGGTGTATTCAGAAGAGTGGCCTACAAACGTTACGGAATTTAAAATTCAAGAATAGTTTATTACAATTAAAGCATTTAGTATTCAGGGCACATTAGCGGCGCCATTTTAAAAATGCCTCGTACTTGTGAGTGGAGGCATTCGAGACGTTGTCTTCCGACAACGTCTCGAATGCCTCCACTCCGTATTGACAGGCGCGTATAAGGCATTGCAACGGCCGGGACGTGGGGTCCGGAGTCACTCCGAGACACAAGGGTTAAATGTGCAGAAGGACTTGTCTTTACACATGGGCAAAGTGTACTTTGAGATCAATAATTTTTTAGTATCGTTCCGAATTCTGGATTTGCTGTGCCCGGTTAATGGCAATGAGCTCGGGGTCATAAACATGGGTAAATTAGATGTGGCTGTATTAATATAACTTTGCTTAACCCTGGGAAAGCAAGCGTGATGTAATGTCATGATTGTCATCAACCACAGATTTTTTTAATGTTGTAATGTAGCGATCAAGAAATTCATTCCTGCACCGAATTTGTGTATTAGTTTCACTCGTCTAGCTGGGCAATTGTTTGTCCTATTGAAGTGAAAACTTCTTTAGGCGCGTTGGGCATTTTTGAAATGGGAAAAAACAATTGAACTCGCGACACCGTTACCGACACCTCATTCTATTTATATTTACATTACGGATCAATGTTCTATGCAAGTATTTTTACTTTAAAGGTTTTGGAAGTACTTTTTTTTTGTAAACGCGATTGTGCTTTTTATTTAGGTAAGGTTCGATCTTGTGCAAGTTTTCACTTTTTTCTGCACTCCCGGAATGCCACTGTTTTTTTTATTTGGATTCCAATCAAGTATGAAACTAGTCAAGTATTCCTACAGCATGTGTTTATCTACCCAAGCAAAATTGTGCACAAAGATAAAAAGTAAATGTACATTTAATTAGGGTTAAAGTTTGAACCCGAATGAAACGCCCCTAATTTCAAACGTTCCTGACGTTTGAAACTAGCGCCGTTTGACTTCGTTACTGTTACAAGTTGCTGTAGCTATAAAATGGGGCTATTGAAGTTTAGGCGCGTCGTCTTACAGGCTAGAAACAACTAACAACAACTATCACTCACTTCTTCTTCCCAGCTAAAGCACTAGGAAAGTGGTGAAAGGCGGGCGTGCTCGAGACTGTCTTATGTTAGTAATTTAGTTGTTCGAAAAGTGCTGATTCTCAGCCTAGTTTGATTATGAGTTTTGATTTTGTTTTTTTATCACTTGTCACTCATTGTTAAGTTTTTGTTTTCTTGTGTGTATGTATCGCATTGTTATATTTTCGTGTTCTTAAGCAATAATAGACAATGTGTTCTCATGAGAATTACTTTCAATTCTGACTTCATTTTAAGCGCTCTAAAACCAAATCAACAGTTTTTCCTGAGGTCTGACTTGGACCAAAAAAAAGATAACGTGGATTCATAAGCACGATTTATGTTGTGTTGTGAGCTCACCAGCACTGCCTGCAATGTCCGCGGCTAACAACAAACAAGCCAGTTCCATGTTTCGGAGGGGGCGGTGCGTGTGCGGGGAAGGGGGGCGGGGGCACGGTCGCAGGTGCCGCGGTAACTTTCACAAGTACAACACTACATGTGTTCAGCACGTCGCGATCGCGTCGCCGTCGGCTACTCGGCGGCATGTGGGTGATGCGGGATAGGCTCGCTACACACCTCGGATTAGACTCTGTTTAATGTATCCCTATTCAAATATTACCATGTCGACTTGGAGTATTATCTTGTCTTTCCTTTCATTGGTCTGTTCATCTTAATTAGTGTGATTTCTTAGTCTTAGTTAACTTTCCAAAGATAATGGCTCACGACTGTCGTTCAATTTCAAACCAAGAAGTAAACCAAACCACCATAAAACCTCAGTGGTAATGCAACGGAGTGAGATTTTCTACCAGACAGCTGTACGACGACCGCTGGTAGTAGTTCAACATATAGCGAGCGGGGTGCGAGGGCGAGGGGCAGAGTAGAGCTGTTTTCTAGCAGACAGGTCACGACTGAGACAGAACAAGTACATGAACTCTTTATACTATGTACAGTACACCTCAAAACTCCGTAAGTATGCTAAGGATTATATTGCGATACAGTCAGTGCGTGTGCATGTGCGTGTATGAGTGATGTCTCAACATTCCACTGATAACACACACTAATGAATTGTCGTCACACAGTAACGTGAAATGACATTATATTTCTGTTGCATTTAGAATATGCGTCACAGTGGCGACCTGATGCTAAAATTCGCATTGAAATATCATGTGCTGGTAGCTGTTTGGGCTAAGCAATGGATTCACGATCAGTGAGGTCTGAGTTCGAATCTAAGTAATTACAACGTGTGGCTGGTTTTACTAGTTTCATAGAAAAAATATATTTATATTTGTTTTTTTCTTATTATTTGTTTTTTTTTTATAAGAAGTTAAATATTAGTTATTGTATTATTGTTTAACTATATAAGTGATTTTTAATTTATCTTTTTGGTGTTAGAAGGTGGAAATAAAAAGTCGTGTTGAATGATAACAAAAATGTTTATTCGTTTTATTTATTTATAAAATTAACAAACTCTTATGAGAATTGTGATGTCACATTCCTACCTAGACAAAAGAAGTTCTCTTGTTACCTACCATTCACAAGATTTTTTTTATTTACTAAGTGGGTACCCACTTACCTAGTCAATTCATAATAACATAACCAGTACCCTAATTGCGTAATACAACACAATCACAATCTGTTTCGATTTTTTATGTAACGTCACAATTAATGTAATATTGAGGTAATAGCTTAAGTGTTCATTTTCTTGACGAAAAGAAGATTGAAACTAAACCTCAATTTAAGATCATTAAATAATTACAGATATGTTAATACTACAAAATATTTAGTTACACCGTCTAATTATTATTAAAACCAAAACATCTAGGTATTAATATTTTGTATTACCCCCATTATTTTCAATGCAGTCAAGTAGACGTTTGCGCATGGACCCTACAATATTACCACATATTTCGGTTCCTCTTAAATTTTCCCACACCTCCATGCAATGAGTTTTTAATTGTTGTATACACCTCTCATCCCGTGACTCCCACCTTTGCGCCATCAAACCCCATAGATTTTCTATGGGGTTGAGGTCGGGTGATCGCGCTGGCCATGGAACAACAATTATCTCCGGGTGATTCTGGAACCACTCACGCACAATGCTCGCCCGATGAATAGGACAATCGTCCTGGACAAATGTCAATTGTGTCAACTCATCAGCTGGGTGAATGATGCGCACAGTAGGTAGCATGACATTGTCTAATACTTCTACATAAGTAGAACTGTTTAATCCAGAGAATTACAGTATTCCTCTAAAACAAAAACAAAAGTGATATTAAGCAGTTATAACAACATACTAAAGTGACGTCATTTTATAATTTTTATAATAACATAAAATAATATTTATTTAAAATAACAGTATAAGTAATATTAAAACTGCATTTACAAATGCAATAATAAACACTAATTATTTATCTTTTAGACCTCATGATGGATTTAAAAAATAACAATAAAAAGAACTAATCCATATGTCACCAAATAGTCTAGGTAAATTTCAAATAAAAGTTTAAGTTACAATTCGTAAATATAATACTCACATTCAAACCGGTTTCATCAGATATTTGTGTTCTATTAAGACCACTTTTATGCAGCGCAATAATAGTCGCCCTCGTCTCAATATTAAATAATATTTGCCTGCATTTTGAGATCACACCAACTCGACAACGTTCATTCCGATCAAGTCAAATATTCATTAAACTCATATTCTACCTCACAAGTCTAAACTTATTTAGTTTTTTTTATGATCTACCTTTCTAACTTTACGAAATATGTGAACAAAGCGAACATAAAGAATATTATATTTCTGTCCCATTACTTCCAATTGAGTGAAAACTTACAAAAAAGCTTTAATAGTACTGTATGAGATTTGAACTCATGGCTTATCGATTCACGCATCTATCTGAACGCGTTAACCGCTAGGTCATCTTGACTTGTATTATAATGTTGAAATTATGAACTACAATCACTTGTTGACGACAATGATGCATGTGTCTCTTGAAAATAAAAGGTCGTAAGTAAAACTAAACGTCAAGCTATTGCTTTGTGAGACTGTGTATTTATGGACTTTTGGTCGGTACTGTACATAGTGTTGAGCAACAAATACCTACCGAAAGGATCACCAATTCAGTATTTACGTCTGTCAAAGCAGTTTTCTGCATATTTACGCCAAGACAATGTTTAACTCCCGTAAACGATATGCTAAACTACCCACTGTTAACAAGTTAGAGAATTAAGCCCGAGTGCCCATATTTTGATTTTTTTTCACTAAACCCAAAGTATGTTCGTTCAAACTAAAACTCGATAAAAGTACCGATTCTCTTGTACATCGAACTAAATTAACTAAACTATCACTAAAATTTCTTACTTTTGACTATGAGAATCTCAAAGCTATTCTGCAAAATAAATTCTCTAAAGGAGATGGAAAATGCCCAAGTGTAATAAGTTGAGATATGATCTAAAAATTAGTCATATTTTTTTTATTCTTGAATATCAAAAATCAGCTCAATTCTTTGTCTGGAAGCGGAGAAATATGATTTAAAATAGTTTTCGTGAGATCATCGATTATAGTAATCGATTACACAACTACAAAAAGAAAACCTACCCACTAGGTAGCACTAGGTAATATAGTTAACTCAAACTAATTAAATGCACTATAAATACTTTTATATATAATATAAAAATATTTATAGTGCATTTAATTTAAATAAAACATCATTAATTACTGAAAAACCAAAATAATTATTTTCAATTTCATATCGATTAAAATCAGTTTTATTTTTTTGTCTATGTCACTGGCAGTACATATTCTGCACTGGCAAACTGACATTGACAATTTGACATTGACAACTTGACACATTAGTGGTGGGTCATTCTCGAATTTTTGGCGGCCGAAACCGTTTTCCCGACGACGAAAACGGTTGCACAATGCACAAAACGGTTAAAGGACGAAACTTATCCAACATGGAATAGAATTGCATTTTCGTCGAGCGCAGTTTCTTAAAACTATCAACGATTTGAAATGTATGAAATGGTTTTTTCGCATCACGAACGACAGCATTGACAACTGGTAATACATTGCTGACGGTATTTCATTTCAAAGAGTTCACTTTTTATTGGAAGGACTGTTTTACGAGTGTGATAGATTGTACCCGACTCTATTTTCTTAGATGTAAAAATCGCACCAAATAATTCGAAGACTGGTTTGTGCAATGAAAACTATTTGAAGTTGAACTCAGGACGTAAAACGGTTTCATCATCACAAAACGGCCTTTGTAAACGGTTCGTTGTCGCAACGCCCATCCCTATTAGAACTAGACAGCTGTCACTTATTCCGTGTTTTCGGATGTGTTTTGAGTGCTTTCCCAATTATTTTTCATTTGCAACGATCACTGCTTTGATTTTTACGGATTCTGACCCTGCCTACCTTGTACGACCCTTGCTTTCACACTGGACACCGAAGATCGCTCACACGATTGACTTGGAATAGTTATAATGGATTGTTTTGGAATTGTTGGATTGGATATTGTTGAAACTATGGATCGCTATGTGAATTGTGGGATAGCAATTAGTCACTGCAATACACTAATGTATGTATGAATCTATAAATTCACACCGTTTACATCTCGTTACTATTCAGGCCCAAGAGTGCATGTAATCGTTTCAGTCTCCTTAAAAAATAATATTGACACATCTAAATCGAATTTGACAATTGCGACGCGTGATACCTACCACGTGAATCTTTTTAGAACCGGAGGCGCGCAGGCGGGGCAGTCTCGACGTGTTTTATATGGAATTTTTCACTTTTTGTATGGAAAATAAGAAAAATTATTCCTTACAGAGAATAAGAGAAGAGAATGTTAGGAGTTTAAGGGTTTTATAAAGGGGGTCAAATTTTTTATTTATTTTTTGCGATTGGACACACCGTTTTCGAGATATAAGCAAAAGAAAAAAAAATTAAAAAGTCAGTACTGTTTTTCATCTGAGGTCGAGGTGTTGGTGTAAATTTAAAGTTCATGACAACCAATTTTATTCCGCACATTTTAAGTCGCGATTAAAAATAGTCCGATTTAGTTAGAAAATCTAAATTTTAGGTGAAAAACGTCAAATTCAGAATAGCAAAATTGCCATTTTCACTAAATTAATATCTCAGTACCGTCTTTGTGCTGTCAAACTAAAATATAGTTAAGTTGTGTCACTTTAGTCTATTTCAGAATGGGAAATCGTCGTTTGACAGGAATAAACAAAATTATGGTGTTTTTTAGTCTATTTTATAGGCATTTATGACAAGAGAATCGGCACCATTAGCCGTCATTAAAATTTCGATGTTAATACAGCAGGCAATAAAACTGCACTCTCGTTTGATTGATAGCCGACCCAATTGCCAACGGCTATCATTGGCAGTGCCATCAATTGCCACTGACCATTAGGCAATTAAATTGACAGGTAATTACTGGATAATCGCGATATAAATGATATATATACTACGAAACGATTTTATGTCAACCGATATTATTGCACAAAATATAGGTAAGTATAGTTTGGTGAATTATGACCAGGCTATTGCTTACCGATACATTCTTTGTAGCAGGGTAATAAATAGCGTATTAGACGAAAACTGAAGTTTGTGATGCGTCATGCAATTTTGTAACCTTAGGTACCTAAAACTGTTATAGTAAAGACCCAGTAATGCGACCGCACCACATGTTATTAAGGAGTAAATCTTCTGCAGCACCCCACGTAATAACTAAGTATCTAGTGACGTCATCAGTCGAGTTGACTCATAGTGAGCTGTGTGCGCTGGTGTCTGGTGTCAAGGTCTGTGACTTGAAGCGCTGTGTGCTGAGTGTCGCATGCCGCGTCAGTCATGAGAACTCGATCGATCGATTCAAGTGGGTGAGATGACGGATTGACGTCCTCGGTTTTTTGTTCACATTCAGCGTTCGCTCACAATTGTGTTGCGGGCTATTTAACAAGTATCTAACTAAAAACTCAAACTCAAACCATTTATTTCAATTAAACCATTTACAGGCACTTTTGAATTGTCAAGGAATCGGTCAGTCAGAAATAGGTATGAAGCTAGTTGCCCATTCCAAAGCGTAGTAGGTACCTATGGAAAAGAACGGGCAAGAAACTCCACGGACACTCTTTTAAATAAAAAATTGTTACAAAATATTGGTTACATCATTCATGTTGAAATTATACATGTGAGAACAATGTAAAAAGACGTGCACATGAGAAGCGTCCGTAATAAAAAGATAAAAAAGAACAATTCAAAAAATTAAAAATAAATTAAAAATAAGCCCTGGCAGCTAAGAGATGACCAGTCCTAACTGACGGAGCCCGTTCACGAACATGACGCATGGATTAGCACCATTCAGCTCAACCATTTTGAAGGGAGCTAAATGATCCAACACACGCGCCACCATCAGCGAAACATTTGAGTGAGCATGACATACTCACAGCCGCCAGGGCACATTCATGTCAATGCAAGACATATTACCCGGTAAATGGTAACTCTTTAGTACATAGTGCTCACATAGTGTGCTATACAATTATATAATACAAAAGAGATTGAGTTTATACAATGCAAAGATGGTCTTACAATCTTCAGCAGCTCCAACAGTATTTGCAAATGTTAATCAATTAGTTGTGATTGTGGAGCAGGACCAGCATTGAGCCAAGCATTTTTATCAGTGATGTAATCCCGCAACGTATAATATGCCTGCCTGCATAGTGTGCGTTTTATACAAGATTTGAATTTCGTCTCATTCAGTTGAAGTATGTGGGGAGGAATTTTATTGTAACATTTTAAACAGTATCCCATGAAAGATGAATCTACTTTAGCCAGTCTGAAACCTGGTTGAACTAATAGGTCCCTATTTCTAGTACTATAATTATGTCTATCACCTCTTTTGCTAAAAAGATGTAATTTTTTTCTTACGTACATGATGTTTTCATAGATATATGGACAAGGTACCGTCATGATGTTAATATCCTCAAACAGTTTCCTTAGAGAATCGCGCCTGCGGAGACAATAAATGGCTCTGATCGCTCTTTTCTGGAGAATAAAAATAGACTCGATGTCTGCAGCCCGTCCCCACAGTAAAATACCGTAGGACATGATACTATGAAAGTAGCTGAAATAGACTAGCCTCGCGGTATCTACATCAGTAAACTGACGGATTTTTCTGACAGCATATGCTGTTGAACTTAGCCGTCCTGCAAGAGATGTTAAATGAGGACCCCATTGCAGCCTTGAGTCGAGCGTGATCCCTAGGAAAATAGTTTTATCAACGAATTCTAGTTTCTCTTGAT